>CAMRHE010000183.1:0-1200000 GCA_947044405.1 Leptodactylus fallax
TCCACGTGAAAGAAACTGTGCTCAGTGGCTGATCAGTGAGACTGACATTGTGACTGTGTATATGGATACCACAGATAGAGACTCGCAGTGCTGTTGATGTACTGGACAGCACCTGCTAAACCCCGGCTTACAACCCAGCTCAGTGTATGGATTCGGCAGGACTGTCAGTGTGCTGAGTGGAATCTGCTGTTGGATTACATTGCATTCATTGGGTTTCCCTGTTAAAGAGGACTTCATTTCTCCCAAGATCCTGATAACAGTGAGGAGAGGACGCTTCACTATAAAAGAAAGGAACGACTTTGGGCCCCACCGCGCGCTTCTACTGACTGTAAGCGGTCCACCTGGACCACTGGGGAAAAGGGGGTGCACCCAAATGTGATGTCAGGGTCAGTTAGGGATAGTTTTGAGTATATTGTTCATTCAGTGTCCATACTGCAGAAGTGGACAGAGTAAAAGTAGAAACCATTGCAGAATTTGCCTTGAAATTGTTCATGCTATATTGTATATTTTGCTTGTCTTTATCCCTGTCATTTTACTTTCAAATAGCCTTTATTAACTTATAGTAAATATATATTCTTTTCTTGAACTACCGCGTGTGCGTTCATTTCTGGTTGCGGAGTCCAAACCACCTGCCTTGCTCTCGGTTCACAAATTGGCGTAGTCGGCAGGATCCGCTTACCAGAATGGACGGTGACGCACCCGTTCGGGAGAATGGTGCTGGAGGAAGAATGCCAGCAGGGGCTATAATAAGTCAGTTAGCTAAATTTGATGGCAATAATATGTCAGTGAGTATGTGGGTGGAACAGATACGAATGATACAGCAAATGTACCAGACCGCACCAGAAGTACTAGTAGAGCTAGCAATATTGACATTACAAGGGGATGCTAAGACCACGGTGATATTGAGGCCATTTGAACAAAGGCAGACATTTGAGCAAGTAGTCCAGATTCTAGAAACCATTTATGGAGAAACTGCATTGCTGGGGTCTCTGCAGGCTCGGTTCTTCCAGAGGGTACAACAGGAGAATGAAAGCCTTCCCCAATATGCAAATGCCCTACAAGAACTGCTCCGAGATATTCAAGTGAAGGAAAGAGGGGGCTCGCCAGCCTTCTGTAACCCTGATCGGACTCTCCGTGACCAGTTTGTCCTGGGGATACGTGACGGCAGTTTAACTGTGACTATGCAGGATTTTATACGACGAGAGACTGATGCTAAATTCCATGATGTACAGGTAGAGGCCATCTCCCGTGCCAATAGTATGTTCCCGAAGCCCCAGACCGCAGTTGGAGTTACTTTGTCACAGGGGGCTAGTTCTGGCTCAGAGACAGTAGAAAAGGGGACGGTTAAAGAAATTCTCACAGTAATGCAGAAACTGCAAGAGCAAATGGAACACTTGCACACCCGTTGTGATGAACATTCTATGAAAATTGCAGACTTCCAGAAAACTGGAGGTGAAAGGGTGAGCCGTCCATACCCAGAAAATCAGAATCACCCACCACCCCGCTGGAGGGATGAGGATAGGACCTACCGAAGGGGTCCAAATCAGTTAATGCAGTGCTCAGGAGAAATCGAAGGGGCTTACCGAAGGGGCCCAAACAGATGGCCAGAACGACGGGAGATACGCTGCTGGGAGTGTGGACGGATGGGCCACGTTGCTGCTAGATGTCCAGAGCAGCGACAAACTTATGAGAGACCGCCGTTAAACTGAAGTCCCCTGCTGCTGTAGGGCGTGTAGTAGGGGAGACTGACAAGGAGACTATGTGGGGAGAATGCCCTAATGATGACCTGATCGCTGCAAGTCCTGTTATACAGGTGGAAATGGAGGGTATTCCGGTTACCGGGATGATTGACACGGGTTCCCAAGTAACGACCTTGAGTAGAGACTGTTATGAACGGTACTTCCAGCAACATGTGAAATATGATCCCCATACATTCGTACGAGTGGTCGCAGCTAACCAGTTACCAGTTCCAGTCGTGGGAGTGGCCTGGATGAATGTCCGGGTATGTGGCCAAGATCTAGGTAGGAAAGGCATTGTGGTGGTACAGGAGTCACATGAAGTAAAGGTCCCTGTCATTTTGGGGATGAATGTGTTAAAAGAATTAGATAAGATCCTCTTTGAAAAGAAAGGTCACGGTTATTGGAAGAAACCACCACCCATCGGCCTACTCAAACAGCTTTCCAGCGGCTGATCCGGACATGTGGCTTACAGAAAAGTTCGGATGCGCAGCGTCCTCTGGCTCGAATTTCAGTTCCTTTGCATACAAAAGTTACACTGCCACCCAGTCGGGAGACAATAGTGTCTATGCCCGTAGGCACCTGTCGGAAACTAGAGGGCATAGCTGTGTTGGTAGAACCACTGCAGGCAGCCGAAGGAGGTGTTGATCCGCTAGTGGCCCGTTCCTTGGCAATAGTTCGCAATGGAAGAGTACCACTTCGATGTGTAAACACTCAGGACCAGAGTGTGGACCTGACCCCAGGGAGGCAGCTGGCTAACATCTATGTGACTCCGGAGGAAGTAAGGAAAGTAACTCCAATGCAGCTGAAGCCGACTGAAAGGGATGAGTGGACCGTAACTGTGTCCATGGGAGAAGATGAGGAACCCACCTCTGAATGGAATGGCCGTGCAATTCGAGAACAGATGAAGATGGATGCAAGTTCATGTTCTCTGGAATGGGTGCAGAAGGTAGATGAACTGTTGTGGGAGAACCGAGCCGCCTTTTCACGGTATGCTGAAGATTTTGGATGTACCACAGGGATCTACCATGAGATTCCCACAGGAGACACCCCTCCAATTAGAGAGCGCTACCGACAAATTCCTCCACAGTTGTATCAGGAAGTAAAAGAACTGTTAGCTAAGATGCTACAGGGTGGGATCATCCAAGAAAGCCAGAGTCCCTGGGCAGCTCCTGTGGTGTTAGTAAGAAAAAAAGATGGGTCCATCCGATTTTGCGTAGACTATCGGAAGTTAAACGCTTGCACCGTACGAGATTCCTACCCCTTGCCACGGATTGAGGAGTCCCTCTCAGCGCTGGGGAGAGCCCGGTACTTCTCCTCACTAGATCTGGCTAGTGGGTATTGGCAGGTGCCGATGGCCACAAAAGACAAGGAGAAGACGGCATTCATCTTGCCCATGGGACTATACGAATTTAACCGGATGCCCTTCGGGTTGACAAATGCACCCGGAACGTTTCAGCGGTTGATGGAGAAATGTCTCGGTGACTTCAACTTTGAGTTCACTCTCATCTACTTGGATGACATTATAGTGTATTCTGCGACCTTTGAAGACCATCTCCACCAGTTGGGGCAAGTATTTCGAAGATTGCGGGAACATGGGCTCAAATTGAAACCCAGTAAATGTCGGTTGTTCCAATCTGAAATTGATTACTTGGGTCACCGCGTATCAGGAGAAGGGGTGAGACCATCAAGAGACAAGATAGCGGCTGTTCAAGATTGGCCAATACCGACTACCCTGCGAGAAGTGAGGGCGTTCCTTGGAGTAGCCGGTTACTATCGACGGTTTATTAAGGATTTCGCCAAGGTAGCAGCACCACTTAATGCTCTCCTACGAGGCACATCCGGTGGTCCAAAGAACCGGTCCGTGAAGTGGGGACTTGAACAGGAACAAGCCTTCCAGGCATTAAAGGATGCACTGACAACAGCCCCAATCTTGGCATATGCTGATTACCACTTGCCGTTCCAGCTGTATACGGATGCAAGCCTGTATGGTCTTGGAGCAGTGCTTTCCCAGCTTCAGGATGGCCAGGAGAGGGTCATAGCGTACGGCAGCCGGTCTTTGAGAGATTCTGAAAGAAACCCCGAGAATTATAGTTCATTTAAGTTGGAGCTGTTGGCACTGGTATGGGCCATGACCGAGAAATTCTCTGAATATTTGACCGGTGCTGAAGTTTTAGTACTGACTGACAACAACCCACTAGCTCACCTGGAAAATGCCAAGCTCAGGGCGTTAGAGCAGAGGTGGATAGCCCGAATGACTAAGTTCAATTACCGCATTAAGTATCGGTCCAAGACAGAGAACCAGAATGCTGACGGGCTTTCTAGGGTAACCGCCCAGACCCCCACAGTAGACGTGGATCATGAGTTGGAGCATGTGGAGGTGCCCGACTTCAGCAGATTTTCACAGGCCTTGGCCGCCGCTAATCAGTTTGAGATGGAGGGGACTGAAACGGCTCCTTTCTTTGGTCCCTCACGACAGGAATGGGCACAGATACAACAGACCCATGAGGGGCTGGCACAGATGATCAAGTGTGTTGAGAAAGGCCAGAAGCCCTGTAGAGAGGAAAGAGAACGACTGACACGTGAGATAAAATCTGTTCTGAGTCAGTGGGAAAAGTTGGAGATGAAAAATGGAGTGCTATGCCGAAAGGTCTATTTACCTTCTGAGATCGACATTCGATACCAAATTGTGGTGCCTAGTGAACTGGCTCGCTCGTTGGCAGTTGAGGCTCATAATAAGAATGGACATTTTGGTCATGAGAAGACCTTTCGTTGGTTACAGCGACTGATTTACTGCCCTGGTCTTCGTCAAATGGTCGAAGAAGTATGCCGCAGCTGTCGAACTTGTGAGATCCATAAGGCAATAGAACAGAGAGCTCCCCTGCAAACCATCGTGACCCAGGAACCTTTAGAAATCGTCATGATAGACTATCTAATGGTGGGCCCATCCAATAGCGGACACCAGTATTGCCTCGTAATGGTGGATCACTTCACCAAATTTGCGGTGGTAACCGCCACCAAGGACCAGACAGCTGAGTCAGCAGCTCGTGCTCTGTGCCAAGATTTCATTCTAGTATATGGGTGCCCTAAACGCATCCACTCCGACCAGGGTGCCTGCTTTGAGGGACACGTAATGAAAGAAGTTCAACGTATCTACGGGATAAAGAAGTCGCACACGACTCCATACCACCCTCAGGGAAATGGGGCCTGTGAAAGATTCAACAGAACTCTGCTACAGATGCTGCGGACTCTGGAGGAAGACAAGAAGTTACAGTGGCCTCAGTTCTTGTCTGAAATGGTGTGGGCCTATAACAATCAGGTCCATTCTACAACGGGGTACTCTCCTTATACACTTCTCTTTGGGCGGTCTGGGCGAAGTATAGGAGAATTACAGTTGGATGATGTGGATGGGTTCCCTCTGAGGGATCCAACCTCTTGGGTGCGGGCGCACCGGCAGAGACTTGAGACGATCCATCGATTGGTGCGGCAGCGCCTGCAAGAACATCCCCATCCTGATAAGACCCCAGTGCAAGAAGCACCATTGCAACCAGGCGACCTGGTGCTAGTTCGTGTCAAGAAACCCCAAGGGAAATTGGAAAGCCGATGGGAGGCTTTGCCGTATCGTGTTGTTGGCCGCAAGTATGCGAATGGGCCAGTGTACCAGGTCCAGAAAGAAGGAACTGATTGTGTTCGAGTACTTCACCGAAATATGTTGCGCCTGTGTCATTCTGAAGGGACAAATCATGATGGGCCTGCCAATGTGAATGAGCTCCCACAGTCAGAGAATGGAGGTGCGGAATGGGCCTCAGACGAGGAGGATGATTGTTGGCCGATCCCTGCTCCTGGGGATGTTCCACCTGTGACTACTGTATCTCCGGCGTGTGCCCCCTCTGGTGCGGAATCCGCTGGTCCTTCTCAGCCCATAGCTGCAGCACCCCATAATATACCACCGGTCCTCAGACGGACCACTAGGCCAAATGCTGGTATTCCCCCTGTTCGGTATGCGCAGGATGAGTTTGTTTGGCCTGCCATACATCGGTATACTACCACCCTGTGCATAAAAGTACAACCCTCTGGATATACAGTCATAGGCAGGGACTGCCAATCTTAAAGTGGGGGGGAATATGTAAGAGACAGCCAATGTTGTCCTAAGCTTCATTTGTCTGTATAAACTGTTAATGTTGAATGTATTTCTGTGATTCTGTTCCTTTAAGACAGCAGCCATTGTAATTGTGACATGATGCTGGAGTGAGACCCCCCCCCTTTTATGTCAGCCTGCCTGTTCTGCAGACAGAGTGTGAGCAGAGCAGCAGGAAGTGACGAGACAGAGAGCAGCAGCCATCTTGGCAAGTGTTGTATTGAACTGGTGTGGAGATTTTTCTGTACAGCTAAGCTGTATCTTGGTCCAGAGACAAACAGAGTGTAAAGAGACAACAGGACTAGTGAGTCCACGTGAAAGAAACTGTGCTCAGTGGCTGATCAGTGAGACTGACATTGTGACTGTGTATATGGATACCACAGATAGAGACTCGCAGTGCTGTTGATGTACTGGACAGCACCTGCTAAACCCCGGCTTACAACCCAGCTCAGTGTATGGATTCGGCAGGACTGTCAGTGTGCTGAGTGGAATCTGCTGTTGGATTACATTGCATTCATTGGGTTTCCCTGTTAAAGAGGACTTCATTTCTCCCAAGATCCTGATAACAGTGAGGAGAGGACGCTTCACTATAAAAGAAAGGAACGACTTTGGGCCCCACCGCGCGCTTCTACTGACTGTAAGCGGTCCACCTGGACCACTGGGGAAAAGGGGGTGCACCCAAATGTGATGTCAGGGTCAGTTAGGGATAGTTTTGAGTATATTGTTCATTCAGTGTCCATACTGCAGAAGTGGACAGAGTAAAAGTAGAAACCATTGCAGAATTTGCCTTGAAATTGTTCATGCTATATTGTATATTTTGCTTGTCTTTATCCCTGTCATTTTACTTTCAAATAGCCTTTATTAACTTATAGTAAATATATATTCTTTTCTTGAACCACCGCGGGGGGGTTCATTTCTGGTTGGGGGGCCCAAACCCCCCCCCCCCCCCCCGGCCCCCAAAAAAAAAAAAAAAAAAATAAAAACACATATTTGGTTTTAGGGTATCCATAACAGACAGCAAAATAAAATGAAAGCTTTAATTAACCTGCACTGTGAATGTCATGAAAATTTAAAAAAAGCCATAAATAATGATTTTTTTGTTATCTTGCTTCACAAAAAAAAAAAAAAAAACAATAATAGTGATCAGAAAATCATAGGTACCCCAAAATGGGTAAAAAATGGCAGTTCCAGCTATATTGATAGAAAATTATAAATGTCATGCCTTTTAGAAGATACAGTGCCTTGCGAAAGTATTCGGCCCCCCTGAACTTTTCAACCTTTTGCCACATTTCAGGCTTCAAACATAAGGATATAAAATTTAAATTTTTTGGCGAAGAATCAACAAGTGGGACACAATCGTGAAGTGGAACGAAATTTATTGGATATTTTAAACTTTTGTAAAAAATAAAAACTGAAAAGTGGGGCGTGCCAAATTATTCGGACCCCTTAAGTTAATACTTTGTAGCGCCACCTTTTGCTGTGATTACAGCTGCAAGTCGCTTAGGGTATGTCTCTATCAGATTTGCACATCGAGAGACTGAAATTCTTGCCCATTCTTCCTTGGAAAACAGCTCGAGCTCAGTGAGGTTGGATGGAGAGCGTTTGTGAACAGCAGTTTTCAGCTCTTTCCACAGATTCTCGATTGGATGCAGGTCTGGACTTTGACTTGGCCATTCTAACACCTGGATACGTTTATTTGTGAACCATCCCATTGTAGATTTTGCTTTATGTTTGGGATCATTGTCTTGTTGGAAGATAAATCTCCGTCCCAGTCTCAGGTCTTTTGCAGACTCCAACAAGTTTTCTTCCAGAATGGTCCTGTATTTGGCTCCATCCATCTTCCCATCAATTTTAACCATCTTCCCTGTCCCTGCTGAAGAAAAGCAGGCCCAAACCATGATGCTGCCACCACCATGTTTGACAGTGGGGATGGTGTGTTCAGGGTGATGAGCTGTGTTGCTTTTACGCCAAACATATCGTTTTGCATTGTGGCCAAAAAGTTCGATTTTGGTTTCATCTAACCAGAGCACCTTCTTCCACATGTTTAGTGTGTCTTCCAGGTGGCTTGTGGCAAACTTTAAATGAGACTTTTTATGGATATCTTTGAGAAATGGCTTTCTTCTTGCCACTCTTCCATAAAGGCCAGATTTGTGCAGTGTACGACTGATTGTTGTCCTATGGACAGACTCTCCCACCTCAGCTGTAGATCTCTGCAGTTCATCCAGAGTGATCATGGGCCTCTTGGCTGCATCTCTGATCAGTCTTCTCCTTGTTTGAGATGAAAGTTTAGAGGGACGGCCGGGTCTCGGTAGATTTGCAGTGGTCTGATACTCCTTCCATTTCAATATGATCGCTTGCACAGTGCTCCTTGGGATGTTTAAAGTTTGGGAAATCTTTTTGTATCCAAATATGGCTTTAAACTTCTCCACAACAGTATCACGGACCTGCCTGGTGTGTTCCTTGGTCTTCATGACGCTCTCTGTGCTTTAAACAGAACCCTGAGACTATCACAGAGCAGGTGCATTTATACGGAGACTTGATTACATACAGGTGGATTATATTTATCATCATCAGTCATTTAGGACAATATTGGATCATTCAGAGATCCTCACTGAACTTCTGGAGTGAGTTTGCTGCACTGAAAGTAAAGGGGCCGAATAATATTGCACGCCCCACTTTTCATTTTTTTTATTTTTTACAAAACTTTAAAATAACCAATAAATTTCGTTCCACTTCACAATTGTGTCCCACTTGTTGTTGATTCTTCACCAAAAAATTTAAATTTTATATCCTTATGTTTGAAGCCTGAAATGTGGTAAAAGGTTGAAAAGTTCAAGGGGGTCAAATACTTTCGCAAGGCACTGTAGCAATGCAAAAACAATTTGTTTTTCTGATAATGGGTGTTTATTCTGTAAAATTAGAAAAATGTATGGTGAATGACAAATGTTAAAAAACAGTGCGAGAATTAACATTTTTTTCAAATTACCCCCAAAATGAGTTACTAAAATTCAGTCAATAATTTCTAAGCAACTGAAAATTCTGTAACAAAACATGCATCTCATCCTGCAAATAACAAGCCTTCATATTGGCTACATCAAAGGCAAAAAAAAAAAAATTATAGCTTGTAAAAGACATCAGAATTGACCCCCTCCTTCCCCCAGAATAACTCCCATCCTTGGAGTTAGTGGGAAAATAGTGTGGATTTGGTGTACCCAATGTAATTCACATTGCATACTTATTCATATTTTGCCATCAGCTATGCATTCAATTCTGGAAAACTATTGCTCATTATACCCTTGAAATTCCTTGAAAGGTGTAGTTTTAAAAATAGGGTCACTTACTGGGGGATTTTAATTTACTGGCACTAAAGGAGGTCTGAAAATGTGATATGGCATACAGAAACCATCCCTTCTGTGCCCTGGTGTGTGCCCAAATTTCAGTTTCCTCCCACATAAACGTTTTGGGTATTTTTGTCTCTGTTGACACAAAGTGGACATAACATCCCTTTTTTTGCATGCTTTAAACAGATCCCCTAAACAGATGCTAAAAAACTGATGCAAATGGATCCTTACTGTACATTGTAAATGTACAGAATGGCATCCTGTACTACATCCTCCTTCCTTTTTAGCAAAGGAAGTTTTTTCTAGTCTGCAAAGTTTAAGTAGAGTCCAGTGTTGTTTGTGTTGTATCAATTTGCAGACTGTTGCAAATGGGTACATTGGTACATTGGATGCTTTTCTAACTCTAAAGTAGTAGGTCCACGTATCCCTTCAATACAGCCTCTGAATGTGCTGATCTGAGGACTTAAGACATAGGTTCTGGTGGTTTTTTAACTGCCTGTAAGCACTCTTAACTTATGCACATTAGATAGCTTTCTTTCCTCCCTACATGTCCATAACCAGACATGCTCAACTGAAAGTGCACATTTATTCAACAAGATGTTACCAGACACCTCTGACAACAGCATATTGCCCAGTAAAATAAAAGGATTGGGTGTGTTGAAATCCAACATACCTGATCCTCTTTGCGCTGACATTGGGGAACAGTTTGCAGGCCTCAGTGCAGAAGAGTATTGGCAGACCCTCAAGATTTTGTCTGGATCTGCCACAATTATTAAAAAGGGTATGAGCAGTATTAGGCGTCAATAGGGTGGAACTCTAATTAGCCGTATATAATATAAGCAATAATCTCAATTTCTGATTTGTTTTTTGCAGCTATATGTTTTCACTTTCCTATAACAAGCCTTATTTAATCATGTAATGAATGATGTGTAATTTTTCTGTGGCATTTTACACTTAGTCACACCTTGCACTGTTTTGCTTTCAGAAAGTATTCCTTTCCATTTATGTCACCTTTCAAATGTTAACTGTATAAAATGTAATTTACTGAATTGGGGTGCGTGTGCTGCAGATTAAATTTAACATATTCCTTTTGACTGTTGCTATCTCCAGGCCAATATTATGCTATTAATTCTTGAAGAGTAATATTTAATGAATAGAACTATTAATAATGTCAAGGTCCATGGGGGTCTGTTGGGCATAATATAGGCGTTCTTGGAGTCACCAGATTTCAAGTTAATGTTCCGTGACAATAGCCGACTGTACAATGTAATTATGAAGCAGTGCTTGCTAAAGAGGAAGGAAAACTGAAGTAGGGAAAAAGGTTCTTTGTTCATTCAAGTGCCAGAAACATTTTATCTATCTATCTATCTATTTATTTATCTATCAATCCATCCATCCATCCAGTATTCTGTGGGTTCCTATTTTGTTAACGAATAATTTGAATAAATAAAATACATAGATAATAAAATGTATGACAGATTTGATCTTCAGATAGGAGATATGTCAAGATACTGATAATAATCATAAGGAGTAAATCATATGTGTTTGATCTTTTGGGTTGAGAATGTGATGTGATTAGGTTTTAAAAGGAGTCTGCCAGGTACAAAATGCCTCCCAAACCTATACCATGTAGGGCCCTTTAGCAGAAATATACCTTTGTGGCCTCAAACCAATGAAGCGATGATCTTGATTTTAATGCGTATGTAAATCAGCCTACAAGTGCTCCAGAAGCAGGCCTGATTTACCAGATTTGCCCATAGAGTTGCAAATACTCTGACTCTACACTTGAATGTGATTGTAGAGGACAAGAACAATTTAATCTATTTATCTTTTGCTTACTTATATAGGTCCAACATATTCCACAAGACTTTACTGATATTGTCATCACTCTCTATAAACATTAGTAAAATAGTCCTGCGCCTATAGTTGCAAAAGGATTAAAAAATAATTTGTTCATGTACAGTCTCTAATAAGATGTTTCAATCAATTTGCATCATCTACCATACATGTATTGATAATGGCAAGTCTACATGGTGCCCACTCGGGAGCTGAGCGAGTGCCATAGCTAGCAAGATCCACTGGTAAAAAAAAAAAAAACATATCATAGTCCATTAACCTTTCAGTAGCCATAGTCATTAAGTCAGATAAGGGGTTGTTTATCGGCAACCAAACGCCCTCTGCCACTACTCCCACAGCAAAGTATTGGCTCCTAGACCTGCCAGTGTAAATTACTATTATCTATCTAAATTAATATTACTATGTTTAGTTTTTTATTGGTCAATTGCAGAGAGTTCTAAAAAAAAACCCTCACAAATATGACCCCATTTTAGAAACTACATCCCCCAAGGAACTTTTTAAGGAGTATAGTAATCATCTTGAGTCCAAGAGTGCTTCCCAAAAATGTGCAACATGAATTTTGACATTTTTAAATAAATATGCAAATTCAGTGCCCAATATGTTGTGCCCCGCTTGTGCCATCAGAGACACACGCTGAAAACTTTAAGGGGGTTATGCCTTGCATTAAGTACAAAAATTTTTTTTGACCGTAAACTGCCAGTTTTGCATACAGCAAAGGATACAGGGAAGGAGTGCTTTTTGACTTGAGCTTGGATTTAGAGTGACTGTTTTTTGGATGTTTTTTGGAATTCCCTAAGAAGTGATCCCATTTTGTAATTTACACAACTTATGGAAATTTTCCAGGGATGTAGCCAGAATTTTTAACCCTTTAGTGTTGCATTAACTTAACCCTAGTCAACACACGCCGTAATAGTATGGCACGACCGCCTGGGTCTAAAGGACAGCCACCGTACCATTACAGCAAAGTCTGAGTGGGTGGTTGCTGGAGCGGTTGTTAGTTGTCAGTTATAGCTAACACCCTTCTCCAGCACCCCTGATTGAAGTTGAGCTTCAGTCGGGGGTTTTAACTCCTTAGGTGTCGCGATAAAGGTCAAGCATGACCGCGGTAACTAAGTGATTTCTGCTAATTTAATGCCCCCCGCGGCAAGATTGGGAGGTGCCGATATGGATTTTCGGCATCCCGGCGTCTGACCAGTGACCCTGGCTGCCAGAACTCCACATACCTGGCTGATCCTGTCACGATGGGAGGAAGTCAGCCTATGCGTCTGCATAGGGTGACTTCCTCTATAACTGCAATACAAGTGTATTGCAGTGTATACTACCAGTTCTGATCGCTGGTTCAGGTAGCCTAGTGGAATATAAAAAAAAGGTATAAAAAAGTGTAAAAAAATAAAGTGTCTTAAAATTTTTTTATAAATGAAGCCCCCCAAAATGACCCTTTCCTATATAAAATGAATTATGTAAAAAAAAAAAAAACTATATATTTGGTATCGCCGTATCTGTAACAACCCGTACAATGAAGCTGAAATATTGTTTAACCTACATGGTGAACGTCTTAAAAAAAAAAATTAAAAAAATCTGTAAGCAATCACCATTTCATCTATATGCTAGAAAAAGTGATCAAAAATTTATGTTATCGAAAAAAAAAGGTATCAAATAAAAGCATAGGTTGCTCCATGAATAGGCTGTCAACCAACTCTGTCAACTGAAAAATAAAAATGTTGCACCTCTCAGAAGATGGCGATGCAAAAATAATTGATTTATGTACCCAAAAGGGTTTTTGTTCTGCAGAATTAGTAATGCATAAAAAAAATATAAATTAGGTATCGCTGTAATCGTACCGACCCATAGAATAAAGGCAACATGTTACTTATGCTCTATGCTGCATGGAAATTTTTAAAAGGTAAAAAGCAATGCCAGAATTGCTGTGTGTTTTTTTAATCCACCATGAAATTAATTAATAAAATTTAGTAAATAAGTTATAGGCACCAAAAAAGTTGTCATTACAAAACGCACCTCATACCACAAAAAACAAGCCCTCATATGGCTACTTGACCAGAAAAAAAAATATAGCTTGCACAAAGTGAAGACAAAAACCCAAAAAATTTCCAAATCATTACAGTATAACTGGCTGTGGCAGGTAGGAAGTGTATAAGCTGTTCGAGCGTATATCAAGGTACACCCCAAATTTAGAGGTTACATGGTAAAAGACACCAGAAGTGACCCCCAGGGTGACCCCCCCCCAATAATAGGAGCTAATAGGAAAATAGTAGGGAATTTGGTGTTCCCAATATACGTTGCACAGCTTACATATTCGCTTTTCACCATCCGCTATACATTCACGTCTGGGATACTAATACTTACTACACCCCTTAAAAATTCCTTGAGGGGTGCAGTTTTCAAAATGGGGTCACTCCTCATGGGATACCATTTTTCTGGTACCTTAGAGGCTCTGCAAACATGATATGGTGTCAAGATACCAAACATCTAACTCTGCACTCCAAAAGCCACATAGCGCTCGTTCACATCTGCCCCTTGCTGTGTGCTCAAGGAGCAGTTTATGCCCACATGTATGAGAGACTAAGTATATTATCTTGGATACAACAATGTCATATATGGGTATAAACTGCTGTTTGGGCACACAGCTAGGCACAGAAGGGAAGAAGCGCTATTTGGATGATTTGCAATTTAGACGGTGTGGTTTTTGGACTCCATACCACTTTTCAGAGCTCCTTAAATATCAATTAAGTGGAATCCTCTGACACATGACCCCATTTTTGAAACTACACCCCTGAAGGAATTTATCCAGGGTACAGTGAGCATTAACCCCCAAATGTTGCTATAATTTATTTTCCAGAAATGAATGTGCAGCAGATGGTGAAAGGATAAAATAGCAATTTTTTCCAGGAATACGTGATTTCGGTGCACAATATGTTGTGCCCAGCTTGCATCAGAGATGAACGCTCCAAAAGCTGTTGTGCCTAGGATACCCACTTAACAGTTTTTGGAGTGTGTGCTTTTGCTGACACAAGATGGGCGCAACATATCGGGTATTGAAATGGCATATCTCTGGAAAAATTGCAATTTTCACTTTTTATTATCAGCTGCACATTCAATTCTGGAAAGTAAATCAATGCAACACTCAAGGGTTACAAATGCTCACTACACCACTTTATAAATACTTTAAGGGGTGTAGTTTCCCAAATGGGGTCACATGTATGAGGATTCCACTTTACTGGGAACAGTGGTGAACCTAGCCTCTTTGCTGCCTGAAGCGGACTATAGAAAGACGCCCCCCCCCCCCCAAAAAAAAAAAAAATTGAGTTTCCATGCTACTAGCTTCACACACTGTTATCGTCGCACAATATACACAATACACAAAGTTATGAAACAGTTTTTAAGAATTCTTCTTCCTGTATTGCTTCAGTATCAGATCAACAACCCGGTATTAACAATGACAATAACTTCACACATCTTCTGCTTGGTGGATGGACGAGCCCACGTGGCCCCCATTCTCTATAATAGGAGCGCCGCAGATAGCTGAGTACTGGACTTCGGGTATCTTTGGCACTCCCACTGAAGTGAATGAGAGCCACGCGGGTTCATACATCCACCAAGTGACAAACCTATATATATGGCTGTGGTCAGGCTGAATTCCCACCCAGCGGGGGGGGGGGGGGGGGATTGGGTGAAAAAACAATTCTCAGGCTCAGTGGGGGACTCAGCAGACAGACCCCCATCAATCAGGTATTTATCCTCTATCATTTAGGTGAATACAGTGCAGTAACATTTTGTGACTTACAGGTGACGTCTCTGACTAATCCTTCACATTTTCCTTTTCTTCCCTCTGGACCGCCATGACCACTTCTTCCAGCTGTGACTTGTCTCTGTAAAGTTTGCAACACAGACATCTTTGGCTCCTCACTTTTCCAGGCATCCAACCCACATTGTCCTCACCTGCACACCCATCCTGCTGCTACCCCAATTATAAAATATATGATATAACCCCCCATAATGAATAACTCCCAAGTGCATCTTTATATTAATAAAGTCCGTGTGTACCCTGTATAAATAGTGCCCCTTATTAATAATGCCCCAGGTGTTAACTAATTAAAAGGTTTTCCAGGTCATTAATAAACTAATCAGTGGGCTCAAAAACCCAGGACCCCCACTGATCAGCTGTGTGAATGGTACCTGTGTAAGCGCCGTGACTGCTTCTCTGTTTACATAGTGTCATTCATCTCATAGCGGCCATGTAATATAACTACAGCCTCGTCCTATACATGTCTATGTGACAAGGCTGGAATTACATCACACGGCCACTATAAACAGACAGCGCGTGATATAAACAGGCGCCATAGCCCCTGTTTATAACGCCCCATTTACACACACTATAATGTTCCACAGCAGCCCCTGCACACTGTATTATGCCTCGCAGCGGCCCCTGCACACGGTATTATGCTCCATAGTGGCCCCTGCACACTGTATTATGCCTCGCAGTGGCCCCTGCACACGGTATTATGTTCCACAGCAACCCCTGCACACAGTTTTTTGCTCCCTAGTGGCCCCTGCACACAATATTATGCCCCATATGGCCCCTGCACACAGTATTATGCTCCATATTGGCCCCTGCACATGGTATTATGCTCCATATTGGCCCCTGCACATGGTATTATGCTCCACAGTGGCCCCTGCACACGGTATTATGCTCCATAGTGGCCCCTGCTCTGGTATTATGCTCCATAGTGGCTCCTGCACAGGGTATTATGCTCCATAGTGGCCCTGCACTTTTATTATGCTCCACAGTGGCCCCTGCACACGGTATTATGTTCCACAGCAACCCCTGCACACAGTTTTATGCTCCCTAGTGGCCCCTGCACACAATATTATGCCCCATATTGGCCCCTGCACACAGTATTATGCTCCATATTGGCCCCTGCACATGGTATTATGCTCCATATTGGCCCCTGCACATGGTATTATGCTCCACAGTGGCCCCTGCACACGGTATTATGCTCCATAGTGGCCCCTGCTCTGGTATTATGCTCCATAGTGGCTCCTGCACTGGTATTATGCTCCATAGTGGCCCCTGCACAGGGTATTATGCTCCATAATGGCCCTGCACTTGTATTATGCTCCACAGTGGCCCCTGCACAGGGTATTATGCTCCTCAGTGGCCCCTGCACACGGTAATATGCCGCATAGTGGCCCCTGCACTGGTATTATGCTCCACAGTGGCCCCTGCACACATGCCCCATAGTTACCCAGCCATGAAGTATGATTGGAGACCCAGGGGAGGTGAAAAACATAAAAACCAGTGTTACTTACCTATCCTGGACACCGGTGCACTCCCCACAGCTTTCGGCCCTGTTTAATTGCACACACATGTCACGTGATCAGGCCGGCGACGCGACCTGATGACATCACCAGAGGCCCCAAGCCTGCTCAGAGTAACACCGATCGCAGGAGAGGTAAGTAACAATGGTTTTTATGTTCCCTCACCTCCCCTGGGTGTCCGATTATTATACTCCGGGGTCTGAAAAGACCCCAGAGTATAATAATAGTAGTATTTGCGGCCCGCGGTCTCACTTAACGATGTCCGCGGCCACTCATAGTGGCATCCACTTCCCCTTCTGCGTCCAATAGCAGAAGGGGAAGCGGAGGCGGCCACTAGCAGACACGGGGTAGGTAAACAAATACTGTAGGCCGTTACCTGCTGGGGATACTCCAGCAGGTTACGGCCTATTTATATACTGTATATGTAAAAAGTTCTCCTAACCTACCTGCGATGCCTTGATGGAGCCGCCATCTCTTCTTGTCAGCGACGTCTGTGTCTCAGTGTAGGCGGCACAATGACGTCATTGTATCGCTGCCTGCGCTGTGATGCGATGTCTCGTAAACCAGCTCAGGACAGGCCCCGCTCAGCTCTGTTTTTTTTTTTTTTTAAAGTGGCCTGTCCTGGGCTGGTTTACATTAAATAAATGGTAAAAATGCTGTCCCCCAGACAGTGACGGACAGTGCCTTGCCTCATTAGCGGTGCGCCCCTCACTGGGAATTCAGTGGATCTGCAACTGGATCTGGTTCAAAAACCAAACTGTGCTCCAAAAGCCAAAATAGCGCTCCTTCCCTTCTTTGCCTGGCTGTGCCCAAGCAGTAGTTTATACCCAGATACAGCATTGTTAAGTATGTTATCCTGGGTACAACAGTGTCATATATTTCAGCATAAAATGTAGTTTTGGCACACAGCAAGGCGCAGATGTGAAGGGGTGCTATTTGCTTTTGGAACGCAGATTTAGATTATTGGTTTTTGGATGCCATGTCATGTTTGTAGAGACCCTAAAATTGCCACTACAAAATGGGGTCACTTCTTGGGTAATTCCAATTTACTGGTGCCTCCAGGGCTTTGCAAAAACTAAAAGACATCCAGAAAGTCCCTCTAAATCTATATTCTAAAAGCTAACAAGTGCAGTGTTCCTTCCCTTCAGAACCCTGCTGTGTGCCCAAACAGCAGTTTACGCACACATATACAACTTTTTTTTTTTTTACCCAAGATAACCCAATTAAAAGTTTTAGCAGTGCATGTCTCTGATGATGTAAAGTGGGCACAACATGTTGGGCACTGAAATGGGATATTTTTAAAAAAAATTAAAATTTTCACTTTGTACATTAATTTTTTGAAGTTCTCTTAGGCTCAAAATCATAATACCTCTTGAGAAATTCTGTGAGGGATGTAGTTTCCAAAATGGGGTCACATTTTGGGGTTTCCATTGTACTGGTACTTAAGGGGCTCTGCAAATATGACATGGCACCCAAAAACTATTCCAGCAAAATCTGCCCTCCAAAAGCCAAATAGCGCTCTTTCCATTCTAAGCACCACCAAGTAGCCATACAGCAGATTACAACCACATATGGGATATTCCTGTGTTCAGAAGAAATTGTGAAAATGAAAAAAAATTGGGGCTAAATTGACAGTTATTTTTGACAAGAAATTTTTAATTTTCACCTCCCAATGTTAATAAAATCTGTGAAACAGTTGTGGCATCAAAATGTTCATTATACTCCTTGATATGTTCTGTGATGGGTTTAGTTTCCAAAATTGGGTCGCTTTTTGGGGGGTTTCCTTTGTACTGGTATTTTAGCACCTCTGCAAATGCGACATGGCACCTGAAAACTATTCCAGCAAAAGCTTCACTCCAAAAGCCAAATAGCACTTTTTCCATTCTGAGCCCCGCCACTATTTTTATACTATGAGACACAGGCAGGGTAGCTATTTACATTGGATGCCGAAGTCTAATTACTTACTGGTTTAGTAGAGTAGATCCCTGATTATTGTATTGCACGTGCTATTTACAATTATTATTGGGAGTTTACATTCATGAACAGCATTATTTTCTTGCATTTTTGCACAACTATCCTTTTGTGGTGGTGGAGAGTATTTATGACTACATGATAATTATACCTAGTACAATGTGTTTTAAATTTATCATGGATTGATGGGTTATAACTGACATATCTTTTATACAGTGGGGAAAAAAAAGTATTTAGTCAGCCACCAATTGTGCAAGTTCTCCCACTTAAAAAGATGAGAGAGGCCTGTAATTGACATCATAGGTAGACCTCAACTATGAGAGACAAAATGAGGAAACATATCTATAAAATCACAATGTCTGATTTTTTAAGAATTTATTTGCAAATTATGGTGCAAAATAAGTATTTGGTCACCTACAAACAAGAAAGATTTCTGGCTCTCACAGACCTGTATCTTCTTCTTTAAGAGGCTCCTCTGTCCTCCACTCATTACCTGTAGTAATGGCACCTTTTTGCAACTGTTATCAGTATAAAAGACAGGAGAGTGAATACTGAGTTGCATCCAAAGAACACCATACCTACTGTGAAGCATGGGGGTGGCAACATCATGCTTTGGGGCTGTTTCTCTGCAAAGTGACCAGGATGACCGATCCGTGTACATGAAAGAATGAATGGGGCCATGTATCGTGAGATTTTGAGTGCAAACCTCCTTCCATCAGCAAGGGCATTGAAGATGAAATGTGGCTGGGTCTTTCAGCATGACAATGATCCCAAGCACACCGCCAGGGTAATGAAGGAGTGCCTTCGTAAGCAGCATTTCAAGATCCTGGAGTGGCTTAGCCAGCCTCCAGATCTCAACCCCATAGAAAAACTTTGGAGGGAGTTGAAAGTCCGTTTTAACCAGCGACAGCCCCAAAACATCACTGCTCTAGAGGAGATCTGCATGGAGGAATGGGCCAACATACCAGCAACAGTGTGTGCCAACCTTGAGAAGACTTACAGAAAATGTTTGTCCTCTGTCATTGCCAACAAAGGCTATATAACAAAGTATTGAGATGAACTTTTGGTATTGACCAAATACTTATTTTCCACCATAATTTACAAATAAATTCTTTAAAAATCAGACAATGTGATCTTCTGGATTTGTTTTCTCATCTTGTCTCTCATAGTTGAGGTCTACCTATGATGTCAATTACAGGCCTCTCTCATCTTTTTAAGTAGGAGAACTTGCACAATTGTTGGCTGACTAAATACTTTTTTCCCCACTGTATGTGAGTAACTTGATACCTTTTTTATGTTGTTTGTCTTGTCTTTTTATCTTTATTGTGATTTACAGTTTCATGAATTAATAGAGATTGATATATTTTTTTGATAATCTGCATTATTTTGAGTGTTTGGGCTGATGTGTCTTTTTGGTGATTTTTATCTGTCTGAAAAGCAGAGCATTTTACATTTTGAAAATTGTGATTTTTTTTTTTTTTCAAACTTTCGAACACATTTCACATTTTTTTTATAAATAAAAACAAAATAATTGATCACATGCAGTACAATGTGTCACAAAAAAACTAAATCAAAATCTCAAAATCAGTTGTGTAAGTTAAAGTTTCTCAAAGTTATTGTCATATAAAGTGACACGTCAGTTTTGAAAAATGAGGCCGTGTCCTTATGGTACTTTAGGCTGTGTTTCCAAGGGGTTAAACTGGTGTTGGTATAATTTTTTTTTTTACAGTAGACAAAAATTGTGCTGAAATGAATTTTTCTAATTGAGACCAAATAAAAATTTCCTACCATCTTGCAGAAATGTGTGACCAACACAATCTTTGTTACTTGTCCTGATCATGCAAGATAAGTAAGAAAAAACCTGGTGCCGTGAATAATAGTGTAAGTCTTTGTAGGAAAATTTAGTTCAGTCAGCTGCAGCTCTTACCCAGAGACCAACCTACAGAGTAGGTGGTATGTAGTATACAACAAAGAAAAAAAAAAAAAAAAACTGGGAAATAGTAAAACGCTGCTAATTCAAATGAGAGAGATACTAGGTCTACGTGGTAGAAACACACTTTTATTGGTTCCAGAAGGGACACAAATAAAAATATTGAGGGTGGGGCTACGCGTTTCAACGTCATATTGGCGTCTTCATCAGGCCACTGCATACAAATAGGTAAATAAAAACAATACACAAAAAAAAAAATCAGAAAATCAACAAATCAATAAATTTAAAGTTAGAAAATTTTGGAATATAAATAAGATCATATACAGTAGTTCAACTATGGATTGCCACTAGGAATTATACGTGACTAGTAGAATACCCGTGGCTTCGCTCGCGAAAAATATGTTAAATTGTTGGTTATGCTAGCTAAAGTGAAATTTTCAGTGTCACGCTGAAATTTACATTTTCAGAGTGCTACAGTAAATCTTTTTTTCCACTTGAAATTTTTCTTATTATTTTCGCATTTTACTTATTTGTCGTAACATTGATGTGAACAACTTTTTTTTTATTTCAACATTTTTATTGATTTTACATATTCAATACATATTATGTAGTATAAACTATTACAACTATTTTTTGAACTATTTTTTATCAAAAATTAAAATTTATGCACCGTACACAAACATATAAAACATTTACACCCAACTAACAACATAGTGCAACCCTTCCCTCCTCCCTCCAGTGTAATCTATAAGTAGTTCACGGACAAAAGAGTAAAATTGGTTTACAGAAAAACAACTATCTATTGTAGTGCTTTTTGGCAAACAATGTTTCTGGTTTAACCTTCAGGTGCATATATGAAAAGATTTTTTGGGTTACTCACTCTAGAGCAAGCAACGTACAACTGTCCATGTGAAAAACACAGGCTCTCCAAATTAATGCCGGCTACTTTAAGTGATTGACCTTGTGCTTTGTTTATAGTCATAGCAAATGAAAGTCGGATTGGGAACTGCAGACGCTCAAAATTGAAGGGCATGTCGCTTGGTAGCAAAGGAATACGCGGAATGGAAACATTTGCTCCCTTAGAGTTTCCCATAAGAATAGTGGTTTCAATAACATTGGGCATGAGACTTTTAATGCACAATCTTGTGCCGTTACACATTTTTGGTTGGTCAAGGTTCCGAAGCAAAATTATTGTGGCACCTATTTTTAAAGTGAGATTATGCGGTGGCATTCCAGGAGGCTCCAAAGAATTCAGGAACTCCAATGGATACATTACAGCTTGTTCACTCTCCATGACTGAGTCAATGGACATGTATGTGGTCGCTAGACCAGGCAGGCATAGTAGCTGGTGTGTAAATTTGTCCGCAGTTGTATTTCCCATCAAATGAACCCGCATATTAGTAGTAAGAATTTGCTTTTGAACATGTATCCACAGATAAGAAGATTTTAGATAGGCATTCAGCTCATCCTCTGGTGTTGCTCCGTTAAGAACAGGTAACATCTGGCAGAAGTCACCTGCAAAAATTACAACAATTCACCCCATTAAACAATCGTTCCCCGCAGATTTTTCAAGGTGCGATCAAGGGCCTCGGCAGCTTTCTTGTGCGCCATGGTACATTCATCTCAAACAATTACTTTTCAAGTTTGTAATACTTTAGCTTTGCCAGAGCCCTTATTGATATTACAGACAGGAGTTTCTGACAGCGCTATATTAAAAGAGTGGCCACAATCCCAGATGATGCAACAGCCAAGGCAATGTCATTGTTTGAGCGAATTTCTGCAAGCAGCAAATTAATTAAAAATGTTTTACCAGCACCTCCTGGTGCATCTAGGAAAAATAGTCCTCCATTTCCACTGGAAATCTGACCCATAATTGCCATATAGGCCGCTCATTGGTCATCAACCAAAAGAGGCTTATTTAATATGACAAATTCTTAACATTTTTCCAAATCATAGCTTTTTCCTTGCAGAATATCTCTGTTCATAATATCAAAGTCTGGTCGATTTGGTGCTGGTAAACCTAATTCTATTAGAGTTTTACTATTGATAGATATGCACCTTTCTTCTAACATCAAGAGGGCTTTGTTGAATACAGTATGTCAGCAGTGAAATTTAAGTCTAAGTCTGGATTAACTGTCCTTTGCACTCTAAGAATATCTTCACTAAGATATTCTTTGTATTTGTCCCAAAGCGCACAGGAATTAGAAGGTGCGCAGGTTGTAATTATTATAGCGAACAGATCTCTTAGTTGAGGTGGAAAGCGAGTGACAGATGCTTCCTGTAATGTCATGTCCCAGTGTTGATCGTCTTCAATCAGACCACGCTTTTGGCATGCTTCCTTGTAAGTTTGACACAGCTCTCCATCAACTATTTTCAAATCGGTGAAAATAGTTGGCCCACGGACAGTGTGAGCAGTAATCGGAGGTAGTAACACTCTGCGTTGTTTGGATGCACTGTATACACACGTCCAAGAGCATCACTGGAACGTCCGTCCCATCCTGGGACCCTTGCACCTTGTTTCCTCTTGCAAAATACTTTTCTCGATTTATTCCATGTATAATATTTTGGAACATCTGAATATAATAAAGTCCTTGTAAATGGATCTGCTTGACATAGGAGAAAGAATGCTGTCAATGTTGTATTGGGTGGTCGAGCAGCTCTTTCCTCTGCATTCTTGGGAGTAAAATAAACTCGTTGTCCATTTTCAAGATGGACACTGAGATGAACTACAGTCGGATGTCTTTCATGGATGGGAAAATTTAGTAATCATCACCCGGCTTCATTACTACTTATATACAGTGCCTTGCGAAAGTATTCGGCCCCCTTGAACTTTTCAACCTTTTGCCACATTTCAAGCTTCAAACATAAGGATATAAAATTTTAATTTGTTGGTGAAGAATCAACAACAAGTGGGACACAATTGTGAAGTGGAACGAAATTTATTGGATATTTTAAACTTTTGTAAAAAATAAAAAACTGAAAAGTGGGGCGTGCCAAATTATTCGGCCCCCTTAAGTTAATACTTTGTAGCGCCACCTTTTGCTGCGATTACAGCTTCAAGTCACTTGGGGTATGTCTCTATCAGTTTTGCACATCGAGAGACAAATTCTTGCACATTCTTCCTTGGAAAACAGCTCAAGTTCAGTGAGGTTGGATGGAGAGCGTTTGTGAACAGCAGTTTTCAGCTCTTTCCACAGATTCTCGATTGGATTCAGGTCTGGACTTTGACTTGGCCATTCTAACACCTGGATACGTTTATTTGTGAACCATTCCATTGTAGATTTTGCTTTATGTTTGGGATCATTGTCTTGTTGGAAGATAAATCTCCGTCCCAGTCTCAGGTCTTTTGCAGACTCCAACAGGTTTTCTTCCAGAATAATAATATAATAATAATAATAATAATAATAGTCCTTTAATAGTCCCACAATGGGGAAATTCAGTGTGTTACAGCAGCAAAGATAAGCAGATACAAATACAAATACAACATGTACAGGAATGTTCCAAGGTGAGAGGCATTACATTAATAGCAGACAGACAGATAGGGCGTAGCAGAGGGGGGGGGGGGATTTAACAGGCAGAGAGATATTTCAGTTCTCTGTGTGTAATGATCTCCGCTTAGGTCGGTGTTGGTTGTACAGCCTAACCGCGGTGGGGAGGAAAGACTTCCGATAGCGCTCCTTCTCACACCTAGGGTGGAGCAGTCGGTCACTGACAGTACTGCTCAGCGCGATCACAGTCTCATGCATGGGATGGGACTTCTTCTTCTGCATGGAGCTCACCACGGACAGTATCCTTCTGTCACCCACCACCTGCACTGGGTCCAGTGGGCTCCCCAGGACAGAGCTGGCCCTTCTAATCAGCTTGTCAAGTTTATTTCTGTCCCTGGTTGATATACTGCTCCCCCAGCAGGCCACTCCAAAGAAGATGGCTGATGCCACTACCGAGTTGAAGAAAGTTCTAAGAAGTGCCCCCCGGATTCCAAAGGCTCTCAGCTTCCTAAGCAGGTAGAGCCTGCTGTGGCCCTTCCTGTACAGGGCCTCCATATGATCTGCCCAGTCCAGCTTATTATTAAGGAGCAAACCCAGGTACTTATAGGTGTTCACAATCTCGATGCCCGTCCCCAGGATGTCCACTGGTTTTGGAGGGCATCTGCCTTTACGGAAGTCCACCACCATCTCCTTGGTCTTCCCCGCGTTAATCTTCAGGTGGTTCCGGTGGCACCAGTCCACAAAATGCTGGTTCAGTTCTCTGTACTCCCTGTCATCATCATCTGTGATGAGACCCACTATTGCAGAGTCGTCAGAATACTTCTGTAGGTAGCAGCTGGATGAGTTGCGCCTAAAATCTGCAGTGTACAGTGTGAAGAGGAAAGGGGCGAGAACCGTACCCTGAGGTGCCCCCGTATTACAGATCATGGTACCTGACACACAGTCTCGGGCTCTCACGTATTGAGGTCGATTTGTGAGGTAGTCTAGGATCCAGTTGGAGAGGTGGTGGTCCACTCCAGAATGGTCCTGTATTTGGCTCCATCCATATTCCCATCAATTTTAACCATCTTCCCTGTCCCTGCTGAAGAAAAGCAGGCCCAAACCATGATGCTGCCACCACCATGTTTGACAGTGGGGATGGTGTGTTCAGGGTGATGAGCTGTGTTGCTTTTACGCCAAACATATCGTTTTACATTGTGGCCAAAAAGTTTGATTTTGGTTTCATCTGATCAGAGCACCTTCTTCCACATGTTTGGTGTGTCTCCCAGGTGGCTTGTAGCAAACTTTAAATGAGACTTTTTATGGATATCTTTGAGAAATGGCTTTCTTCTTGCCACTCTTCCATAAAGGCCAGATTTGTGCAGTATACGACTGATTGTTGTCCTATGGACAGACTCTCCCACCTCAGCTGTAGATCTCTGCAGTTCATCCAGAGTGATCATGGGCCTCTTGGCTGCATCTCTGATCAGTCTTCTCCTTGTTTGACATGAAAGTTTAGAGGGATGGCCGGGTCTTGGTAGATTTGCAGTGGTCTGATACTCCTTCCATTTCAATGTGATCGCTTGCACAGTGCTCCTTGGGATGTTTAAAGTTTGGGAAATCTTTATGTATCCAAATCCGGCTTTAAACTTCTCCACAACAGTATCACGGACCTGCCTGGTGTGTTCCTTGGTCTTCATGATGCTCTCTGCGCTTTAAACAGAACCCTGAGACTATCACAGAGCAGGTGCATTTATACGGAGACTTGATTACACACAGGTGGATTATATTTATCATCATCAGTCATTTAGGACAACATTGGAACATTCAGAGATCCTCACTGAACTTCTGGAGTGAGTTTGCTGCACTGAAAGAAAAGGGGCCGAATAATATTGCACGCCCCACTTTTCAGTTTTTTATTTTTTACAAAAGTTTAAAATAGCCAATAAATTTCGTTTCACTTCACAATTGTGTCCCACTTGTTGTTGATTCTTCACCAAAAAATTTAAATTTTATATCCTTATGTTTGAAGCCTGAAATGTGGCAAAAGGTTGAAAAGTTCAAGGGGGCCGAATACTTTCGCAAGGCACTGTACCTTCCCATCTGATACAGCATAATCTCATCAGATGTACATTTTGGATTCTCTATCTGGAAAATTGCCCTATCACTGCCCTTGTTAATATATTTGCAAATGCATTTAATTGACTTAACAGAGTTACAATATTCTACGTTAATATGCGCATCAAATATTTTTGAAAGCAGTGGAGAGTAAGGTACAACCCATTGATTATCTATTTCAAGATCTGTGTTTTGTTTAACCCGTTTTAATCTGATTGTTGCAGTACATCCTCCCTGTTCAGGTTTCCGTCTTCTGTAAAAAGGATAACCATCATCTCCTGTTTGTGTTTCTACAATCAAGTTGTGAGGATACTTTTTAGTACATTTTCCTTCCCTCATACATGGCGATCTTGGGTTAAGTGGCCCACATGGCCCTTGGATCGTATTTTTAGAAATAGTTTCAAAAAGTACTGGATCCTCTTCTGGATTTGGAAGCTCAGCAGAAATAACACTGTCAATTTGATCAGGGCGTATTTTATCCTTTAGCCATATCAGTAAATGAGCATGTGGAAGACCTCTTTTTTGCCACTCAATTGAATACATCCAACACTGACTTTCACAAAAATGTAACACTTTGTAATTACGTCCATGAGCTTGATCAGTTTTTGTTTAAAAACCCTTGCTATTAAATCTTGTCGATCAGAAGCTCTTCCTTTATCTCTGGAAAAGTTGGATTACATGTAACTGTAATAAACAAATCAGGACGACCATATATCCCTACATATGTCATGGCGTCCTGAGCATACTCATGCATACTGTATGTCTGGAACTTCTAGTAAATGTAGCCGGTAAAATATCATTAGCAACAGCATCCCTTAAATTAATGTATTCATCCAAAGTTTTTGTTGGTTCAATCGTATGTACAAAAGACGCTCACTTTCCACCTTGGCATACATATCAACTATAAATTGATGAAAAAGTTACCTACATTGTAAAATGTGATTAATGTGATCATTATTTGGTAGGCATAAAAGTCCATAGCTGATTTTTTTTATTGGTTGGCCTAGCAGTCTTGGGATCAATCTGTGTTAGATTAAAGTGATAACCATCTTGGCCATTCCAAAATATTATCAGATATTGCAGAGCATCATATGATCTATGTGTTTCTTCAATACGTTGAAGATTGTCGCTTTGTCGCTGAATAATTATATCTCAGCTTTGAAAGTCCTGTCCAACCAGTACAATAGCTACTTCGTTAACAGTGGGAGAATAAAATCGCCTTTCATGCTCACCAAACGGTGTCTTGTCTGCTCTTATTACAACTTGATATTCATCACGTGGCATTCTTTCTAAGGCTGTTTTGAAAAGGTTTATTAACTGATTGTGCTGATGGAAAAATCTTTGCAAATTCAACACAATCTCTTTTTTTTGTCTCAAGTATAGCTTCACAATGTCTATCAGCTTGCATTTGTTCGTCTCCCAAAAAATAAATTTGTAAAAACTTTGGATCTTCATTTGCTACAGGAAGCATTGAACCGATTTAGTGATATATTTGGCCCTGGACTTTAAAAGTTGGCATAAATCCTGCTTCCTGGAGTCCAGCTGTCGTACCAAAGGATGTCATCTGGAAAGATGAATTGTATCTCCTAATATTTTGCACAAAATACTTTGACTTGGGAGTTGTTCCTGACATGTATGAAAGAAGTGGTTCAGGAACTAGATCTAAAGGTGGCAAACTGACTTTGCCATTTGAGCAGCACATACCAGGCGACTCAAAGTTAAACTTCTTTGCTTGACAATGTTTGCATATTATGTCCATTTTGCCAATTATGACTTTCTGATGTGACCTATAGTCTTGAATTGGGTTGTAGTGAAATGCTTCCAAACACAAATCAGCCTGCCTACATCTTTACACACTTTGCATATGTCGTATGCGGTCATTTTCAGAACGTTCATCCTTTTGTTCAGATGTTTGCATATTCCTTACTTCAGCCTGCCTTATCCGATTCTTGTGAAGACGACATTCCCGTTGCTCTGATGTCTCAGCTTCCATACATTTAGCCTGTCTCATCCATTTCTTTACAAGCCGCGAGTCACGTTGTTCACTTGTCCCAGCTCTTTGACACAATTTTGCGTTCTTAGCTTATGGATGAACTTGCCCAATAGATGGTCGTTTTTTGGGCGGCATTTTAAAAAACAGTCCTTAGTATGACCCTTTAGTCTTTACCTGACACTGATAAGAGATGTAATAGTATGAATAGTAAGTACAGAGCAGCCCTCACACAGTATTACTATGACCTGAAGGAGCTCACATCTCAGTAATGAAAACCGCCTCACAGGCAGACTTGTGTAGTTGCCCATAGCAACCAATCAGAGCTCAGCTTTCACTTTACCTCAGCAGCTTCAGTGATGAAAGCTTCCTGTATAGTAAGCAATAATGACAATCTTACTATTAGGCAGTTTTTGACTGACCAATATTGCTGTTCAGTATGGCTGCTTGCACACTACAGTATTTTTCATGGGTCTCCGGGCCGTGGATTCTACAGCTCCATAAACATTCTATGGAGCCTACAAAATTCACAGCTTTGTGCACAAATAAGTCTATGGAATCGCCAAATCCATGGCCCGGATGCTCGTGAAAAATACTGTAGTGTGCAAGCAGCCAGTAAGGATACCAGATGTTTTTTATCAGTGCGTGCGTGTGTGTGTGTGTGTGTGTGCACGCGTGTGATCCATGTGCATGTATGTGTGTGTGCATGCACGTGTGTGGTCCATGTATATGTATGCGTGTGTGTGCACATGTGATCCATGTATTTGTGCGTGCGCAGTGCAAGTGTCCATGTGTGCAGTAGGTGTGTGTAAGTACGCATGTGCTCTGTTCATCCATGTGCGTAGGGTGCATCCATCTCAGTGTGTTTGTGTGCGTGTCTGGTCCTTACGTTCGTGTGTGTGTTTGTGTGTGTGTGGTGTGCATGTTGTATTTATGGATTGGTGTTGTGGTATTTGTGGGGTGGTGTTTATGTTGTTTGTGTCTAGCATGGTCTGGTGTTTGTGTGGTGTGTTGTGGCATTTGTGTGGTGTTGTGCTTGTGGGTTGGTGCATGTGTGCTCTCTGTGTGATGTTTGTATGGTGTTTGTGAAATGTTTATGTGTTGTGTGTGGTGGTGCGGCTCCTTTAGCAGCGACTCTTTGGCGCCGTCGCTATAATCCATCCCTGTCAGTCACAACTGTTGTTTTCGCCTCAGAACTGTCACTTTCACCTTCACATTTCCCCATTATATGTATAGGGCCTAACTTCGGGGGCCCCAATCTGATGACTGGGGGACGCTAGCAAAATTTAACGTGCACAGTATTCTGCTCCTGTGAGTGGAGAGGGGGCGTGCCAAATTTCACCCAAATCGGGTGAGAACTGTGGATTTGTATAGAGTGGGCTACTACAGATTTCACATTTCCCCATTATATGTATAGGGCCTAACTTCGGGGGCCCCAATCTCATGACGGGGGGACGCTAGCGAGATGTAAAGTGCGCAGTATTCTGCTCTTGTGGGTGAAGAGGGGGGCGTGCCAAATTTCACCCAAATCGGGCGAGAACTGTGGATTTGTATAGAGCGGGCTACTACAGATTTTGAGTTTTATATATATATATATATATATATATATATATATATATATATTTACTGCTACTATTTGTTTATCTATTTATTTATTTATTGACTGATTTATTTATATGTTCCTTCATATACCTCTGTATATATATCCTTTTACACATTACCTATTTTAAATACATCACAATTACTAGTCTCTATGTATCTATTTTCTATAAAGTAATTACGATTCATCAATTGTATCATGAACTCTGCGTATATTTTATTTTATATATTTTATTCATTTATTCATTTTTACTATGCTTCTTATATATATGATCGTATTTATATTCCAAAATTTTCTAACTTTAAATTTAGATTTAATTTTTAATGTAGTATATGTTGATTTTCTGATTTTTTTTGTGTACTGTTTTTATTTATCTATTTGTATGCAGTGGCCTGATGCAGACGCCAGTACGGCGCTGAAATGCATATCCCCACCCTCAATATTTTTATTTGTGTCCCTTCTGGAACCAATAAAAGTGTGTTTCTACCACGTAGACCTAAGTATCTCTCTCATTTGGATCAGCAGCGCTTTACTACTTCCCAGTTTTTTTCTCTTTTTTTTCCTTGTTGTGTCCTGATCATTCGCCGTTCATGATTTCAGGTGGTAGCCACACCGACCATGAGCATCATATTAAACTTTACTGACTGCCAGAGCAGCCAGAAGGAGGTGGGGCTGTCATAATCACCTGACAAGTCCGCACCTGGTTCACATCAGTGATTAGAGGAAGCAGAATAAGTAAGGTAGAAAAGCACATTGTTTTTTTTAATTTATATTTAACAATTCTAGCTTCACCCCTGTTTTCAACAGACAGGCATTCTTCTATGAGACATCAAAGGGTTTTATGGACACTGATGGGCTGGCATCATGGTAGATGCATAGGGAGAGTGAAAGAGAGGAACAACATGCATTTTTTAAAAAATGCATTAGGTTTTCTGATCAAAACACATGTGTTGTTTTGAGCAAAACTGCTCCATGTGAACACAGCTTTACTGGGAAGCATTGTGGTGATGGGACCAAATTGTGTGACTCTGCTCTACAGACATTCTCAGTCAATATATATATATATATATATATACAGAAGGTAGATATGTATACAGAGATATCCATTTAGAAGAAATATATTGTTAGTGGGGGATGTGTCATGACTATACTTACTGCAACATTTGCAAGAAGAGAGAAAAGATGCTCAACCTTCAAATATATAAAGAAAATATAAATTATTATTTATGTTTTCTTATTATATTTGAGGGTTGAGCATCTTTTTGGCATACACCTTTTTCTCTCTTTTTCCAAATGTTACAGAGATACACATGTACATATATATATATATATATATATATATATATATATATATCTATATTAAAATATATACACGTGTGGACAAAATTGTTGGTACCCCTGGTTTAATGAAAGAAAAACCCACAATGGTCACAGAAATAACTTGAATCTGACAGACTGGAAGTTGCCACACTACATGTTGACAAGCCACAAAGCTTCTGGGTAATGTCCTATGGACAGATGAGACAAAAATCGAAATTTTTGGCAAGGCACATCAGCTCTATGTTCACAGATGGAAAAATTAAGCATATCTTGAAAAGAACACTGTCCCTACTGTGAAACATGGAGGAGGCTCTGTTGTGTTCTGGGGCTGCTTTGCTGCATTTGGCACAGGGTGTCTTGAATCTGTGCAGGGTACAATGAAATCTCAAGACTATCAAGGGATTCTAGAGAGAAATGTGCTGCCCAATGTCAGAAAGCTTGGTCTCAGTCGCAGGTCATGGATCTTGCAACAGGATAATGACCAAAAACACACAGCTAAAAACACCCAAGAATGGCTAAGAGGAAAATATTGGACTATCCTGAAGTGGCCTTCTATGAGCCCTGACCTAAATCCTATTGAGCATCTTTGGAAGGAGCTGAAACATGCCGTCTGGAAAAGGCACCCTTCAAACCCAAGACAACTGGAGCAGTTTGCTCATGAGGAGTGGGCCAAAATACCTGTTGAGAGGTGCAGACGTCTCATTGACAGTTACAGGAATCGTTTGATTGCAGTGATTGCCTCAAAAGGTTGTGCAACAAAATATTAAGTTAAGGGTGCCATCATTTTTTTCCAGGCCTGTTTCATGAGTTTTCTTTTTTTAAAAATTCTTTCGAAGCATGGTTGAAAAGCAATGTCTGACATTTGTTCATTTTCATAGAATTTTTATATTTTATTACTTTTGTCAGATTCAAGTTATTTCTGTGACCATTGTGGGTTTTTCTTTATATAGTATGTAACCATATACAAATATATAAGAAAGTAAGTATACTGGGCATGAAATGAAAAACTGAAACTGGTTGGAAGTACAGTGGGCGGATCCAGGGAGGGGCTGCCTGGAAAAGCTCTGACACTCCCACAACCAGAAACTAGTAACCAGGAAGTATTGCATGAGTCTGAAAATATGAGGAATGGTAAAAATGGTCCAAACACACTCATATAACAAACATTTACTGCTTTTAATCACATTTTCTTAGTTCCGGAAAACCCCTTTTATTTTCAGAAATCAATGCACAGCTGATAACGAAAAGAGAAAGATATATATTTGTGCAGAGTACATTTATGTATACCAAATTCCCTACTATTTTCCTACTAGTTCGTAGGATTGGAGAACATACTGGGGGTAAGTTCTGATGTTTTTTCTCTCATAAACTGTAAGCATGGGGTGCACTTTGATTTACACTTGCAAAACTTATGTTATATTCATATTGTTTTAATGGACATCACACAGCAGCATTAAATTCAATGTCTGTGAATGGGGGCTATTCACATGACTGTTACTTTGATGGTCCATTGTAATGGGCCGTCAACATATAGGCCATGTTCTATTTTTGTCAGTTTTAAAGGATCCCTGCATACACTGAAATGTTTGAGGATCTGTGAAAACTAAAAAATTAACATTTTTCACGCCTGTTTTGCACCTCGGTCATCTGAATGTAGCCTTATACATTTCCCTTTCTGCTGCACATAGATTTGCCCTAAACATGTGTCGAGATTTGTTTTGTTTTGTTTTTTTGTTTTTTTCTAGTGACATTGCCCTGTTGAGGCTTAAATCTGCTTACTAAGATTTACATTTTTCGCTGTTCACAGTACAGCATAAATAACATGTTACCTTTATTCTATAAGTCAGTATGATTACCATGATACCTAATTTATATTGTTTTTTATGTGTTACTAATTTTGAATAATAAAAACCTATTTAGAGAAAAAAATCTATTCATTTTCTGTTGAAACAGCAACTTCAGGGCTTATTTTTTGTAGGACAAGCTGTGCTTTTTATTGGTACTATTTAGGCGTATATATACAACTTTTTTTATTATATGTTTTGTAATGGAAGATGGCAATAAATTATTAGTTCAAACATTTTTTTTACAATGTTTATAATGCAGGTTAATACAGGTCTGCGACTAAAAAGCTGTTCGATTATTTTTATCTAATTTCCATGTATTTTGGTGTGCTGAAAACAAATAAAATATTGAAAAAAATTCCTAGACGTCAGGATTTGCCACAAAATGCAAAATTGTCTTCAAATTTATCAAATTATTTTTAATTTTTGGTATTTTTTTTATATTATGAGTATTTAACCAAATTTAAAGTCCAAATTACTATTAATTAATTCACATAAGTGCATTTAAGATATAAAATGCCATAAAAACTTAACTCTCAAAGAAAAGAACTTCCAGAGAGAGCTAATGGAAACCAGTGTCAACATGTAGCAAGCTGAACGCGCAGGCTCTAACATGCCCGGGCTTGATTCAATTTTTTTTTTCTTGGTTCTAGCCTGTTCACACTTTTTCATCGCAGTTCATGTTAGCTCGTCATTCTTCAACCGGGTTTCCCAGTGTTATGGCTCCGCGAAAGTGTATTAATTCGCCAGACAGTTTCTGTTTCATCTGTGGAGAATATACAGTGTTGAAGCAACAACAGAAAATTACAGACTTTGTGAAAAAAAGTATACTTCGCATACTTTGGACTAAAACTTGGAGATCAAGATAAAGTTTGAGCGCCTCATAAAGTGTGCAAAGGGTGTGTTGAGGACCTCCGAAACCAGTTCAAGGGTAAGAAAAAATCTTTCCGTTATGGGATTCCTGTGGGGATTTGAAGGTCTTGTGCATGCTGCTCGGGCAACATGCTGGGTATACAAAATACCCTTGTTTTCTGTGTCTATGGGACAGTCGAGACTGACAAAATCACTGGACCAAGAAGAGTTGGCAGCTGAGGGTGCTAACAGTTGGTGAAAAAAAAATGTCCTCCGAGAAACTTTAGTACCTCCCCATAAAGTTTTTCTACCACCTCTCCACATAAAATTGGGATTGCTGAAGCAATTCGTAAAATCACTTCCAAGAGATGGAGAATGCTTCAAATACTTTATCACCAAGTTTCCAGGCCTGTCGGAGGTAAAATTGAAGGAAGGTCTCCACATAAAATTGGGATTGCTGAAGCAATTCGTAAAATCACTTCCAAGAGATGGAGAATGCTTCAAATACTTGGTCACCAAGTTTCAAGGCCTGTCGGAGGCAAAATTGAAGGAAGGTGTGTTCGTCGGACCAGACATTAGAAGACTTATAGTTGATCAAGAGTTTGTCAATACCATGACGGATCCTCAAAAAGAATGGTGAATTGCATTTACAGAAGTCGTAGAGAAATTTTTAGGCAATAACAAAGATCCTCACTGCAAAAAGATCGTCGGACGAATGCTGAAAGCATTTCAAGCTTTAGGTTGCCTGATGAGTTTGAAAGTTCATTTCCTCCAGTCCCACCTTGACTACTTTCCTGAAAATTTGGGAGCTGTGAGTGAGGAACAAGGTGAACGATTCCACCAAGACATTAAAGAGATGGAAAGGAGATACCAGGGAAAATGGAGCATTACAATGATGGCAGACTACTGTTGGATGCTTCAGAGAGACATTCCAGATGCTACTCACAAGCGTAAATGCACCAAGAGGAGCCTCACAGGGAAGAAGAATCAAGTTTAGTGTGTGTTAGTGAGCTCATTTGAGTTCAAGAAGGGGAGACCGGAGCGCTGCGCAGTAAAGCGCAGGGATCTTGACTGGGGGCGGGCTGTAGGGGGACCAATAACGCGCTAGGGCGCAAAGAATTGGGGGCGGGGCTTAACCCCGTTCGAATTGACTATGCCGCGCAGCCCGGGAAGCGGCCATTCCGGAGCTGCGCGGCATGCTAACGAGCGGTCAGCTCCCCCCCCCCCCCACCTTTTCACTGTAATGGCATCCCTCGATACCATCCTGGAGCAGATCAGAGCTGCTGCCGGCGTCCATGGTGAGGCCTGGCTGCAGGAGCGGCTGGCTGACATTATGCAGCCTGCCGCCCCCCCCATTAACCCTTCACTACCCCCAGAGGCGTCTGAGCGGCGGCGGCCGCGCAGGACTCGCCCGCCGGCACGTTTGAGCCCTGATGAGCCCCCTAGGGCCCGGCGACATAGGAGTCCCTCTCGGGCCCCTCCAGGCCGGGCACCCCGCTCCACTGCTCAGGCGCGGAGGTCCCGGTCTGGGAGGAATCCTGCCAGTCGCCTGGCCCCTGCGGAGGTGGAGATCCCTGCCACTGGCCTCAGTGGGGGGACCTCCACATCCAGTCTCCATATGGCTACAGCACGTGGTGCAGCGGTCCCCTCCTGTGATGCTCCAGCGGGAGGGGGACTGTGTCTTCAAGTCCCGTCGGTTCCGGCTTTCCAAGTGCCCTTGGTACAGCAGCGGGAAATTCTGAACGACGAGCAGCACGGCGCTGGCCCCTCCTTCACGGCACCACAGCCCCGGTCCGAGGTGCATCCAGTGGTTTCAAGTGCATACGCGGGTGCAGGTCAACCTTCCCAGGGATGTCGGTCGTGCTGCAGCTGTCAGCGGGATGGTTCTCAACAATCAACAGGCGCCAGCGTTCTCCTGTACAGCGACCCAGGTCAGCAGGATGCAGGACCGTCGACTGGTGGGCCCACAGCACCTACGCAGTCTGGTGAGTACCATTCATTGTCGTGTCCGTTTCCTCCTATTCTAATGTCCCAGGGGTTAGGGATAGATAGGCCGGAGTCCCCAGTGGGTGGTGGTGTAGCTTCTGAGGGGATTAGGGAGCTATTGGGTAGCGTGAGGGAGCTACTGTCGCGCTGCGAACAGAGTGTTAGCGGTTCCCCGGTGGCGGCGTGGGTCCCTCCTGCGGTTCAGTCAGTAGCGTCACAGAGTGCGCCGGTGGTAGGGGCTCCGGCGGGTGTCACAGTGTCTGTCCAGACAGATAAAGAGAAGGTTGATTCGGTGAGGCTAGACGACAGGGCTCGGGGGGGAGGTTTATGTGTGTTTTGAGGGTCCTCTAGGGGCGCATTTAAAAAAGGAAGTGAGGGAGAAGATTTGGAAGGACGAGTACGTCGAAATCTTTTCCTTGCTCCCTTTAGCTAAATTTAACTTAGACAAGAGTAAGAAGGAGGATAGCAAAAAAGAGGAGGAAGAAAAACGTAGGTGGCGCCTGATTCCACAGACTTTTGCTAATTGGCTTCAGGCCTTTGCCATTTTAGCGAGTGTCATTGGTGAAAAGGCTCCTGACAACTGTTCGGGGCTTTTTTGCTATCAGGACTCTATAGGTGAGGCGTATCGGGTGTATGGGGGTCAGACATGGCTGCGGTATGATGAGCAGTTCCGTCAGCGTAAGGCGGTTCGGCCCAGCATACGGTGGGACCAGAAAGATATAGGTTTGTGGCTTCGGGTTATGGCGCCAGCTCGCTTTGGCCAGCCCTTTCCTGGGGCGGCCAGTGGAACCGGCCATGGTGGTCTCAGTTACAGCTCAGGGGGGGCAGGTGCACAGGCCCAGCAACGTTACGGGCTGTGTTGGCAGTTCAATGAAGCCCAATGTAAATTCGGCTTCAACTGTAGATTCAAACATGCCTGTTCATTCTGCGGAGGGGTGTCCCATGGTGCGGCACGTTGCTTGCGCAAACAAAGGACCAAGGCCTTGCCTAATAGTGGACAAGGGGCAGACGCCGGTGAAGCTGGAAGCCATGCTTCCGTACCTAAATAGTTATGTTAACAGGGAGAGTGCAAAGTTTCTGGTAGAAGGTTTTAGGGAGGGTTTTAGGATTCCCCTGCCGACGCACACAGTCCCCTTTTGTATAACTAACTTGAGGTCGGCAGCGGAACACTCGGGGGTGGTGTCCAAAAAACTGAGGAAGGAGGTGGCCTTGGGGCGCATGGCGGGCCCCTTCGCATCACCCCCTTTGGAAGGTTTAATTGTATCTCCTTTGGGGGTGGTGCCGAAGAAGGAGCCGAATCAGTTTCGGCTCATACATCATTTGTCTTATCCCAAAGGAGCGTCGGTCAACGATGGTATTGCACCCGAGCTTTGTTCGGTAGTATATACCTCGTTTGATGCAGCTGTGCATTGGGTACGGCGTTGCGGTCCAGGGGCCCTCTTAGCTAAGACGGATGTGGAGGCGGCGTTCAGGTTACTGCCGGTACACCCTGACAGCGTTAGGTTACTGGGCTGCTACTGGGACGGCGGGTATTACGTGGATCGTTGCCTCCCTATGGGTTGCTCAATATCGTGCGCATACTTTGAGGCGTTCAGCACCTTTTTAGAGTCGGTAATTCGGGATGTGGCGGGGGTTGAGTCAGTGATACACTACCTCGATGATTTCCTCTGTAGAGGTCCGGCGGGCTCCGATGTATGCGCGGTTTTGTTGGCAACCGCGCGGTGGGTCGCCAGTAAGTTTGGGGTACCGTTGTCACCGGAAAAGACTGAGGGTCCGTGCACTAGATTGAGTTTCTTGGGCATAGAGCTTGACACTGTGGCAATGGAGTTCCGGTTGCCTGGTGACAAGCTGGTTGATCTTAGAGAGAGGGTGAGGCGTGCTCGTCACATGCGAAAAATTACGTTGCGCGACCTCCAGTCATTGTTAGGCAGTTTAAATTTTGCCTGCCGCATTATCCCCATGGGTAGGATTTTTTGTCGCCGGCTGGCAGGGGCCATGAACGGGGTGTCAAATCCACGACACTTTATTCGGCTGGGGGTGATACATCGGTAGGACCTGGCAGTATGGGACACTTTTTTAGACCAGTTCAATGGTAGATCACTGGTCCAGTCAGCAGTGATCGATGTGTTCGATTGTGACCTCTTTACGGATGCGGCAGGGGGCCACGGTTTTGGGGCCTATTACAGGGGGCAGTGGTGCGCCGCTCCTTGGCCTGCGTCGTGGCGTGAACAAGGTCTGACGCGGAATTTGACTGTACTTGAGTTATTCCCGATTTTAGTCGCGGTGTCCATATGGGGTGGGGCGTTCCAGGATAAAAAAGTTAGATTTCATTGTGATAACATGTCAGTTGTGTCGGCCATTAATAATGTGACTGCGTCTTCTCCTCCAGTTATCAAGTTGCTTCAGCGTTTAGTATTGCGTTGCTTGTGCCTGAATGCATGGGTGGTGGCAGTGCATGTTCCGGGGGTTAAAAATGACGTTGCTGATTCTTTGTCTCGTTTCCAGTGGGAGCGGTTTCGTGCCCTGGCTCCGGGGGCGGAAGTGGAAGGGATTCCATGTCCTCCAGAATTATGGGACTTGGTTTGCGAAAAGCAGGGACATTGATTCAGGCATCGTTGGCCCCCGGCACCTGGGATAAGTATTCAAGGGCTTGGCAGCTTTGGGAGGATTGGGTGGGAGATTTAGGTCAGGTACATACTGATGAGGATAGGGTTGGGGCTTTATTGTTCTTGTTAAGCCGTTGGTCTTCAGATGGATGGTCCGTGGCGAAAGTTAATGGTGCGGTAGCGGCGTTGGCATTTGGTTTCAAGTTGAGGGGTTTGGCGGACTTTACCAAACATTTCTTGGTTCAACGTGCGCTTAAGGGGTTCCGCAGGGGCAGGGGAAGTAGTGACACACGGCGCCCGGTTACATTTCAGCTTTTGGAGCGTTTGGGGTTGGAACTGGGCCGTTTTTGTTCTTCGCACTATGAATGCGTTTTGTTTCACCTGGCTTTTTCTCTAGCCTTTTTCGGGGCTCTCAGGGTGGGTGAGTTGGTGTCCGTGTCGACTAAGCGGCCGGGTGGTTTACAGGTGGATGATGTGTACATGGAGGAAGGGGTCCTAGTGGTCAGGGTTCGCAGGTCTAAGACGGATCAGGCGGGGGCAGGGAAGTATCTGCGCCTGGGTGCGGTTGTAGGGTCAGATATGTGCCCGGTGCGTTGTTTGCTTGTTTTTCGGGGGTTGGTTCCAGCTTCTGCGGGCGGTCCCCTCCTGCGTCATGAGGATGGTTCGTTCCTTTCCCGTTATCAGTTCTCGGCTGTTTTTAGGGGTTGTTTGGACTCGCTGGGCCTTGACGCCTCTCGATATGCTCCACACTCTTTTCGCATTGGCGCAGCGACAGAAGCAGCTAGTTGGGGGTTGAGCTCGGAGGTGGTCCGACGTATCGGTAGGTGGGAATCGCAGAGGTATAGATCATACATACGTCCACACCTTGCCCAAATGTGAATCATTGTGTTGTTGGGTATTTTCTCCGCCCTCCCCCTACTTTATTTCTTCTTTCGTAGGCCCTTCTGCTCGGTTAGTCTGGATCTTCGGCCATTCTTTTGTGTTCTGGGGCGCGGAGAGGGCCGGCGTGCGGCGGAATGGTCGGCAGCTGGGGTTCGACAGGGCTGCGGTCGTTGTACGTTGGATTGGAGTCCGAGGTATGGTGTGGAGTCGGGTCATGCCCGAAATCCACAGGTGCACGAGGTTGGATCGGTCTCCGGACATTATCGTGATACATGCTGGTGGCAATGACCTGGGGGTTCGTCCCTTTCGCGATTTAGTGAGGGACATAAAGTATGACCTGTTGAGGTTGTGGTCCATGTTTCCGGGGATTGTTACCGTGTGGTCCGATATTGTACCGAGAAAAACATGGCGGGAGGCTAGGTCTGTTGAAAGGCTCAACAAGGCCAGGATTAAGGTTAACCGGGCTGTTGCGGGGTTTGTGTCCAGGAACGGCGGTGTGTGCGTGCGGCACAAGGAGTTGGAGTCTGGGGAGGGGGGAGTTTTGGTTGTGGGACGGGGTCCATCTGAATGCGGTGGGTATAGATTTGTGGCCGCTAGGTATCCAGGAGGGTGTTGAGAGGGCCCTGGAAGTGTGGCGGGTCTCTCACGCTTAAGGGATTAAGGCGTGCTCGCAGTGGCGGGTGGGATCCTTGGAGTTGGTGGTCAATTGGCTAAAAGGGTGGAGTCAAAGGTAGGCTCCACCTATACATTTGGTGGTAATTGCACATTTTGGTGGATGGCCTGGCGCACGGTGAACGGTTACAGGGTAAATTGGCCCTGGGAGCTGGTACATGGAAGAAGGAGTTCGTCTTTATTCATGGTGCCGCCGAGCCGGTGGTCGCGGCTGGTGGTAAATTTATGGTGTGGTTATGTTAGCGCCAGGCCGGGGGGATTGATAGTTTTTTGTAGCTCCAAGGACTCTTACCCAGGTTAAGCGTTTATTGTTAAATTATTTTAAGTTATGCAAATTATAATAAGTTATACTTGTTGTTATTTATTTGTTGTTTGTTAATAAATACGGCTGCTGTGGCCGATTTAATCCAACCCTTTGGTCTTGGTTTATTTCTAAGGGGGGTGGGGGGTTTGAGAGCTGGGGGGCAGGGGTCGAGGCTGGAAAAGAGGGGGAAGGCATTTAGGCCCAGCAGTTTGGGTATCAAAGGTGGTGGGGGGTTCATAGGGGGACCCCGTTATCAGCAATGCCCAGTCAGGGGAGACCGGAGCGCTGCGCAGTAAAGCGCAGGGATCTTGACTGGGGGCGGGCTGTAGGGGGACCAATAACGCGCTAGGGCGCGAAGAATTGGGGGCGGGGCTTAACCCCGTTCGAATTGACTATGCCGCGCAGCCCGGGAAGCGGCCATTCCGGAGCTGCGCGGCATGCTAACGAGCGGTCCCTCCCTCCCTCCCGTTTTTTTTTTTCTTTTTCTTGGGCTATTTTAACTTGTTTATCTTTTTGCAGGTGGTGTCACGGTGGCCTTGGCGGGTGGGGTCCTTGGAGTTGGTGGTCAATTGGCTAAAAGGGTGGAGTCAAAGGTAGGCTCCACCTATACATTTGGTGGTAATTGCACATTTTGGTGGATGGCCTGGCGCACAGTGAACGGTTACAGGGTAAATTGGCCCTGGGAGCTGGTACATGGAAGAAGGAGTTCGTCTTTATTCATGGTGCCGCCGAGCCGGTGGTCGCGGCTGGTGGTAAATTTATGGTGTGGTTATGTTAGCGCCAGGCCGGGGGATTGATAGTTTTTTGTAGCTCCAAGGACTCTTACCCAGGTTAAGCGTTTATTGTTAAATTATTTTAAGTTATGCAAATTATAATAAGTTATACTTGTTGTTATTTATTTGTTGTTTGTTAATAAATACGGCTGCTGTGGCCGATTTAATCCAACCCTTTGGTCTTGGTTTATTTCTAAGGGGGGTGGGGGGTTTGAGAGCTGGGGGGCAGGGGTCGAGGCTGGAAAAGAGGGGGAAGGCATTTAGGCCCAGCAGTTTGGGTATCAAAGGTGGTGGGGGGTTCATAGGGGGACCCCGTTATCAGCAATGCCCAGTCAAGGATTTTCATGAAAAAATTGTAATAAAACATTAATTTTATAAGTCTATTTCCACTTATTTTGAGGTATTGCCTTATTTAACATAGTTACCTTAGTTACCTAAACCAGGAAACGTGATGTCCTATGACAAAATGTAGGTCATTTTCGGAGTCAGCACACCAAAAAAACATAAAGATTACGTGGAATAACCAAAACAGCTCTTTGATTAGTTTTATTGTACAGGCTATTACAGACATGGCAATACCAAATTTTACCATTACCAAAACATTGGTACTTTACATTTGTTTTATATGATACATCATTTCATATGGGAAAGTGGCATTTTTTTGGCCATTATTTATTTATTTTTACACTTTTTTTTTGTCTACTAGGGGACTTGAACCAGGGATCTCCTGATCACTAGATAGTACTATATACTGCAATGCTCACGTAATGCAGTGTATACATGATTGACTGAGGCATCTAAGGGGTTAAAACCCACAATCAGAGCTTAGCTTAGTGTTAGAACAAGGTGTCAGCTGTATGAAAATAGTATGGCTGTATGTATGGCTATATGTAACAGTACCTTAAAGGGAGTCTACCACCCAAACATATTCAGCTGTCACCTCTGTGTTACAGAGCAGCACATTACAGTGACTTATAGTCACTTTTGCAGATTTAGAAGAAACTAACTTTGAAGTCTTATGCAAATGAGGTAGTTGGTGCAATAAGGGATGACCTTCAACTCCCATAGCTATCACATACGGACCCTTACCATCTCCTGCCTGTGCCACCCCGTGCACTGTTAATTGACATCACCAATTCTACTGCAGTGGTAAGAGTAGCTCCAGAAGCTGAAGGCTGGCCTACAATGATCCAACTGCCCTATTTGCTTAAGCCTTCAAAGTTAGTTTCCTCCAAATCTGCAAATGTAATATACATAATAGAGGTAAGTATTGTGGTATCATCAAATGATGGAGTCCAGCACCAAACAATTCTTCATTAAAAATTTACTTTTAATGGTGAAGTTTTTAAAAGACAAACTTGGAGTACCTCTTACTCATAGCATGAGAGATATAACATAATAGAGCTATTTGTTTATCACTATGAAGTGCTCTGTGATTTGAATCCGCTTGTGGGAGGTGGTAGAATCCTTTTAAGACTTTGGTGACTGGACCGTCCTATTACGGCGCATGTCACCAAAAGGGTTAATAAGCAGCATGAGCAGCAATACCACCATAAAACAAATTCCTTGGAAATGGTTGCAGGCAAGTATTATAATTAGAGATGAGTGAATCGAAGCTGACGAAGTGGAATTCAATCCGAATTTCAGGAAATCTTCGATTCGCCTCGATTCCGGATTTCCTCACGCTTCGATGTATCGAATCGCATTTTTTCATAAAATGGCTGCTACACATGTTAGGACAAGGGGCAAGGGACTCTGGGAACGTGGGATCACCTACAATGCAATGCGTGCAGCTAATCAGCAGCCAGCCAGCCCTGTGATGTCACAGCCCTATAAAAACCCTCAGCCCAGAGGCGTAGCTAGCGGGGGGACAGAGTAAGCGGCGGGCCCAGTGACTTTGTGGGGCCCACTCCGGGGCCGCCGCAAGTGCAAATAAAAATTTCAACTGCATCGGCACAGGACACCGATGCAGTTGAAATACATGACAGAGCAGAAAGCTATTAGCTTTCAGTTCTGCCGTTCTATAACCTGTACATGTAGCAGTAATGGGGTGGTACCATAGAATAGGGGGTCAAGGTTCCTGGAGTAAAGTAGAAGATGCGCACAGGCTGTGTGCACCAGGAGATCCCGCCCGGAACCTTGACCGCTATTCCGTTTCCAGTGGGAAGAAAATAGTAGATGCGCACAGGCTGTGTGAAAGAGGAGGCCCCGCCCACCCCATCACTGCTCTGTAAGTACAATATAACTATACAGAGCAAGTGTATATGGAATGGTATGTGGGGGAGGGGGGACTATAACCTGTGTGTGTGGGGGGAGTGGGTTACCCTTAGCTCACTATTACAGTAATAGTGCCCCCCATAGGTAACATCATTACTTATGTGGGGGAAGGAACTATTACCTTTGGGGGTTAGAGCACTATTACAGTAATAGTGCCCCCCACATGTAATAGCATTACTTATGTGAGGAGGCTATTACCCGTGGAGGGGGGCACTATTAGATGTGGGGTGGCCCTGCAACACCCTCCACCCCCCAACCCCACCGGGCCTTGGTGCAAAAAAGGTTGGGGGCCACAGGCTTATAGTAGATTGTGGCTTAGGGTGAGTTCACAATGCCGCCGCGAATCCAACTGAAAATCTCAGGAAACTTTATAGGGACTGGATAGCGAAAGGTTAGCGACGCATTGCTTAAAAATCCATTCACTTGAATGGGTTTTTAAAGCAATGCGCGGGTGTGCGCTTACACCCTCTGCGCCGCGAATCCAGTTTTTTTTTTCACTGGAAACAAAGTCCTGCATGTCCGACTTTGTTTCCAGCGAAAAAATCTGGATTCGAGGCGCAGAGGGTGTAAGCGCACACCCGCGCATTGCTTTAAAAACCCATTCAATGGGTTTTTAAGCAATGCGTCGCTAACCTTTCGCTATCCAGTCCCTATAAAGTTTCCTGAGATTTTCAGTCGGATTTACGGCGGACGGACACCGGCACAAGTGTGAACCCACCCTAACACAGGTTCCCTAGCGACAATTAAGACGTCAGTGTCCTGGCACAGGTGGGCGTAATGACATCACTACATAATGCTGCCTGTGCTGGGACACAGACGTCCTGTGGTAACGGCATCTTGTAGGCTGCAGGATACAGCAAGGAGAGTCGGCGGTGGCAAGTCCAAGCAGGGGAATTGGAGGCAGGTGAGTATTATTGGTGTTTTTTTTTTTTTTGGGGGGGGGGGAGGTGGGAAGCCTTAAAAATATTAAGGGCCAATAACCATAAGGGGTCATTAGGGAGGCAGTATTTATGTAACGGTGTAAGAGGGTATTGGGCTATACTAATTTAAGGTGGGCATTTTTGATTTAAAGGGGTTGTCCAGGAATTACAGTAATTGGGCAGGAGTCCGGGGAAGGTGAAACATAAAAAAACCCAACATATTCAACAGTCTCCAGCGCTCCGATGTTCCCCACCATTGTCTGGTCGATCACTGCCCAGGGGCTTGTTCTGGCAGAAGTCCTCGCCACATGTGACTGCTGAGGCCAATTTGTGGCCTCAGTGGTCACAAAAAAGGACCAAGGAGGTCACCAGTGACGTATGCGAGTGACATCCCTGGTCCTTTCCTGTGACCGCTGAGGCCACGCGCAGCAAGGACATTCACCAGAACAAGCCCCCGGGCGACGCTGGACCTGACAGCAACGGGGGACACCAAAGTGCCAGGGACTGGAGAGTATGTTTTGTTTTTGTTTTTTTATATTTCACCTTCCCCGGCCTCCTGCACCAGTTCTGCATTTCCTGGACAAATCCTTTAAGGGAATATACAGGAGAACTATTAATTAAGGGGCATTATTAGCTGAGGCATTAGCAGTCATACAGGAGTATTTTTTTGGGGGGTGCACAGGGGGCATTATTGATTTAAAGGGGCATACAGGAGTATTATTAATTGGGGGGTAACAGGGGCATTATTGATTTAAAGGGGCATACAGGTGTATTATTAATTGGGGGGGCACAGGGCCATTATTAATTGAAGGACACTATTAATTTAAAGGGTTGTACTATCATACATTTTAAAGCAGGCAGCAGGCGAGCGTTATAATGCACTTTCCCCCCTTTACTTGAACTGGGCTGTCGGTCACCTTTGCTTGTATACAGAGAGGCTGCAGCGAGATCTCACAACAGCGGAACCGCAGCAGTCCAACACTATATACTGCTGTACTGTAGAGAGCGGTGATTGGCTGCAGCGGGCCAACACTATACACAGCTGTACTGTAGAGAGTGGTGATTGGCTGCAGTAGCCCAACACTATACACAGCTGTACTGTAGAGAGTGGTGATTGGCTGCGGCGGCCCAACACTATATACTGCTGTACTGTAGAGTGGTGATTGGCTGCAGTGGTCTCGTCAACTTGACATCAGTGCTGCAGCTGCTCCGTATACAAATACAAATGTATACTACATACAAATGTAGTGCAGTGAAGGTGATGGCTGGCCCAGAGCAGGGACAGAGGGGAGGATGCAGGTAAGTGTCAGTGTATTTTTATTTACAACCCTGGCCTGCTGCCTGCATTAATCTTTCTGATCCCGAACAATCCCTTTAAGGGGGCACACAGGAGGAATTAATTAAGGGGCACAATGGGGCATTGTTAATTTAAGATACATATGGGGGTATCATATGTTTACAGGGGATTTTTATATCATGTATTTTATAATTGGGGGTAGCAGCAGGATGGAGACTTTGTATAGGCAAGGGAAATGTGGGTCACTTGTCTGGAAAAGTGAGGAGCCAAAAATGTCTGTGTTGCAAACTTTACAGAGACAAGTTGTGAATGGAAGAAGTGGTTATAGCGGTCCAGATGGAAAAGACGAGAAATGTGAAAGATTACAGTCAGAGACGTCACCTGTAAGTAACAACATTTTCTGTACTGTATTTACTTCAACTGTATGCAGAGCCCTGTGTACAGCCAGTATCTGTGGTCACCATATAGTGATAACATCGGTATACCCAGGTAGGGGCCCACTTGGATACGTTTGCCCCCACTGTGCCGAACCCCCAGCTACGCCTCTGCCTCAGCCATTTTAGGTTCAGTCATTTCACATAGTTAAATCTGTTATAACACCTTTTTAAAGGTGTTTACTATTGAGGAAACAAATAAAGGGCTTATTCACCGTTCTCTTGAAAGTATAAAATTAGAGGTCATTTTGCAGTACAGTAGTGTCAAAAAAACATAATTCTTATACAGTAATCTGTTATAGCGCCTTTTTAAAAGTGTTTATTAGTGAGGAAACAAATAAAGGGCTTATTCGCCATTCTCTTGAAAGTAGAAACTTACAGCCCATTTTGCCCTGTATTAATTTCCTTTCCAATTACTTTTTTGATCTAACAGTTTGTCAAACAGAGAAGCGACAGGCCCTACACAGGGGAGGGGCACAGGCCTAAATGTTTCTGGCACAGATACAGGTCGCAGCAGAGTAAGGGGGCGTAGCAGCAGGGGTCACTTACAAAGGCCTGAGCTCCCAGTGTCAAATAGCGGTCGTGTCTTGACCTGCAACCCAATGGTTGTAGAATGGTTGACTCGGTCATCCACTTCATCCCAAGTCACATCAGACACCCAGAGCCAAGAGTTGGGGGGTTCGTCAGACACAACACTTAGTTGGCATGGCCCGGCAGCAGGCCCTGTGCCCTCACGTGTCCTCAACCTGCCTCTGTCCTTTTCTGTTCCCTCAGCCAGAGAACTACTCTATGCTGTGGGCTCAGATCCACTATACAGTGAGGATGAGCTACTACAGGAGAGTCAGCAGCTAGTGCCCAGCGAAGATGTGGAAGAGACATCCACCGCTTCCTACAGTAGGCGTGCATGTAGTAATGAGGATGCCGCAACCCAGTCGGAGGAGACCAGAGGATGGGAGTAGTAGTGGCGGATGCTGTGCCACCTAGCAGGCCGAGCACGCTCCCCAACTGCTCCAATCCCACTCCTAGGCCGTACAAAGTCGAGGGGGGTCCTGCAGCACTACCGGATGGTGGTGGTAGTAGTTCTTTCCCCCGGGGCACTTCCAGTTGAAGAGGAACCTCTCCTACCTGAGCCGATGTGGTGTTGGTCAGAAGAGCCCTTATGGTAAAGCAGGCACGACTCAGGATTCAGCGATGCAGGTAAACTGGAACAGTAGGTCAACAGCAGCTTCCAGATGGGGGTAGTAGTCCTACAGTGTCCAACCCCCAGCCTTGGTTCTAGGAGGGTACCCAGTGATGTTATAGGCTCCACAGGATGGCTTTCTCTACTCCTCCTCTCTGCCTCTCCCTGCTAGGTACGCTGGGGATGGAGTTACAGGGAGCCCTGACAGGGATCTAGTTACCTGTGTGCTAGGCCCAAGTACAACTCTCCTGTCAGGGTCCTCTCCTGCTCCTCCTGGCACGGCACCGAATGAATCCAGCCACTTGGAAATCTTTACTCCCTTGCTCTGGGCTGTCTTCAGGTGAGCCTGGGGCTGATGATATCCCTCTTGAGGCTGTGAGAGCGGCGGTTGGCTTTCACTCCAGAGGCGGGTGGCAGGTCAGCTCTGCACACCAAGTCTAGTCTGCTACATGCACTGAACTGAACTGAGGAGAACAACCGTCCCCGGGGAGATGACACCTCCCTACAACCCCGCCTAGTGTCCTGTGATAGGCCAGGGCTGAACCAAGGCTAGGTTTTGAACACTGCAGGGGTAAAATGCCGAGGAAAGAAGCTGCATAACATATAACATATAACATTGAACATTGAACATAGAACGGGACGTACTAACATAAAACCCAGAGGCACACGGAACAAACACATAAAAGCAGTAGCACTCTGGGATGCTGCAAGGAGAGTGGTGTGGGAGCTGATGTTGCAAGAGGTCAGGCTCCTGGCTCAGAGAACATTGAGGAGGACATCAGTGACCTGCAGACAGTAGTGGATGACGATGTAGCCGATCGCAATTGGGAGCCGGGTGACGAAGAAGCTTCATCATCATCATCCGGAAAAGATGGTGGCAGCTTGCACATGAGGCAGCGGCTTCAGCAGGGTAGCAGCAGTGGGAGGTCGGGAGCCAAACGTGCCCGGGATAGACCACCCGCTTCACAGGAGTCTACCTCCCCGGAAAGCAGTAGTGCAAGGGTTCATGGAGGCAGTGGCGATAGCACTCAGTTAGTGCGGAGTGTTGGGGATAAAATCTCCTACTCGGCAGTGTGGTAGTTTTTTGTTAAGCCGCCAGGGGAGGTGAACATGGCCATATATGTAATCTGTGGGCAGAAGGTGAACTGTGGCCAGGGTGTCAATGTTGGCACCACAGCCCTGCATCAACATATGCAGCGTCACCATAAAGTGGCCTGGGAGAACCGTGGCTCCAATGTGGTGGTCCAGCCTGCCGCAGCAACCACTGGATCACCCAGTGGCACACACCCTATTTCAGGCAGTCAAGGCTCTACCATCTTAGCCAAAGGAAGCTGTGTGACCTTCCCATCATCTGCTGGTCATGATGCTCCTGCTCCTCCTCCTTCTAGTCAGTCATTGCGTCAGCAATCCATCACAGAAGCGATTTCGAAGAGTCCACACTACGCGCACTAATCCAAAGATGCAGAAGCTGAACGTGCTCCTGTCCAAGTAGCTGGTGCTGCAGTCCTTTCCTTTCCAATTGGTGGACTCTGCACCTTTCAGAGAACTGATGGCTTGTGCCGAGACGAAGTGGAGAGTCCCAGCCCTGCACAAATATGTAGAACAGAAGGTGGGCTAGTCCTTGAGCCTGTCGGTGTATGCCAAAGTGCACGGCAGCGCCGTGCTGTAACTATGGTCAAGGTCAATATATGTCCTTTACAGCCCAGACACGCCAGCAATTTGGCCAGGTGACACAGCTTCCTCCTCCACATTCTCAAGCCATTGGTCCTGCAACAATGTCCGCCTCATCCTCCACTGTGTCCTCAGCCTCCACTACAGGGACAATTCACAGTGCTCCTCCAGCATACCACATGTGCGGGGCACAGCGTTGTCACGATGTTCTACACCTCATTTGCCTGGGCACGGGAGGAACTGCTCCATGTCCTCAATCAAGAAATCAAATCCTGGCTTTCTCCAAGACAACTGAAAATTGGTACTCCCCTGGGTAACTTCAATGTTAGCTCATGCGTGACACCTGCCATTTGCTTGTTCCCTTTGAGGAGGCCACTTTATTAGTCAGTCGCCAGGACTACAGGATGAACAATGTCATTCCACTGATTCATATCCTGGAAAAGATGCTTGTAAATCTGGCTGGTCAGGGGACTGAAGACGTGGCGTCTACATCTCACGGCCACATGAGCCCTGTGGGGGATGAACTGGAGGAGGAGGAGGCGGACATTGGAGCACAAGCAATGTGTAGCGAAATGAGTGGTTTTTCCACACGGGTGACAGGAGAGGAGGAACAGGAGCAGCCGGAAGAGCAAGAGGGAGATGAGGAAGATGAGGCAGATAACCCAGACACACCGTGGCAGTATGTAGTGGAGATGGATGCAGGGAGTCCCTCCGAGTCACTTGCGCAAATGGCCCGATGCATGCTCACTTGCTTGTGTAGTGACAGCTGAATTGTCACCATTCGCAGAGGGATAACTACTGGCTCTCCACCATGTTAGACCCTTGCTGCAGGTCAAAAACGTGGGCCTTTTTTACACGTGCTGAGAGGGAGCACATACTGAACTACTATAGAGACATCCTATGTAGCAAGTTGGCCACTGCCTATCTGCGCCATTGTCCATCCTCTTGCAGGTCCGACTGGGGAGGCCCTGAGCGCTTGCCTTGCACTGCCATGGAAACTGTTGGGGGTGGGGGTGGCAGGACCAGTATCAGCTCCAGCAACAGCAGCCTGAGCCTAGAGTCGCTGATGAACAGCTTTCTTCACCCGCATAGTGAAGAAACTGCTCATCAGCAGCTAGACACAGAGCAGAACCTGAACCAGCAGGTGGTGGCATACTTAGAGTGCACCCTGCCACCCGTCATCAAAGATAGTCCGCTGGACTACTGGGCAGCCAAATTGGATTTGTGGCTGCAGCTGGCTGAGTTTGCCCTGGAAAAGTTGTCCTGCCTGGCCAGTAGTGTGGCATCAGAGCAGGTGTTTAGTGCGGTGGGGGCCATAGTTACCCCAAGAACAAGTCGCCTGTCCACCCAAAATGTGGAGAGACTGATCATTGTCAAGATGAATCAGGCGTGGATCAGCCAGGATTTCCAACCACTAATTCCTGAAGCATCAGATTAAATCATCCATGCTACCTCACCCAAACCTTGACAAAAGAGACCGGTTTCTTCTGGCTACCTGCCTCAGCTACTAATCTGATGCTGCCACCTGCCTGATGCCACACATCTGATGCCAAGTGCTCCTTCTTACAGCCACTGTCAGCGGGTACTGTTTGTGCCACCCACCTCCCCACTCTATCATCGGGCCACTGTATGGCCTCCTCATGCTGCTGCCACTGGGTCACTGTATGGCCTCTTCATGCCGCTGCCACTGGGTCACTGTATGACCTCCTCATGCCGCTGTCACTGGGTCACTGTATGGCCTCCTCATGCTGCTGTCACCAGGTCACTGTATGTCCTCCTCATGCTGCTTCCACTGGGTCACTCTATGTCCTCCTCATGCTGCTGCCACCAGGTCACTGTATGGCCTTCTCATGCTGCTGCCACCGGGTCACTGAATGGCCTCCTCATGCTGCTGCCACTGGGTCACTGTATGTCCTCCTCATGCTGCTGCCACCTGTCACTGTATGGCCTCCTCATGCTGCTGCCAACTCCACATTATGTCACCTTGCCAGTCTGTGTCCCCCTCTGTGGCCTACTCATGCCGCTGCCACCGGGTCATTCTATGTCCTCCTCATGCTGCTGCCACTGGGTCACTGTATGGTCTCCTCATGCTGCTGCCAACTCCACATTATGTCGCCTTGCCACTCTGTGTCCTCCTTATGCTGCTGCCAACTCCACATTATGTCGCCTTGCCACTCTGTAGTCATCTATGTGGAATCGGCAGACGTAGTAAAAGGAGTGCGCTCTTTCACGCTACAGTAGGATGTTGGGCCTCTGCACGGTTCTTTATACCTGGCACTAAGATGGACCTGTAAGGCTGAGTTCACACTTGAGTTAGTTGGTCAGTTTTGGGCCCGTAACTGTCAAATAAGTGAAGTGTGCAGTGGTGCACCTGTCATGTGCGTCATACTGACTCACTATATTGTTTCACTACCACAGCAGGCTCCTTATGCGTGTTACTGCAAGGCACAGTGTTCTACACCACTATACAGGCTCTCTGAAGCCAGGAATTAGCTGTTTTTTAATGATATGAATATCTTTTTGGAAACTTTGGAGAATCGGTTGAATCGAATTTTTGATAAATTCGCTCCTCTCTAATTATAATGTATTCTACAACGGAAAAACACAACAAGCCCTCACTATAATTCAGCATAACAAATCTGATAAATGAAACCTGTTTACACTATTTAATAAAATATTGTTAATTTGATAATAAAAATAATAATAATAATGTAAAATTTTGTGTCTTTTTGCCCTGCTATATATGAAAAGGATATGTGAAAAACATTCCATTTCAATCTAAAATATCTAAAAATGAAGTGTAAAATAATATTTAAGCTCAAATCAGTGCTCTCTGTTCTGTTTAAGAATGAAGGACATTGATGTACTGTAGGGCAAGAGTGTTTAGCTATCCTTCCATCATCTTTATAAAAGGCAAATATGTAGTCAGCAAATAAAAAGTGATAATGCCTGCCAATTAATAATTATCCTGAAGGTTTCATCAAGATTCCGAGCTACGCGGGTCATCAAGGACAACTGTATGCCCTTTTCATCCTTCACCCTATGGTGTACTGCTGTCTCTCGATGCTTTTGCCAGCCTTTTTTACGAGGCATCCAGAGTGTAAAAAATATGGCCTGCCTTTATGGTGCTCTACCACGAATGAAGCTATAAAATTATGAACAGTTTTTATGATGGCTATTCAGGGGATGCTGCTATATTGATGGTGTACATGCTGTATCTATCTTTTGCATGTGTCCCCTTGCTTGAAAAGATCACGGTGCAGGGAGTGGACCCTGTGTAACTATTTTTCATGCATTTAATATATTAATTATCCAGTAAATGCTCCCTTGGCTGCACTTGGGATGGTAAAGAGTGACAGCTTTTCAACAGAGCTCCAAAGGCAGCCTATCAGCCCATAGTGTATTATGTTGGAGAGGTCAGGGTGGGGTTAATGTAACTTTTTATTTGCTGATTTTTCATAGGCTTGCAAATGGAAGATAGAAGAAATATAAGAGGCAGAAAATAAGGAGGTATGTGAAGTAGATGAAAAGGGCTGACAATATCTCCCAGGCAATAAACGATAAATTGATATGCATCCTGAAACTCAGAATATCTTCTAGCTCATATTTAGAATCTTATATTTTAGATACGGACTGTAGAAATCATGACAGCTGAAATGACTAAAGGACCAGACTCTGACAGTGCACAAAGCAACCCTAAAAGCACTGATATTATTTATCTAATCATTCATATAATTTCTATTTTTATAATGCTCTTCATTCAATTTTCATTTAAAAATCACTATGAAAGTATCCATAGTAACGATGTAGTAAGCCATGTATGAAACAGAAACACATGTGTGTTTATGACAAGAATCTATTTTTATATATTATTTTATACTATATTTCAAAGCCCACCTCACCTGTATATTGAGTGTAGTTCAAACTGCAACACAGGAATGTAGTTAAGAGATTTGACAGGTGGAGCATGTGTCCAGAGCATTAAGAGGGAGAATTGGGGGGAGCCCTGGCCAGCAGGTGAGAAGAGCACTATTGTATAGCTGATTACTAATGCAGCCTTAGTGTGGCATCCCAGAGCTGGCTATGGCTGGGCTGAGGGTGATCTCTGTGCATTGTATTATTTCCTGTTGCTTCATAGCCTGGGTGACATAGCAGGGGGTCCTGAGTCTCACACAACACAGCGCCACCTAGCGAGCCTCACACATGCATTACACCTCCCATAGGATTGAATAGTAACCAAATGTCCAATGGGAGGACATCGCCTGGGAAAAGGGGAGGAGTCAGCTGATCACTGGGTCCCCATGGTAACACCCCTGCAGGAAGGTCCTGCGTGTGAGGAGTGAGAAGTGTGGAGTGTTAGGAGGAGGAGGTGAGGAGATAAGTGTGATGTCCTGTGAAGAAAGCAGTGAGTTTAGTGCAGGAATCTCAAGTCCTAGACAGGCCCAGGAAGGTTGGAGAGCTGACATACTCCAGCTATTCAGAAGATCCTGTCCCCTGTCTGCCTAGCCATTGCCCTGAAGGAAGTCAAGCATCATTATCTTGTCAGCATGAGACTGTGGAGAGAACATTCTGGAACACGTGCTCCATAGCAAGTATCACAGGATCCAGGGGCCAAGGCCAGACCTGTGGAATATCCTGCCACCCTGACTATTGCACCCCGAAACTCTGAGCTATCAGGACCACATAACGTGAGTGGGGAATATTATGTACTAGTATCATGGTGGGCATCCTCCTATGAGCCAAATAGGAGCCCAGACGCACCTTAGGGCTGTAACACTGAAGTATAAGGGGCTAGGAACACCTTTCATCAAGTCTACCCTGCACCCCAGGACTTTGCTGTGTCACCAGGCGTACCCCGTTGTTTTGTATTGAAGAAACTGTTTAAGCATTTGTGCCTCCACACCCATGAAAGTAAAAGTTCAACTTTACAACCGTTTCTGTGTCTGACTCTGCACCGACAACATCAGGGCGCCCCAAACACCACCAGTCGGCACAGTATAGGGGAAGCGCCCCGGGGGAACAATCACCACCAACATTTGTGCAGCCCCCTCATCAACGGTACCAGTGGTGGTAACGTGGGACAGCACCAGCGCTGCACCCTCGTGCCCAGAGACCATGACAAGTTTGCGCTGTTTGCACCCCCGCAATCCCAACTGCAGCGTTACCTTCCAACTGGTCACCGCAAGAAAAACTGGCGTCACGAACAGGATACGGGTGTGTGCCATTTTGAGAAAGTCGCCACGAAAAGTGCGCCAAATTGTCTCCAGAGCATCGGTCTATATTGTGGACTTTGCTAAGATCAAGTTTATTCCCTGAGAGTGCTTGCCACAAAGAGGGGGAGCCCTATACCCCTGAAGTAAGCCCTAAAGACTGTCCTCTCAGTGTGTTACAGCCCTGGAAGAGTTAAAACGCACAGGCCTTGTTTGCTGCGCCACATCGCTGTGTAAGAACGCCCACAAAGGGTTAACTGTACTTTGCAAAAGTGCGGGAGATTTTTAGCACTGCCCATGAGGCCAGGAGACCCATCTGCCGCCATCTTAGGAGAGCCCAGAATGCTGAGCGCAATGCTCCAGCGCACCCATACAAGAAAGTGAAAGGCGAACGTGCCGGCGCCATTTCTGACTCTCCGGTGCCACATCACCGTCCCTGCTGTGCACCGCTGATCTCTGGTCCACGCTGCAGTTGCTGTCAGTGAGTACTGTGCCTCCCTGTCCTTGTCTTCAGTCCTCCCACGGCCCCAGCGAGTGTTTTCCGTGTACCGTGTCCGTGGGGAGTGCCACCATTAAAGAGGGGGAGCACACCGTCAGCCTGCATAACAGTGACTCTGTTAATAGCTACAGCATTCTTAAAGGGACAGCATTCCAAGTTGTAGTCTCCATTCCCTGCCAGCAAGCAGTTGAGTTTCTTAAAGAGACGGCGACCTAATTTCAGTCATACCTGCAAACAACATGACTGAGCAAAGTGACATTGTGCCATCTGTTTCTAGTGATCCAGCAGTGCCCATGGCGAGCAGCCTACCATTCTCCATGCCATTTTACCCTGGCGCACCATGGCTGCCACGCTACAAAGGGGAGGCGCATACCCTCAGGGACTTTCGTGAGAAGATGCTGTCTCTCTTCCAGTTCTATCCTCTGAATACAGAACAGCAGATACAGATCCTGCTGGGCCAGCTTGAGGGTGCTGCAGCTAGGGAGGTCAAATCCTGGCCTGCCTCTGACAAAAGAACCCCTGGGCAAATTCTGGACAAACTCCAGGTGAACTTTGACGTGCGATCTGTCTCCGAGGTAAAGATGTGCTTCTTTTCCAGACGACAACTACCTGGTGAGACCCTGCGGGACTATGCTTTATCCCTCCAAGAGGCGTTCAGAGCTGTGGTGCAAGTGGATCCACGTGAAAATGTGGACTCTGATAAAATCTTGCTTGACCGCTTCATAGAAGGGGCGGGTACCACATTGCTCCAGAGTCAGTTGCGAATGCTTGCTGCACAACATCCCAGCATCACGTTTGCTGACTTCAAGGCCCTTGCCATCCAGGTCTTGGGACAGGAGCAGCCCCAGCCGAGCCCAGTCATCTGTGCTCCCTCACCTGGACCCTCAACAAGCATTGCTCCAGTTGTCCTGCCACTACCTCTGGGTACCTCACCTGCTGCCCAAACTGCGCAGACTACACCAGCAGACTCCAGAGATGACCTTCTGGCCCGAGTGGATCATCTGACCCGTGCCATGGAACAGATCACCGTCCGTCTAGATCGTCTGACCCAGCCGTCTTCATCGTCCAGTGATCCTTTGCGAAGTCTCAACATCTCACCTGAGTCGCCACCCAGACGTCCGTCTTCAGTGAAACCTCCGCAGAGTGAGAGGCCATACTGTACCTATTGCCATAGATATGGACACACCAGGCCTCAGTGTTTTCAGTTAAACGGGCCACCCCCGAGGCAGCGGGCCGCCCCTCGGGAGGAAAGAAGAAGGGCCCAGGTGAATCTTCAGTGTCATTGTCACGCTTCGTCTCAGCCTGCCCACACATCACAATCCGGGTGAACAGTGTCCCTCTGACAGCGTTGGTGGACACTGGATCTCAGGTAACAACCCTGCGCAAGCAGGTGTTCCTTGAACATTGGGACTTAGGTGTGTTGAATAGAAAACCTGACACATGGATAAATCTGTGTGCCAGCAATGGACAGCCCATACCACAGCAGGGTTATTGGGAACCCACTATCCAGATTGGGGACTTGAAACTGCCTAGACAGGGTGTAATTGTCACTGATGTAGAGGATGATAGGTTTGCAGTTGTAATATTAGGCATGAATGTTTTACGCCATTGCTTTGCAGAAGTGTTGGATGCCTTGCATGCCTCTCTCCTTACAGCTTCTCCCAGTGACCAGCAGACCATTCAGCGGGCCATTCGTGTACTCAATGCCCAGCACAAGTTCGCCAACAAACAAGGTGAAATTGGTCGAGTCCGGATCCAAGATACCCGTCCAGTAACCCTACAGCCTGGAACAGAAACTATGGTGTGGTGCCGTGCCCGTCCGGGCATAGAAAATCAGGACTACGAGGCCTTGCTACAACCCATACAGGTAGATGGCCAACCACTTGTCATGGCTGCCCGCAGCCTTGTCACAGTTTCCAATGGACGTGTTCCTGTCCGCTTAGTCAACTTGGGCGATGCTCCCGTGAACCTCCACAAGTTCCACTCTGTGGCCCTGCTACACCGGTTAGCACCAGAAGACATTCTCTCTGGTGATTCTACCGCCACACAGCGTTCCACCCAAGCTGCTGAGAACATTAAGAATGGAGCCACGAAGTCCTGGTGGGATGAACTGAACGTGGGAGACGCCAATACCCCTATAGAGCACATCAATGGGGTTCGCAATGTGGCCAAGCGTTACCAACAGGCATTCAGCAAACACCCATTGGACTTTGGTAAGACCACGACCATACAACATCGCATTCTGACTGGCGACCACCATCCAATCAAGGAGCGTCACCGTCCAATACCACCCGCGATGTACCAACCGGTGAAAAAGTTGATCCAAGAGATGCGAGATGCTGATGTCATCCGGGAGAGTAACAGCCCCTGGGCAGCCCCGCTAGTCCTTGTCAAGAAGAAAGACGAAACCCTACGATTTTGTGTGGACTATCGTAAACTCAACAACGTCACGCACAAGGACGCATACCCATTGCCGCGGATTGAGGAATCTCTAACGGCTTTGGGATCAGCTACCTGTTTCTCGACCCTGGACTTAACCAGTGGATACTGGCAAGTCCCTATGGCGCCTGAAGATCGTGAAAAGACTGCGTTTACGACCCCGATGGGACTCTTTGAATTCAATAGTATGCCATTTGGGCTATGTAATGCCCCAGCCACATTCCAACGGCTTATGGAGAGGTGCCTCGGCCATGAGAATTTCCAGAGTGTGCTACTGTACCTGGACAATGTTATTGTATTCTCCCGGACATACCAAGAACACCTTCGTCACCTGTCCGAGGTATTCAAGGTACTTATACAGCACGGCCTAAAGGTGAAGCCCTCCAACTGCTACCTGTTGAAACCCCAAGTTCACTACCTTGGGCATGTCGTGAGCGCACAAGGCGTCCAACCTGATCCTGAAAAGATCACTGCAGTCCAGAACTGGCGAAGACCAACTATCGTCAAAGAAGTCCGAAGCTTCCTTGGATTCGCAGGTTACTACCAGCGTTTCATACCACACTTCGCCCAAGTAGCCGAGCCTCTGAACGAGTTGTTGCGCGGTTGTCCCAGAGAAAACTACAACCGAAAGCTTCCGGTAGACTGGACAGCGCGTCAAGAGGAAGCCTTTCAAGCGCTTAAAGCACTTCTGACGCAACCACCAATTCTAGCCTATCCCGACTACAGTCAGCCATTCCGCTTGTACACAGATGCAAGTCACCAAGGTTTGGGTGCAGTGTTGTCCCAGGTTCAGGACAACAAAGAGCGAGTCATCGCCTACGCCAGCAGGAGTCTGAGAGGCGCGGAGAAGAACGACCAGAACTATAGTTCTTTTAAACTCGAACTTCTGGCGCTTGTCTGGGCCGTGACAGAGAAGTTTAAAGACTACCTGGCTGCCACACCCTTTACCGTGTACACAGATAACAATCCGTTGGCGTATCTGGACACTGCTCGACTGGGAGCCCTTGAACAACGGTGGGCCTCAAGACTCGCGAATTACAAGTTCTCTGTCAAGTATCGCAGTGGCAAGTCCAACGCTAACGCTGATGCACTCTCAAGGTTGCCTGTGGGAGAAGAACCACCCCGAGAAGACATCTGGGAAGAGGTGGAGATGCCACCATTCTACAACAAGTTTGCCCAACAGGTTGCTATTGGTGTCCCTGTAGAAGGAGAATCTCTGGCGAAAACAGCTGCCGAATCCCTCCAGGAGCCATCTCTGTGGAAAACGTTCCAAGAAGAGAGCAGAGTTTTAGGAGAATTGTCAGATTTCCTGCTTACAGGAAGAATACCAACCCGTGTAAAGAGAGGTCTTCATGACGTGGAATTAAAACGCCTTTGGCGACAGAGGAAGCGCCTGTTTGTCCAACGAGGCCTTCTACTTAGAAACACTCTTGATCCTGTCACAGGTGAAAGGCTTCATCAGATCCTCGTACCAAGAAGAAACGCACAGATGATACTTGAGGCGTATCATGACAGATCCGGTCACTTCAGGGTACAAAAGACCGAAGCTACCATCCGTCGTCGCTTCTATTGGGTTGGGATGAGGAGTGACATTGAGAGTTGGTGCCGAGAGTGTCCCGCCTGTAGTATCACCAAGGAAGGTCGAAGAGATCAGAAGGCCCCTCTACATCCAATTAAGACTCAAAAGCCGTGTGAAATTGTTGCTCTGGACCATGTGAAGTTGGGTCCCACACGTTCCGGCTACAGTTACGCTCTGACGATGGTGGATCATTACTCCAAGTTCCTTGTCATCGTGCCTGTCAGAGATCTTACAGCAAGAACTACGGCTGAGACCTTCTACGCAGAGTTTGTCCGCCATTACGGTTGTCCTGAGCATATCCTCACCGACTGTGGATCGGCGTTTGAATCCCAATTGTTCCGTGAGCTGTGTCAGTTCCAAGACTGCAAGAAGTTGCGAACCACAGCGTATCACCCTCAAGGGAATGGTATGTGCGAGAAGGCAAATCAAGTGATCATCGGCATGCTAAGAACAGCCACAGTTACACCTGGTGTTGAGTGGCCTGAGCGTATCAAGGACTTGGCCTATATTTACAACAACACACCCCAAACATCTACGGGATACGCACCATTTTATCTAATGTTTGGAAGACAAGGTCAACTTCCTTCAGACTTAACCCTTGGTGTGAAGGTCCCTGACACCATCAATCCACTACCCATAACAGACTGGGTTGTTGAACACGCCAACGTATGGAGGAAGCTAAAGAGATAGTTGAAACGCGCATGGATGAGGTTCATAGGAGACAACAGGAGGATTACAACCATCATGCCCATGCAGCGCCCCTGAAAGTTGGCGACCGTGTATGGTTAAGGAATAACCATCGGAATGGGAAATTGGATCCATTCTGGGAGAAAGAACCATACAGTGTCATCTCCATACCATATCCTGAATCCGACGTGTATGAGATCTCTAAACCTGGGAGACAGCCCCAAGTAGTACACCGAAGCCGTCTGAAGCTGTGCCTTAAAGAAGGACTACCCACAGAGGTGCCCCCAGTTGAGACAACGAGTACAGAGATCTTGTCACCTTCTGAAGCGAAAGAGAGACCCCCAACGTTAACTGAGCTTATGTGGGCGCCTAAACTACTACCATTTAGCTGTTATCCACCAATTGCTCTAGTGCAAGAGAACCCTTCGACAGATGATTTAATTGATTTCAGTGACTCTGTTCCTGATTCAAATCTCGTTCCACTTAGGCATTCTGAGCGTACCACAAAAGGCATACCTCCAACACGCTATAGTGATGCCATTGCTGTCCTTGGGTAAAAGAGGTTAACTGTCTCTGCTTCTGTATATATGTTATTCCTGCTCTGATTACATTAATGTTTTTCCTGTGTGTATATACAGTATATATATAATATCTTGCCATGTAATATAGTATTTACATTTATATGCAACAATCCAAGCCACAGTGCCTGGCTCACCGAGCCAAGGAAGTTCTGTTACCCCATTGCGGTATGGACATTCGTGCTAGAGTGCCTACTCTTCTTTACAGAAAGGACTGTTTATTGTTTCTCAGAGAGACTCTCATGATAATGGACACTCACGAAATTTGTGCCAGAGAACCTCTGGACCCATTTGCACTTTATTCGTATTTATTAACGTTATGTTACATTTCTCACCTTCACCCCAGCCCGTCGCCGAGGTCGGCTCAGTGAAAGAGGGGGAGTATGTGGCATCCCAGAGCTGGCTATGGCTGGGCTGAGGGTGATCTCTGTGCATTGTATTATTTCCTGTTGCTTCATAGCCTGGGTGACATAGCAGGGGGTCCTGAGTCTCACACAACACAGCGCCACCTAGTGAGCCTCACACATGCATTACACCTCCCATAGGATTGAATAGTAACCAAATGTCCAATGGGAGGACATCGCCTGGGAAAAGGGGAGGAGTCAGCTGATCACTGGGTCCCCATGGTAACACCCCTGCAGGAAGGTCCTGCGTGTGAGAAGTGTGGAGTGTTAGGAGGAGGAGGTGAGGAGATAAGTGTGATGTCCTGTGAAGAAAGCAGTGAGTTTAGTGCAGGAATCTCAAGTCCTAGACAGGCCCAGGAAGGTTGGAGAGCTGACATACTCCAGCTATTCAGAAGATCCTGTCCCCTGTCTGCCTAGCCATAGCCCTGAAGGAAGTCAAGCATCATTATCTTGTCAGCATGAGACTGTGGAGAGAACATTCTGGAACACGTGCTCCATAGCAAGTATCACAGGATCCAGGGGCCAAGGCCAGACCTGTGGAATATCCTGCCACCCTGACTATTGCACCCCGAAACTCTGAGCTATCAGGACCACATAACGTGAGTGGGGAATATTATGTACTAGTATCATGGTGGGCATCCTCCTATGAGCCAAATAGGAGCCCAGATGCACCTTAGGGCTGTAACACTGAAGTATAAGGGGCTAGGAACACCTTTCATCAAGTCTACCCTGCACCCCAGGACTTTGCTGTGTCACCAGGCATACCCCGTTGTTTTGTATTGAAGAAACTGTTTAAGCATTTGTGCCTCCACACCCATGGAAGTAAAAGTTCAACTTTACAACCGTTTCTGTGTCTGACTCTGCACCGACAACATCAGGGCGCCCCAAACACCACCAGTCGGCACAGTATAGGGGAACAATCACCACCAACATTTGTGCAGCCCCCTCATCACCGGTACCAGTGGTGGTAACGTGGGACAGCACCAGCGCTGCGCCCTCGTGCCCAGAGACCATGACAAGTTTGCGCTGTTTGCACCCCGCAATCCCAACTGCAGCGTTACCTTCCAACTGGTCACCGCATTAGCACTGAAGTTCTGACACACATAGCGCCCCCTGCCAGCAGCAGTCACAAGGCAAAACTCTGTGCTAGCCAGCTGCTTCAGCAATTCTTACAGCAGCTCTTCAACACACATAGCCTTCAACCTCCCCCCTTCCATTCCCCATCCAGCACATAGAGTACTTTGGTCAGTTAAATAAAACAGTTGATGTTGCTACATGAGAATTCAGCTTCAGGGATTGAGGTCTACAGTAGTGTGCTGCCCACCCACAGGCTAGGAGGGTAGTAGTCACAATGTACAGATAAGACATCAAGTGTCAGGTGAGAGTTATGAGAAGTATTTCCCCATGTTGTAATCCTTAGATTGTAAAACTATAAACTGAGGGTGGCATATAACTGGAGCTGATATAACTCAGAAACTTTCAAATAGATTTTTTTTAAGTGTGATCTGACTGCTATTGTTCTTTGTTACCAACCAGCTTAGGACATACACTGTTTTGGGCTTTTTTTGATGCAGCATTTTTTTCTATAGAGGCTTGTTTGTTGCAGGTTGAAATGCATTTTGGGTATTTTGGGGTACATAAAACTCACAGATTAACTTTTATTAATTCTATCTGGAGGCAAAAGGAGAAAAAAAAGCCTTATTTTTTTCTGTCATAAGTTTTGCAATATGGCAAAGAAATAATGATTCATTTATTCTCTGAATCAATCTGATTATGTCGAGAACAGATGCATGTAGTTTTTATCAGAATGTATTCCAAAAGCCAAAACCTTAGGAAATTCAACTCGTAAATATTGTGAGGTTTACTCACTAGTATCTGTTTGGACCAGACAAACCAGAAGTGTTATTATTATATTCTGCTATAATAATTGAAGGCCCCAGGGAGGTTTGGAAGACGAATAAACAGCCCCTCACCAATCAGGAAGTTATCTCTTATCCTATTGATAATAAGAACTTCAAATATTGGTACAAACCTTTTAAGTTAAGCACCAGACTTAAAAGGGTTGTACCAAGGGAGGGGGAGTTGCCAAACTGAACCTACGCGTCTGCAGTGACCACATTTGCAGATGGTGTTGTTAGCATATGGCTACATATTTTGAGAATACATATGCTGTGTCACAGCTGTATAGCTGTTGTTTAAGCAAACAGAATATTTTACTATAATAAAATACTCATTTACATATAGAAGATATTTTGAGCTTTCAGACATGTTAGATAATGTTTATACCATGATCACAGAATAAAACTGGGCTCTACCTCACTATGGCATATTGATCCTTTTACTGGATGAATGGAACTTAAAAAATTACTTAACACAACATTTCTAGAGTAAAATGGAAAATGAAGTATTGTTAGAATCTTTCCACTGCATGCATTTGATGCATTTATTTAAAAAAATCAGTTGAACAAACATACATTTTTCAAATTTAGAACACTATTTTGCATATACACCAAATACAAGTGCCTGTGGGTAAGGGTGGGTTCACATCTACAGTACATTCAAAAACTGTTTTAGACTAAGGCCCAAAAAAGCGCTGCAGGAAAAACCGTGGCGGGAACGCCTTGTGGTTCTTCCCGCTGCGCTATAAACAGAAAGTTCACAGAGATCTCCTCTGCGGACTTTCTGTTTCAATTATACCTATGGGGAAACCACCGGCATTTCCGTAGGTATAATTGACATGCTGCGATTTCCAAAACTGCGCCGGTTTTGGAAATCGCCACATGTCCACATCACGGTTTTTACCGCAAAGTGGGCATGGGATTCGCTAGAATCCCATTCACTTTGCTGTGACTGTAAAACGCCGCAATTTTTTTGGCCTTAGGCTGGGGCCCCAAGTTGCAAAAATGCTGCATTTTAAAGTACCTGCAAAGTGGATGGGAATATGGCTAATCCCATCCACACGTTAAAAAAAAAAAAAAAAAAAAAACGTGTTGGTCTTTTCCGCAGCATTTTTTGGCTGTGGCTCACTACATGGAGCCTTAGTCTATTAATCAGTTTTTCTGTTCTGTCAAGAACAGAAAAAATGAGAACTATAGATCAGTTTAAACACCCAAGATCTCAATGGCTGTTTAAACTAATCAGTTTTCTTCTGTTTGAGTCGACATGGAATGGTTCATTTTTATTGACAGAGAAAGACAGTGCATGCAGTTTTCAATATGGAAGCATGGGCAGAAACTTGGCAAATGAAGTTTAATGCAGACATATGTAAGGTTATGTATTTTGGTTAAAGAAATAAAATATATGATTATGTACTTAATAGTAAATTATTGGGTAAGACTGCCACTAAGAGAGACTTGGGGATTTTGGTGGACAGTAAGCTTACATTTAGTGACCAGTGCCAGGCAGCTGCTGCCAAAGCAAATAAAAGTATGGGATGCATCAAAAGAGGTATAGATTCTCATGACAAAAACATTGTTATGCTCTATACAAATCACTTGTACGCCACGTATAGACTATTGCGTGCAATTTAGAAGTATTACATTTGACAGAATTTTTATGTGTGAAAGAATGCTAGTTAAAATCTTAGAAAGCTCTTTACTGTATATAAATATGAATGAAAAAATAGGAATGAAAAGTATATACCAAATATGTATCATTTTTGAATAGGACCCTTCCTGATGCATGTTGTTCGTTGTGACGCCTGATCACTTGAACACAATGGCCAAACCTGGCACCAGTAAATGGTTGTCTATGATATATATGGATGGCTTGAGGCCACCAGAAGTGGGAGTCACTTACAAGACAGGTCTATGTTCTAGATGATAGACAGATGAGACCGGACTCCCCTTTATTTGACATCCCCATTCTCTATTAGTTATATGAACAGGGGTTTTCTTTATGGGACAAAGCGGACAGCCCACACTTACTGGATTTTCTTCACTACAAATTCATGACAAATCATCAGCAAAATATATATGTTTAATATGTGGATGTTGCTGTTCATTTTCTGCAGATTCTCCCACGAAAATTTGCAACAGAAATTGAAAGGTTGAAGACTGTTAAATCTGCACCACAGGTACATTTCTGTGTGGACAGGTTTCCACAGCAGAGATTTTTGATACTGTGCTGCCAATTTTACCTCTGAAAATCCACAAATTTGCAAAGATTTCATCCTATGTGGACTAACCCAAAGACTGATGACAAACTTTGTATACAGTGGGGAAAAAATGCATTTAGTCAGCCACCAATTGTGCAAGTTCTCCCACTTAAAAAGATGAGAGAGGCCTGTAATTGACATCATAGGTGGACCTCAACTATGAGAGACAAAATGAGAAAACAAATCCAGACAATCACATTTTCTGATTTTTTAAGAATTTATTTGCAAATTATGGTGGAAAATAAGTATTTGGTCAATAACAAAAGTTCATCTCCATACTTTGTTATATATCCTTTGTTGGCAATGACAGAGGTCAAATATTTTCTGTAAGTCTTCACAAGGTTGGCACACACTGTTGCTGGTATGTTGGCCCATTCCTCCATGCAGATCTCCTCTAGAGCAGTGATGTTTTGGGGCTGTTGCTGGGCAACATGGACTTTCAACTCCCTCCAAAGGTTTTCTATGGGGTTGAGAGCTGGAGACTGGCTACACCACTCCAGGACCTTGAAATGCTTCTTACGAAGCCGCTCCTTCGTTGCCCTGGCGGTGTGCTTGGGATTATTGTCATGCTGAAAGACCCAGCCACGTTTCATCTTCAATGCCTTTGCTGATGGAAGGAGGTTTGCACTCAAAATCTCACGATACATGGCCCCATTCATTCTTTCATGTAAACGGATCAGTCGTCCTGGTCCCTTTGCAGAGAAACAGCCCCAAAGCATGATGTTGCCACCCCCATGCTTCACAGTAGGTATGGTGTTCTTTGGATGCAACTCAGCATTCACTCTCCTCCAAACACGACGAGTTGTGTTTCTACCAAACAGTTCTACTTTGGTTTCATCTGAATATATGACATTCTCCCAATACTCTTCTGGAACATGCAAATGCTCTCTAGCAAACTTCAGACGGGCCCGGATATGTACTGGCTTAAGCAGGGGGCACTGCAGGATCTGAGTCTCTGGCGGCGTAGTGTGTTACTGACGGTAGCCTTTGTTTTGTTATTCCCAGATTTCTGCAGGTCATTCACTAGGTCCCCCCGTGTGGTTCTGGGATTTTTGCTCACCATTCTTGTGATCATTTTGACCCCACGAGGTGAGATCTTGCGTGGAGCCCCTGATCGAGGGAGGTTATCAGTGGTCTTATATGTCTTCCATTTTCTAATTATTGCTCCCACAGTTGATTTCTTCACACCAAGCTGCTTGCCTATTGCAGATTCAGTCTTCCCAGCCTGGTGCTGGTCTACAATTTTGTTTCTGGTGTCCTTCCACAGCTCTTTGGTCTTCATCATAGTGAAGTTTGGAGTGTGGCTGTTTGAGGTTGTGGACAGGTGTCTTTTATATTGATAACAATTTCAAACAGGTGCCATTACTACAGGTAATGTGATTTTCTGGATTTGTTTTCTCATTTTGTCTCTCATTGTTGAGGTCTAACTATGATGACAATTACAGGCCTCTCTCATCTTTTTAAGTGGGAGAATTTGCACAATTGGTGGCTGACTAAATACTTTTTTTTTCCCCACTGTATAAAGTGTTTGTTTCCCAAAATTTCACATTACAAGTTTATGATCTATATATGATCTTTACTACAACATGTCTAGATCATATTGAGTTATGAGAAAAACAAAGTGCACCCACTTTGAATTCTATGGTTTTATATATCAATGCATATCGTAGTAAAAAAAAAAATCTGATCCTTAGAAGTTATTAAAGTTAGGTAAATACAATCTCAGATGAAAAACAGCACACAACGCATTTTACTGTTTTATTATTTATTTAAATGAAGTAAAAATCAAAACGTCGCATATAAAAAAACTATGTACACCCGATGTACAGTACAACCACCCTCAGCAACAATAACTTGAAGTTATTTTTTTCTGCAAGACTATATATGTTCTCACATCACTCTGGAGGAATTTTGGCCCACTCTCCCTTACAATGTTGCTTCAGTTCCTTTACGTCTGTTCTGTGGTATTTGCTTAGTCGGAGCTCTCATAAAAAAAATCTTGCCACAAAATCACTAAGATTGTTCCTGATGTCTTTCCTCCTTGGCATTGTGTTGACACACACCTGAAAGCTCCAGATCAGCAAATTGTTTTTATAGATGTCGTAACACTTATTTATTTGATTTATTTATTTTTCTTACTTATATACTGCGAACATATTCTGCAGTGCTTTTACAGATATTGTCATCACTCACTGTCCCAAGTAGGGCTCACAATCTAAGGCCAGTTGCAGACAACCGTGCTGCAACTGGCCTGCCGTGATTTAAAAGCACAGGCGGGCTGCACACTGGGGACACAGGGATGTCCCCGTGTGCTGCTAGTGCACGGGCCGTGCTTCTGCTGCTCCTTTTATTAATAGGAGCCACGGAAACACGGGCCGTAAAATAGGACAAGAATAGGACATGTCCTATCTGACGCAGACCGGACTGTCGGCCCGCACACGGGACTGTGAAAATCGCGGTCGTGTGTATGAGCCCATAGAAAAGAAGGGGTCAGTGTGCTCTTCGTGAAATACACGGAGAGCACACTGACCCACATCACGGTCATCTGCAACCGGCCTTAGTTTGCTGATGATCAGTTACTCAAGGGCGTTTTATTACTAGCACATGAATGCTACTTAACCTCTTAAGGCTGGGTTTATTCGATGCTTTTTTGCCGAAGAACTGCATGCGCTTTTTAATTGCAGTAATGAATAGCACATTTTGCTATACATTTGACCTGTTTGCTAATGGCCATTACATTGAAAACCTTTGATTTACTGGCTGCTAGCATACAGGTAAGATGTATTTTAACATATGGTACTTATTACTGTAATTAAAAACTGTATGCAGTTCTTCAGCACAAAAGCCCCTTGTAAACCTAGTTTCACTCCTATGGAAGCAGTAAGGGTGTACTTAAATTTTCACATGCTGCTTATGCATTTTGTAATATTTTTTGTTAAATAAATAATATATTGGTGTAATTTGTCACTTTTTTCATGTGAGGTTGTATTTGTCTAATTTGTTATCATCTAAGGACTGGTTGTTTTTTTTATTATGTATTGATACATAAAACCATAGAATTCAAGAAAGGTGTACTGTTTTACTCATGACTGTAGTTTGTGATAGTGTGCTTCCATTCACTAATTGCATGTAATTGGATATGGAAGAGGAATTTCCAATGCAATTTTTCAGAAAGTAGTGGTGTTTTATATATATGTATTGGAAGAGTGGAAGAAATCAGGCGATACCTTTTAGAGGCTAACTGCTAGCTCTCTTCTTCAGACATGGTGTAATACAGTAATACCTCGTACATTCGCAAGGTTAGGTGACAGAGCGGGTCGCGGATCGCGAGGAATCGCGAATGTTTGGTACAAGAGCTTAGAAGCGCTTACAATGCCAATTTCTAATGTTTAACCCCTAAATATCAATAAACTTTACCCTACAGTACTGTACAGTATACTAAAGTATACTAAAGTATACTGTACAGTACTGTATATTAATACATTCATTCATTTTTCTTATACACTCACAGTAAAATGAAACTAATTACCGGGTACGTAAAGAACAGGACGCTACTACCCAATAGCGAAGGTGTTTTTTTTAATTAAATTTCACAGATCTGAAAAAAAAGAGCAAAATCTATATATGTTAGTTGCCAAAAAAATATCGCGAATCTGTGAATTCGCAAATTCGGAAACGCGAGTGTACGAGGTATTACTGTACTAGAACCAAAAAAAATCACACTATTTATACATACACAAGACATGGATCTTCAAAAGGATCTTGGAATAACAAAATGCAATATAAGTAGGGAAGTATTTACAATAGGTCAGGAAATAAACAGTCTAAAATTGGTGGTGCGTGACAGAATGATCTGTTATCTATCTGTAATCAGGTGGTGATTTGTGACCCTCACAGTTCATACATAGTGTGACATGAAGCTGGCATGAATATTAAGTCCAAATTGCAGAGTTTGAAATTTTTGCTTTAACTTGTACTCCCATTCTTTCCTCTCATTCTGCGTCTTAAAATGTCCCATTAAAACCACAACCCGCAAATCTTCAATAGAGTGGTCTTCTCAGGAGAAATGTGCGGCCACTGGGAGATCTGTTCTGCTGTTATTAATGTTGAATCTGTGTGAGTTCATGCGCTGACTAAGTCTCTGCCCCGTTTGCCCCACATAGAGGCCTATGGTGGGACATTGCACACACATGAGATACACCACATTGGAAGACCTGCAGGAAAATCTCCCCCTAATTCTGTGCACCTGTTGTGACTGTGGGATAGGAACACTGTCAGCAGTGTAGATGTGCTTGCAGGTCATGCACCTGTTTTGCAGGCAAGGTGAGGTGACATTTTCAGTTGGGGCCTTCTCGGCACTCCAGACAATAATACGCATCAGGTTTGGTGGTTGTCGAAAGGAAAGGAGAGGGGGGACTGGAAATATGTCCGTGATTCTGTTGTCCTTATATAGCACAGGTTGGAGCTCCTTGGCAATCCTTCGTAGGATCTCCAGCTGTGGGTTGTAGGTGACAACTAGGGACACTCGGGCTTCTTTCTGGGTCTCTTTATATGTGAGCAGACTGTCTCTGTTAATGGCTGCTGCTTTGTTTAATTGGTTGTCCATAACTTTTTTTTTGTATCCCAATCGGAGAAACTTTGTCCTCAGATCCTGGAGATGCTTGTCCAGGTCTGCTTTGTTGGAGCAAATACGATTTGTATCGTATAGCCTGGCTGTAAATAATAGATTGTCTTGTGTGCTAAGGGTGGAAGCTGTCATTTCTCACGTAGGCCGTTCTGTCTGTGGGTTTGTGGTATATTGATGTGAGTAGCCGATGGTCTTTAATGTATATTGTGGTGTCCAGAAAGTGGATTTCACTCTCTGAATAGCTAAGTTTAAGGTTGATGGTAGGGTGAAAGTCATTGAAGTCATTATGGAATTGAAGTAGGGCCTCCTCACCTGCAGTCCAGATGACAAGGATATCATCGATATAACGAAGGTAAATCATAGGTTTGATGGTGCATGTTGATAAATATGCTCCTTCCAGTTCTGCCATAAAGAGATTTGCATACTGAGGTGCACATCTGGTCCCCATTGACGTTCCCATTCACTGTAGATATAGATCCTCTCCAAAAGTAAAATAGTTGTGGCTAAGGATGAATTGTATGAGTTGCGTTACTGGTTTTGTTGGGAGGTTTTGTTTTTCCAGGTGTACCCAACATGCTGAAACTACATCCTTGTGGGGAATGTTGGTATACAGGGATTCCACATCCATGGTGGCTAAAATGGTACCCTCAGGTAGTGGGCCCAGTGCATTCAGTTTGTTAAGAAGGTCAGTGGTGTCCTGGATGTAGCTTGGAGTATCCCTGACAAGGGAATTTAGGAGATTTTCCACCCAACCCGAGATGTTTTCTGTCAGTGTCCCAATGCCCGAAATGATATGCCTCCCAGGTTTCCTTCTTTGTGTATCTTTGGGAGCATATAAAAGCAGCCCTGGCCTAAGATCCTCTGGGATAAGCCTTTTTACCTGCTTCTGGACCTGGATTGGAAACTTCTTGATCATATTCTTTAGTTCTTTCATATAGGCCTTTGTGGGATCACTTCCAAGTTTGGAGTAATGGATGGGATTTGACAATTGCCTGTTTGCTTCCTGGATATAGTCTGAGGTGTTCATTATGACTATTACGCCCCCTTTGTCAGCCAGTTTTATTATTATATCCTGATTTGAGGGAATATTTTTATGACAAAGACCTTCCATACAGCAGCGACTCTGAGATAGAACAGCCCATAAGGAATCCTACCAAAAAATCTACCTGGACCCCACGCCCTGGAACTAATGCAGCACTGGATAAATATATTGACTGTTTCAGAAGCAAAGTAAAATCAGAAATCCTGGAGAAACAAAAGAAACAGGTACATAACCTAACCCTGCAGGAACAGAAGGCTATTACTTCACTGAAAGAAAATCAGGATATAATAATAAAACCGGCTGACAAAGGGGGCGCAATAGTCATAATGGACACCTCAGACTATATCCAAGAAGCAAACAGGCAATTGTCAAATCCCATCCATTACTCCAAACTTGAAAGTGATCCCACAAAGGCCTATATGAAAGAACTAAAGAATATGATCAAGAAGTTTCTAACCCAGGTCCAGAAGCAGGTAAAAGGGCTTATCCCAGAGGATCCCAGGCCGGTCTGCTTCTATATGCTCCCAAAGATACACAAAGAAGGCAACCCTGGGAGGCCTATCGTTTCTGGCATTGGGACACTGACAGAAAACATCTCAGGTTAGGTGGAAAATCTCCTAAATCCCCTTGTCAGGGATACTCCAAGCTACATCCAGGGCACCACTGACCTTCTTAACAAACTGAATGCACTGGACCCACTACCTGAGGATACCATTTTAGCCACCATGGATGTGGAATCCCTGTATACCAACATTCCCCACAAGGATGAAATTGCAGCATGTCGGGTACACCTGGAAAAACAAAACCTCCCAACAAAACCAGTAACGCAACTCATACAATTCATCCTTAGCCACAACTATTTTACTTTTGGAGAGGATCTATATCTACAGCGAATGGGAACTTCAATGGGGACCAGATGTGCACCCCAGTATGCAAATCTCTTTATGGCAGAACTGGAAGGAGCATATTTATCAACATGCAGCACCAAACCTATGATTTACCTTAGTTATATCGATGATATCCTTGTCATCTGGATTGCAGGTGAGGAGGCCCTACTTCAATTCCATAATGACTTCAATGACTTTCACCCTACCATCAACCTTAAACTTAGCTATTCAGAGAGTGAAATCCACTTTCTGGACACCACAATATACATTAAAGACCATCGGCTACTCACATCAATATACCACAAACCCATAGACAGAACGGCCTACCTGAGAAACAACAGCTTCCACCCTAAGCACACAAGACAATCTATTATTTACAGCCAGGCTATACGATACAATCGTATTTGCTCCAACAAAGCAGAACTGAACAAGCATCTCCAGGATCTGAGGACGAAATTTCTCCGATTGGGATACAAACCAAAAGTTATGGACAACCAAATAAACAAAGCAGCAGCCATTAACAGAGACAGTCTGCTCACATATAAAGAGACCCAGAAAGAAGCCTGAGGGCCCCTAGTTGTCACCTACAACCCACAGCTGGAGATCTTATGAAGGATTGCCAAGGAGCTCCAACCTGTGCTACATAGGGACAACAGAATCAAGGACATATTTCCAGTCCCCCTCTCCTTTCCTTTTGACAACCACCAAACCTGAGGTGTATTATTGTCCGGAGTGCCAAGTAGGCCCCAACTGAAAATGCACCTCACCTTGCCTGCAAAACAGGTGCATGACCTGCAAGCACATCCACACCGCTGACAGTGTACCTATCCCACAGTCACAACAGGTGCACAGAATTAGGGGGAGATTTTCCTGCAGGTCTTCCAATGTGGTGTATCTCATGTGTGTGCAATGTCCCACCATAGGCCTCTATGTGGGGCAAACGGGGCAGAGACTTAGCGCATGAACTCACACAGATTCAACATTAATAACAGCAGAACAGATCTCCCAGTGGCCACACATTTCTCCAGAGAAGACCACTCTATTGAAGATTTGCGGGTTGTGGTTTTAATGGGACATTTTAAGACGCAGAATGAGAGGAAAGAATAGGAGTACAAGTTAATGCAAAAATTTCAAACTCTGCAATTTGGACTTAATATTCATGCCAGCTTCATGTCACACTATATATGACCTGTGAGGGTCACAAATCACCACCTGATTACAGATAGATAACAGATCCCTCTGTCACGCACCACAAATTTTAGACTGTTTATTTCCTGACTTGTTGTAAATACTTCCCTACTTATATTGCATTTTGTTATTCCAAGATCCTTTTGAAGATCCATGTCTTGTGTATGTATAAATAGTGTGAATTTTCAATTTCTAGTATTACACCATGTCTGAAGAAAAAAGCTAGCTTACTTATCAAATATACTCAGTTAGCCTCTAAAAGTTATCGCCTGATTTCTTCACTCTTTCACTACTTTCTATGGATAACACAGTACAACATTATACTACTATATATATGTATGTCACGGAGCATGACACATAACTCTTCTTACCTGACAAAGATTATGTGTCCAGGCTTTTCACACAGCTTCAGCATCATTTCACGTCATGGACGCCACTTTTTTACTTAGGTGTTTTGTTAAACATTATGGCCTTATCCTATGACTTGGGATGAGTGAATTGGTTCATAATGAGATGGGTTCATTATGAATTTTCTACAGATTTCAGGTTTGGCCAAACCTGAAATTTTTGGGGTTTGCCACCCACAAACCACTATTATACTCTGAGGTCTGAAGTGTAATAAGCAGAGGCCCAGGGTGTGTGTGTATGGGTGGCATAGTGGCCCATTTGCTAGCACTGTTTCCTTGCAACATTGGAGTCTTGGGGTCAAATCCAGGTCAACATTTGTGTGGAATTTGTTTGATTTGGTTTCCTCTAGGTACTTTGGTTTCTTTCCACACTCAAGGCATACTGATAGTGAATTTATATTGTGAACCCTACTTAAGAGAGAGAGTGACAGTATCTGTAAAACTTTGAAATATGTTGGTACTGTATAAGAGAGTATAAATAACAGTCTCACCCGCCCTGGGCTGCATCACATTTGGTGCAGGTTACCTATCCTCTTTAGGCATCTTATGGTCTCCTGAATGATGTTAGTTGCCCCAGGGAATAGTGGAACCGCTGAGGCCCAATCACTTGCGTCTAAGCATTGTGATGTCAGTGTGCCTGTGATTTGGTTTCAGAGGCCCTGATGTCATTCAGTAGGCCGGGAGAGGAACAAAAAGGATAGAGATCTCCACCAGATGCTGCGATGGAGCCCAAGAGAGGTGAATAGCAAGCTGCTATGGCATTAATACAAATACAAATATTACAGAATAATGCTGTAAACAGCACCATGACCTATATAACTAGATCTGAAAATGCATATAAATGTAATACTATTAGTTATTATTTATACATAAAAATGTGAGATTCTTTGTAAAAATGATTGATTAAGCTTGTAAAAGCCCATCTGCAACGAAAAGGCAACCTCATTCATATATGGGTATATAACAAATAACAGCAGTGCATTTTCAGCTCTAGTTATAGACTTTGGTGCAGTTTACAGGGTGCAGCTGTAATTTTTGTATTAGGTAGCTGATAGCTCCTTGAAGTGGATGCGTTTTTTTGGGAAATCATAAATAAATTTCTTTGAAAAGCTCAGAGAAAGTGTACCTTTTCCAAACACTGCCATAGATTTTGATACTGTACAACATGTCAAAAGCGCATAGAAATCAGCATTGCCTAACTAGCTTAAAGTGGTAATAAACAAAACTTATAGCCTTTCATTAAGGTAGGCCAGTCATTTTAGATTGGTTGGGGTCCATCTGTCGAGGCCCACACAGATCAGATGTTTAGCACTCAATATTGTTTAAATGCCAGGTACTATGCTGCTCACTTGCAGTACTTTTAGTAGCATTGGGTATGGGTTCTTCTGCAGCGGTGTCCCATGGGCTTGAATGGGATACCCCTGCAGTACCCATAATCACTGTTACTAAAACTATGGTGAGTGAGCAGCACAGCATCCAGCATTTACACAAAGCCAGAGCTGCCTGCTCCTGTAAAAAGGTGAGCTACGGCGTTTCTGACAGTCAAAGCCCTGCCGATATAAAATTTATTGCTTAACTTAATAATATGCTATCCATTATATAAAAAGGTGGATAACCCTCTTAAGGCTTTTTGTTTTTGCAACTTTTGCCACAGCTGCAATATTGACCTCCCTGGTGTTGGCTTAGCTTAATAAAGGACAAGAGCACATTAGCAGTATTCCTTTTATTGTATGAATCTTGTTTTGATGTACATTGAAAAGGAATATGTTAAATATATTTAAAAATTAACAAAAAACAGTTTCAAAAATTTCTTTCAAAAGAGAAGAAAAAAAACCTATTCCTGGATAATCTGATATAAAAAATTAAAAAGAGACAAATTCCTATGGGACAAGAAATATACTGATATCACTTTTTAAATTACATAAAAAAAATAATAATAAGAAAAGGATGGTGACAAACTTTTAACCAAAGAAGAACCTGTTTACTGAACAACTGATACTGGTTTTGCTTCCATTCACTGTAAAGTGTCATTGCAACATAACAATATTGACACATACACTAGCGAGGCGGCTTGTAAAGGTGTGGTCCCTATGGGAAATGGACATGAAGGGGACACCAAAATCAAAACAAAAAGCAAGTAGCAAAGTGAAATCAAGAGTCCTGGAGAGGGTAGAAGATTAATTTAACTAAGGTTAACCTTTCTGATACATGCGTTTCTTTACTATGTAAGGGTTAGAACTTTTGCATAGATAAGGATTTATTGAATGCTATACATAAGATGAACCAAAGGAATTAACTCACCAGTTAGTAAGATGTACAATCAGATGAAAAATCTTTGGTGATAGTAACTTTGGATCAGATTTATAAAGACTGGAGTTACTAATTCCAGTCATGGATGTAGCTATAGGAAGTGCAGAGGTAGCAGTCGCTACTGGACCCTGAACCCTGAGGGGGGCCTAAAGGTCCCTCAGCTACATATACATACCAGTATTTTAAATGGCACAAGGTAGGTAAGGGTCCCATTACAAATTTTGCATTGGGGCCCAGAAACTTTAAGTTACGCTTGTGATGCTAGTCTTCATAGCCCCAGAGCCTGTGAAGCGTGCACCTCATACAGTCATATGAAAAAGTTTGGGCACCCCTATTAATCTTAATCATTTTTAGTTCTAAATATTTGGGTGTTTGCAACAGCTATTTCAATTTGATATATCTAATAACTGATGGACACAGTAATATTTCAGGATTGAAATGAGGTTTATTGTACTAACAGAAAATGTGCAATATGCATTAAACCAAAATTTGACCGATGCAAAAATTTGGGTACCCTTATCATTTTATTGATTTGAATACTCCTAACTACTTTTTACTGACTTACTGAAGCACAAAATTGGTTTTGTAACCTCACTGAGCATTGAACTTCATAGCCAGGTGTATCCAATCATGAGAAAAGGTATTTAAGGTGGCCAATTGCAAGTTGTTCTCCTATTTGAATATCCTCTGAAGAGTGGCATCATGGGCTCCTCAAAACAACTCTCAAATGATCTGAAAACAAAGATTGTTCAACATACTTGTTCAGGGGAAGGATACAAAAAGTTGTCTCAGAGATTTAACCTGTCAGTTTCCACTGTGAGGAACATAGTAAGGAAATGGAAGACCACAGGGACAGTTCTTGTTAAGCCCAGAAGTGGCAGGCCAAGAAAAATATCAGAAAGGCAGAGAAGAAGAATGGTGAGAACAGTCAAGGACAATCCACAGACCACCTCCAAAGAGCTGCAGCATCATCTTGCTGCAGATGGTGTCACTGTGCATCGGTCAACAATACAGCACACTTTGCACAAGGAGAAGCTGTATGGGAGAGTGATGCGAAAGAAGCCGTTTCTGAAAGCACGCCACAAACAGAGTCGCCTGAGGTATGCAAAAGCACATTTGGACAAGCCAGCTTCATTTTGGAAGAAGGTCCTGTGGACTGATGAAACAAAGATTGAGTTGTTTGGTCATACAAAAAGGCGTTATGCATGGCTTTAAAAAAAAAACACAGCATTCCAAGAAAAACACTTGCTACCCACTGTAAAATTTGGTGGAGGTTCCATCATGCTTTGGGGCTGTGTGGCCAATGCCGGCACCGGGAATCTTGTTAAAGTTGAGGGTCGCATGGATTCAACTCAGTATCAGCAGATTCTTGAGAATAATGTACAAGAATCAGTGACGAATTTGAAGTTACGACGGGGATGGATATTTCAGCAAGACAATGATCCAAAACACAGCTCCAAATCTACTCAGGCATTCATGCAGAGGAACAATTACAATGTTCTGGAATGGCCATCCCAGTCCCCAGACCTGAATATCATTGAACATCTGTGGGATAATTTGAAGCGGGCTGTCCATGCTCGGCGACCATCAAACTTAACTGAACTGGAATTGTTTTGTAAAGAAGAATGGTCAAAAATACCTTCATCCAGGATCCAGGAACTGATTAAAAGCTACAGGAAGTGACTAGAGGCTGTTATTTTTGCAAAAGGAGGATCTACTAAATATTAATGTCACTTTTCTGTTGAGGTGCCCATACTTTTGCACCGGTCAAATTTTGGTTTAATGCATATTGCACATTTTCTGTTAGTACAATAAACCTCATTTCAATCCTGAAATATTACTGTGTCCATCAGTTATTAGATATATCAAATTGAAATGGCTGTTGCAAACACCCAAATATTTAGAACTAAAAATGATTAAGATTAATAGGAGTGCCCAAACTTTTTCATATGACTGTATATAACAATGTGCACACCTCTTTATAAATGAGAACCACCCTCTGCCGGGCTATGTGCCTGGGAGTAAATGTATGCCAGATCATAGCTGGCATACTTTTCCTTCATGCTTGCACGTCCTCGCCATGCCCTCTTTTTCAGAAGGTGACACAGAGTTAAAATAGTCAAATTTTTGTTGCACAGATCCCCATTTTGCACAAAAAAAATCATTACTTTTTATGCCTTGTATGCCAAAGTGTACAAGGCTCTGGTCTATAAATCATAATAATTCTGGGCCAGTGAGTTTCAGTATGAGCAAACAATTTACAGATGAAGACAGGGAAATACTAAGTTAAGTTTTTTGCCTCCTGGTGAGGGAAAATACAGCTATGGATATGAAGCCTAGGGAAAGATTTCAAGGTATAGTGCCTTCTACTGTTAACCCTTCACCCCAACCTTCTCCCAGCTGCCCTTTTGATATTTTTTTCCAAGCAGGGGGTCAAGGATGTGAAGGCACTTATATATCCTGGTGCTAAATTCAGCCTAACAAAAGTTGAACTGGAGGCATTATTTTAGGAACATTATTTTGAAGTCAGCAGGCAAGAGAGCAATATTGTAGTGTTGCCAAAGAGTTACTATAAACAATAAGCCTTATGACAAGTAGGTGATTCAGGTTTCTATCAGCTTTTGACACAGGATGCTACTATTCAGTATTGGGGTCTGTTGAATTTCTTGCCAAGGCATTGTGTGGAAAGGCACTCTATTAAAGTTGTAGAGAAATTGATTTTTTTATGATTTTTGACTAAATAAAAACATATTGATATTTTCTCCCCAAGGTTCATAAGTCACTGGTAATCCTCCAGGAGCCACAAACATTGCAGCTTGGCTACCAAACTTATTTCCCACTGTCTAGATTGGGTATTGAGGCCAATGCTGAATAGCATGTCTTCCTATTTGTCAGATACTAAAGGAGTTTCTTTCTATACAGGATGATGCAGGCAGCTAGAGGTGAGCAAGCCAATTTGTAGCAAAGTGAGTTCATTATAAATTTTCCAAAGATCCAAGATTTTTGGGGTTCACCAAGCACAAGTTACTGATATACACCGGGCCAGAGGGAGGTGTGGTAATATAATAAACAGCAATAGTCACCTCCCCTCACCTTTCCTGTATGATATGTGAATTTAGTTACACTTGGACATTTACATTTACTGAGCCATTACCAATCTGATTACGCCATTATTGAGGTATGCTAAAAAGGATATGTTACCTGCATTCTAAGGATCACATCAATACCATATTTATATAGAATTTGTAACTTTTTGATCAATTTTAAAAATTCAAACTTCGCAAGATAGAAAAATTTCTTTGTGTCGCCATGTTCTGACACCTGTATAACTTTTTCATATTTACATGTATGGATCTGGGTATGGTGTCTTTATGCAGGACGAGATGAAATTTTTATTGATACCATTTTGGGAAGGTCTGATGTTTGATCACTTTTTATTAAATTTTTTAGGAGACAAAGTGTTGAAAAAAACAAAACAAAACGCTATTTTTATTTTTTTTCCCCGCTACGGCGTTCACCGTATGGGATAAATACTTTTATGTTTTAATAGTTCGGGCATTTTTGAGCACGGAGATATCTAAAGTGTTTATGTTTATCGTTGTTTTTTTCTATATTTAATCTAGGGAAAGGTGGGGGTGATTTGAATTTTTGTATTTTTTATACTTTTAAAAACTTTTACTTTTATTTTCAGACCCCATAGGAACATTGAACCCTAGGGGGTTTGATCACTCATACAATACACTGCAAAACCAATATTGCGTATAACAACGTGTAATAGAACTATGGTAATGACATGCCTTGGAGCCTTCAATAGACTCCCGGCTGTCATGGCAAACTATCATCACCCGATGATGTTCCAGGGGGTGACGATCGGTAAAAATGGCAGCGCTCGCACAACTTAGATGCCGCAGTCGCATTTAACCGCAGCATCTAAAGTGTTCAGCGCCGCGATTGGTGCCTTGCATGTGCCATATATGGAGAGGGCTCATCATTGGTCATTAAATGATTAAAGGGGTTTTCCCATCTCCCTCTCTCACCAGTTTGCCTGCTCCCTCTTCTTCTCACTAATCTTCAGCAAGCTGCTCGGCAGGCTTTGACTGTTTGATGGACAGGACACTCTGAAGTACCTCATTAGTTATAGACATTTCCTTTACCATGAGAGATTATTTATTATGATTTCTAGAAATCTAATATAAATGGAAATAATATGCACAGTAAATTACACAGGTTTGGAAATTTACATGCTACCAAGACCCAGGATGGAAAGTGGGATTGCATTAATCTCAACACTTATCTCTGTGAGATAACAGGCACTGAACGAACCCATGTCCGAGCCCTTATCAACAAAATGCAATTAGCTGACCTGATAAATGAAGGAGAGCAAGAATGATCTAGAGAACTTAACCTCCCTCCCCTCCAGAGAGCAATGACTCATGGCACCTGTCCTGAGATCAGATAACAGACCAGGGACCAAGGACATGTTGTGTAAACTATGGGAGGAATAATTTCACATAACAGGTAAATGAAGAAGCATTTCTAAAGCAATGTATTTGGGAAAAGTCTTGAATGTACATAAGCTAGCAGTTTAGATTAGATACTTGAGATGGGAATATCCCTGTACGGTCCATGTTGAGGAACGCAGCTAAAAAACGCATCACTTTTTTTTCCACAGAGTTTTCCATTGCATTTTTCTCTGCAATTTTTCTTCCCTTATTAAATCTATAAGGAAAACGCAATGTGTGGATGGGATTAGCCAGAATCTCATTCACTTTGCTGGTACTGTAAAATGCAGCATTTTTTTTCTGCTGTATTTCCACAGCAAGGGGCCTTAGCCTAACAGTCCCAAATAACCAAGATGTAGAATCATACATTTATTCCAAAGAAAGGCTGTTACAAAATGTGGTGTCTGAGTTTTTAGTGTTAAAATAAAAGACAGTGTAATCCAAACAGTTGCCATTATTTGCAATTTGCAATTGCAAAATAATTGCAATTCTAATTAGTAATTCCAGAAGAAGCCTTTAGGGCTGGAGACACACATTCTCACTCTGGCTGGGGCTTCTTAATAATTCAGGTGTGACCTGCGCCAGTTGGAGACTGCCATAGGAAACATAAGGCTTAACAAATTCCCCACGATATGTGTCTTACACTTTTGTAAGAAAACACCCCAAAGGTTTATTTCAATGTTTTTGAGTGTTTTAAGGACAGGGCCCCAAGTGGCATAAAAACTGCGGCGTTTTACAGTCCCTGCAAAGTAGATGGGATTATAGCGAATCTCATCCACACATTGTGGAAAAATATGCACAGCGGACGCGCTGCAATTTCCAAAACCGCTGCAGTTTTGGAAATTGCAGCATTTCAAATATATCTACGGAAACGCAGGTGGTTACCCTATAGGTATAATGGAAGCAGAAAGCAGGTATAATGGTAGCTGCAGCCTGCTACGTGGCCTTAGCCTAACAGAGTTTTTCACAGAATATTGTTGACAGGAAAAACACAGTTAAAAGCATCGTGGTCATATCTTACAGGTTAGTCAATAGTAAAATATAAGAAGTCCTATGTGCAGGGTTTTTTTTTTTCTTGGCTTTTTTGTTTCTTTTCATGGAGCTTTTAAAAACACAGTACTCTCTGCATTTGTTTTTCATTCAGGCATATTTCTATTGTTTTCATTACAGGAAAGAAAGCATTTAAAAAAATAGTGTGAAATCCTCAGAGGGGGAAAGACGCTAATAAAACACCATAAAAATCATTAAGGGATACTAGCATTTTTTTTAAAGAGAAAAACACCAAGGAAAAATGTAGTGTGATAGAAGCCTTACATTTACTATTATGTTAACAGATTTTAATTGGTGACCAGTAGATGCAATAGCATTCAATAGGGGTATATTCTAAAGCACCAAGAATGGCATTCAAGTGGTTAAGTAGCTGACAACATCACGGCTATTACACCCGCTCCATACAACTTTCAAAACATGCCTAGAAATAGAAAAAAATAGGAAATTATAGGCTTTTCAAAAGAGGAAAGTAAAAGTGAAAGCTCTATAAAAGAAAGAGGAACTATTATGGAGCAAAATGCCAACTCATTTCAAAACAGCCAAATATGAGAGAAATACAGCTTTGCTTGTAATAGCAGTTTACAACAGAACATTGTATTGCAACATAACGGTGGTGCTATAATTTGCTCTAACAACTCCAATTATGCCTTTTATTGATTTGGCAACACATTTAATAGGAATAGCCACACCTCTTGTGTTACAAATCATTAAAGGTGTTGAACGGTGTAATTTTAAAATCGTCCGTCTTCCACAGATGTCAGTGTGACAGCATAATTTCCTCAGATTTTTGCTATGTAAACAACGTGTTATAGTAATTTCTCTCTTACAAGTCTTGAAATGTTCTCAGCACTGTTTTCCTTTACTGAAACATGCTTTAAAATATTTCAATTTTTTAAACTTCTCTCTATTCTCCTAATTGATGTTTCTTCTTTCTTTTTTTTTCCAACTGTGGAAATAAACATGCTGTTTTTCCCCATCTTCTTCTGCAACCTTAATTGCTACTTAAATCTTCAATATGCACTTACTGTAGAAAGTAAAGCCTTTTGGTTTAATTTTGCTCTCCAATAATATAGGGGAAATGCAGTTCTAGTAAATGACTACTAGCTGTGTTAGTAATTTTGTGTCTGACCATCTTGTTTGTTTCCAAAAATTTGAAGATCAAAAATAGTTCTATTTCCCTTAGAATTACTATTAACTGAATGTTTTGTTGTTGTTATTATTACTATTAAAAATAATGAGTGTTCGCACTGTTGTTGTTATTATTATTCCAGGCATTAAACTATAATTTTACCTTTGATTAAGCTAAAATTACTTTAGGGAATTGCATGTAAATCCAATGTGTGTTCATTATCAGAACGAATCTAAACCACTTCTTAAACTACACTCATTGACAAATAAAATAACGTAGCCATATAGAAGTGTTGGATTGGTGTAAAAGTCTGTATGCAGCTATGTAAGCGATTACAGATGTGGCCTAATTAGACAATGGGTCTTGCCATAAGGCATAATAGAGGCTTGTGTACCCCTTAGTGAGAGATGGACTGCCAGACATGCTTTTAGGACACACTTAGGCTACGGCCCTATGTTGCGGAAACACAGTTTTTTTTGTTGCAGATTTTGCTTGAGCCAAAGCCAGGAGTGGATTTAGCAGCAGGTAGAAGTATAAGAGCTTCCTATATATTTACCATTCCTTCTGTAGCCATTCTTGGCTTTGGCTCAAAAAACCGCAACAAAATCTGCATAAAAAAAAAAAGCTGCATTTCCGCAACGTAGAGCCGTAGCCTAAACACATTTTGCCCTTTTGGCTGGAGCCCCACGTGGCATTTTACAGTCACAGAAAGCCCTAGCGAATCCCATCCACACTTTGCGTGAAAATATGCGTTGTGGACACACGGCGATTTCCAAAACTATTGTGGTTTTGGAAAACGCAGCATGTCAATTATATCTATGGAAACGTTAGCAGTTTCCCTATAGATATAATTGAAGCAGAAAGTCAGCAGAAGAAACCTCTGCGAACTCTCTGCACAAAGTGCTGCAGGAAGAACCGCTATGCGTTGCCGCCGCTGCTTTTCCCGCAGCACTTTTTTGCTGTGGGATGCCACGTAGAGCCTTAGCCTTTCACAGACTTTGAGATGGATGAGAGAAGGAGGATGGCCACTTCAACAAACTGCCTGCTATCAAGGCTATTCTAACCTAGCTGCTAGCAGTTGTTGGAGCAATGTTACATGAGGACACACAACCATGGCAAACATGCTCTAGTCCTCCATTATAAAAGACAGTTTTGCATTTTTCTATGTCGTATAGAAAAACAGTAGGATGCAACTAGTGAAGGTCTTCTGAGCAGCAGAAGCAATTGAAAAATACATATTGCTAGAAAGTATGAGAACAGAATCACACATGAAGCATGAAGAAGGATGAAGAAGATTTTGGTATATTTTTTAAGCTAATGTCATGATTAGATTCTAAAGGGAAAAAAAGTATAATGTAAATACATGCATGTATAGGTTGTATAGGAAAGTAAACTCAAAACAACTCTGTGTGAATCTGACCTTAAGGCTAACGCCCCACGTAGCGAGCTGCAGTCAAAAAGTGCTGCGGTAAAAAACCATGTCGGAAACGCATCACGTTTTTTCCCGCAGTGCTTTTATCAGAAAGTCCACAGAGTGTTCCTCTGCGGAGTTTCTGCTTCAATTATACCCACCAGCGTTTCTGTAGGTATAATTGACATGCTACGATTTCCAAAAACATGATAGTTTTGGAAACCGCAGCATTTATACTGCAGATTTTATTTTCTGCAGTGTGAGGATGGGATTTGCTAGAATCCCATCGCCTTTGCAGGGACGGTTTTTGCCACGTTATTTACCTCTCGTGGGACTTCAGCCTAAGCAAGTTTTAGTCTTCAAAGCTTCAGCTGAGTAAAGCCTCAATCTGTTTGTCATTACTGAATACTTCCTTCATATAGTAAGTGAAAATAGGTGGATGCTATAATTTTTCTTGATGTAGCTGAACTTCACCAATAGAAATCTGAAGCAAGTGATCAAAGCCTATGATTATCTTTTATATCAATTTTTCTGTATTACTATTTTTCTACTAAGAGCATCTGTAAAATCCTGAGGTAAAATCAAGAAGGCTCAATTCTATGTTCTGGCCACATAGCCTTTAACAGATGTCCCCAAGGATTTAGTAACAGGATTAGCAAGGGATTGCATACATATTGAAGAATATTAGAAAATTTCAAATGCAAAGATGAACATCATACAAACTAGAAATCAAGTGTGGCTGACTGTTGGTTGACATCATGCTTAGAAATGATGTACAGGATATCTGACCCATATAAAATTAAGTTCAGCTTACCTATACTGTATAGAATAAAACCAGACAATGTAATTTAAATGAATGAACTGAATGCCAATCTTGACCAGATTTACAGAAGTAATCCGTTTTCTCTGTTACATAATCAATCCACCAATCTGTACACATTTGTTAATTGGCTAATTTACAAAATTCAGTAATTCTCAGAGCATGTAGGAGTCTTACAGAATGACAATGGACAGTATTTGACTTGGGACCAAGAGATGGCAGAGTTACTAAAATAGTTTAGTTTTGTGTAGACTAGTGAAGGCTATGAATGCAATTAACACAATTATTAACATAATGTATGTGGATATTTGACAGAGGACAAATTTAGTACCCATATTCAAAAAAGCTCTAGGCATTCCCAGAGTAAGTTTTGTGCCATCTTGTTTGTTATTGTTTAAGACTGAAGATAAAATTGTGCATGCAGGACTTTTGTCTTCCATTGGAACAGTAAGCAAGACAGAATAAGAAGGCTTCAGTCTTGTTTTTATATAACAGTAAATGATGACGGATGCAGACAGAATGTGCTCTGTCTATAGTCATCATTATATTAGTTTGTATATTTATGGAGCACAATGTTTTATGTTGATTTTTTTAATCTGAAAGGCTGCGTATTAGACTGTGCCTTTGGCATTCATTAGGATGCCAGCTGCCATTTAAAGGCATAGTCACCCTCCAATCACGTTTTCATGGGTGCCGAGGCTTAGTGGTCAGAGTCCACTGCCTCCAAAACTATTTAAATGCCGGGTCGCTAATTACTGCAGCACCTAAAGGTAGGAATGCCCTGGATCTATGGTTTTCCAATTCTGGGTGTTAGGAGCAGGTGTCTAGCTGTGACTATTGGATTTAAGTTCATCTGGTCAATATTTGTGAACGCAGGAGCCAGCTTACCATCTCATCTCATTCTCTGCTTCTCTACTGCTGTGCACATATTCTTCCTACTCTGTCTCTCCACTGCCGTGCATGTGCCTTAACCACCCTCTTACTGCTTCTTAACGGACCAGAATGCACAACAGCTGTCCCCAACCAATCTTGGTCAGTCCTTGTCTGTATATTTCAGGCCCAAAGCAGGGCACTTGAGCAATAAGCCTCTTAGCTAGCTAGACTTGTTCTAAGGTGTTCCTGTTTCTTACCTGACTTGTAGTTTGACCCTTGGCTTGCTCCTAAATATATATCTATCTGCTCTTCCTATTATGCTAATTACCTGTGTCTAATTTTGGCTTGAACCTGACCTCTGAACCTTTGCCACCTGCCTTGACCACCTGCTTGTACCTAACTATTCTTTTGCTTGATCCGTGCTGCTTTGTGCCAGTGTCTATTGGCCTGATGAGCCAGCTGCTATCAGTACCAGGACCACCTCAGAAGGTAGCAAAGTCCAGATTCCTGTAGACGGGTTAAATGGTGAATATCAGGGAGACTGTTTAGACAATGATCATAGAAGTAACCCAAAGCCAAACCGGGTTGGTAGCACAGTGGTCTACCACCCTCTGACTGTGATACAAAGTAATGTAATACAGTGTTTATAAGATTTATCCTGATTTGTGTAGCCCAGCAAACTTGAAGATTTTTTTAAATTTTATGTATATTTTATCATTTGGAATTGAATAAAAAAAAAGGTTACAAATGTGTCAAATTTAAACATTTGTCCTACACTACATAAAATACATACATGTATACAACTTGCGAGATATGGAGACTATCTTACTATTTTTCAAAATATTATCTAGAGTAGGAGGCAAGGATTAATGAAAAGGAGCATGGCTTGCAATGTGTGATATGGAGTCAGAATTTTGTAGGAAAACTAGGTCAACTAATAGGTTTTCAGACTGCCTGCCTAAGTTTGTGCTGACTGTTAGTAAATCTTGACCAGCGTCTTTTGTTATTCTTATATGGAGGAACTTCAGGCCTCTTTCTATAGCAATATGAGAAGATAAGACAGGTAATTTGACATTTTTATCATATGGATGAAGTGGTAGCGGCTCCTGTTGTTGATCACACAGGAATAGCTCCTGTGCACATGTAATCACCATGTTTTATATATATATATATATATATATATATATATATATATATATATGTATATATCATGATGACGTAACACTGCTGTACCATCTCTCCAACATACTTTGCTGCTGGCTTACCTCTAATTCACACTGTGTGGTTCCTGACTACCCAGGCTGCTGTGTATTTGCTCCTTAAGCTGCTACAGGTACACTCCATAGGGTGGGCGCGCCCGCTCCCTCAGCAACTTGAAAGATTGACGACTGCAACTGTGAGCCCTGCCCAGCCAATCCCAAGCAGCTCATCATAATCTGCTCATCCCTTTACACTGTGCCTCAGCAGCAAGGTTCTTGGATCTCCAGTACTAACTGATACTCTGCTTTGTGACCTAAGCTTGATTCCTGACTTCTGTTACCGTTCTTGTGCTGCTGTTTATCCATGTATTGACCTTGGCCTGTTACTCTACCTTGCTTCATGCCATTGAGTTTTGAACTAGACTTTACCATACTTTTGACTGACCCTCTGGTGCTTTGCACTGGCGTCTCTCTGGTCTTAGGTATGCTTTAAAGGAACTTAACACTAAGAGAAGCAAGATAATGTCGTCTGAAAGAACAAGCTTTTTGACCTGTTTGTCAAGCATTTCAGTAAACCAGACAAAACAGTCATTCCTTCCCGTTCTGTTATATTGGTTATTGCTAGCACATCCATGTTTACACGGTGCAATGTGCTGCTGATAATTTAGCATCTTTTATACTGCATATGGCTGAGGTCCCCATTTAGCAAGATGCCCTGTGGCAGCCGCTATGGCTGTGCTTAAGTATATTGACTATAATGTGGTCCGTTGGGTGTTTCTCATTTTTAAACTGAAAATGGCATAAGAAAAAAATCTTCAGGAGAAAAAACTCAGATGGGAACCTAGCCTAATATGTTTTACTCTCTCTCCCTGACTCATATGATCGGATCTGATATGCTCTCTCTTCAATTTGTGACAGAGATAAGAGAGAATCATATAGTTTATAATCTTATCTGCTTCCTAGACAATTTTATGCCCTTGTCTACTGCAAGTGCTGGACAATTTTTGTTGGTGTCTGCAGACACCGATCTAGTTAAAACGCTTCCTGCAACTTAACAGTATTGTAAACCGCAAGCCAATACAGGCCTACAGTTTACAAGACGCTGAGACCACAGACGGATGTCTACTTCTTAGCATGGGCAACGCGATGACGTCACAACATCGCACCACCTGCGCTCAGACACAGATGTCCTGTGCGTGGACAGGGAGGAAGCGGTGGCTCCATTCATCAGGATCGCAGGTAGGTGAGTATGACTTTTTTTTTTTTTGTGGGTATATTAATAGCATAGCTATCAGTAGGGGAGTCAGGATTTTACACAGCTGTCCCACATAGCTTACAGTTTGTCCCGCTATGCCCCTGAAGTGTTTTTCTGTTAACAAACTTTATTAGGGTAGTGTAAATGGTAGGGTCGTGACTAGAGTGGAGTTGCTCCTGGTAGGTATGATGTCACAGGAAGGGGCAGAGCCTCTCCGATGAGGGCGGGGTTTCTTCTATCACAACTCTGTTCTGTATAGAGGAAGCAGGAGCGGAGCTCGTGTAGATGGAGAACAGAAAGCTGTGAGGCCTGGTTTGTGGGACTGCATGATGGAAGGGGAGTGATAGGATTGTTTTGCATGGGACTGCATGTTGGTGGAGGCTGAGGGGAGGGAGTGATGTATTTACATGGGACTGTATCCTGGGGGATTGGATTGATGTTTAGGGTGGTATAGCAGTTCCTGGGGTGCCATTGGCATCGAGGGAGACAGGGTCTTTTGGGTGCTGCTCTCATCTGAAGGAGAGCAGGGGTCCTTGTTGTGCTGCTGGCATCTAAGGGGGGGGGGTGGGGGGTCCTTCTGGCATGTAAAGGAGAGCAGGAGTCCTTGGGGTGCTGTTGGCATCTAAGGGGGGATGTGCTGGCATGGATGGGGGGCAGGGGGTCCCTGGTGTGCTGCTGGCAACTAAAGGGTGTGGAGACATGGGTCTCTGGGGTGCCATTGGCATCTAAATATGGGAGCATGCGTCCTTGGTGTACTTCTGGTATCTAAAGGGAGGAGGGGCAGGGGTTCTTTGGGGTGCTGCTGGCATTTAAAGGGAGGCAGGGGTACTTGGGGTGTTGCTTGCATGTAATGGGGGCAGGGTCTTGTGGGCTTCAGGTCCCTGGGGGGTTGCTGCATGTGTCTGTGTGGGATCCCTGGGGTATTGACTTTGTGTGTGGGGTTCCTGGGGTATTGCTTGTGTGTAAGAGGGGGTTCTCGAGGTGGTCTCATGGTGCTGCCACCTGTGTGCATGTTTGGGGGTCCCTGGGGGTGCTGGTGGAGGGTCCGAGTGGTGTGCAGGTCTCATCTTCATGTAAGTGGGGGATTCCTGCGGTGCTGCCTCTGTTTGTGTGGGGGGTTGCTGATGGTGGTCCTTGGGGTGCTGCCACCTGTGTACGTGTAGGGGTGCTGACTGTGTGTTGGAGGGGTCTGGTCCCTGGGATGTTGCCACCTATGTGTTGGGGGGCTCCAGTCCATGGGGGGCTGCCGCCTGTGTGCTGGGAGAAGTCTGGTCCCTGGGGGGCTGCCGCCTGTGTGCTGGGAGAAGTCTGGTCCCTGAGGGGCTGCTGCCTGTGTGCTGGGAGAAGTCTGGTCCCTGGGGAGCTGCCGCCTGTGTGCTGGGAGAAGTCTGGTCCCTGGGGGGCTGCCGCCTGTGTGCTGGGAGAAGTCTGGTCCCTGGGGGGCTGCCGCCTGTGTGCTGGGAGAAGTCTGGTCCCTGGGGGGCTGCCGCCTGTGTGCTGGGAGAAGTCTGGTCCCTGGGGGGCTGCCGCCTGTGTGCTGGGAGAAGTCTGGTCCCTGGGGAGCTGCTGCCTGTGTGCTGGGAGAAGTCTGGTCCCTGGGGGGCTGCCGCCTGTGTGCTGGGAGAAGTCTGGTCCCTGGGGGGCTGCCGCCAGTGTGCTGGGAGAAGTCTGGTCCCTGGGGGGCTGCCGCCTGTGTGCTGGGAGAAGTCTGGTCCCTGGGGGGCTGCCGCCAGTGTGCTGGGAGAAGTCTTTTCCCTGGGGGGCTGCCGCCTGTGTGCTGGGAGAAGTCTGGTCCCTGGGGAGCTGCCGCCTGTGTGCTGGGAGAAGTCTGGTCCCTGGGGGGCTGCCGCCTGTGTGCTGGGAGAAGTCTGGTCCCTGGGGGGCTGCCGCCTGTGTGCTGGGAGAAGTCTGGTTCCTGGGGAGCTGCCGCCTGTGTGCTGGGAGAAGTCTGGTCCATGGGGGGCTGCCGCCTGTGCTGGGAGAAGTCTGGTCCCTGGGGGGCTGCCGCCTGTGTGCTGGGAGAAGTCTGGTCCCTGGGGGGCTGCCGCCTGTGTGCTGGGAGAAGTCTGGTCCCTAGGGGGGCTGCTGCCAGTGTGCTGGGAGAAGTCTGGTCCCTGGGGGGCTGCCGCCTGTGTGCTGGGAGAAGTCTGGTCCCTGGGGGGCTGCCGCCTGTGTGCTGGGAGAAGTCTGGTCCCTGGGGGGCTGCCACCTGTGTGCTGGGAGAAGTCTGGTCCCTGGGGAGCTGCCGCCTGTGTGCTGGGAGAAGTCTGGTCCCTGGGGGGCTGCCGCCTGTGTGCTGGGAGAAGTCTGGTCCCTGGGGGGCTGCCGCTTGTGTGCTGGGAGAAGTCTGGTCCCTGGGGGGCTGCCACCTGTGTGCTGGGAGAAGTCTGGTCCCTGGGGGGCTGCCGCCTGTGTGCTGGGAGAAGTCTGGTTCCTGGGGAGCTGCCGCCTGTGTGCTGGGAGAAGTCTGGTCCATGGGGGGGCTGCCGCCTGTGCTGGGAGAAGTCTGGTCCCTGGGGGGCTGCCGCCTGTGTGCTGGGAGAAGTCTGGTCCCTGTGGGGCTGCCCCCGCCTGTGCTGGGAGAATTTCCCTGGGGGGTGTGCTGGGAGAAGTCTGGTCCCTGGGGGGCTGCCGCCTGTGTGCTGGGAGAAGTCTGGTCCCTGGGGGGCTGCCGCCTGTGTGCTGGGAGAAGTCTGGTCCCTGGGGGGCTGCCGCCTGTGTGCTGGGAGAAGTCTGGTCCCTGGGGAGCTGCCGCCTGTGTGCTGGGAGAAGTCTGGTCCCTGGGGGGCTGCCGCCTGTGTGCTGGGAGAAGTCTGGTCCCTGGGGGGCTGCTGCCTGTGTGCTGGGAGAAGTCTGGTCCCTGGGGGGCTGCCGCCTATGTGCTGGGAGAAGTCTGGTCCCTGGGGGGCTGCCGCCTGTGTGCTGGGAGAAGTCTGGTCCCTGGGGAGCTGCCGCCTGTGTGCTGGGAGAAGTCTGGTCCCTGGGGGGCTGCCGCCTGTATGCTGAGGGGGTCCAGTCCCTGGGGGGCTGCCGCCTGTGTGCTGTTGTGATCTGGACCCTAGGGGGATGCCGCTTGTATGCTGAGGGGATCTGGGACCTGTGTGCTAGGATCTCCAGTACCTGGGGGGCTGCCGCCTGTGTGCTGTTGTGATCTGGACCCCGGGGGGCTGCCGCCTGTGTGCTGTTGTGATCTGGACCCCGGGGGGCTGCCGCCTGTGTGCTGTTGTGATCTGGACCCCGGGGGGACTGCCACCTATGGGCTGAGGGGGTCCGGTTCCCCGGGGGCTGCCGCCTGTGGGCTGAGGGGGTCCGGTCCCTGGGGGGGCGGCCTGGGGGCTGCCGCCTGGGGGTGAGGGGGGCTGCCGCCTGTGGGCTGAGGGGGGCGCACTCTGGTCCTTGGGGGTCTGCCACCTGTATGCTGGGGTTCCAGGACCTGGGGTCTGCGCCTGTGTGCTGTTGTGATCTGGACCCCGGGGGGCTGCCACCTGTGTGCTGTTGTGATCTGGACCCCAGGGGACTGCCGCCTATGGGCTGGGGGGAAGGGCCGGTTCCCCGGGGGCTGTCGCCTGTGGGCTGAGGGGGTCCGGTCCCCGGGGGGCTGCCGCCTGTGGGCTGAGGGGGGGCTGCCGTCTGTGGGCTGAGGGGGGCGCACTCTGGTCCTTGGGGGTCTGCCACCTGTATGCTGGGGCTCCAGGACCTGGGGTCTGCGCCTGTGTGCTAGGGTCTCCAGTACCTGGGGAGCTGCTGCCTGTTTGCTGTTGTGATCCAGACCCTGGGAGGCTACCGCCTGTGTGCTAGGGGGGTCCAGTCCTGGGGGCTTGTCGTTTGTGTGTGTGTGTGTGGTTCTGGTCCCTAGGGGCTGCCATTTGTGCTTTGGGAAGGGGAGTCCCTGAGAGGCTGCTGCCTGTGTGGGGTGCTGTCTTCATGTAAATGGGGGGGTCTCTGGGGGTGCTGCCTGTGTGTGAGGGTAGGCTGTGGAGGTCCCTGGGCAGGCTGCTGTCTCTGTGCATGTGGGGGATCCATGAGGGACTGCCGTCTGTGCAGTGGCATAACTAGGCATGGCTGGGCCCCAAGGAGAACATTTGACATGAGGGGTCCCCCCTGAACCCCCCCTGAACTGCCCGCCCCCCCCTGCACAAACCGCATTCCTGCACACAGTATTATGCCCCATAGTGGCCCCAGCACACAGTATTATGCCCCATAGCGGCCCCAGCACACAGTATTATGCCCCATAGCGGCCCCAGCACACAGTATTATGCCCCTTAGCCGGCCCCAGCACACAGTATTATGCCCCTTAGCGGCCCCAGCACACAGTATTATGCCCCAGCACGCGGCGCCAGCACCCAGCACCACAGTATTAGCGGCCCCAGCACACAGTATTATGCCCCATAGCGGCCCCAGCACACAGTATTATGCCCCTTAGCGGCCCCAGCACACAGTATTATGCCCCATAGCGGCCCCAGCACACCGTATTATGCCCCATAGCGACCCCTGCACCCAGTATAATGCCCCATAGCGGCCCCTGCACCCAGTATAATGCCCCATAGCGGCCCCAGCACCCAGTATTATGTCCCATAGCGGCCCCAGCACCCAGTATTATGCCCCATAGCGGCCCCTGCGCCCAGTATAATGCCCCATAGCGGCCCCTGCACCCAGTATAATGCCCCATAGCGGCCCCTGCACCCAGTATAATGCCCCATAGCGGCCCCTGCACCCAGTATAATGCCCCATAGCGGCCCCTGCACCCAGTATAATGCCCCATAGCGGCCCCTGCACCCAGTATTATGCCCCATAGCGGCCCCTGCACCCAGTATTATGCCCCATAGCGGCCCCTGCACCCAGTATTATGCCCCATTGTGGACCACCCATAAACAATTATTATACTCTGGGGTCATTTCAGACCAGGGGAGGATACAAACAAAAAAAACAAAAAAAAAACAATATCACTTATCTCTTCCTGGCTCCGGCGCACTCCCTGCTACTTTGGCCATTTTCAATGTTGGACCAGATCTCGCGTGAGTCGGGCCGGCGTCGCGATGCACAATGACGCAGGCCCGGCCCACATAACGTCAACAAACAGGCCCGAAGCCTTCGGAGCGTGTGAGAGGTAAGTAATGTTGTTTTCATGTTCCCTCACCTCCCCTGGCCCTCCGATCATTATACTCTGGGGTCTGAAATGACCCCAGAGTATAATGATAGCAGTGTTTGTGGGTTTTGGCCCGCGGCCTCACTTACCGCTCCTGCTCACAGTCACCTCCGCTTCCGCAGAATGGGAAGCGCAGGCGGCCATGAGCAGGAGCGGGGATTGGTAAGTAAATAGGGCCCGTTACCTGCTGGGGTTACTCCAGAAGGTAACAGCCTATTAAAAAAAAAAAAAATGTCCTGGGCCCTGTGGCAGCTGCTACCGCTGATACCCCGGTAGTTACACTCCTGCGTCTGTGTGTTGTTGGGGGAGGGGGTCAGGTTCTTGGGGGGGGGGGGAGTTGCCATCTGTGTGTTGGTGGAGGGTTCCCTAGGGAGTGTCGCATTTCAAGTGTCTGTGGAGTCCCTGCATGTGTGGAGGAGGTGGTTGTGGGGGTCCTGGGGGAGGGGGGCTGCTTGTGTGTAGGCAGGGTTGTGGGGCAGTGTAAATCACGTGGTTTTGGTTACATAGCACAGAGATGCTGGAGGTATAAAATACAGTAGTGCCCTCCTGTGCCCCTATGCTAAATGTATTCCCACTCCTCCTGAATTATAAATAGAATGGCCCCCACAGCCTAATGCATCACCCTTTCATATCCAGGGTGTGAGCTGTATGCATAAACACTTTCCAACCCTGCAATGATTGCTGGCACCAAACTGACACTCATTGCTGTATAAAGAGGTTACCCACAATGTAGGGACTCCTTCAGAGCAGGAGGAGTCCCTGCATTAGAAGGGGCGAATCCAAGACATAACTTGTCTGTGTTTCTTGACCAAGTGTAAACCCTTGACCGTGACTAACCCCTGCACTTAGGTTTAGTTGTGGTCAAGTTAAGACTGCAATTAACCCTTTCTAGTCCATGAGTTAGCAACTCTAACAAATGTTAATGTCACTATAATCTTTCTGTATAGCAGGTGCAGCCCTAAGGTACATTAGGGCTGCTATACTTTATTTGCATAGCAGGCTGTCTGTGTTCTGCCCGCATATTCATTAATATAACTTCACCCCCAATGTATTCACCAAGGACTCCCCAGCCCCCGGTAGAATTGCTGATTACCCAAGAAGGGATTAATCACAAGCTTGACATGACTGTGGTTCAGGCTAAGGGCCTACGTAGCGTCCCACAGCAAAAAAGCTGCAGGAAAAGCTGCAGATTTCCTCTGCAGACTTTCTGCTTCAATTATACACATACGGAAGCTTCCGGCGTTTCCGTAGGTAGAATTGACATGCTGCGATTTCCAAAACCATGATGGTGTGTCCGCTGTGTGTATTTTACTGCAAAGTGGGGACAGGATTCGCATTTTTTTTGCCACGTTTCTGCCGCTGGCAAACCGTGGCGTATAGGCCACATGGGGCGCCTCCCCTTAAGGATTTATCCGCTTTCTCAGGATAGGCCAAGCCCAACACCTGATACCCCTCCAGATCTCTGGTACAGAGACTTTAATGGGGCAGCGCTGCGGTACCTACACTCACCACTACAGTTTGTACAGCAGCGGAGATCAGCAGGGGACCCTGCACTGGTTACCTATCCTGAGTTACTGTCCTTTTAGTAGGAGGCCTCACATTCTGGTGCTCAAATAAAGGGGGGTTTACTAGACTTCATTTGAGGCTAAGATCACATTGGCCGCAGAAATCGGCAGAGGGGAATTTTATTTGGCTATGATAGACTACGTTGATAACCAGTGGAGGTGGGTTTATAAAAATAAATAAAATGGTTAATGAGGGTTGTGCGGAGGGTTTTATTTCAATCAAATATATTTTTTAAAATGTCGATGTTGTTTGTTTTATTAATAATACTGTATGGGGAGCTTAGTGTTAGATATAGACACTATACTGACCAACCTGTACAGAATACACCGAGACCATGAACCTACCTATAGTAACTACAGAATACACTGAGACCATGAACCTACCTATAGTAACTACAGAATACACTGAGACCATGAACCTACCTATAGTAACTACAGAATACACCGAGACCGTGAACCTACCTATAGTAACTACAGAGTACACCCAGACCATAAACCTACCTATAGTAACTACAGAATACACCCAGACCATGAACCTACCTATAGTAACTACAGAATACACCCAGACCATGAACCTACCTATAGTAACTACAGAATACACCCAGACCATGAACCTACCTATAGTAGCTACAGAGGACAGCCAGACCATGACCCTTCCTATAGTAACTACAGAGTACACCCAGACCGTGAACCTACCTATAGTAACTACAGAATACACCCAGACTATGAACCTACCTATAGTAACTACAGAGTATACCAAGACCATGAACCTACCTATAGTAACTACAGAATACACCCAGACCATGAACCTACCTATAGTAACTACAGAATACACTGAGACCATGAACCTACCTATAGTAACTACAGAATACACTGAGACCATGAACCTACCTATAGTAACTACAGAATACACCGAGACCGTGAACCTACCTATAGTAACTACAGAGTACACCCAGACCATGAACCTACCTATAGTAACTACAGAATACACCCAGACCATGAACCTACCTATAGTAACTACAGAATACACCCAGACCATGAACCTACCTATAGTAACTACAGAATACACCCAGACCATGAACCTACCTATAGTAGCTACAGAGGACAGCCAGACCATGACCCTATCTATAGTAACTACAGAGTACACCCAGACCATGAACCTACCTATAGTAACTACAGAATACACCCAGACCATGACCCTATCTATAGTAACTACAGAATACACCGAGACCGTGAACCTACCTATAGTAACTACAGAGTACACCCAGATCATGTACCTACCTATAGTAACTACAGAATACACCCAGACTATGAACCTACCTATAGTAACTACAGAATACACCCAGACCATGTACCTACCTATAGTAACTACAGAGTACACCCAGACCATGAACCTACCTATAGTAACTACAGAATACACCGAGACCGTGAACCTACCTATAGTAACTACAGAGTACACCCAGACCATGAACCTACCTATAGTAACTACAGAATACACCCAGACCATGAACCTACCTATAGTAACTACAGAATACACCCAGACCATGAACCTACCTATAGTAACTACAGAATACACCCAGACCATGAACCTACCTATAGTAGCTACAGAGGACAGCCAGACCATGACCCTATCTATAGTAACTACAGAGTACACCCAGACCATGAACCTACCTATAGTAACTACAGAATACACCCAGACCATGACCCTATCTATAGTAACTACAGAGTACACCCAGACCATGAACCTACCTATAGTAACTACAGAATACACCGAGAGTATGAACCTACCTATAGTAACTACAGAGTATACCAAGACCATGAACCTACCTATAGTAACTACAGAATACACCCAGACCAGGAACCTACCTATAGTAACTACAGAGTACACCCAGACCATGAACCTACCTATAGTAACTACAGAATATACCGAGACCATGTACCTACCTATAGTAACTACAGAGTACACCCAGACCGTGGACCTACCTATAGTAACTACAGAATACACCCAGACCATGAACCTACCTATAGTAACTACAGAATACACCGAGACCGTGAACCTACCTATAGTAACTACAGAGTACACCGAGACCATGAACCTACCTATAGTAACTACAGAATACACCGAGACCATGAACCTACCTATAGTAACTACAGAATACACCCAGACCATGAACCTACCTATAGTAACTACAGAATACACCCAGACCATGAACCTACCTATAGTAACTACAGAATACACCAAGACCGTGAACCTACCTATGCAACTACAAAATACACCGAGACCATGAACCTACCTGCAGCAACTCCATTGCAGTCCCAGAGCAGTAGTGAGCCTAGCTAGAATGGAGTTGCAGTACGGGACCATGGACCTACCTATAGCAACTACAGAATACACCTAGAGGATAAACCTACCTATAGTAACTACAGAATACACCTAGACCATGAACCTACCTATAGTAACTACAGAATAAACCCAGACCATGAACCTACCTATAGTAACTACAGAGTACACCCAGACCGTGAACCTACCTATAGTAATTACAGAATATACCCAGACCGTGAACCTACCTATAGTAACTACAGAATACACCCAGACCATGACCCTACCTATAGTAACTACAGAGTACACCCAGACCATGAACCTACCTATAGTAACTACAGAATACACCCAGACCATGACCCTACCTATAGTAACTACAGACTACACCTAGACCAAGAACCTTCCTATAGTAACTACAGAATATACCGAGACCGTGAACCTACCTATAGTAACTACAGAGTACACCCAGACCATGAACCTACCTATAGTAACTACAGAGTACACCGAGACCATGAACCTACCTATAGTAACTACAGAGTACACCCAGACCATGAACCTACCTATAGTAACTACAGAATACACCAAGACTATGAACCTACCTGCAGCAACTACAGAATACACCGAGACTATGAACCTACCTGCAGCAACTCCATCAGTCAATTCTGTAGTGAGACCCTAGAATGGAGTTGCGTATGGAGGACCTACCTATAGCAACTACAGAGTACACTGAGACTATGAACCTACCTGCAGCAACTCCATTCTAGCCAAGTCGCAGTGACCACCTAGAATGGAGTTGCACCCAGAGGACCTACCTATAGCAACTACAGAGTACACTGAGACTATGAACCTACCTGCAGCAACTCCATACTATACCCAGACGTGAGACACCTTAGAATACAGTTGCTGTAGAGGATGGACCTACCTATAGCAACTACAGAATATACTGACACCATGAACCTACCTGCAGCAACTACAGAATACTAGCCAGACCATGACCTACCTATAGTAGCTACAGAGTACACCCAGAATGAGGACCTACCTATAGCAACAACAGAATACACCAAGACTATGAACCTACCTGCAGCAACTCCATTCTAGTCAATTCTGTAGTGATACAGCGGAATGGAGTTGCTGTATGGAGGACCTACCTATAGCAACTACAGAATACACCTAGAGGATGAACCTACCTATAGTAACTACAGAATAAACCCAGACCATGAACCTACCTATAGTAACTACAGAGTACACCCAGACCATGAACCTACCTATAGTAACTACAGAATACACCTAGACCAAGAACCTTCCTATAGTAACTACAGAATATACCGAGACCATGAACCTACCTATAGTAACTACAGAGTACACCCAGACCATGAACCTACCTATAGTAACTACAGAGTACACCGAGACCATGAACCTACCTATAGTAACTACAGAGTACACCCAGACCATGAACCTACCTATAGTAACTACAGAATAAACCGAGACTATGAACCTACCTATAGTAACTACAGAATACACGGAGACCATGAACCTACCTGTAGCAACTACAGAATACACTGAGACTATGAACCTACCTGCAGCAACTCCACTAGTCAATTCTGTAATGAGACACCTACTATGGAGTTGCAGTACAGGAGGACCTACCTATAGTAACTACAGAATACACTGAGACTATGAACCTACCTGCAGCAACTACAAATCTAGCCAGACCCTGTACCTACCTATAGTAGCTACAGAGTACACCCAGACCATGAACATACCTATAGTAACTACAGAATACACCGAGACTATGAACCTACCTGCAGCAACTCCATTCTAGACAATCCTACCTAGTGAGACAACTAGGATGGAGTGCCAGACAGGAGGACCTACCTATAGTAACTACAGAATACACCAAGACCATGAACCTACCAACAGCAACTCCAGATACACCTAGACCATACCTACCTATAGTAGACTACAGAGTGCACTCAGACCATGAACCTACCTATAGTAACTACAGAATACACCCAGACCATGAACCTACCTGTAGCAACTCCATCCTAGACAATTCTGTAGTGAGACAGCTAGAATGGAGTTACACCCAGGAGAACCTACCTATAGTAACTACAGAATATACTCACACCATGAACCTACCTACAGCAACTCCATACTAGTCAACTGTACGTGAGACCGCTAGAATAGAGAGCTACAAGGAGAACCTACCTATAGCAACAACAGAATACACCAAGACTATGAACCTACCTGCAGCAACTCCATTCTAGTAAATTCTGAGTGAGACAGCGATGAGTTGCTGTAACCGGAGGACCTACCTATAGTAACTACAGAATACACCTAGAGGATGAACCTACCTATAGTAACTACAGAATAAACCCAGACCATGAACCTACCTATAGTAACTACAGAGTACACCCAGACCATGAACCTACCTATAGTAACTACAGAATACACCCAGACCATGAACCTACCTATAGTAACTACAGAGTACACCCAGACCATGAACATACCTATAGTAACTACAGAGTACACCCAGACCATGTACCTACCTATAGTAACTACAGAATACACCCAGACCATGAACCTACCTATAGTAACTACAGAATACACCCAGACCATGAACTTACCTATAGTAACTACAGAATACACCCAGACCATGAACCTACCTATAGTAACTACAGAGTACACCCAGACCATGAACCTACCTATAGTAACTACAGAATATACCGAGACCATGTACCTACCTATAGTAACTACAGAATACACCCAGACCATGAACCTACCAATAGTAACTACAGAGTACACCGAGACCATGAACCTACCTATAGTAACTACAGAGTACACCCAGACCATGGACCTACCTATAGTAACTACAGAATACACCCAGACCATGAACCTACCTATAGTAACTACAGAGTACACCGAGACCATGAACCTACCTATAGTAACTACAGAGTACACCCAGACCATGAACCTACCTATAGTAACTACAGAATACACCGAGACCATGAACCTACCTATAGTAACTACAGAATACACCCAGACCATGAACCTACCTATAGTAACTACAGAATACACCCAGACCATGAACCTACCTATAGTAACTACAGAGTACACCAAGACCGTGAACCTACCTAAGTAACTACAGAATACACCGAGACCATGAACCTACCTATAGTAACTCCAAATACACCCAGACCATGAACCTACCTATAGTAACTACAGAATACACCCAGACCATGAACCTACCTATAGTAACTACAGAGTACACTCAGACCATGAACCTACCTATAGTAACTACAGAGTACACCTAGACCATGAACCTACCTATAGTAACTACAGAGTACACCCAGACCATGAACCTACCTATAGTAACTACAGAGTACACCCAGACCATGAACCTACCTATAGTAACTACAGAGTACACCCAGACCATGACCCTACCTATAGTAACTACAGAGTACACCCAGACCATGAACCTACCTATAGTAACTACAGAGTACACCCAGACCATGACCCTACCTATAGTAACTACAGAGTACACCCAGACCATGAACCTACCTATAGTAACTACAGAATACACCCAGACCATGAACCTACCTATAGTAACTACAGAGTACACCGAGACCATGAACCTACCTATAGTAACTACAGAGTACACCGAGACCATGAACCTACCTATAGTAACTACAGAGTACACCGAGACCATGAACCTACCTATAGTAACTACAGAGTACACCGAGACCATGAACCTACCTATAGTAACTACAGAGTACACCGAGACCATGAACCTACCTATAGTAACTACAGAGTACACCGAGACCATGAACCTACCTGTAGTAACTACAGAATACACCGAGACTATGAACCTACCTGTAGTAACTACAGAGTACACCCAGACCATGAACCTACCTATAGTAACTACAGAATACACCGAGATATGAACCTACCTATAGTAACTACAGAATACACTCAGACTATGAACCTACCTGTAGTAACTACAGATATACACTGCAGTAGACCTAGACCATGAGACCTACCTATAGCAACTACAGAATACACTGAGACCATGAACCTACCTGTAGCAACTCCATTCTACACCCAGACCGTGAGACACCTATAGAACTACAGATTACACCCAGACGATGAACCTACCTATAGCAACTACAGAATACACTGAGACCATGAACCTACCTGCAGCAACTCCATTCTAGTCACATCCAGACCATGAGACTACCTATAGTAACTAAGAGTTGCACCCAGAGATGAACCTACCTATAGTAACTACAGAATACACCAAGACCATGAACCTACCTATAGTAACTACAGAATACACCCAGACCATGAACCTACCTATAGTAGCTACAGAGTGACACCCAGACCATGGAGACCTACCTATAGTAACTACAGAATACACCTAGACCATGAACCTACCTATAGTAACTACAGAATACACCCAGACCATGAACCTACCTATAGTAACTACAGAGTACACCCAGACCATGAACCTACCTATAGTAACTACAGAATACACCGAGACCATGAACCTACCTATAGTAACTACAGAGTACACCCAGACCATGAACCTACCTATAGTAACTACAGAGTACACCCAGACCATGAACCTACCTATAGTAACTACAGAGTACACCCAGACCATGAACCTACCTATAGTAACTACAGAGTACACCCAGACCATGAACCTACCTATAGTAACTACAGAGTACACCCAGACCATGAACCTACCTATAGTAACTACAGAATACACCGAGACCATGAACCTACCTGTAGTAACTACAGAATACACTGAGACTATGAACCTACCTGTAGTAACTACAGAGTACACCCAGACCATGAACCTACCTATAGTAACTACAGAGTACACCGAGACCATGAACCTACCTATAGTAACTACAGAATACACCCAGACCATGAACCTACCTATAGCAACTACAGAATACACCGAGACCATGAACCTACCTATAGTAACTACAGAGTACACCCAGACCATGAACCTACCTATAGTAACTACAGAATACACCGAGACCATGAACCTACCTATAGTAACTACAGAATACACCCAGACCATGACCTACCTATAGTAACTACAGAGTGACACGCAGACCAGGAGGACCTACCTATAGTAACTACAGAATACACCCAGACCATGAACCTACCTGTAGTAACTACAGAGTACACCCAGACCATGATGAGACCTACCTATAGTAACTACAGAGTACACCGAGACCATGAACCTACCTATAGTAACTACAGAATACACCCAGACCATGAACCTACCTATAGTAACTACAGACCCAGACATGAACCTACCTTAGTACTCAGATGCATGAACCTACCTATAGTAACTACAGAGTACACCCAGACCATGAACCTACCTATAGTAACTACATACAGCCAGCCATGACCTACCTATAGTAACTACAGAATACACCCAGACCATGAACCTACCTATAGTAACTACAGAATACACCCAGACCATGAACCTACCTATAGTAACTACACATACACCCAGACCATGAACCTACCTATAGTAACTACAGAGTACACCCAGACCATGAACCTACCTATAGTAACTACAGAGTACACCCAGACCATGAACCTACCTATAGTAACTACAGAGTACACCCAGACCATGAACCTACCTATAGTAACTACAGAGTACACCCAGACCATGAACCTACCTATAGTAACTACAGAGTACACCCAGACCATGAACCTACCTATAGTAACTACAGAGTACACCCAGACCATGAACCTACCTATAGTAACTACAGAAGTACACCCAGACCATGAACCTACCTATAGTAACTACAGAGTACACCCAGACCATGAACCTACCTATAGTAACTACAGAGTACACCCAGACCATGAACCACCTATAGTAACTACAGATACACCCAGACCATGAACCTACCTATAGTAACTACAGAGTACACCGAGACCATGAACCTACCTATAGTAACTACAGAGTACACCAGACCATGAACCTACCTATAGTAACTACAGAGTACACCGAGACCATGAACCTACCTATAGTAACTACAGAGTACACCCAGACCATGAACCTACCTATAGTAACTACAGAAGGTACACCGAGACCATGAACCTACCTATAGTAACTACAGAGTACACCGAGACCATGAACCTACCTATAGTAACTACAGAGTACACCCAGACCATGAACCTACCTATAGTAACTACAGAGTACACCCAGACCATGAACCTACCTATAGTAACTACAGAGTACACCCAGACCATGAACCTACCTATAGTAACTACAGAGTACACCCAGACCATGAACCTACCTATAGTAACTACAGAGTACACCCAGACCATGAACCTACCTATAGTAACTACAGAGTACACCGAGACCATGAACCTACCTATAGTAACTACAGAATACACCCAGACCATGAACCTACCTATAGTAACTACAGAGTACACCCAGACCATGAACCTACCTATAGTAACTACAGAGTACACCCAGACCATGAACCTACCTATAGTAACTACAGAGTACACCCAGACCATGAACCTACCTATAGTAACTACAGAATACACCGAGACCATGAACCTACCTATAGTAACTACAGAATACACCCAGACCATGAACCTACCTATAGTAACTACAGAATACACCCAGACCATGAACCTACCTATAGTAACTACAGAGTACACCGAGACCATGAACCTACCTATAGTAACTACAGAATACACCGAGACCATGAACCTACCTATAGTAACTACAGAATACACCCAGACCATGAACCTACCTATAGTAACTACAGAATACACCCAGACCATGAACCTACCTATAGTAACTACAGAGTACACCCAGACCATGAACCTACCTATAGTAACTACAGAATACACCCAGACCATGAACCTACCTATAGTAACTACAGAGTACACCCAGACCATGAACCTACCTATAGTAACTACAGAGTACACCCAGACCATGAACCTACCTATAGTAACTACAGAATACACCGAGACCATGAACCTACCTATAGTAACTACAGACTACACCCAGACCATGAACCTACCTATAGTAACTACAGAATACACCCAGACCATGAACCTACCTATAGTAACTACAGAGTACACCGAGACCATGAACCTACCTATAGTAACTACAGAGTACACCCAGACCATGAACCTACCTATAGTAACTACAGAGTACACCGAGACCATGAACCTACCTATAGTAACTACAGAATACACCCAGACCATGAACCTACCTATAGTAACTACAGAATACACCCAGACCATGAACCTACCTATAGTAACTACAGAGTACACCGAGACCATGAACCTACCTATAGTAACTACAGAATACACCCAGACCATGAACCTACCTATAGTAACTACAGAATACACTCAGACCATGAACCTACCTATAGTAACTACAGAATACACCCAGACCATGAACCTACCTATAGTAACTACAGAGTACACCCAGACCATGAACCTACCTATAGTAACTACAGAATACACCGAGACCATGAACCTACCTATAGTAACTACAGAGTACACCCAGACCATGAACCTACCTATAGTAACTACAGAATACACCCAGACCATGAACCTACCTATAGTAACTACAGAATACACCCAGACCATGAACCTACCTGTAGTAACTACAGAGTACACCCAGACCATGAACCTACCTATAGTAGCTACAGAGTACACCGAGACCATGAACCTACCTATAGTAACTACAGAATACACTGAGACCATGAACCTACCTGTAGTAACTACATTCTAGTACCAAGACTCAGTGAGCCTACCTATAGTAACTACAGAGTACACCCAGACCATGAACCTACCTATAGTAACTACAGAATACACTCAGACCATGAACCTACCTGTAGTAACTCCAGAGTACACCCAGACCATGAACCTACCTATAGTAACTACAGAGTACACCCAGACCATGAACCTACCTATAGTAACTACAGAATACACCGAGACCATGAACCTACCTATAGTAACTACAGAGTACACAGACGTATTCGTAGCTCTGTATATCTATAGTAGCTACTTTATTATGTTATTACTAGTACATGTAATCTACCTATAGTTTATCTACTATAGTACCCTACTACTAGTAAGTACTTATAGATCTACCTATTAAGTAATCTATTAGTAGGTATAACCTACCTATAGTTTATCTACCTTGTAATATAATACCTACCTAGTTTATACTACTAGTAATATAAGATCCTACTTAGTATAAGATCGAGAATGACCTACCTATAGTCTAAGAGTGAGATCCTACCTATAGTAATAAATAGTACCTAGTTAAATAATCTACCTTAGTATAAGATCTACCAGTAGTAGATAACTATGTAATTAGTCACCTTATATCTACCTAGTAATAAATCTACTATATATATCCTACCTAGTAATAGTACATACCTACCTTAGTATAGAATACAGATAACTACTTAGTAACTAGAGTACAATGAACCTACCTTAGTAACTAGTAAGAAGAACCTACCTATAGTATAAGTTCTACCTAGTAATAAGGTATGACTACCTTAGTAATCAGGTAACATGAACCTACCTATAGTAACTAAATAACGAGACCATGAACTACCTTATAACTAAGTACACGAGACCATAACCTACCTATAGTACTACAGATACAGAATGAACCTACCTATAGTAACTACAGAGTAAAGACGAACCTACCTAGTAACTAGAATAACGAGACATGAACCTACCTTAGTAACTAGAATACAAGACATACCTACCTATAGTAACTAAGTAGAGATGAACCTACCTATAGTAACTACAGAGTACACCGAGACCATGAACCTACCTATAGTAACTACAGAGTACACCGAGACCATGAACCTACCTATAGTAACTACAGAATACACCGAGACCATGAACCTACCTATAGTAACTACAGAATACACCGAGACCATGAACCTACCTATAGTAACTACAGAGTACACGAGACCATGAACCTACCTTAGTAACTACAGAGTACACCGAGACCATGAACCTACCTATAGTAACTACAGAATACACCGAGACCATGAACCTACCTATAGTAACTACAGAGTACACCGAGACCATGAACCTACCTATAGTAACTACAGAATACACGAGACCATGAACCTACCTATAGTAACTACAGAGTACACCGAGACATGAACCTACATAGAACTGGAGTACACCCAGACCATGAACCTACCTATAGTAACTACAGAGTACGAGACCATGAACCTACCTATAGTAACTACAGAGTACACCCAGACCATGAACCTACCTATAGTAACTACAGAGTACACCCAGACCATGAACCTACCTATAGTAACTACAGGTACACCGAGACCATGAACCTACCTATGTAACTACAGAATACACCGAGACCATGAACCTACCTATAGTAACTACAGAGTACACCGAGACCATGAACCTACCTATAGTAACTACAGAGTACACCCAGACCATGAACCTACCTATAGTAACTACAGAATACACCGAGACCATGAACCTACCTATAGTAACTACAGAGTACACCGAGACCATGAACCTACCTATAGTAACTACAGAATACACCGAGACCATGAACCTACCTATAGTAACTACAGAGTACACCCAGACCATGAACCTACCTATAGTAACTACAGAATACACTGAGACCATGAACCTACCTATAGTAACTACAGAGTACACCCAGACCATGAACCTACCTATAGTAACTACAGAATACACCCAGACCATGAACCTACCTATAGTAACTACAGAGTACACCTAGACCATGAACCTACCTATAGTAACTACAGAGTACACCGAGACCATGAACCTACCTATAGTAACTACAGAGTACACCCAGACCATGAACCTACCTATAGTAACTACAGAGTACACCGAGACCATGAACCTACCTATAGTAACTACAGTACACCCAGACCGTGAACCTACCTATAGTAACTACAGAGTACACCCAGACCATGAACCTACCTATAGTAACTACAGAGTACACTGAGACCATGAACCTACCTATAGTAACTACAGAGTACACCCAGACCATGAACCTACCTATAGTAACTACAGAGTACACCCAGACCAGGAACCTACCTATAGTAACTACAGAATACACCCAGACCATGAACCTACCTATAGTAACTACAGAGTACACTCAGACCATGAACCTACCTATAGTAACTACAGAGTACACCCAGACCATGAACCTACCTATAGTAACTACAGAGTACACCAGACCATGAACCTACCTATAGTAACTACAGAGTACACCCAGACCATGAACCTACCTATAGTAACTACAGAGTACACCCAGACCATGAACCTACCTATAGTAACTACAGAATACACCGAGACCATGAACCTACCTATAGTAACTACAGAATACACCCAGACCATGAACCTACCTATAGTAACTACAGAGTACACCCAGACCATGAACCTACCTATAGTAACTACAGAATACACCCAGACCATGAACCTACCTATAGTAACTACAGAGTACACCCAGACCATGAACCTACCTATAGTAACTACAGAATACACCCAGACCATGAACCTACCTATAGTAACTACAGAGTACACCCAGACCATGAACCTACCTATAGTAACTACAGAGTACACCGAGACCATGAACCTACCTATAGTAACTACAGAGTACACCCAGACCATGAACCTACCTATAGTAACTACAGAATACACCGAGACCATGAACCTACCTATAGTAACTACAGAGTACACCCAGACCATGAACCTACCTATAGTAACTACAGAATACACCGAGACCATGAACCTACCTATAGTAACTACAGAATACACCCAGACCATGAACCTACCTATAGTAACTACAGAATACACCCAGACCATGAACCTACCTATAGTAACTACAGAATACACCCAGACCATGAACCTACCTATAGTAACTACAGAGTACACCCAGACCATGAACCTACCTATAGTAACTACAGAGTACACCCAGACCATGAACCTACCTATAGTAACTACAGAGTACACCCAGACCATGAACCTACCTATAGTAACTACAGAGTACACCCAGACCATGAACCTACCTATAGTAACTACAGAGTACACCCAGACCATGAACCTACCTATAGTAACTACAGAGTACACCCAGACCATGAACCTACCTATAGTAACTACAGAGTACACCCAGACCATGAACCTACCTATAGTAACTACAGAGTACACCCAGACCATGAACCTACCTATAGTAACTACAGAGTACACCCAGACCATGAACCTACCTATAGTAACTACAGAATACACCCAGACCATGAACCTACCTATAGTAACTACAGAATACACCCAGACCATGAACCTACCTATAGTAACTACAGAGTACACCCAGACCATGAACCTACCTATAGTAACTACAGACTAGCACCCTGTAGTACACTAAGTACTCCAGACCATGAACCTACCTATAGTAACTACAGAGTACACCCAGACCATGAACCTACCTATAGTAACTACAGAATACACCCAGACCATGAACCTACCTATAGTAACTACAGAGTACACCCAGACCATGAACCTACCTGTAGTAACTACAGAGTACACCCAGACCATGAACCTACCTATAGTAACTACAGAGTACACCGAGACTATGAACCTACCTGTAGTAACTACATCGAGTCAACTCAGACCATGAACCTACCTAGAGTAGCTACAGGTACCCAGACCATGAACCTACCTATAGTAACTACAGAGTACACCAAGACCATGAACCTACCTATAGTAACTACAGAGTACACCCAGACCATGAACCTACCTATAGTAACTACAGAGTACACCGAGACCATGAACCTACCTATAGTAACTACAGAATACACCTAGACCATGAACCTACCTATAGTAACTACAGAATACACCCAGACCATGAACCTACCTATAGTAACTACAGAGTACACCCAGACCATGAACCTACCTATAGTAACTACAGAATACACCCAGACCATGAACCTACCTATAGTAACTACAGAGTACACCGAGACCATGAACCTACCTATAGTAACTACAGAGTACACCCAGACCATGAACCTACCTATAGTAACTACAGAATACACCCAGACCATGAACCTACCTATAGTAACTACAGAATACACCCAGACCATGAACCTACCTATAGTAACTACAGAGTACACCCAGACCATGAACCTACCTATAGTAACTACAGAATACACCGAGACCATGAACCTACCTATAGTAACTACAGAGTACACCCAGACCATGAACCTACCTATAGTAACTACAGAGTACACCCAGACCATGAACCTACCTATAGTAACTACAGAGTACACCCAGACCATGAACCTACCTATAGTAACTACAGAGTACACCGAGACCATGAACCTACCTATAGTAACTACAGAATACACCCAGACCATGAACCTACCTATAGTAACTACAGAGTACACCGAGACCATGAACCTACCTATAGTAACTACAGAGTACACCCAGACCATGAACCTACCTATAGTAACTACAGAATACACCGAGACCATGAACCTACCTATAGTAACTACAGAGTACACCCAGACCATGAACCTACCTATAGTAACTACAGAGTACACCCAGACCATGAACCTACCTATAGTAACTACAGAGTACACCCAGACCATGAACCTACCTATAGTAACTACAGACCATGAACCTACCTATAGTAACTACAGCTACACCCAGACCATGAACCTACCTATAGTAACTACAGAGTACACCCAGACCATGAACCTACCTATAGTAACTACAGAGTACACCCAGACCATGAACCTACCTATAGTAACTACAGAATACACCCAGACCATGAACCTACCTATAGTAACTACAGAATACACCCAGACCATGAACCTACCTATAGTAACTACAGAGTACACCCAGACCATGAACCTACCTATAGTAACTACAGAGTACACCCAGACCATGAACCTACCTATAGTAACTACAGAGTACACCCAGACCATGAACCTACCTATAGTAACTACAGAATACACTCAGACCATGAACCTACCTGTAGTAACTACATTCGAGTCAACCCAGACCGTGAGACTACCTAGAGTGGACTTGCTGTACACCAGAGAATGGACCTACCTATAGTAACTACAGAGTACACCGAGACCATGAACCTACCTATAGTAACTACAGAGTACACCCAGACCATGAACCTACCTATAGTAACTACAGAGTACACCCAGACCATGAACCTACCTATAGTAACTACAGAGTACACCCAGACCATGAACCTACCTATAGTAACTACAGAGTACACCCAGACCATGAACCTACCTATAGTAACTACAGAGTACACCCAGACCATGAACCTACCTATAGTAACTACAGAGTACACCCAGACCATGAACCTACCTATAGTAACTACAGACTACACCAAGACTCAGTGAACCTACCTATAGTAACTACAGAGTACACCCAGACCATGAACCTACCTATAGTAACTACAGAGTACACCCAGACCATGAACCTACCTATAGTAACTACAGAGTACACCCAGACCATGAACCTACCTATAGTAACTACAGAGTACACCCAGACCATGAACCTACCTATAGTAACTACAGAATACACCCAGACCATGAACCTACCTATAGTAACTACAGAGTACACCCAGACCATGAACCTACCTATAGTAACTACAGAGTACACTCAGACCATGAACCTACCTATAGTAACTACAGAGTACACCCAGACCATGAACCTACCTATAGTAACTACAGAGTACACTGAGACCATGAACCTACCTATAGTAACTACAGAGTACAGCCAGACCATGAACCTACCTATAGTAACTACAGAGTACACCCAGACCATGAACCTACCTATAGTAACTACAGAATACACCCAGACCATGAACCTACCTATAGTAACTACAGAATACACCCAGACCATGAACCTACCTATAGTAACTACAGAGTACACCCAGACCATGAACCTACCTATAGTAACTACAGAGTACACCCAGACCATGAACCTACCTATAGTAACTACAGAGTATACCGAGACCATGAACCTACCTATAGTAACTACAGAGTACACCCAGACCATGAACCTACCTATAGTAACTACAGAATACACCGAGACCATGAACCTACCTATAGTAACTACAGACTACACCCAGACCATGAACCTACCTATAGTAACTACAGAGTACACCCAGACCATGAACCTACCTATAGTAACTACAGAGTACACTCAGACCATGAACCTACCTGTAGTAACTCCAGACTACACCCAGACCATGAACCTACCTATAGTAACTACAGAGTACACCGAGACCATGAACCTACCTATAGTAACTACAGAATACACTCAGACCATGAACCTACCTGCAGTAACTCCAGACTACACCCAGACTGCAGTGAACCTACCTATAGTAACTACAGAGTACACCCAGACCATGAACCTACCTATAGTAACTACAGAATACACCCAGACCATGAACCTACCTATAGTAACTACATACCTAGTCAATCCTCTGTAGTGAGACAACAGGAATGGAGTTGCTGTATGCATGAACCTACCTATAGTAACTACAGAATACACCTAGACCATGAACCTACCTATAGTAACTACAGAATACACCCAGACCATGAACCTACCTATAGTAACTACAGAGTACACCCAGACCATGAACCTACCTATAGTAACTACAGAGTACACCCAGACCATGAACCTACCTATAGTAACTACAGAATACACCCAGACCGTGAACCTACCTATAGTAACTACAGAGTACACCCAGACCATGAACCTACCTATAGTAACTACAGAGTACACCGAGACCATGAACCTACCTATAGTAACTACAGAGTACACCCAGACCATGAACCTACCTATAGTAACTACAGAATACACCCAGACCATGAACCTACCTATAGTAACTACAGAATACACCCAGACCATGAACCTACCTATAGTAACTACAGAATACACCGAGACCATGAACCTACCTGTAGTAACTACAAGACGGGAACACTAGAATGGGTTGAGCCATGAACCTACCTATAGTAACTACAGAATACACTGAGACCATGAACCTGACCTATAGTAACTACAGAGATACACCTAGACCATGAACCTACCTATAGTAACTACAGAATACACCGAGACTATGAACCTACCTATAGTAACTACAGAGTCCACTCAGATGAACCAACCTATAGTAACTACAGAGTACACCCAGACAGGAACCTACCTATAGTAACTACAGAATACACCGAGACTATGAACCTACCTGCAGCAACTCCATACACCTAGACAATCTCTGTAGTGAGACAGCAGAATGGAGTTGCAGACATGAGACCTACCTATAGTAACTACAGAATACACCAAGACTATGAACCTACCTATAGTAACTACAGAATACCCTAGACCATGAACCTACCTATAGTAACTACAGAGTACACCCAGACATGAACCTACCTATAGTAACTACAGAATACACCCAGACTATGAACCTACCTGTAGTAACTACAGAGTACACTGAGACGACACCTAGAATAGAGTTGCTGTAACGAGGACCTACCTATAGTAACTACAGAATACACCCAGACCATGAACCTACCTATAGTAACTACAGAATACACCCAGACCATGAACCTACGCATAGTAACTACAGAATACACCCAGACCATGGACCTACCTATAGTAACTACAGAGTACACCCAGACCATGAACCTACCTGCAGCAACTCCAGAGTAGCAACCCAGTACGTGAGACCTACGGGAAGAACTGCAGTACACCGAGAATGAACCTACCTATAGTAACTACAGAATACACCAGACCATGAACCTACCTATAGTAACTACAGAATACACCCAGACCATGAACCTACCTATAGTAACTACAGAGTACACCCAGACCATGAACCTACCTATAGTAACTACAGAGTACACCCAGACCATGAACCTACCTATAGTAACTACAGAGTACACCCAGACCATGAACCTACCTATAGTAACTACAGAATACACCCAGACCATGAACCTACCTATAGTAACTACAGAGTACACCCAGACCATGAACCTACCTATAGTAACTACAGAATACACCCAGACCATGAACCTACCTATAGTAACTACAGAGTACACCCAGACCATGAACCTACCTATAGTAACTACAGAGTACACCGAGACCATGAACCTACCTATAGTAACTACAGAATACACCCAGACCATGAACCTACCTATAGTAACTACAGAGTACACCGAGACCATGAACCTACCTATAGTAACTACAGAGTACACCGAGACCATGAACCTACCTATAGTAACTACAGAATACACCGAGACCATGAACCTACCTATAGTAACTACAGAGTACACCCAGACCATGAACCTACCTATAGTAACTACAGAATACACCCAGACCATGAACCTACCTATAGTAACTACAGAGTACACCCAGACCATGACCCTACCTATAGTAACTACAGAGTACACCCAGACCATGAACCTACCTATAGTAACTACAGAGTACACCCAGACCATGAACCTACCTATAGTAACTACAGAGTACACCCAGACCATGAACCTACCTATAGTAACTACAGAATACACCCAGACCATGAACCTACCTATAGTAACTACATTCTAGCCAAGACTTTAGTGAGACACCTAGAATGGAGCTGCTGTACACCGAGACAGAACCTACCTATAGTAACTACAGAGTACACCGAGACTATGAACCTACCTATAGTAACTACAGAGTACACCCAGACCATGAACCTACCTATAGTAACTACAGAGTACACCGAGACCATGAACCTACCTATAGTAACTACAGAATACACCCAGACCATGTACCTACCTATAGTAACTACAGAATACACCCAGACCATGAACCTACCTATAGTAACTACAGAGTACACTGAGACCATGAACCTACCTATAGTAACTACAGAATACACCCAGACCATGAACCTACCTATAGTAACTACAGAGTACACTGAGACCATGAACCTACCTATAGTAACTACAGAGTACACCTAGACCATGAACCTACCTATAGTAGACTGCTAGAATGAGTTCTGTAGACCATGGACCTACCTATAGTAACTACAGAATACACCAAGACTATGAACCTACCTATAGTAACTACATTCCCTAGACAATGAACCTACCTAGATAGTACTAGAATGGAGTACGCTGAGACCATGAACCTACCTATAGTAACTACAGAATACACCCAGACTATGAACCTACCTGCAGCAACTCCATTCTAGTCAATACTGCAGTGAGCCTACCTATAGTAACTAAGAGTACACCCAGTACATGAGGACCTACCTATAGTAACTACAGAATACACTGAGACCATGAACCTACCTGCAGTAACTACACATACACCTAGACAATGAACCTACCTATAGTAACTACAGAATACACCGAGACCATGAGACCTACCTATAGTAACTACAGAATACACTGAGACCATGAACCTACCTATAGTAACTACACATCCTAGCCAGACCTGTAGTGAGACACCTAGAGTGGAGCCCTGAAGGATGGACCTACCTATAGTAACTACAGAGTACACCCAGACCATGAACCTACCTGTAGTAACTACAGAGTACACCCAGACCATGAACCTACCTATAGTAACTACAGAGTACACTGCAGACCATGAACCTACCTATAGTAACTACAGAATACACCCAGACCATGAACCTACCTATAGTAACTACAGAATACACCCAGACCATGAACCTACCTATAGTAACTACAGAGTACACCCAGACCATGAACCTACCTATAGTAACTACAGAGTACACCTAGACCATGAACCTACCTATAGTAACTACAGAATATACCGAGACCATGAACCTACCTATAGTAACTACAGAGTACACCGAGATCATGAACCTACCTATAGTAACTACAGAGTACACCGAGACCATGAACCTACCTATAGTAACTACAGAATACACCGAGACCATGAACCTACCTATAGTAACTACAGAGTACACCCAGACCATGTACCTACCTATAGTAACTACAGAGTACACCCAGACCATGAACCTACCTATAGTAACTACAGAGTACACCCAGACCATGACCCTACCTATAGTAACTACAGAGTACACCCAGACCATGAACCTACCTATAGTAACTACAGAGTACACCCAGACCATGAACCTACCTATAGTAACTACAGAATACACCCAGACCATGAACCTACCTATAGTAACTACATTCTAGTCAATTCTAGTGAGACACTAGAATGGAGTTGCTGAGAAGGACCTACCTATAGTAACTACAGAGTACACCGAGACTATGAACCTACCTATAGTAACTACAGAATACACCCAGACCATGAACCTACCTATAGTAACTACAGAGTACACCCAGACCATGAACCTACCTATAGTAACTACAGAATACACCCAGACCATGAACCTACCTATAGTAACTACAGAATACACCCAGACCATGAACCTACCTATAGTAACTACAGAGTACACTGAGACCATGAACCTACCTATAGTAACTACAGAGTACACCCAGACTATGAACCTACCTATAGCAACTACAGAATACACTGAGACTATGAACCTACCTGCAGCAACTCCACAGCAATCTGTAGTGGACACTAGAATGGAGTGCTCAAAGGAGGACCTACCTATAGTAACTACAGAATACACCTAGACGATGAACCTACCTATAGTAACTACAGAATACACCCAGACCATGAACCTACCTATAGTAACTACAGAGTACACCCAGACCATGAACCTACCTATAGTAACTACAGAATACACCCAGACCATGAACCTACCTATAGTAACTACAGAATATACCGAGACCATGAACCTACCTATAGTAACTACAGAGTACACCCAGACCATGAACCTACCTATAGTAACTACAGAATACACCGAGACCATGAACCTACCTGCAGCAACTCCACAGTCAATTCTGAGTGAGACAGCTAGAATGGAGTCCCAGCATGGAGGACCTACCTATAGTAACTACAGAATACACTGAGACTATGAACCTACCTGAGCAACTCCACTAGCAATCGCAGTGAGACACCTAGAATGGAGTTGCTGAGGAGGACCTACCTATAGTAACTACAGAATACACTGAGACTATGAACCTACCTGCAGCAACTCCAGAGTAGCAACCCTGCAGTGAGCCACCTATAGTAACTACAGAGTACACCCAGACCATGAACCTACCTATAGTAACTACAGAGTACACCGAGACCATGAACCTACCTAAACCCACTATCACGTAGAGACAGACTACAGAGTACACCCAGACATGAACCTACCTATAGTAACTACAGAATACACCTAGACCATGAACCTACCTATAGTAACTACAGAATAAACCCAGACCATGAACCTACCTATAGTAACTACAGAGTACACCCAGACCATGAACCTACCTATAGTAACTACAGAATACACCTAGACCAAGAACCTACCTATAGTAACTACAGAATATACCGAGACCATGAACCTACCTATAGTAACTACAGAGTACACCCAGACCATGAACCTACCTATAGTAACTACAGAGTACACCGAGACTATGAACCTACCTATAGTAACTACAGAGTACACCCAGACCATGAACCTACCTATAGTAACTACAGAATACACCGAGACCATGAACCTACCTATAGTAACTACAGAATACACCCAGACTATGAACCTACCTGTAGCAACTACAGAATACACCGAGACTATGAACCTACCTGCAGCAACTCCATCTAGTCAATCCTGTAATGAGACACCTATAGAACTCAGAGTACACCCAGACATGGACCTACCTATAGTAACTACAGAATACACTGAGACCATGAACCTACCTGCAGCAACTACATTCTAGTCACCATACGCAGTGAGACACCTATAGAACTGGAGATTGCACCCAGAGAGAACCTACCTATAGTAACTACAGAATACACCCAGACTATGAACCTACCTATAGTAACTCCATTCTAGTCAACTCTGAGTGAGACAGCTAGAACTACAGTTGCACCCAGGAGGACCTACCTATAGCAACTACAGAATACACTGAGACCATGAACCTACCTGCAGCAACTCCATTCTAGCCTCAACCTACCTCTAGTAGTGAGACAGCTAGGATGGAGTACCTGTAATGAGACCTACCTATAGTAACTACAGAATACACCAAGACTATGAACCTACCTGCAGCAACTACAGACTACACAGACCATACCTACCTATAGTAGCTACAGAGTACACCCAGACATGAGGACCTACCTATAGCAACTAAAGAATACACCAAGACTATGAACCTACCTGCAGCAACTCCATCTAGTCAATTCTGTAGTGAGACAGCTAGGATGGAGTCCCCAGACAGGAGGACCTACCTATAGCAACTACAGAATACACCAAGACTATGAACCTACCTGCAGCAACTCCATTCTAGACAACTGAGTGAGACACCTAGAATAGAGTTGCCCAGACGAGGACCTACCTATAGCAACTACAGAATACACTGACACCATGAACCTACCTGCAGCAACTCCATTCTAGTCAATTCTTTAGTGAGAAGCTAGAATGGAGTTGCTGAAGGAGACCTACCTATAGCAACTACAGAATACACCAAGACTATGAACCTACCTGCAGCAACTCCATTCTAGACAACTGTAGTGAGACCGCTAGAATGGAGTTGCTGTAAGAGAGGACCTACCTATAGCAACTACAGAATACACCAAGACTATGAACCTACCTAGACAACAACTCCACCTAGACCATTCTGACTACCGAGAGTAGCTACAAGGAGTTACACCGAGACGAGGACCTACCTATAGCAACTACAGAATATACTGACACCATGAACCTACCTGCAGCAACTCCATCTAGTCAACCTGTAGTGAGACCGCTAGAATAGAGTTGCTGAGACCAGGACCTACCTATAGTAACTACAGAATACACCAAGACTATGAACCTACCTGCAGCAACTCCATTCTAGTCAATTCTGTAGTGAGACGCGGGAATGGAGTTGCTGTATGGAGGGCCTACCTATAGCAACTACAGAATACACCTAGACGATAAACCTACCTATAGTAACTACAGAATACACCCAGACCATGAACCTACCTATAGTAACTACAGAGTACACCCAGACCATGAACCTACCTATAGTAACTACAGAATACACCCAGACCATGAACCTACCTATAGTAACTACAGAGTACACCCAGACCATGAACCTACCTATAGTAACTACAGAGTACACCCAGACCATGAACCTACCTATATTAACTACAGAATACACCCAGACCATGAACCTACCTATAGTAACTACAGAATACACCCAGACCATGAACCTACCTATAGTAACTACAGAATACACCCAGACCATGAACCTACCTATAGTAACTACAGAGTACACCCAGACCATGAACCTACCTATAGTAACTACAGAATATACCGAGACCATGTACCTACCTATAGTAACTACAGAATACACCCAGACCATGAACCTACCAATAGTAACTACAGAGTACACCGAGATCATGAACCTACCTATAGTAACTACAGAGTACACCGAGACCATGAACCTACCTATAGTAACTACAGAATACACCGAGACCATGAACCTACCTATAGTAACTACAGAGTACACCCAGACCATGTACCTACCTATAGTAACTACAGAATACACCCAGACCATGAACCTACCTATAGTAACTACAGAGTACACCCAGACCATGACCCTACCTATAGTAACTACAGAGTACACCCAGACCATGAACCTACCTATAGTAACTACAGAATACACCCAGACCATGACCCTACCTATAGTAACTACAGAGTACACCCAGACCATGAACCTACCTATAGTAACTACAGAATACACCCAGACCATGAACCTACCTATAGTAACTACATTCTAGTCAATTCTTTAGTGAGACAGCTAGAATGGAGTTGCTCTAGACGAGAACCTACCTATAGCAACTACAGAGTACACCGAGACTATGAACCTACCTATAGTAACTACAGAATACACCCAGACCATGAACCTACCTATAGTAACTACAGAGTACACCCAGACCATGAACCTACCTATAGTAACTACAGAATACACCCAGACCATGTACCTACCTATAGTAACTACAGAATACACCCAGACCATGAACCTACCTATAGTAACTACAGAATACACTGAGACCATGAACCTACCTATAGTAACTACAGAATACACCCAGACTATGAACCTACCTATAGCAACTACAGAATACACTGAGACTATGAACCTACCTGCAGCAACTCCATTCTAGTCACCCAGACCTGTACCTACCTATAGTAACTACAGAGTACACCCAGACAGGAGGACCTACCTATAGTAACTACAGAATACACCAAGACTATGAACCTACCTGTAGTAACTACGATTATAGTCAGACCCTGAACGTGACGACAGCTAGACATGGAGTCGCTGTATGGAGGACCTACCTATAGTAACTACAGAATACACTGAGACTATGAACCTACCTGCAGCAACTCCATTCTAGTCACCCAGACCTGCACCTGAGACAGCAACAACAGAGTCACCCAGACCATGAGGACCTACCTATAGTAACTACAGAATACACTGAGACTATGAACCTACCTGCAGCAACTCCACTATACAACTGTAGTGAGACAGCTAGATGGAGTTGCTGTAAGGAGGACCTACCTATAGCAACTACAGAATATACTGACACCATGAACCTACCTGCAGCAACTCCATTCTAGTCAATTCTGTAGTGAGACAGCTAGAATGGAGTTGCTGTGAGGAGGACCTACCTATAGCAACTACAGAATACACCAAGACTATGAACCTACCTGCAGCAACTCCATTGTAGTCAATTCTGTAGTGAGACACGGAATGGAGTTGCAGTATGGAGGACCTACCTATAGCAACTACAGAATACACCTAGACGATAAACCTACCTATAGTAACTACAGAATACACCCAGACCATGAACCTACCTATAGTAACTACAGAGTACACCCAGACCATGAACCTACCTATAGTAACTACAGAATACACCTAGACCAAGAACCTACCTATAGTAACTACAGAATACACCGAGACCATGAACCTACCTATAGTAACTACAGAGTACACCCAGACCATGAACCTACCTATAGTAACTACAGAGTACACCGAGACCATGAACCTACCTATAGTAACTACAGAGTACACCCAGACCATGAACCTACCTATAGTAACTACAGAATACACCGAGACCATGAACCTACCTATAGTAACTACAGAGTACACCCAGACCATGACCTACCTATAGTAACTACAGAGTACACCGAGACCATGAACCTACCTATAGTAACTACAGAATACACCGAGACCATGAACCTACCTATAGTAACTACAGAATACACCCAGACCATGAACCTACCTATAGTAACTACAGAATACACCCAGACCATGAACCTACCTATAGTAACTACAGAGTACACCCAGACCATGAACCTACCTATAGTAACTACAGAATACACCGAGACCGTGAACCTACCTATAGTAACTACAGAATACACCCAGACCATGAACCTACCTATAGTAACTACAGAGTACACCGAGACCATGAACCTACCTATAGTAACTACAGAATACACCCAGACCATGAACCTACCTATAGTAACTACAGAATACACCCAGACCATGAACCTACCTATAGTAACTACAGAATACACCCAGACCATGAACCTACCTATAGTAACTACAGAATACACCCAGACCATGAACCTACCTATAGTAACTACAGAATACACTGAGACCATGAACCTACCTATAGTAACTACAAAATACACTGAGACCATGAACCTACCTATAGTAACTACAGAATATACGGAGACTATGAACCTACCTGCAGCAACTCCATTCCAGCCAGACCATGTAGCGACCTACAGCAAGAATGGAGTACCCCAGACTATGAACCTACCTATAGTAACTACAGAATACACCTAGACGATAAACCTACCTATAGTAACTACAGAATACACCTAGACCATGAACCTACCTATAGTAACTACAGAATACACCCAGACCATGAACCTACCTATAGTAACTACAGAATACACCCAGACCATGAACCTACCTATAGTAACTACAGAGTACACCGAGACCATGAACCTACCTATAGTAACTACAGAATACACCCAGACCATGAACCTACCTATAGTAACTACAGAATACACCCAGACCATGAACCTACCTATAGTAACTACAGAGTACACCCAGACCATGAACCTACCTATAGTAACTACAGAGTACACCCAGACCATGAACCTACCTATAGTAACTACAGAATACACCCAGACCATGAACCTACCTATAGTAACTACAGAATACACCCAGACCATGAACCTACCTATAGTAACTACAGAATACACCCAGACCATGAACCTACCTATAGTAACTACAGAGTACACCCAGACCATGAACCTACCTATAGTAACTACAGAATACACCGAGACCATGTACCTACCTATAGTAACTACAGAATACACCCAGACCATGAACCTACCTATAGTAACTACAGAGTACACCGAGACCATGAACCTACCTATAGTAACTACAGAGTACACCCAGACCATGAACCTACCTATAGTAACTACAGAATACACCGAGACCATGAACCTACCTATAGTAACTACAGAGTACACCCAGACCATGAACCTACCTATAGTAACTACAGAATACACCCAGACCATGAACCTACCTATAGTAACTACAGAGTACACCCAGACCATGACCCTACCTATAGTAACTACAGAGTACACCCAGACCATGAACCTACCTATAGTAACTACAGAATACACCCAGACCATGAACCTACCTATAGTAACTACAGAGTACACCCAGACCATGAACCTACCTATAGTAACTACAGAGTACACCCAGACCATGAACCTACCTATAGTAACTACAGACTAACAGACAATGACCTACCTATAGTAACTACAGAATACACCTAGCTAGGAGACCTACCTATAGTAACTACAGAGTACACCGAGACCATGAACCTACCTATAGTAACTACAGAATACACCCAGACCATGAACCTACCTATAGTAACTACAGAATACACTGAGACCATGAACCTACCTGTAGTAACTACAGGTACACCTAGACCATGAACCTACCTATAGTAACTGCAGAATAGACCCAGACAGGAGGACCTACCTATAGTAACTACAGAATACACTGAGACTATGAACCTACCTGCAGCAACTCCATTCTAGTCAATTCTGTAGTGAGAGTAGCTAGGGTGGAGTTGCTGTAACGAGGACCTACCTATAGCAACTACAGAATACACCAAGACTATGAACCTACCTGCAGCAACTCCATTCTAGACAATTCACCTATAGTAACTACAGAATGGAGTTGCAGAAGGAGGACCTACCTATAGTAACTACAGAATACACTCACACCATGAACCTACCTGCAGCAACTCCATTCTAGTCAATTCTGTAGTGAGACAGCTAGAATGGAGTTGCTGTAAGGAGAACCTACCTATAGCAACTACAGAATACACCAAGACTATGAACCTACCTGCAGCAACTCCATTCTAGACCCAACCATGAACCTACCGATAGTACTACAATGGAGTATACTCAGACCATGAACATACCTATAGTAACTACAGAATACACCAAGACTATGAACCTACCTGCAGCAACTCCAGTCTACACCCAGACAATGAACCTACCTATAGTAGACAACAGAATGACTGTAGACCATGAACCTACCTATAGTAACTACAGAATATACTGACACCATGAACCTACCTATAGTAACTACAGAATACACCCAGACTAGTGAACCTACCTATAGTAACTACAGAATGGACATCCAGTACAGGAGGACCTACCTATAGCAACTACAGAATACACCAAGACTATGAACCTACCTGCAGCAACTCCAATTACAGTCAGCATGCTACCTATAGTGACGACAGAGTACACCGAGACCATGGAGGACCTACCTATAGCAACTACAGAATACACCGAGACCATAAACCTACCTATAGTAACTACAGAATACACCCAGACCATGAACCTACCTATAGTAACTACAGAGTACACCCAGACCATGAACCTACCTATAGTAACTACAGAATACACCCAGACCATGAACCTACCTATAGTAACTACAGAGTACACCCAGACCATGAACCTACCTATAGTAACTACAGAGTACACCCAGACCATGAACCTACCTATAGTAACTACAGAATACACCCAGACCATGAACCTACCTATAGTAACTACAGAATACACCCAGACCATGAACCTACCTATAGTAACTACAGAATACACCCAGACCATGAACCTACCTATAGTAACTACAGAGTACACCCAGACCATGAACCTACCTATAGTAACTACAGAATATACCGAGACCATGAACCTACCTATAGTAACTACAGAATACACCCAGACCATGAACCTACCTATAGTAACTACAGAGTACACCGAGATCATGAACCTACCTATAGTAACTACAGAGTACACCGAGACCATGAACCTACCTATAGTAACTACAGAGTACACCGAGACCATGAACCTACCTATAGTAACTACAGAGTACACCCAGACCATGTACCTACCTATAGTAACTACAGAGTACACCCAGACCATGAACGTACCTATAGTAACTACAGAGTACACCCAGACCATGACCCTACCTATAGTAACTACAGAGTACACCCAGACCATGAACCTACCTATAGTAACTACAGAGTACACCCAGACCATGAACCTACCTATAGTAACTACAGAGTACACCCAGACCATGAACCTACCTATAGTAACTACAGAATACACCCAGACCATGAACCTACCTATAGTAACTACAGAATACACCTAGACCATGACCTACCTATAGTAACTGAGACAGACTAGAATGGAGTTGCTGTAACCCAGAGATGAACCTACCTATAGTAACTACAGAGTACACCGAGACTATGAACCTACCTATAGTAACTACAGAATACACCCAGACCATGAACCTACCTATAGTAACTACAGAGTACACCCAGACCATGAACCTACCTATAGTAACTACAGAATACACCCAGACCATGAACCTACCTATAGTAACTACAGAATACACCCAGACCATGAACCTACCTATAGTAACTACAGAATACACTGAGACCATGAACCTACCTATAGTAACTACAGAATACACCCAGACCATGAACCTACCTATAGTAACTACAGAATACACTGAGACCATGAACCTACCTGTAGCAACTACATACTACCCAGACAATAACCTACCTATAGTAAGACAGCTACATGGAGTTGATGTAGGAGGACCTACCTATAGTAACTACAGAATACACCGAGACTATGAACCTACCTGTAGCAACTACAGAATACACCGAGACCATAACCTACCTATAGTAACTACAGAGTACACCCAGAATGAACCTACCTATAGTAACTACAGAATACACCGAGACTATGAACCTACCTGTAGTAACTACATTCTAGCAATTCAGTACATGAGACCTACCAATGAGTAGCTACAGAGTACACAGACGAGGAACCTACCTATAGTAACTACAGAATACACCGAGACTATGAACCTACCTGCAGCAACTACAATTCTAGTCAACCTGTAGTGAGACTAGCTTAGAATGGAGTTGCTGAGAATGAACCTACCTATAGCAACTACAGAATACACCTAGACCATGAACCTACCTATAGTAACTACAGAATACACCCAGACCATGAACCTACCTATAGTAACTACAGAGTACACCCAGACCATGAACCTACCTATAGTAACTACAGAATACACCCAGACCATGAACCTACCTATAGTAACTACAGAATACACCCAGACCGTGAACCTACCTATAGTAACTACAGAGTACACCCAGACCATGAACCTACCTATAGTAACTACAGAATACACCCAGACCATGAACCTACCTATAGTAACTACAGAGTACACCCAGACCATGAACCTACCTATAGTAACTACAGAGTACACCCAGATCATGTACCTACCTATAGTAACTACAGAATACACCCAGACCATGAACCTACCTATAGTAACTACAGAATACACCCAGACCATGAACCTACCTATAGTAACTACAGAATACACCCAGACCATGAACCTACCTATAGTAACTACAGAGTACACCCAGACCATGAACCTACCTATAGTAACTACAGAATATACCGAGACCATGAACCTACCTATAGTAACTACAGAGTACACCCAGACCATGAACCTACCTATAGTAACTACAGAGTACACCGAGACCATGAACCTACCTATAGTAACTACAGAGTACACCGAGACCATGAACCTACCTATAGTAACTACAGAATACACCGAGACCATGAACCTACCTATAGTAACTACAGAGTACACCCAGACCATGAACCTACCTATAGTAACTACAGAATACACCCAGACCATGAACCTACCTATAGTAACTACAGAGTACACCCAGACCATGACCCTACCTATAGTAACTACAGAGTACACCCAGACCATGAACCTACCTATAGTAACTACAGAATACACCCAGACCATGACCCTACCTATAGTAACTACAGAGTACACCCAGACCATGAACCTACCTATAGTAACTACAGAATACACCCAGACCATGAACCTACCTATAGTAACTACAATTCTAGTCAATTCTTTAGTCGAGACAGCTAGAATGGAGTTGCCTTAGTAAAAGAGGACCTACCTATAGAACCTACAGAGTACACTACAGAATAAAGAACCTACCTATAGTAACTACAGAATACACCCAGACCATGAACCTACCTATAGTAACTACAGAATACACTCAGACTATGAACCTACCTGTAGCAACTACAATTCTAGTCAGACCATGAACCTACCTATAGTAGACAACTAGAATGGAGTTCTGTAAGCCATGGACCTACCTATAGTAACTACAGAATACACCCAGACTATGAACCTACCTGTAGCAACTCCATTCTAGTCAATACTGTAGTGAGACAGCTAGGATGAACCTACCTAAGTAGGACATACCTATAGCAACTACAGAATACACCAAGACTATGAACCTACCTATAGCAACTACATTCTAGACCAAGACATGAACCTACATCTAGTAACTACAGAATACACCTAGACATGAACCTACCTATAGTACTCAGGAGGACCTACCTATAGCAACTACAGAATACACTGAGACCATGAACCTACCTGTAGCAACTACAGAATAGTCAGACATGAACCTACCTATAGTAGCTACAGAGTACACCCAGACCATGAACCTACCTATAGTAACTACAGAATACACCCAGACCATGAACCTACCTGTAGCAACTACAGAATACACTGAGACCATGAACCTACCTGTAGTAACTACAGAATACTGTAGACCATGAACCTACCTATAGTAACTACAGAATACACCCAGACCATGAACCTACCTGTAGTAACTACAGAATACACCAAGACCATGAACCTACCTATAGTAACTACAGAGTACACCCAGACCATGAACCTACCTATAGTAACTACAGAATATACTGACACCATGAACCTACCTGTAGCAACTCCATACCCTAGACCATGACCTACCTATAGTAACTACAGAATAGACCCAGACCAGGAGACCTACCTATAGTAACTACAGAATACACCCAGACCATGAACCTACCTGTAGTAACTACAGAGTACACCTAGACCATGAACCTACCTATAGTAACGACAGATACACTGAGACTCTGTATTGAGACCTACCTATAGTAACTACAGAATACACCCAGACCATGAACCTACCTATAGTAACTACAGAATACACCCAGACCATGAACCTACCTATAGTAACTACAGAGTACACCCAGACCATGAACCTACCTATAGTAACTACAGAATACACCCAGACCATGAACCTACCTATAGTAACTACAGAGTACACCCAGACCATGAACCTACCTATAGTAACTACAGAGTACACCCAGACCATGTACCTACCTATAGTAACTACAGAGTACACCCAGACCATGAACCTACCTATAGTAACTACAGAGTACACCGAGACCATGAACCTACCTATAGTAACTACAGAATACACCCAGACCATGAACCTACCTATAGTAACTACAGAGTACACCCAGACCATGAACCTACCTATAGTAACTACAGAGTATACCGAGACCATGAACCTACCTATAGTAACTACAGAATACACCCAGACCATGAACCTACCTATAGTAACTACAGAGTACACCGAGACCATGAACCTACCTATAGTAACTACAGAGTACACCCAGACCATGAACCTACCTATAGTAACTACAGAATACACCCAGACCATGAACCTACCTATAGTAACTACAGAATACACCCAGACCATGAACCTACCTATAGTAACTACAGAGTACACCGAGACCATGAACCTACCTATAGTAACTACAGAGTACACCCAGACCATGAACCTACCTATAGTAACTACAGAGTACACCCAGACCATGAACCTACCTATAGTAACTACAGAATACACCCAGACCATGAACCTACCTATAGTAACTACAGAATACACCCAGACCATGAACCTACCTATAGTAACTACAGAGTACACTGAGACCATGAACCTACCTATAGTAACTACAGAATACACCCAGACCATGAACCTACCTATAGTAACTACAGAATACACTGAGACTATGAACCTACCTGTAGCAACTCCAGATTATAGTCAGACTATGAACCTACCTATAGTAACTACAGAGTACACCCAGACCATGAACCTACCTATAGTAACTACAGAATACACGGAGACTATGAACCTACCTGCAGCAACTACAATTATAGTCAGACCATGAACCTACCTGTAGTAGCTACAGAGTACACTGAGACGATGAGACCTACCTATAGCAACTACAGAATACACCGAGACTATGAACCTACCTGCAGCAACTCCATTCTAGTCAATTTTTGAACACTACGTATGAGTAACTACAGAATACACCCAGACATGAGACCTACCTATAGCAACTACAGAATACACTGAGACTATGAACCTACCTGCAGCAACTCCCAGAATCTACACCGAGACCATGAACCTACCTATAGTAGCTACATGAGTACACCCAGACCATGGGGACCTACCTATAGCAACTACAGAATACACTGAGACTATGAACCTACCTGCAGCAACTCCATTCTAGCACCTGTAGTGAGACAGCTAGATGGAGTTGCTGTAAGGCAGGACCTACCTATAGCAACTACAGAATACACTGAGACCATGAACCTACCTGCAGCAACTCCATTCTAGTCAATTCTGTAGTGAGACAGCTAGAATGGAGTTGCCCTGAGGAGGGACCTACCTATAGCAACTACAGAATACACCAAGACTATGAACCTACCTGCAGCAACTACAGAATACTAGTCAGACCATGAACCTACCTGTAGTGACGACAGAGGACACCGAGTTACCATGGAGGACCTACCTATAGTAACTACAGAATACACCTAGAGGATGAACCTACCTATAGTAACTACAGAATACACCCAGACCATGAACCTACCTATAGTAACTACAGAGTACACCCAGACCATGAACCTACCTATAGTAACTACAGAATACACCTAGACCAAGAACCTACCTATAGTAACTACAGAATATACCGAGACCATGAACCTACCTATAGTAACTACAGAGTACACCCAGACCATGAACCTACCTATAGTAACTACAGAGTACACCGAGACCATGAACCTACCTATAGTAACTACAGAGTACACCCAGACCATGAACCTACCTATAGTAACTACAGAATACACCGAGACTATGAACCTACCTATAGTAACTACAGAATACACCGAGACCATGAACCTACCTGCAGCAACTACCAGACTAGTCAACCCAGACCATGAGACTACCTAGATGGAGTAACTACAGAGTACACCCAGACCAGGAACCTACCTATAGTAACTACAGAATACACTGAGACCATGAACCTACCTGCAGTAACTACAGATACACCTAGACAATACTCCTGCAGTAGACAGCTAGAATGGAGTTGCAGTACAGGAGGACCTACCTATAGTAACTACAGAATACACTGAGACCATGAACCTACCTGCAGCAACTACAGTCTACACAGACCCTGAACGTGACCGACAGAACTAGAATGGAGTCGCTGAGACGATGAACCTACCTATAGCAACTACAGAATACACTGAGACCATGAACCTACCTGCAGCAACTCCAGTCTAGCACCCAGACCGTGAGACCTACCTATAGAACTACGGAGTCACGCAGTAAGGAGACCTACCTATAGTAACTACAGAATACACCTAGACCATGAACCTACCTATAGTAACTACAGAATACACCCAGACCATGAACCTACCTATAGTAACTACAGAGTACACCCAGACCATGAACCTACCTATAGTAACTACAGAATACACCGAGACTATGAACCTACCTGCAGCAACTACACATTCTAGTCAATTCTGTAGTGAGACAGCTAGAATGGAGTTGCTGAATGAGGACCTACCTATAGCAACTACAGAATACACCTAGAGGATGAACCTACCTATAGTAACTACAGAATACACCTAGACCATGAACCTACCTATAGTAACTACAGAATAAACCCAGACCATGAACCTACCTATAGTAACTACAGAGTACACCCAGACCATGAACCTACCTATAGTAACTACAGAATACACCCAGACCATGAACCTGCCTATAGTAACTACAGAATACACCCAGACCATGAACCTACCTATAGTAACTACAGAATACACCGAGACCATGAACCTACCTATAGTAACTACAGAATACACCCAGACCATGAACCTACCTATAGTAACTACAGAATACACCCAGACCATGTACCTACCTATAGTAACTACAGAATACACCCAGACCATGAACCTACCTATAGTAACTACAGAATACACCCAGACCATGAACCTACCTATAGTAACTACAGAATACACTGAGACCATGAACCTACCTAAGCAACTACAGAATACACCGAGACCATGAACCTACCTATAGTAACTACAGAATATACCGAGACTATGAACCTACCTGCAGCAACTCCAATTCCAGCCAGAGCAGTAGTGAGACAGCTAGAATGGAGTTGCTGACATGGAGGACCTACCTATAGCAACTACAGAATACACCTAGACCATAAACCTACCTATAGTAACTACAGAATACACCTAGACCATGAACCTACCTATAGTAACTACAGAATAAACCCAGACCATGAACCTACCTATAGTAACTACAGAGTACACCCAGACCATGAACCTACCTATAGTAACTACAGAGTACACCGAGACCATGAACCTACCTATAGTAACTACAGAATACACCCAGACCATGAACCTACCTATAGTAACTACAGAATACACTCAGACCATGAACCTACCTATAGTAACTACAGAGTACACCCAGACCATGAACATACCTATAGTAACTACAGAGTACACCCAGACCATGTACCTACCTATAGTAACTACAGAATACACCCAGACCATGAACCTACCTATAGTAACTACAGAATACACCCAGACCATGAACCTACCTATAGTAACTACAGAATACACCCAGACCATGAACCTACCTATAGTAACTACAGAGTACACCCAGACCATGAACCTACCTATAGTAACTACAGAATATACCGAGACCATGTACCTACCTATAGTAACTACAGAATACACCCAGACCATGAACCTACCAATAGTAACTACAGAGTACACCGAGACCATGAACCTACCTATAGTAACTACAGAGTACACCGAGACCATGAACCTACCTATAGTAACTACAGAATACACCCAGACCATGAACCTACCTATAGTAACTACAGAGTACACCCAGACCATGAACCTACCTATAGTAACTACAGAGTACACCCAGACCATGAACCTACCTATAGTAACTTCAGAATACACCCAGACCATGACCCTACCTATAGTAACTACAGAGTACACCCAGACCATGAACCTACCTATAGTAACTACAGAATACACCCAGACCATGAACCTACCTATAGTAACTACATTCTAGTCAAATTCCTATAGTAACAACAGAATAGACGCAGAATGAGACCTACCTATAGTAACTACAGAGTACACCGAGACTATGAACCTACCTATAGTAACTACAGAATACACCCAGACCATGAACCTACCTATAGTAACTACAGAATACACTGAGACTATGAACCTACCTGCAGCAACTCCATTCTAGTCAATTCTGTAGTGAGACACTAGAATGGAGTTGCTGTACGAAGGACCTACCTATAGCAACTACAGAATACACCGAGACTATGAACCTACCCTGCAGCAACTCCATTCTAGCCAGAATACTACCTGTAGTGAGACAGCAGAATGGAGACGCAGTAAGGAGGACCTACCTATAGCAACTACAGAATACACTGAGACTATGAACCTACCTGCAGCAACTCCATTCTAGTCAATTCTGTAGTGAGACCTAGGATGGAGTAGCTAGAGTACCGCAGGAGAACCTACCTATAGCAACTACAGAATACACCAAGACTATGAACCTACCTGCAGCAACTCCATTCTAGACAATTCTGTAGTGAGACAGCTAGAATGGAGTTGCTGTAAGGAGGACCTACCTATAGCAACTACAGAATATACTGACACCATGAACCTACCTGTAGCAACTCCATTCTAGTCAATTCTGTAGTGAGACAGCTAGAATGGAGTTGCAGTAAGGAGGACCTACCTATAGCAACTACAGAATACACCAAGACTATGAACCTACCTGCAGCAACTCCATTCTAGACAATTCTGTAGTGAGACAGCTAGAATGGAGTATGCAGAGAGGAGGACCTACCTATAGCAACTACAGAATACACCAAGACTATGAACCTACCTGCAGCAACTCCATCCTAGACCATTCTGTAGTGAGACAACTAGAATGGAGTTGCTGTAAGGAGGACCTACCTATAGCAACTACAGAATATACTGACACCATGAACCTACCTGCAGCAACTACATTCTAGTCAATTCTGAAGCGAGAGCAGCTACAGAGTTGCTGAAAGGAGAACCTACCTATAGCAACAACAGAATACACCAAGACTATGAACCTACCTGCAGCAACTCCATTCTAGTCAATTCTGTAGTGAGACAGAGGGAATGGAGTTGCTGTATGGAGGACCTACCTATAGCAACTACAGAATACACCTAGAGGATAAACCTACCTATAGTAACTACAGAATAAACCCAGACCATGAACCTACCTATAGTAACTACAGAGTACACCCAGACCATGAACCTACCTATAGTAACTACAGAATACACCCAGACCATGAACCTACCTATAGTAACTACAGAGTACACCCAAACCATGAACATACCTATAGTAACTACAGAGTACACCCAGACCATGTACCTACCTATAGTAACTACAGAATACACCCAGACCATGAACCTACCTATAGTAACTACAGAATACACCCAGACCATGAACCTACCTATAGTAACTACAGAATACACCCAGACCATGAACCTACCTATAGTAACTACAGAGTACACCCAGACCATGAACCTACCTATAGTAACTACAGAATATACCGAGACCATGTACCTACCTATAGTAACTACAGAATACACCCAGACCATGAACCTACCAATAGTAACTACAGAGTACACCGAGACCATGAACCTACCTATAGTAACTACAGAGTACACCGAGACCATGAACCTACCTATAGTAACTACAGAATACACCGAGACCATGAACCTACCTATAGTAACTACAGAGTACACCCAGACCATGTACCTACCTATAGTAACTACAGAATACACCCAGACCATGAACCTACCTATAGTAACTACAGAGTACACCCAGACCATGACCCTACCTATAGTAACTACAGAATACACCCAGACCATGACCCTACCTATAGTAACTACAGAGTACACCCAGACCATGAACCTACCTATAGTAACTACAGAATACACCCAGACCATGAACCTACCTATAGTAACTACAATTCTAGTCAATTCTTTAGTGAGACCTACCAATAGTAACTACAGAGTACACCAGACAGGAACCTACCTATAGCAACTACAGAGTACACCGAGACTATGAACCTACCTATAGTAACTACAGAATACACCCAGACCATGAACCTACCTATAGTAACTACAGAGTACACCGAGACCATGAACCTACCTATAGTAACTACAGAGTACACCCAGACCATGAACCTACCTATAGTAACTACAGAATAAACCGAGACTATGAACCTACCTATAGTAACTACAGAATACACCGAGACCATGAACCTACCTGCAGCAACTCCATCTAGCAATTCTATAGTAGACAGCTAGAATGGAAGTTACTGTATGGAGGACCTACCTATAGCAACTACAGAATACACTGAGACTATGAACCTACCTGCAGCAACTCCATTCTAGTCAATTCTGCAGTGAGACACTACCAATGGAGTAGCTACAGAGTACACCCAGAGAGAACCTACCTATAGCAACTACAGAATACACTGAGACTATGAACCTACCTGCAGCAACTCCATACTACACCAAGACTGCAGTGAGACTACCTATAAGTAACTACAGAATACACCTAGACGAGAGGACCTACCTATAGCAACTACAGAATACACCGACACCATGAACCTACCTGCAGCAACTACAACCCATTCTAGTCAATTCTGTAGTGAGACAGCTAGAATGGAGTTGCCATGAGGACCTACCTATAGCAACTACAGAATACACCTAGAGGATAAACCTACCTATAGTAACTACAGAATAAACCCAGACCATAAACCTACCTATAGTAACTACAGAGTACACCCAGACCATGAACCTACCTATAGTAACTACAGAATACACCGAGACTATGAACCTACCTGCAGCAACTCCATTCTAGTCAATTCTGTAGTGAGACAGCTAGAATGGAGTTGCTGTAGAGGAGGACCTACCTATAGTAACTACAGAATACACCTAGAGGATAAACCTACCTATAGTAACTACAGAATACACCTAGACCATGAACCTACCTATAGTAACTACAGAATACACCCAGACCATGAACCTACCTATAGTAACTACAGAGTACACCCAGACCATGAACCTACCTATAGTAACTACAGAATACACCCAGACCATGAACCTACCTATAGTAACTACAGAATACACCCAGACCATGAACCTACCTATAGTAACTACAGAATACACCGAGACCATGAACCTACCTATAGTAACTACAGAATACACCCAGACCATGAACCTACCTATAGTAACTACAGAATACACCCAGACCATGAACCTACCTATAGTAACTACAGAATACACCCAGACCATGAACCTACCTATAGTAACTACAGAATACACCCAGACCATGAACCTACCTATAGTAACTACAGAATACACTGAGACCATGAACCTACCTAAGCAACTACAGAATACACCGAGACCATGAACCTACCTATAGTAACTACAGAATACACCGAGACTATGAACCTACCTGCAGCAACTCCATTCCAGTCAGACAGTAGTGAGACACCTAGAATGGAGTTGCTGTATGGAGGACCTACCTATAGCAACTACAGAATACACCTAGAGGATAAACCTACCTATAGTAACTACAGAATACACCTAGACCATGAACCTACCTATAGTAACTACAGAATACACCCAGACCATGAACCTACCTATAGTAACTACAGAATACACCCAGACCATGAACCTACCTATAGTAACTACAGAGTACACCGAGACCATGAACCTACCTATAGTAACTACAGAATACACCCAGACCATGAACCTACCTATAGTAACTACAGAATACACTCAGACCATGAACCTACCTATAGTAACTACAGAGTACACCCAGACCATGAACCTACCTATAGTAACTACAGAGTACACCCAGACCATGTACCTACCTATAGTAACTACAGAATACACCCAGACCATGAACCTACCTATAGTAACTACAGAATACACCCAGACCATGAACCTACCTATAGTAACTACAGAATACACCCAGACCATGAACCTACCTATAGTAACTACAGAGTACACCCAGACCATGAGCCTACCTATAGTAACTACAGAATATACCGAGACCATGTACCTACCTATAGTAACTACAGAATACACCCAGACCATGAACCTACCTATAGTAACTACAGAGTACACCGAGACCATGAACCTACCTATAGTAACTACAGAGTACACCGAGACCATGAACCTACCTATAGTAACTACAGAATACACCCAGACCATGAACCTACCTATAGTAACTACAGAGTACACCCAGACCATGACCCTACCTATAGTAACTACAGAGTACACCCAGACCATGAACCTACCTATAGTAACTACAGAATACACCCAGACCATGAACCTACCTATAGTAACTACAGAATACACCCAGACCATGAACCTACCTATAGTAACTACAGAATACACCCAGACCATGAACCTACCTATAGTAACTACATTCTAGTCAATTCTTTAGTGAGACAGCTAGAATGGAGTTGCTCTAACGATGAACCTACCTATAGCAACTACAGAGTACACCGAGACTATGAACCTACCTATAGTAACTACAGAATACACCCAGACCATGAACCTACCTATAGTAACTACAGAATACACTGAGACTATGAACCTACCTGCAGCAACTCCATTCTAGTCAATTCTGTAGTGACGACAGCTAGAATGGAGTATGCAGTAAGGAGGACCTACCTATAGCAACTACAGAATACACTGACACCATGAACCTACCTGCAGCAACTCCATTCTAGTCAATTCTGTAGTGAGACAGCTAGAATGGAGTTGCTGTAAGGAGGACCTACCTATAGCAACTACAGAATACACCAAGACTATGAACCTACCTGCAGCAACTCCATTCTAGACAATTCTGTAGTGAGACAGCTAGAATGGAGTACGCAGTAAGGAGGACCTACCTATAGCAACTACAGAATACACCAAGACTATGAACCTACCTGCAGCAACTCCATTCTAGACAATTCTGTAGTGAGACAGCTAGAATGGAGTTGCTGTAAGGAGGACCTACCTATAGCAACTACAGAATATACTGACACCATGAACCTACCTGCAGCAACTCCATTCTAGTCAATTCTGCAGTGAGACAGCTAGAATGGAGTTGCTGTAAGGAGGACCTACCTATAGCAACAACAGAATACACCAAGACTATGAACCTACCTGCAGCAACTCCATTCTAGTCAATTCTGTAGTGAGACAGCGGGAATGGAGTTGCTGTATGGAGGACCTACCTATAGCAACTACAGAATACACCTAGAGGATAAACCTACCTATAGTAACTACAGAATAAACCCAGACCATGAACCTACCTATAGTAACTACAGAGTACACCCAGACCATGAACCTACCTATAGTAACTACAGAATACACCCAGACCATGAACCTACCTATAGTAACTACAGAGTACACCCAGACCATGAACCTACCTATAGTAACTACAGAGTACACCCAGACCATGAACCTACCTATATTAACTACAGAATACACCCAGACCATGAACCTACCTATAGTAACTACAGAATACACCCAGACCATGAACCTACCTATAGTAACTACAGAATACACCCAGACCATGAACCTACCTATAGTAACTACAGAGTACACCCAGACCATGAACCTACCTATAGTAACTACAGAATATACCGAGACCATGTACCTACCTATAGTAACTACAGAATACACCCAGACCATGAACCTACCAATAGTAACTACAGAGTACACCGAGATCATGAACCTACCTATAGTAACTACAGAGTACACCGAGACCATGAACCTACCTATAGTAACTACAGAATACACCGAGACCATGAACCTACCTATAGTAACTACAGAGTACACCCAGACCATGTACCTACCTATAGTAACTACAGAATACACCCAGACCATGAACCTACCTATAGTAACTACAGAGTACACCCAGACCATGACCCTACCTATAGTAACTACAGAATACACCCAGACCATGACCCTACCTATAGTAACTACAGAGTACACCCAGACCATGAACCTACCTATAGTAACTACAGAATACACCCAGACCATGAACCTACCTATAGTAACTACATTCTAGTCAATTCTTTAGTGAGACCTAGCTAGAATAGAGTTGCTGTAACCAGAACCTACCTATAGCAACTACAGAGTACACCGAGACTATGAACCTACCTATAGTAACTACAGAATACACCCAGACCATGAACCTACCTATAGTAACTACAGAGTACACCCAGACCATGAACCTACCTATAGTAACTACAGAATACACCCAGACCATGTACCTACCTATAGTAACTACAGAATACACCCAGACCATGAACCTACCTATAGTAACTACAGAATACACTGAGACCATGAACCTACCTATAGTAACTACAGAATACACCCAGACTATGAACCTACCTATAGCAACTACAGAATACACTGAGACTATGAACCTACCTGCAGCAACTCCATTCTAGTCAATTCTGTAGTGAGACAGCTAGAATGGAGTTGCTAAGGAGGACCTACCTATAGCAACACAGAATACACGGAGACTATGAACCTACCTGCAGCAACTCCACAGCGATTCTGTAGTGAGACAGCTAGGATGGAGTTGCTGTAAGGAGGACCTACCTATAGCAACTACAGAATACACCGAGACTATGAACCTACCTGCAGCAACTCCATTCTAGTCAATTCTGTAGTGAGACAGCTAGAATGGAGTTGCTGTATGGAGGACCTACCTATAGCAACTACAGAATACACTGAGACTATGAACCTACCTGCAGCAACTCCATTCTAGTCAATTCTGCAGTGAGACAGCTAGAATGGAGTTGCTGTAAGGAGGACCTACCTATAGCAACTACAGAATACACTGAGACTATGAACCTACCTGCAGCAACTCCATTCTATACAATTCTGTAGTGAGACAGCTAGAATGGAGTTGCTGTAAGGAGGACCTACCTATAGCAACTACAGAATATACTGACACCATGAACCTACCTGCAGCAACTCCATTCTAGTCAATTCTGTAGTGAGACAGCTAGAATGGAGTTGCTGTAAGGAGGACCTACCTATAGCAACAACAGAATACACCAAGACTATGAACCTACCTGCAGCAACTCCATTCTAGTCAATTCTGTAGTGAGACAGCGGGAATGGAGTTGCTGTATGGAGGACCTACCTATAGCAACTACAGAATACACCTAGAGGATAAACCTACCTATAGTAACTACAGAATAAACCCAGACCATGAACCTACCTATAGTAACTACAGAGTACACCCAGACCATGAACCTACCTATAGTAACTACAGAATACACCTAGACCAAGAACCTTCCTATAGTAACTACAGAATATACCGAGACCGTGAACCTACCTATAGTAACTACAGAGTACACCCAGACCATGAACCTACCTATAGTAACTACAGAGTACACCGAGACCATGAACCTACCTATAGTAACTACAGAATACACCCAGACCATGAACCTACCTATAGTAACTACAGAATACACCGAGACCATGAACCTACCTATAGTAACTACAGAATACACCGAGACCATGAACCTACCTGCAGCAACTCCATTCTAGTCAATTCTGTAGTGAGACAGCTAGAGACGGAGTTGCTGTATGGAGGAACCTACCTATAGTAACTACAGAATACACTGAGACCATGAACCTACCTGTAGTAACTACAGAGTACAGCCAGACCCTGAACCGACCGATAGTAACTACAATGGAGTACTGCCGGACCAGGAGGACCTACCTATAGCAACTACAGAATACACCTGAGACTATGAACCTACCTGCAGCAACTCCATTCTATACAATTCTGTAGTGACCGACAGCAACTACAAGGAGTACACGGAGAACGATGGACCTACCTATAGCAACTACAGAATATACCCACACCATGAACCTACCTGCAGCAACTCCAGAGTACAGCCAGACCATGACCTACCTATAGTGAGACAGCTAGAATGGAGTTGCCCCAGACGATGGACCTACCTATAGTAACTACAGAATACACCCAGACCATGAACCTACCTATAGTAACTACAGAATACACCCAGACCATAAACCTACCTATAGTAACTACAGAGTACACCCAGACCATGAACCTACCTATAGTAACTACAGAATACACCGAGACTATGAACCTACCTGCAGCAACTCCATTCTAGTCAATTCTGTAGTGAGACAGCTAGAATGGAGTTGCTGTAAGGAGGACCTACCTATAGCAACTACAGAATACACCTAGAGGATAAACCTACCTATAGTAACTACAGAATACACCTAGACCATGAACCTACCTATAGTAACTACAGAATACACCCAGACCATGAACCTACCTATAGTAACTACAGAGTACACCCAGACCATGAACCTACCTATAGTAACTACAGAATACACCCAGACCGTGAACCTGCCTATAGTAACTACAGAATACACCCAGACCATGAACCTACCTATAGTAACTACAGAATACACCGAGACCATGAACCTACCTATAGTAACTACAGAATACACCCAGACCATGAACCTACCTATAGTAACTACAGAATACACCCAGACCATGTACCTACCTATAGTAACTACAGAATACACCCAGACCATGAACCTACCTATAGTAACTACAGAATACACCCAGACCATGAACCTACCTATAGTAACTACAGAATACACTGAGACCGTGAACCTACCTAGCAACTACAGAATACACCGAGACCATGAACCTACCTATAGTAACTACAGAATATACCGAGACTATGAACCTACCTGCAGCAACTCCATTCCAGTCAGAGCAGTAGTGAGACAGCTAGAATGGAGTTGCTGTATGGAGGACCTACCTATAGCAACTACAGAATACACCTAGAGGATAAACCTACCTATAGTAACTACAGAATACACCTAGACCATGAACCTACCTATAGTAACTACAGAATACACCCAGACCATGAACCTACCTATAGTAACTACAGAATACACCCAGACCGTGAACCTGCCTATAGTAACTACAGAGTACACCGAGACCATGAACCTACCTATAGTAACTACAGAATACACCCAGACCATGAACCTACCTATAGTAACTACAGAATACACCCAGACCATGAACCTACCTATAGTAACTACAGAGTACACCCAGACCATGAACCTACCTATAGTAACTACAGAGTACACCCAGACCATGTACCTACCTATAGTAACTACAGAATACACCCAGACCATGAACCTACCTATAGTAACTACAGAATACACCCAGACCATGAACCTACCTATAGTAACTACAGAATACACCCAGACCATGTACCTACCTATAGTAACTACAGAGTACACCCAGACCATGAGCCTACCTATAGTAACTACAGAATATACCGAGACCATGTACCTACCTATAGTAACTACAGAATACACCCAGACCATGAACCTACCAATAGTAACTACAGAGTACACCGAGACCATGAACCTACCTATAGTAACTACAGAGTACACCGAGACCATGAACCTACCTATAGTAACTACAGAATACACCCAGACCATGAACCTACCTATAGTAACTACAGAGTACACCCAGACCATGACCCTACCTATAGTAACTACAGAGTACACCCAGACCATGAACCTACCTATAGTAACTTCAGAATACACCCAGACCATGACCCTACCTATAGTAACTACAGAGTACACCCAGACCATGAACCTACCTATAGTAACTACAGAATACACCCAGACCATGAACCTACCTATAGTAACTACATTCTAGTCAATTCTTTAGTGAGACAGCTAGAATGGAGTTGCTGTGAGGAGGACCTACCTATAGCAACTACAGAGTACACCGAGACTATGAACCTACCTATAGTAACTACAGAATACACCCAGACCATGAACCTACCTATAGTAACTACAGAATACACTGAGACTATGAACCTACCTGCAGCAACTCCATTCTAGTCAATTCTGTAGTGAGACAGCTAGAATGGAGTTGCTGTAAGGAGGACCTACCTATAGCAACTACAGAATACACCGAGACTATGAACCTACCTGCAGCAACTCCATTCTAGTCAATTCTGTAGTGAGACAGCTAGAATGGAGTTGCTGTAAGGAGGACCTACCTATAGCAACTACAGAATACACTGAGACTATGAACCTACCTGCAGCAACTCCATTCTAGTCAATTCTGTAGTGAGACAGCTAGGATGGAGTTGCTGTAAGGAGGACATACCTATAGCAACTACAGAATACACCAAGACTATGAACCTACCTGCAGCAACTCCATTCTAGACAATTCTGTAGTGAGACAGCTAGAATGGAGTTGCTGTAAGGAGGACCTACCTATAGCAACTACAGAATATACTGACACCATGAACCTACCTGCAGCAACTCCATTCTAGTCAATTCTGTAGTGAGACAGCTAGAATGGAGTTGCTGTAAGGAGGACCTACCTATAGCAACTACAGAATACACCAAGACTATGAACCTACCTGCAGCAACTCCATTCTAGACAATTCTGTAGTGAGACAGCTAGAATGGAGTTGCTGTAAGGAGGACATACCTATAGCAACTACAGAATACACCAAGACTATGAACCTACCTGCAGCAACTCCATTCTAGACAATTCTGTAGTGAGACAGCTAGAATGGAGTTGCTGTAAGGAGGACCTACCTATAGCAACTACAGAATATACTGACACCATGAACCTACCTGCAGCAACTCCATTCTAGTCAATTCTGTAGTGAGACAGCTAGAATGGAGTTGCTGAAAGGAGGACCTACCTATAGCAACAACAGAATACACCAAGACTATGAACCTACCTGCAGCAACTCCATTCTAGTCAATTCTGTAGTGAGACAGCGGGAATGGAGTTGCTGTATGGAGGACCTACCTATAGCAACTACAGAATACACCTAGAGGATAAACCTACCTATAGTAACTACAGAATAAACCCAGACCATGAACCTACCTATAGTAACTACAGAGTACACCCAGACCATGAACCTACCTATAGTAACTACAGAATACACCCAGACCATGAACCTACCTATAGTAACTACAGAGTACACCCAAACCATGAACATACCTATAGTAACTACAGAGTACACCCAGACCATGTACCTACCTATATTAACTACAGAATACACCCAGACCATGAACCTACCTATAGTAACTACAGAATACACCCAGACCATGAACCTACCTATAGTAACTACAGAATACACCCAGACCATGAACCTACCTATAGTAACTACAGAGTACACCCAGACCATGAACCTACCTATAGTAACTACAGAATATACCGAGACCATGTACCTACCTATAGTAACTACAGAATACACCCAGACCATGAACCTACCAATAGTAACTACAGAGTACACCGAGATCATGAACCTACCTATAGTAACTACAGAGTACACCGAGACCATGAACCTACCTATAGTAACTACAGAATACACCGAGACCATGAACCTACCTATAGTAACTACAGAGTACACCCAGACCATGTACCTACCTATAGTAACTACAGAATACACCCAGACCATGAACCTACCTATAGTAACTACAGAGTACACCCAGACCATGACCCTACCTATAGTAACTACAGAATACACCCAGACCATGACCCTACCTATAGTAACTACAGAGTACACCCAGACCATGAACCTACCTATAGTAACTACAGAATACACCCAGACCATGAACCTACCTATAGTAACTACATTCTAGTCAATTCTTTAGTGAGACAGCTAGAATGGAGTTGCTGTAAGGAGGACCTACCTATAGCAACTACAGAGTACACCGAGACTATGAACCTACCTATAGTAACTACAGAATCCACCCAGACCATGAACCTACCTATAGTAACTACAGAGTACACCCAGACCATGAACCTACCTATAGTAACTACAGAATACACCCAGACCATGTACCTACCTATAGTAACTACAGAATACACCCAGACCATGAACCTACCTATAGTAACTACAGAATACACTGAGACCATGAACCTACCTATAGTAACTACAGAATACACCCAGACTATGAACCTACCTATAGCAACTACAGAATACACTGAGACTATGAACCTACCTGCAGCAACTCCATTCTAGTCAATTCTGTAGTGAGACAGCTAGAATGGAGTTGCTGTAAGGAGGACCTACCTATAGCAACTACAGAATACACCAAGACTATGAACCTACCTGCAGCAACTCCATTCTAGTCAATTCTGTAGTGAGACAGCTAGAATGGAGTTGCTGTATGGAGGACCTACCTATAGCAACTACAGAATACACTGAGACTATGAACCTACCTGCAGCAACTCCATTCTAGTCAATTCTGCAGTGAGACAGCTAGAATGGAGTTGCTGTGAGGAGGACCTACCTATAGCAACTACAGAATACACTGAGACTATGAACCTACCTGCAGCAACTCCATTCTATACAATTCTGTAGTGAGACAGCTAGAATGGAGTTGCTGTAAGGAGGACCTACCTATAGCAACTACAGAATATACTGACACCATGAACCTACCTGCAGCAACTCCATTCTAGTCAATTCTGTAGTGAGACAGCTAGAATGGAGTTGCTGTAAGGAGGACCTACCTATAGCAACAACAGAATACACCAAGACTATGAACCTACCTGCAGCAACTCCATTCTAGTCAATTCTGTAGTGAGACAGCGGGAAAGGAGTTGCTGTATGGAGGACCTACCTATAGCAACTACAGAATACACCTAGAGGATAAACCTACCTATAGTAACTACAGAATAAACCCAGACCATGAACCTACCTATAGTAACTACAGAGTACACCCAGACCATGAACCTACCTATAGTAACTACAGAATACACCTAGACCAAGAACCTTCCTATAGTAACTACAGAATATACCGAGACCGTGAACCTACCTATAGTAACTACAGAGTACACCCAGACCATGAACCTACCTATAGTAACTACAGAGTACACCGAGACCATGAACCTACCTATAGTAACTACAGAGTACACCCAGACCATGAACCTACCTATAGTAACTACAGAATACACCGAGACTATGAACCTACCTGCAGCAACTCCATTCTAGTCAATTCTGTAGTGAGACAGCTAGAATGGAGTTGCTGTATGGAGGACCTACGTATAGCAACTACAGAATACACCTAGAGGATAAACCTACCTATAGTAACTACAGAATACACCTAGACCATGAACCTACCTATAGTAACTACAGAATAAACCCAGACCATGAACCTACCTATAGTAACTACAGAGTTCACCCAGACCATGAACCTACCTATAGTAACTACAGAATACACCCAGACCGTGAACCTGCCTATAGTAACTACAGAATACACCCAGACCATGAACCTACCTATAGTAACTACAGAATACACCGAGACCATGAACCTACCTATAGTAACTACAGAATACACCCAGACCATGAACCTACCTATAGTAACTACAGAATACACCCAGACCATGTACCTACCTATAGTAACTACAGAATACACCCAGACCATGAACCTACCTATAGTAACTACAGAATACACCCAGACCATGAACCTACCTATAGTAACTACAGAATACACTGAGACCGTGAACCTACCTACAACTACAAAATACACCGAGACCATGAACCTACCTATAGTAACTACAGAATATACGGAGACTATGAACCTACCTGCAGCAACTCCATTCCAGTCAGAGCAGTAGTGAGACAGCTAGAATGGAGTTGCTGTATGGAGGACCTACCTATAGCAACTACAGAATACACCTAGAGGATAAACCTACCTATAGTAACTACAGAATACACCTAGACCATGAACCTACCTATAGTAACTACAGAATAAACCCAGACCATGAACCTACCTATAGTAACTACAGAATACACCCAGACCGTGAACCTGCCTATAGTAACTACAGAGTACACCGAGACCATGAACCTACCTATAGTAACTACAGAATACACCCAGACCATGAACCTACCTACAGTAACTACAGAATACACTCAGACCATGAACCTACCTATAGTAACTACAGAGTACACCCAGACCATGAACATACCTATAGTAACTACAGAGTACACCCAGACCATGTACCTACCTATATTAACTACAGAATACACCCAGACCATGAACCTACCTATAGTAACTACAGAATACACCCAGACCATGAACCTACCTATAGTAACTACAGAATACACCCAGACCATGAACCTACCTATAGTAACTACAGAGTACACCCAGACCATGAACCTACCTATAGTAACTACAGAATATACCGAGACCATGTACCTACCTATAGTAACTACAGAATACACCCAGACCATGAACCTACCAATAGTAACTACAGAGTACACCGAGACCATGAACCTACCTATAGTAACTACAGAGTACACCGAGACCATGAACCTACCTATAGTAACTACAGAATACACCGAGACCATGAACCTACCTATAGTAACTACAGAGTACACCCAGACCATGTACCTACCTATAGTAACTACAGAATACACCCAGACCATGAACGTACCTATAGTAACTACAGAGTACACCCAGACCATGACCCTACCTATAGTAACTACAGAGTACACCCAGACCATGAACCTACCTATAGTAACTACAGAATACACCCAGACCATGACCCTACCTATAGTAACTACAGAGTACACCCAGACCATGAACCTACCTATAGTAACTACAGAATACACCCAGACCATGAACCTACCTATAGTAACTACATTCTAGTCAATTCTTTAGTGAGACAGCTAGAATGGAGTTGCTGTGAGGAGGACCTACCTATAGCAACTACAGAGTACACCGAGACTATGAACCTACCTATAGTAACTACAGAATACACCCAGACCATGAACCTACCTATAGTAACTACAGAATACACTGAGACTATGAACCTACCTGCAGCAACTCCATTCTAGTCAATTCTGTAGTGAGACAGCTAGAATGGAGTTGCTGTAAGGAGGACCTACCTATAGCAACTACAGAATACACTGAGACTATGAACCTACCTGCAGCAACTCCATTCTAGTCAATTCTGTAGTGAGACAGCTAGGATGGAGTTGCTGTGAGGAGGACATACCTATAGCAACTACAGAATACACCAAGACTATGAACCTACCTGCAGCAACTCCATCTAGACAATCTGTAGTGAGACAGCAGAATGGAGTCGCAGACAGGAGACCTACCTATAGCAACTACAGAATACACCGACACCATGAACCACCTGCAGCAACTCCACAGCAACGAGTGAGACAGCTAGAATGGAGTTGCGTGAGGAGGACCTACCTATAGCAACTACAGAATACACTGAGACTATGAACCTACCTGCAGCAACTCCATTCTAGTCAATTCTGTAGTGAGACAGCTAGGATGGAGTTGCTGTAAGGAGGACATACCTATAGCAACTACAGAATACACCAAGACTATGAACCTACCTGCAGCAACTCCATTCTAGACAATTCTGTAGTGAGACAGCTAGAATGGAGTTGCTGTAAGGAGGACCTACCTATAGCAACTACAGAATATACTGACACCATGAACCTACCTGCAGCAACTCCATTCTAGTCAATTCTGTAGTGAGACAGCTAGAATGGAGTTGCTGTAAGGAGGACCTACCTATAGCAACTACAGAATACACCAAGACTATGAACCTACCTGCAGCAACTCCATTCTAGACAATTCTGTAGTGAGACAGCTAGAATGGAGTTGCTGTAAGGAGGACATACCTATAGCAACTACAGAATACACCAAGACTATGAACCTACCTGCAGCAACTCCATTCTAGACAATTCTGTAGTGAGACAGCTAGAATGGAGTTGCTGTAAGGAGGACCTACCTATAGCAACTACAGAATATACTGACACCATGAACCTACCTGCAGCAACTCCATTCTAGTCAATTCTGTAGTGAGACAGCTAGAATGGAGTTGCTGTAAGGAGGACCTACCTATAGCAACAACAGAATACACCAAGACTATGAACCTACCTGCAGCAACTCCATTCTAGTCAATTCTGTAGTGAGACAGCGGGAATGGAGTTGCTGTATGGAGGACCTACCTATAGCAACTACAGAATACACCTAGAGGATAAACCTACCTATAGTAACTACAGAATAAACCCAGACCATGAACCTACCTATAGTAACTACAGAGTACACCCAGACCATGAACCTACCTATAGTAACTACAGAATACACCCAGACCATGAACCTACCTATAGTAACTACAGAGTACACCCAAACCATGAACATACCTATAGTAACTACAGAGTACACCCAGACCATGTACCTACCTATATTAACTACAGAATACACCCAGACCATGAACCTACCTATAGTAACTACAGAATACACCCAGACCATGAACCTACCTATAGTAACTACAGAATACACCCAGACCATGAACCTACCTATAGTAACTACAGAGTACACCCAGACCATGAACCTACCTATAGTAACTACAGAATATACCGAGACCATGTACCTACCTATAGTAACTACAGAATACACCCAGACCATGAACCTACCAATAGTAACTACAGAGTACACCGAGATCATGAACCTACCTATAGTAACTAAGAGTACACCGAGACCATGAACCTACCTATAGTAACTACAGAATACACCGAGACCATGAACCTACCTATAGTAACTACAGAGTACACCCAGACCATGTACCTACCTATAGTAACTACAGAATACACCCAGACCATGAACGTACCTATAGTAACTACAGAGTACACCCAGACCATGACCCTACCTATAGTAACTACAGAGTACACCCAGACCATGAACCTACCTATAGTAACTACAGAATACACCCAGACCATGACCCTACCTATAGTAACTACAGAGTACACCCAGACCATGAACCTACCTATAGTAACTACAGAATACACCCAGACCATGAACCTACCTATAGTAACTATATTCTAGTCAATTCTTTAGTGAGACAGCTAGAATGGAGTTGCTGTGAGGAGGACCTACCTATAGCAACTACAGAGTACACCGAGACTATGAACCTACCTATAGTAACTACAGAATACACCCAGACCATGAACCTACCTATAGTAACTACAGAGTACACCCAGACCATGAACCTACCTATAGTAACTACAGAATACACCCAGACCATGTACCTACCTATAGTAACTACAGAATACACCCAGACCATGAACCTACCTATAGTAACTACAGAATACACTGAGACCATGAACCTACCTATAGTAACTACAGAATACACCCAGACTATGAACCTACCTATAGCAACTACAGAATACACTGAGACTATGAACCTACCTGCAGCAACTCCATTCTAGTCAATTCTGTAGTGAGACAGCTAGAATGGAGTTGCTGTAAGGAGGACCTACCTATAGCAACTACAGAATACACCGAGACTATGAACCTACCTGCAGCAACTCCATTCTAGTCGATTCTGTAGTGAGACAGCTAGGATGGAGTTGCTGTAAGGAGGACCTACCTATAGCAACTACAGAATACACCGAGACTATGAACCTACCTGCAGCAACTCCATTCTAGTCAATTCTGTAGTGAGACAGCTAGAATGGAGTTGCTGTAAGGAGGACCTACCTATAGCAACTACAGAATACACCAAGACTATGAACCTACCTGCAGCAACTCCATTCTAGTCAATTCTGTAGTGAGACAGCGGGAATGGAGTTGCTGTATGGAGGACCTACCTATAGCAACTACAGAATACACCTAGAGGATAAACCTACCTATAGTAACTACAGAATAAACCCAGACCATGAACCTACCTATAGTAACTACAGAGTACACCCAGACCATGAACCTACCTATAGTAACTACAGAATACACCTAGACCAAGAACCTTCCTATAGTAACTACAGAATATACCGAGACCGTGAACCTACCTATAGTAACTACAGAGTACACCCAGACCATGAACCTACCTATAGTAACTACAGAATACACTCAGACCATGAACCTACCTATAGTAACTACAGAGTACACCCAGACCATGAACATACCTATAGTAACTACAGAGTACACCCAGATCATGTACCTACCTATATTAACTACAGAATACACCCAGACCATGAACCTACCTATAGTAACTACAGAATACACCCAGACCATGAACCTACCTATAGTAACTACAGAATACACCCAGACCATGAACCTACCTATAGTAACTACAGAGTACACCCAGACCATGAACCTACCTATAGTAACTACAGAATATACCGAGACCATGTACCTACCTATAGTAACTACAGAATACACCCAGACCATGAACCTACCAATAGTAACTACAGAGTACACCGAGACCATGAACCTACCTATAGTAACTACAGAGTACACCGAGACCATGAACCTACCTATAGTAACTACAGAATACACCGAGACCATGAACCTACCTATAGTAACTACAGAGTACACCCAGACCATGTACCTACCTATAGTAACTACAGAATACACCCAGACCATGAACGTACCTATAGTAACTACAGAGTACACCCAGACCATGACCCTACCTATAGTAACTACAGAGTACACCCAGACCATGAACCTACCTATAGTAACTACAGAATACACCCAGACCATGACCCTACCTATAGTAACTACAGAGTACACCCAGACCATGAACCTAACTATAGTAACTACAGAATACACCCAGACCATGAACCTACCTATAGTAACTACATTCTAGTCAATTCTTTAGTGAGACAGCTAGAATGGAGTTGCTGTAAGGAGGACCTACCTATAGCAACTACAGAGTACACCGAGACTATGAACCTACCTATAGTAACTACAGAATACACCCAGACCATGAACCTACCTATAGTAACTACAGAATACACTGAGACTATGAACCTACCTGCAGCAACTCCATTCTAGTCAATTCTGTAGTGAGACAGCTAGAATGGAGTTGCTGTAAGGAGGACCTACCTATAGCAACTACAGAATACACCGAGACTATGAACCTACCTGCAGCAACTCCATTCTAGTCAATTCTGTAGTGAGACAGCTAGGATGGAGTTGCTGTAAGGAGGACATACCTATAGCAACTACAGAATACACCAAGACTATGAACCTACCTGCAGCAACTCCATTCTAGACAATTCTGTAGTGAGACAGCTAGAATGGAGTTGCTGTAAGGAGGACCTACCTATAGCAACTACAGAATATACTGACACCATGAACCTACCTGCAGCAACTCCATTCTAGTCAATTCTGTAGTGAGACAGCTAGAATGGAGTTGCTGTAAGGAGGACCTACCTATAGCAACTACAGAATACACCAAGACTATGAACCTACCTGCAGCAACTCCATTCTAGACAATTCTGTAGTGAGACAGCTAGAATGGAGTTGCTGTAAGGAGGACATACCTATAGCAACTACAGAATACACCAAGACTATGAACCTACCTGCAGCAACTCCATTCTAGACAATTCTGTAGTGAGACAGCTAGAATGGAGTTGCTGTAAGGAGGACCTACCTATAGCAACTACAGAATATACTGACACCATGAACCTACCTGCAGCAACTCCATTCTAGTCAATTCTGTAGTGAGACAGCTAGAATGGAGTTGCTGTAAGGAGGACCTACCTATAGCAACAACAGAATACACCAAGACTATGAACCTACCTGCAGCAACTCCATTCTAGTCAATTCTGTAGTGAGACAGCGGGAATGGAGTTGCTGTATGGAGGACCTACCTATAGCAACTACAGAATACACCTAGAGGATAAACCTACCTATAGTAACTACAGAATAAACCCAGACCATGAACCTACCTATAGTAACTACAGAGTACACCCAGACCATGAACCTACCTATAGTAACTACAGAATACACCCAGACCATGAACCTACCTATAGTAACTACAGAGTACACCCAAACCATGAACATACCTATAGTAACTACAGAGTACACCCAGACCATGTACCTACCTATATTAACTACAGAATACACCCAGACCATGAACCTACCTATAGTAACTACAGAATACACCCAGACCATGAACCTACCTATAGTAACTACAGAATACACCCAGACCATGAACCTACCTATAGTAACTACAGAGTACACCCAGACCATGAACCTACCTATAGTAACTACAGAATATACCGAGACCATGTACCTACCTATAGTAACTACAGAATACACCCAGACCATGAACCTACCAATAGTAACTACAGAGTACACCGAGATCATGAACCTACCTATAGTAACTACAGAGTACACCGAGACCATGAACCTACCTATAGTAACTACAGAATACACCGAGACCATGAACCTACCTATAGTAACTACAGAGTACACCCAGACCATGTACCTACCTATAGTAACTACAGAATACACCCAGACCATGAACGTACCTATAGTAACTACAGAGTACACCCAGACCATGACCCTACCTATAGTAACTACAGAGTACACCCAGACCATGAACCTACCTATAGTAACTACAGAATACACCCAGACCATGACCCTACCTATAGTAACTACAGAGTACACCCAGACCATGAACCTACCTATAGTAACTACAGAATACACCCAGACCATGAACCTACCTATAGTAACTACATTCTAGTCAATTCTTTAGTGAGACAGCTAGAATGGAGTTGCTGTAAGGAGGACCTACCTATAGCAACTACAGAGTACACCGAGACTATGAACCTACCTATAGTAACTACAGAATACACCCAGACCATGAACCTACCTATAGTAACTACAGAGTACACCCAGACCATGAACCTACCTATAGTAACTACAGAATACACCCAGACCATGTACCTACCTATAGTAACTACAGAATACACCCAGACCATGAACCTACCTATAGTAACTACAGAATACACTGAGACCATGAACCTACCTATAGTAACTACAGAATACACCCAGACTATGAACCTACCTATAGCAACTACAGAATACACTGAGACTATGAACCTACCTGCAGCAACTCCATTCTAGTCAATTCTGTAGTGAGACAGCTAGAATGGAGTTGCTGTAAGGAGGACCTACCTATAGCAACTACAGAATACACGGAGACTATGAACCTACCTGCAGCAACTCCATTCTAGTCGATTCTGTAGTGAGACAGCTAGGATGGAGTTGCTGTAAGGAGGACCTACCTATAGCAACTACAGAATACACCGAGACTATGAACCTACCTGCAGCAACTCCATTCTAGTCAATTCTGTAGTGAGACAGCTAGAATGGAGTTGCTGTATGGAGGACCTACCTATAGCAACTACAGAATACACTGAGACTATGAACCTACCTGCAGCAACTCCATTCTAGTCAATTCTGCAGTGAGACAGCTAGAATGGAGTTGCTGTAAGGAGGACCTACCTATAGCAACTACAGAATACACTGAGACTATGAACCTACCTGCAGCAACTCCATTCTATACAATTCTGTAGTGAGACAGCTAGAATGGAGTTGCTGTAAGGAGGACCTACCTATAGCAACTACAGAATATACTGACACCATGAACCTACCTGCAGCAACTCCATTCTAGTCAATTCTGTAGTGAGACAGCTAGAATGGAGTTGCTGTAAGGAGGACCTACCTATAGCAACAACAGAATACACCAAGACTATGAACCTACCTGCAGCAACTCCATTCTAGTCAATTCTGTAGTGAGACAGCGGGAATGGAGTTTCTGTATGGAGGACCTACCTATAGCAACTACAGAATACACCTAGAGGATAAACCTACCTATAGTAACTACAGAATAAACCCAGACCATGAACCTACCTATAGTAACTACAGAGTACACCCAGACCATGAACCTACCTATAGTAACTACAGAATACACCTAGACCAAGAACCTTCCTATAGTAACTACAGAATATACCGAGACCGTGAACCTACCTATAGTAACTACAGAGTACACCCAGACCATGAACCTACCTATAGTAACTACAGAGTACACCGAGACCATGAACCTACCTATAGTAACTACAGAGTACACCCAGACCATGAACCTACCTATAGTAACTACAGAATAAACCGAGACTATGAACCTACCTATAGTAACTACAGAATACACCGAGACTATGAACCTACCTGCAGCAACTCCATTCTAGTCAATTCTGTAGTGAGACAGCTAGAATGGAGTTGCTGTATGGAGGACCTACCTATAGCAACTACAGAATACACTGAGACTATGAACCTACCTGCAGCAACTCCATTCTAGTCAATTCTGCAGTGAGACAGCTAGAATGGAGTTGCTGTAAGGAGGACCTACCTATAGCAACTACAGAATACACTGAGACTATGAACCTACCTGCAGCAACTCCATTCTATACAATTCTGTAGTGAGACAGCTAGAATGGAGTTGCTGTAAGGAGGACCTACCTATAGCAACTACAGAATATACTGACACCATGAACCACCGCAGCAACCCACAGCAACTGTAGTGAGACAGCTAGAATGGAGGCTGAAGGAGGACCACCATAGCAACAACAGAATACACCAAGACATGAACCTACCTGCAGCAACTCCATTCTAGTCAATTCTGTAGTGAGACAGCGGGAATGGAGTTGCTGTATGGAGGACCTACCTATAGCAACTACAGAATACACCTAGAGGATAAACCTACCTATAGTAACTACAGAATAAACCCAGACCATAAACCTACCTATAGTAACTACAGAGTACACCCAGACCATGAACCTACCTATAGTAACTACAGAATACACCGAGACTATGAACCTACCTGCAGCAACTCCATTCTAGTCAATTCTGTAGTGAGACAGCTAGAATGGAGTTGCTGTAAGGAGGACCTACGTATAGCAACTACAGAATACACCTAGAGGATAAACCTACCTATAGTAACTACAGAATACACCTAGACCATGAACCTACCTATAGTAACTACAGAATAAACCCAGACCATGAACCTACCTATAGTAACTACAGAGTTCACCCAGACCATGAACCTACCTATAGTAACTACAGAATACACCCAGACCGTGAACCTGCCTATAGTAACTACAGAATACACCCAGACCATGAACCTACCTATAGTAACTACAGAATACACCGAGACCATGAACCTACCTATAGTAACTACAGAATACACCCAGACCATGAACCTACCTATAGTAACTACAGAATACACCCAGACCATGTACCTACCTATAGTAACTACAGAATACACCCAGACCATGAACCTACCTATAGTAACTACAGAATACACCCAGACCATGAACCTACCTATAGTAACTACAGAATACACTGAGACCGTGAACCTACCTACAACTACAAAATACACCGAGACCATGAACCTACCTATAGTAACTACAGAATATACCGAGACTATGAACCTACCTGCAGCAACTCCATTCCAGTCAGAGCAGTAGTGAGACAGCTAGAATGGAGTTGCTGTATGGAGGACCTACCTATAGCAACTACAGAATACACCTAGAGGATAAACCTACCTATAGTAACTACAGAATACACCTAGACCATGAACCTACCTATAGTAACTACAGAATAAACCCAGACCATGAACCTACCTATAGTAACTACAGAATACACCCAGACCGTGAACCTGCCTATAGTAACTACAGAGTACACCGAGACCATGAACCTACCTATAGTAACTACAGAATACACCCAGACCATGAACCTACCTATAGTAACTACAGAATACACTCAGACCATGAACCTACCTATAGTAACTACAGAGTACACCCAGACCATGAACATACCTATAGTAACTACAGAGTACACCCAGACCATGTACCTACCTATATTAACTACAGAATACACCCAGACCATGAACCTACCTATAGTAACTACAGAATACACCCAGACCATGAACCTACCTATAGTAACTACAGAATACACCCAGACCATGAACCTACCTATAGTAACTACAGAGTACACCCAGACCATGAACCTACCTATAGTAACTACAGAATATACCGAGACCATGTACCTACCTATAGTAACTACAGAATACACCCAGACCATGAACCTACCAATAGTAACTACAGAGTACACCGAGACCATGAACCTACCTATAGTAACTACAGAGTACACCGAGACCATGAACCTACCTATAGTAACTACAGAATACACCCAGACCATGAACGTACCTATAGTAACTACAGAGTACACCCAGACCATGACCCTACCTATAGTAACTACAGAGTACACCCAGACCATGAACCTACCTATAGTAACTTCAGAATACACCCAGACCATGACCCTACCTATAGTAACTACAGAGTACACCCAGACCATGAACCTACCTATAGTAACTACAGAATACACCCAGACCATGAACCTACCTATAGTAACTACATTCTAGTCAATTCTTTAGTGAGACAGCTAGAATGGAGTTGCTGTAAGGAGGACCTACCTATAGCAACTACAGAGTACACCGAGACTATGAACCTACCTATAGTAACTACAGAATACACCCAGACCATGAACCTACCTATAGTAACTACAGAATACACTGAGACTATGAACCTACCTGCAGCAACTCCATTCTAGTCAATTCTGTAGTGAGACAGCTAGAATGGAGTTGCTGTAAGGAGGACCTACCTATAGCAACTACAGAATACACCGAGACTATGAACCTACCTGCAGCAACTCCATTCTAGTCAATTCTGTAGTGAGACAGCTAGAATGGAGTTGCTGTAAGGAGGACCTACCTATAGCAACTACAGAATACACTGAGACTATGAACCTACCTGCAGCAACTCCATTCTAGTCAATTCTGTAGTGAGACAGCTAGGATGGAGTTGCTGTAAGGAGGACATACCTATAGCAACTACAGAATACACCAAGACTATGAACCTACCTGCAGCAACTCCATTCTAGACAATTCTGTAGTGAGACAGCTAGAATGGAGTTGCTGTAAGGAGGACCTACCTATAGCAACTACAGAATATACTGACACCATGAACCTACCTGCAGCAACTCCATTCTAGTCAATTCTGTAGTGAGACAGCTAGAATGGAGTTGCTGTAAGGAGGACCTACCTATAGCAACTACAGAATACACCAAGACTATGAACCTACCTGCAGCAACTCCATTCTAGACAATTCTGTAGTGAGACAGCTAGAATGGAGTTGCTGTAAGGAGGACATACCTATAGCAACTACAGAATACACCAAGACTATGAACCTACCTGCAGCAACTCCATTCTAGACAATTCTGTAGTGAGACAGCTAGAATGGAGTTGCTGTAAGGAGGACCTACCTATAGCAACTACAGAATATACTGACACCATGAACCTACCTGCAGCAACTCCATTCTAGTCAATTCTGTAGTGAGACAGCTAGAATGGAGTTGCTGTAAGGAGGACCTACCTATAGCAACAACAGAATACACCAAGACTATGAACCTACCTGCAGCAACTCCATTCTAGTCAATTCTGTAGTGAGACAGCGGGAATGGAGTTGCTGTATGGAGGACCTACCTATAGCAACTACAGAATACACCTAGAGGATAAACCTACCTATAGTAACTACAGAATAAACCCAGACCATGAACCTACCTATAGTAACTACAGAGTACACCCAGACCATGAACCTACCTATAGTAACTACAGAATACACCCAGACCATGAACCTACCTATAGTAACTACAGAGTACACCCAAACCATGAACATACCTATAGTAACTACAGAGTACACCCAGACCATGTACCTACCTATATTAACTACAGAATACACCCAGACCATGAACCTACCTATAGTAACTACAGAATACACCCAGACCATGAACCTACCTATAGTAACTACAGAATACACCCAGACCATGAACCTACCTATAGTAACTACAGAGTACACCCAGACCATGAACCTACCTATAGTAACTACAGAATATACCGAGACCATGTACCTACCTATAGTAACTACAGAATACACCCAGACCATGAACCTACCAATAGTAACTACAGAGTACACCGAGATCATGAACCTACCTATAGTAAATACAGAGTACACCGAGACCATGAACCTACCTATAGTAACTACAGAATACACCGAGACCATGAACCTACCTATAGTAACTACAGAGTACACCCAGACCATGTACCTACCTATAGTAACTACAGAATACACCCAGACCATGAACGTACCTATAGTAACTACAGAGTACACCCAGACCATGACCCTACCTATAGTAACTACAGAGTACACCCAGACCATGAACCTACCTATAGTAACTACAGAATACACCCAGACCATGACCCTACCTATAGTAACTACAGAGTACACCCAGACCATGAACCTACCTATAGTAACTACAGAATACACCCAGACCATGAACCTACCTATAGTAACTACATTCTAGTCAATTCTTTAGTGAGACAGCTAGAATGGAGTTGCGGCAAGGAGGACCTACCTATAGCAACTACAGAGTACACCGAGACTATGAACCTACCTATAGTAACTACAGAATACACCCAGACCATGAACCTACCTATAGTAACTACAGAGTACACCCAGACCATGAACCTACCTATAGTAACTACAGAATACACCCAGACCATGTACCTACCTATAGTAACTACAGAATACACCCAGACCATGAACCTACCTATAGTAACTACAGAATACACTGAGACCATGAACCTACCTATAGTAACTACAGAATACACCCAGACTATGAACCTACCTATAGCAACTACAGAATACACTGAGACTATGAACCTACCTGCAGCAACTCCATTCTAGTCAATTCTGTAGTGAGACAGCTAGAATGGAGTTGCTGTAAGGAGGACCTACCTATAGCAACTACAGAATACACCGAGACTATGAACCTACCTGCAGCAACTCCATTCTAGTCAATTCTGTAGTGAGACAGCTAGAATGGAGTTGCTGTATGGAGGACCTACCTATAGCAACTACAGAATACACTGAGACTATGAACCTACCTGCAGCAACTACTAGAATACACCGAGACTGTAAACCTACCTATAGTAACTACAGAATACACCGAGACTGTAAACCTACCTATAGTAACTACAGAATACACCGAGACTGTAAACCTACCTATAGTAACTATATACTCATAAATCAGGCACACAGCGATACGTTAGAATCTAAGATCTTTGTCATTTATGAATTGCCATAGATTTCCATTATCACTTACAACAAAAAAGTGGCGCGAGATATAAAAAAAAAACACGTCACCGCCATGTTCAGACCATATTTGCGCGATGTCTCAGAACTGGTCTGGTGCAAATTATATATACATATGTCACACATAAATTATATATATATATATTTATATATATATATATATATTTAAAAATATAATATATATATATATATATATATATATATATATATATATATATTGTAGGGAACTGCCATTTCTACTAGTATATAATGTATCTGGCTTCTTTGCCCCTGCAGTTTGGCTTCAGAGACCCCAGGCATTTAGTGCAAGTTTTGTTTTGTAAATACAGTGAGTCAGACACATGTGAGGCAGAGCTGCTGGGGGGAGAGATGTGAGCAGAGCTGCTGAGACAGACATGTTATGTCTGGGGGAGTCTAAGAGCCACTTGTTCCTCTTTACTTCACAGTATATAGTTAGGTATGTGTTACCCCCCTATATACTCACAGGACCTAGCTAGTAACCGTAGTTAGGGATCCATATATATATATACAGTTCAGGGCAGTGATAGGTTAGGCTTCCGAAGGCCAACTAGCTAGTTAGAGGCCCGGTGGCACTAGTAGTTTAGCTGTCAGGTTAAGGTCTCAGTGTTAGGGTAGTCAGGCCTGCATCTACTGCCGTCACCGTCGCCCTGTTTGCTGCCTGTGAAGAATCTCACCATCATCATCATCATCTCCTGATCGGCTGTCTGTCATCTCCTGGAAGAATCCGAGGATCCACAGTCATCCACAGGGGCCCCTGCATCTCTTCTGTTGCCTGGAGGTATTGTGCACTGGACTCTTGCTATATATCTATATATATACCCGGGTATATAACCTAAGACGGTTGAGGACTTGCTGGTTGTTGTAGTACTTCTGTGTTCTGAGTATATTGTATGTATGTATTATTACCCTGTTGATTCTTATAAAGCTACTGTTATAACCTTATGTGGTATCTGTATGTATTCTTCAGACTGTGAGATTAGTACAGTGATCCTTGTTAAGGCTACTAACTGTATTTCATGGGTAAGTCCCAGGAAGAGATCCTCCCTGTAATACAGAGGCTCTATCCTGGGTGGAGGCACTGATATATTTCATATATGTTCCCACTCTTCCCTTCAGCGAAGGCTTCAGGTCCCATTATACACACAGGTCAGCGCCAGAGTCTGTTGCGGGAGGGATAATACTCATACCCCCCCCCAAATAGGGCTACATTTGGAGGCACTGCTGAGATTTAGAAGTGGGAATAGTCATTGATATGGAGAAGCGATATAGCTCAGAGGGGAACCTCCCACTAGCTACTACATGGGATTACCGACCTCCTGTTCCTCCCCTGGTTCAGGTAAAGGAAGAACCCCGCTCAGCCAGTTACCCCCCCAGTATGGCCGTCGCTAGCAGTTCCTCTAGTGACAGTGCTATTAGCACTTTAGCCAGGCTGACTGAAATGTTAGCTCAGGGCCTGCAGGCCACTCACTACAAGAAACTAAAAGTATTCTCTGGTAATGTCCCAGTACCACAAGGGGAGGAAAACTTTGAGATATGGAAAGAACATACTCTCCAATGCCTGAAGGAATGGTCTTGCTCTGAAGAAGGCAAGCGGCAGCGTATCAGTGAAAGTTTGCGGTCTCCTGCTGCAGAATTGATCCGCTTGTACAGAGACTCTCATGAAGGAGTGAGTGCATTGGACTATATACAAGTACTGTCTGATCACTTTGAGCCATACTATGACCTTGCCCAGATGGTTGCTGATTACCGAATGGTTCGTCAAAAAGAAGGGGAAAATGTCTCTACTTTTATTAACCGTTTACAGCTACTTCTTTCACGTCTGGTGTACCACGCAGCTATATCTACTTCAGAGGTAGACGCTCTGAGAACCAGTCAGTTGGTGAGAGGGTTACAACCTCATCATCCTCTTGCTCAAGTACTCAAGGTCTTACTATCTGATAGAGTCCTTCCATTTCCTGACTTAATGAAGTTAGTGAAGAAACAAGAAGCTGACATTAGTTTTAGTACCCCTAAGAAAGCGAAAAGCATCTCTAAAGAAGATGTTGTTCCTAATTCAAACAAGGACAAACCAGCGGAGCGGTCAGAACTTAGACAGTCCGCCACTCCACCCACTGCCACTCAACGGAGGAAGGATGCTAGAACCTGTTATAAATGTGGTCAGATGGGCCATACTGCCAGACAGTGTACGGAGGACAGTGAGGGATTGAGACACAGTGCTGTCTTCTCTATTCAGAATCAAAGACACCGAAGGAAGGCGGGCCGAGTAAATACCAGAGGCGCTATCGCAGGCTCCAGGTCCGTTGTCAAAGTCACTGTCAATGGTCATGCCGCTCCTGCCCTGTTTGATACAGGATCTCAAGTGACCCTGATTTATCGCTCGTTCTACCAAAAGTATCTGAGGGATATACCTCTTCAGTCTACAGGACAAATGAAATTGTGGGGGCTTAATTCAGGATCATATCCTGTAGATGGCAGCCTACAAGTAGTTATAGCTGTCCCTGAATTAGAAGATCAGAGTGTCGCTCCCATGAAGATTACGGCTCTTGTCTGTCCTGATACAGGGGATTTTTGTGCAGCTCCTGTGATACTTGGCACTAATTGTCCCGCAGTGCATTATGCTTTTCAGAAGTTTCTTGGAAGAGATTGGAACCCTGCAGCTCAGCCGGTGAATATATCTTCTGATCTTAGAGAACTCTGTGATGCCCTGTCTACTGGCTATCGACATGGAATGGTATATCATATCGGTGAGAGAACCGTGGAAGTTCCTGCCGGCGGGGAGAGAGTTCTGAGAGTCGCCTCCAGCATTGCTCCCGATTTGCTTGAAGGGGGGAGTTATGTCCTTATGGAAACCCCTGAAGAAATGATTAACCAGAATGGCTGGATGGTGATCCCGGAGAGAAAGGACTGGAGAAATAAAGTGGAGTTATCTACCTGTGTGACAGTGAGGAACTGTTCACCGCATCCGATCGTAATTGGACCATACCAGAATGTGGCCCACTGCTACCCTGTGCTTGGAGTAAATCCATACGCTGAAGTGTGCAGGATTCAAATCCGAGATGCAATCCCTAATCTCAATCTTGACTTGAGTGATCCACATTTACCAGAGGCCTGGAATCAGCGACTGACACAGAAGTTGTCTGAATTATCGGAAGTGTTCTCCATGGATGATATGGATGTAGGTTGTGCTAAAAGTGCTCAACACACTTTCCGATTGACCGATTCTACTCCCTTCCGGGAGCGACCACGGAGAGTTGCTCCAAAGGATGTTGATGAGTTAAGACAGACTCTACAGCAAATGAAAGGTCAGGGGATCATTGTGGACAGTAAGAGCCCCTATGCCTCACCTATTGTGGTGGTAAGAAAAAAATCTGGAGCAATTCGCCTATGTGTGGATTACAGAACTCTGAACCGGAGAACCTTACCTGATCAGTATACACTGCCAAGAATTGAAGAAGCTCTGGAAGCTCTGAATGGAAACTGTTGGTTCACAGTGCTGGACCTAAGATCGGGATACTATCAAGTCCCAATGGCACCTGAGGATCAGGAAAAGACAGCCTTCATATGCCCCTTAGGTTTCTTTCAGTTCACTCGTATGCCGCAAGGTACAAAAGGTGCGCCAGCAACGTTCCAAAGGTTGATGGAAAGAGTGTTAGGTGATTTAGTGCCCCGGGAATGCCTTGTATATCTTGACGACATTATTGTGTTTGGAAAGACGCTGGAAGAACATGAAGAACGACTCATGAGAGTACTCCAACGCTTAAAAGAAGAGGGGCTGAAGTTGTCGGCTGACAAATGCAAATTTTGTAGATCTTCGGTCACTTATGTAGGTCATATTGTTTCTGCTGAAGGAGTTGCTACCGATCCTGGTAAGATTGAAGCTGTGGTGAATTGGCCCCGACCGCAAAATATTACGGAGTTGCAATCTTTCTTGGGGTTTTGTGGATTCTATCGACGATTTGTGGAAGGATATTCAAAAATTGCTCGAGCCCTCCTCGACCTGTTGAAGAGTGATGCAGGAGATCCGGGAAAGAAGAAAGGGTCTTCCAAAAGCCTTTTTGGCGATAGGTGGACTGCGGATTGTGAAGAAGCATTTAAGTTGTTGAAGAAGAAATTGACAGAAGCTCCCGTTCTGGCTTATGCTGATGCACAGAAGCCATATGTGCTACATGTAGATGCCAGCTTTGAAGGATTAGGTGGCGTGCTGCACCAAGAATACCCGGCCGGGTTACGGCCCATAGCTTTCATAAGTCGAAGTCTTTCTCCCAGCGAGAAAAATTATCCAGTACATAAATTGGAGTTTTTGGCGCTCAAGTGGGCCATTGTTGATAAATTACATGACTATTTATACGGAGCCACCTTTGAAGTAAGAACAGACAACAATCCACTGACATACGTTTTGTCAACCGCTAAGCTCGATGCTACAGGACATCGCTGGTTGGCAGCTTTATCCAACTACCAATTCACACTCAAGTATAAATCGGGGCCTAAGAACATTGGGGCAGATGCTCTATCAAGACGGCCTGGATTACCTAGTCCGGAAGTAGTGGATGAATGGGAAGAAGTGCCAAGTCCTGGAGTAGGAGCTTTGTGTGCCATGGCTGCTGTAGTTGAAGACCGAGTAGCCTTTTCTGAAACTCGGCTTATTGACTCTATTGGGGGAGGTCCCGAAGCTGTACCAGACATGTTTGCCTACCCTGCCGCTTTAGGATCCTTTGAGAGTTGTTCTATATCTTCAAAGCGAATGATCTGGAGTCAAAAGACTGATCCTTTAATTGGACCTCTTTATCAAGCAGTGAGTTCTCAAGACAGAGAAATGTTAAAGACATCCCTACCCTCTGAATGCAGTCAACTTCTACGAGATTGGGAGAAGTTTGAAATAGACAATGGCCTACTTTATCGTGTGGTGCTGTATCATGATCACCCTGGAAGGCGCCAACTAGTTATTCCAAGCTGCTTTCAGAAGATGATTTTCCGAAGTCTGCATGATTATCATGGTCATTTGGGACCTGAGAAGACTTATGGCCTAATACAAGACCGATTCTACTGGCCCAAAATGAGAGATACCGTGACTTGTCTGTGTAGGTGCTGTCGCAGATGTTTGCAGAGGAAGACTGTCCCAGTTCGAGCGGCCTTCATGGGACACTTGAAGAGTTCGGGCCCCATGGATCTTGTCTGCATAGACTTCCTTTGTATTGACAACGACTCCAGAGGATTTGGAAATGTATTGGTGGTGACTGATCACTTCACACGATATGCTCAAGCCTTTCCGACTAAGGATCAAAAAGCAGTCACTGTTGCAAGAGTGCTTTGGGAAAAGTATTTTATCCATTATGGCTTACCACACCGGTTGCATTCTGATCAAGGCCGGGATTTTGAGAGTAACCTGATCAAAGAGTTACTTCAGTTGTTGAACATCCGCAAAAGTCGGACGACGCCTTACCATCCAGAGGGAGATGCCCTTCCTGAAAGATTTAACAGGACTTTACTTGATATGCTTGGTACCTTACGAATTGAGGATAAGCGATCCTGGAGTCGAAAAGTGGAGGCTATGGTGCATGCCTATAATAGTACAAGGCACGAGAGCACAGGATATTCACCATATTTTCTGATGTTTGGAAGAGAGCCTAGGCTACCTATTGACATCTTGTTGGGAGTCTCTACCGATGGTATCAGTCATCGAGATCATTACCGATACGTGGCACGTTTGAAAGAAACGCTTAAGAGTGCTTATCAGCTGGCTGAGGAAAATGCGGCCAAAGTGAATGAAGGAAATAAAAGGAGATTTGATCTTCGAGTAAGATACCGAGAATTGAACCCTGGGGACCATGTTCTGCTACGGAATTTGGGAGCATCTGCAAAACATAAGCTGGCTGATCGATGGCGGAGTGAACTCTTTACAGTGGTAGATCGGTTGCCTGGAATACCAGTCTACAAGATAAAAGGACGGGACGGGAGGATCAGGACTTGGCATAGAAATCATTTGTTGCCTGTACCTCAGATTGATGGTATGGATATCTCCAATGATGGCTCGGCCTGCGATTCTCCACAGTCCTTAGCCGATATTCCACCTGACCTTCCTGAAACTCCTGAGAGTGATTGGACTGTGGCTCCTGAAGTTCCTAGATCACCAGTATCTTCTCCTTCAGGGAGACCTATGAACCCTCAAACTCCAGAATTCGTACCTAGATATGTGTCTACAGATGAGCAGGGATCTAGCTCTCCTACGCCACCAGCACCATCCCCTCCCATGGCAGACAACCCTAGTTTAGGGCCTGGACATGCTAGTTTACCTCAGAGAGAGGTACGGAGAGGAGAGAGAATTAGACACCCTCCACCTATGCTGACATATGATAGTTTGGGGGACCCCAGATTTACTACTCAGCCTCATTTATACCATGCTTGGGTGGGTGCAGTGTCCACTTTGGTCAATATGTTACCAATTTTCGCTCCTGCTGGCATGTATACCTATTAACCTGTTGTGACTCTGTAAATGCAAAAGCAACCATATTGATATTGTCATTGGTAATGTTGACTGTATACTATGACTTTGTATGTCTTTGACGTGACGTAAAGATTTCACCAGAGGGAGAGTGTAGGGAACTGCCATTTCTACTAGTATATAATGTATCTGGCTTCTTTGCCCCTGCAGTTTGGCTTCAGAGACCCCAGGCATTTAGTGCAAGTTTTGTTTTGTAAATACAGTGAGTCAGACACATGTGAGGCAGAGCTGCTGGGGGGAGAGATGTGAGCAGAGCTGCTGAGACAGACATGTTATGTCTGGGGGAGTCTAAGAGCCACTTGTTCCTCTTTACTTCACAGTATATAGTTAGGTATGTGTTACCCCCTATATACTCACAGGACCTAGCTAGTAACCGTAGTTAGGGATCCATATATATATATACAGTTCAGGGCAGTGATAGGTTAGGCTTCCGAAGGCCAACTAGCTAGTTAGAGGCCCGGTGGCACTAGTAGTTTAGCTGTCAGGTTAAGGTCTCAGTGTTAGGGTAGTCAGGCCTGCATCTACTGCCGTCACCGTCGCCCTGTTTGCTGCCTGTGAAGAATCTCACCATCATCATCATCATCTCCTGATCGGCTGTCTGTCATCTCCTGGAAGAATCCGAGGATCCACAGTCATCCACAGGGGCCCCTGCATCTCTTCTGTTGCCTGGAGGTATTGTGCACTGGACTCTTGCTATATATCTATATATATACCCGGGTATATAACCTAAGACGGTTGAGGACTTGCTGGTTGTTGTAGTACTTCTGTGTTCTGAGTATATTGTATGTATGTATTATTACCCTGTTGATTCTTATAAAGCTACTGTTATAACCTTATGTGGTATCTGTATGTATTCTTCAGACTGTGAGATTAGTACAGTGATCCTTGTTAAGGCTACTAACTGTATTTCATGGGTAAGTCCCAGGAAGAGATCCTCCCTGTAATACAGAGGCTCTATCCTGGGTGGAGGCACTGATATATTTCATATATGTTCCCACTCTTCCCTTCAGCGAAGGCTTCAGGTCCCATTATACACACAGGTCAGCGCCAGAGTCTGTTGCGGGAGGGATAATACTCATACCCCCCCCAAATAGGGCTACAATATATATAAATAATTTATATAACTTATAAACATATATATATATACAAATAATTTATGAGTGCTATATGTATATATGTCCGGGAATGTGTTTTTCCTCCATTCATATTGCTAATCATATATATATATCTAATGTCCCTCTTGGCCAGTTATGGATCCTCCCTATAGAAACTCCACTCTAGCTTCTCCTGTAGTGAGGTGACTAGATTGGAGTTTCTGGCGGCAGCTCCTGTAATATCTCCATTCTAGTCACCTCAGTAATGAACTGTCTACATTGGAGTTGTTTCTAGCAGGTCCTCCCTCCAGCAACTCCATTCTAGACCGTTCACTAGTGAGGTGACTAGATTGGAGTTGCTGGAGGGAGGACCTACCAGGAGCAACTCCATTCTAGTCGCAACCTAAATGGTAGATGCTAAATCCTAGTGAGTAAAGGACCTTTGAAGATGTCATAACCATGTGATCAGACTCTTGTGTGGGTGGAGCTATTCTGGATACTGTAGGACAGACTGTGATGTTACACAGAAAGCTGGGAACAGAGAGTGATCAAAGAGACAGAGAAATAGCATGTGTGAGCAAGAGGGGGAACTGGGGGAAGATGTAGGAGCCAGTTAAACTGAAGGCAGATGAAGGGGGTAATTAAACTGCTGGCAGATAAAGGGGGACATTAAGTTGGTGGTAGATGGAGGGGGCAATTAAACGGGGCAGATGAAGGGGGGCATTAAGCTGGTGATAGATGAAGGGGGAAATTAAATTGGTGGCAGATAAAGGGGGACATTAAACTGGGGGCTGATGAAGGGGGCATTAAGCTGGTGACAAATGAAGGGGGACATTAATCTGGGGGAGCAGATGGATGGTGACATTAAAATGAGGGCAACTGGAGGAGGACATTAAACCGTGGGGGTAGCTGGAGGGGGACATGTCTGCCTCTAGTTGCCCCCCAGTTTAATGTCCCCCTCCAATTAGCCCCACAGTTTAATGTCACCCTCCAGCTGTCCCAGTTTAATGTCCCCCTCTAGTTTCCGCCAGTTTAAACTGGGGTACGATTAGAGGGACTTAATACTATGGGGCAATTGGAGGAGAACAGTATTATGTGGGGGCATAATAATGTTAGGGTTACTGTAGGAGCATTATACTGTGTGGGAGCACATGGAAAAATAGATGAGAATGGGAGGAGTCAATGTAGAAGTGGGTGGAGCTAAATTTGCCGTGACGCCCATAACATGCCGTGTATTTTGCCCCTCTTTCTGTCCTTTGAAAGTTGGAAGATATGTAATAGTATAAGGGTTGGTTAGGAGGGGGAAATATAACTATAAAGGAAGGATTCATTAGGGGGCATTATGACAATGGGGGGCTCCTTTATATAAGGGTTATTAGGGGGCATTATGAATACAACGGGGGAGGTTATTTATATAAGGGGCCATTAGTGGGTATCATTTATATTAGGAGGCATTATGAACAAAAGGGGGTGGTCATTGAAAGAGGGGTCATTAGAGGTGCGGTATTTATGTCAGGGAGAATCAGGGGCATAATATGAGGGGGCAATTAATTGAATTAAAGTGGCGCTTGGGCTTTATTAAGACTAAGGCCCCATGTAGCTGGCCGCAGCAAAAAAGCACTGCAGGAAAAACCGCGGCGGTAACATTGTGGTTTTTCCCGCAGCACTTTTCACAGAAGGTCCGCAGAGGATTTCCCTGTGGACTTTCTGTTTTTAATACACCTATACAGAAACTGCTAGCATTTCCATAGGTATAATTTACATGCTGCAATTTCCAAAACTGTAACGGTTTTGGAAATTGCAGTGCGTCTGCTGCACATATTTTTCCACAATGTGTGGATGGGATTTGCTAAAATACCACGGTCTCTTTCTCTGGGTTTTCGCCACATGGGGCCTCCATCCCACTTTGCAGTAAAATATGCGCAGCGGATACGCTGCGATTTCCAAAACAGTCGCAGTTTTGGAAATCACAGCATGTAAGTTATACCTATGGAAATGCCAGTGGTTTGCCTATAGATATAATTGAAGCAGAAAGTCCACAGAGGAAACCTCTGCGAACTTTCTGTGCAAAGTGCTGCAGGAAAAACCGCGATCAATAAGAGGAGCTAAAGATGTCTGTGTTGCAAACTTTACAGAGACTGGAAGAAGTGGTCATGGCCATCCAGATGAAAGAGATGGGGAATGTGAACTATTAGTCACAGATGTCACCTGTAAGTCACTAAATGTTAATGCCCTGTATTCACCTAAATCATATGCAGAGCCCTGTGTAGAGCCGCTATATACCACTATACGCTCACCGTATACTGATAGTATCGGTATACGAACATGTCCAAGTTGGGGGCCCACTTGGACATGTTCGCCCCCCCTGTGCTGAAGCCCTAGCTACACCTCTGATCTCTCTATAAATTTAGGTCTTCTTCCCCAGTTTTATCTAACACTTCCCCACAATATATTACCTGTGTATTTGTTTTTCTTCTCTCTTTCCATCTGATTGTCTGAGGTGCTCCTATCTGTGTAATCTTTCTTTACAAAATGGACACTCTTCTCCTGCCTGGTCTATTTATAATATCCATGAGGCTATTATGACTCATCACTGACCCCCGATCTATATTTAATCATAACTGACTGTCCCTTTCATGAGGACTGCTTGCAAGGTGTTATGAGGAAGCCTGCATTATCCCCAAGGCCATTTGAACTTTCTTTTCTGCTTCTCCATACTTTCATATGGCAACCAGCATTTTAGTCGCTTTTTGTGAACCAAAACTCAAAGTTTGGACTTGTTGTGTTCCTTTGAGCCGGAGGGCTGTATAAGCCGGCCGGCTCTTGACCAGCCATGGGGGACGTTTTGAGGGCTCCCCCCCTACCCTCCTCCGGCTGGCTGGTTGCGGGGGAGGGGGCGGGGCCTCCCCATTTTTAGATATGCCTTGGCGCTGGGTGGGGACTTCCTCTTCATCCCTGCCAGCGCCAAGGATTCAAGTTTCCCAGCACGCTATGGAGCACCAGCACGAGTGAGTGAGGAGGGGACTACCTAGCTGGCGTCCCTGCTCACTTCAAGTGGGGTGTCAGTCTAGTGTCCCGCTGCACCTCAGCAGCCGCCTGTGGCCCCAGCTTGTCCTAACGGGATCGCAGGGCCACCAGATCAGCTATCCCCTAGCGCGGCCCCCATTCAGTTTTTGCGTGCCTCCCAGGTTCCTGCTGGAATCGGGGCGGCGTTCCATGCGGTGGCGGGCAGGTCGGGCGCAAGACCTCGCCCCCGCAGGCCTGCTGCGATTAGAGCCTCAGAGGGCATGGCCCTGCCCCCAGCGGCTAATTTGATTGTAAGGTCGGCCATTTTGCCGCCTGCGGGCCTGACAGGCCCTCCAGGCGGCAGTGTGGTGACAACTTCAACTGCAGGGGTGGGATTTGGTGCTTCCCCTTAACCCCCCACCCCCTGTGTCCATAACCCATCTTCAGCCCCAGACCGCTCAGGACAGGATGCCCCTTCTATCACTGCAGCCTGGCCTTTTTGCCCCGTGCTTTTCCGGGCGTCTGCCAGGCCGGTGGTGGAGGCAGCCACCCCCTCCGCTGTCCCGGTCACTTCCGTGGCTGGTTCAGCAGGGACGCCTAGTCAGGCTACTGTTGCTCCAGTGGAAGTAGTGGCTTCCCCAAGTGTCATTCCTGACAGCAATGAGGAGCTGGATTGCATTCCAGGTACACCTCATGCGCTTCCAGGGTCACGTCTGCATTCAGTGTCCCGCAACTCCCGATTCTTGGCCTGTATCAGGTCATGATCTGGGAGTCGACAGAGTCATTGAAGTTCCCGTTCCCGTAGACCCAGAAGGAGGCGCTCCCGTAGCTCCGATAAGGGGTGGTCGGTGTCGCGCTCTTCATCCTCCTCCCATGAGTCGTACAGAACTGGGCGGACGTGTGAGCACAGGAGGTCTCGGAGGCAGAGTGCCAGAAAGGAACCAGAGAACACCCAGGACAATACCTCTGTGCCTGTTGCCAGGATGCCTGGACCATCTCCACTGCCTCCACACTCTGCCATACCAGTGCAACTGGCGCTCATCCCGACCGGTGAGTTGACATACTCTTATGCATGGACTACACAGTCCTCCGCCACTGGCGGTGATATCCTTGATGTTTTAAGGGCGATGTTACACAAACTGGAAGGTAGGGTGCCTTCTGTGATTACACCAGGTGTGGTTGTGCCACAGCCTGAGCCGGCTTCCCCTACCCCTGGTTTTGTTGTGACTCTTATTTGTAGTTACAGTAAGGATAAGATTGTTAAAGGAGAGTTGGTGATGTTTTAGAAGTCTTAAAGCGATGTTGAACAAACTGGTGGGTAGGGTGCTTTCTGTGTTTACCCCAGGTGTGGTTGCGCCACAGCCTGAGCCGGTTCAACCTACCCCTTGGTTTTGATGTTCAGACACTTATTTGGTGGTGTGGTTCCATTGGGCACTCACGTACCAATGGATGTTAAGGATAAAATTGTAAAAGGGGAATTTGTTGGCATCTGGTCATTAATATCCCAGAAGGTGGTGAGTATTGTCCTACTGTTTTTACGTTGGGGAAAACCTGATGTCTTCGTAAGGATCAGAGACATTTATATTTGTCATTGAATGCATGGTTGTGGCTCTGTTGGGCACTCACGTGCTAACGGATGTTAAGGATAACATTGTAAAAGGGCTTTACTTTTTCTGGTCCAAAATGGTGAGTTTTTGTCCTACTAAAGGTTCCATGGTGTAATGGTTAGGCAAATCGGATATATTCGCAGGTACATTTCCAGCATTAAGCTTGATGTTTAACAAGGAAAATAAAGTGACTAGAGACTTATTGGTCTCACCGTTTTGAGAAAAATAGCCTTCTGTTAGGGTACATCCACTTGCTCTATAGGGCAGTACACTATTGCCTTGCAATCCTGGGGTCAAATCTGACTATAGGTAACATCTGCATGGTGTTTGTATGTTTAAGAGTTGCACGTAACCGAAAATGAAATCCCTGGTGCAGGCAGCCCCAATGATTGCATAGTGTGTACCTGTATAGTAGAAGTAAGGGTTTTTTGTCGGCATACAGTTGCAGCCTAATACTGTTCCATAATCTTTATATGACTTATGTATGACTGGTTGGAATATTTCAACTATCTTCAGCTGTCAGGAAGCTGAATAGCTCAGTTGCAAGAGCTGTAGCCTGAGACACCAAAGTCCTAGGGTTCAAGTCCTGACACACATGTAAAAAATGTTAGTAGTATCATGCAAGATTCCTGTTCTTGCGACCCGGGTTCGGCTCCCGGCTAGCGCAATTTCAAGTAGTTTTTAAACCAATCAATTCTTCGGGACTGGTCTCAGTACTACGCTTACCATAGAGACAGAATTCTGCATGTAGGACCTGTATTTTAATGGTGATTGTTACCATATGTAGCCAACCTTACCTCTCACCCTTGGTGGTTCAGTGGTAGAATTCTCGCCAGTATGTACACATATTGATTGGTCAGGCTTAGGAATTTGCTAGCCATTTGTATGTCTCAGACTGACAGCTATCTTAGTTAACAAGTCATGTGACTACTGGGCCCATATACATGTCCTCTATTTGTCTGCTAGTGTAATTCCCAGAATGGAAGCTACCTTGGTTCCTAGATCTGTGACAAATACATTTTCTAGCATGCTCTGCTGCTAATATAATTGCAGCGGTGCCCTAATATCAGTGCTTAATACTAATGGCTCTCTATATATGTCAATCTTACGATCTATCTATGACCTCCATATCAAGGCTATATACTGTTTATACTGGCCATACTGTATAAAGGTTATTAATTACCCCTCACTGTATGTGGAGTCCAGTGATCTGTATACACCCTCCATCTAATTTCCATATACTGGTCATGCTGTTTATATTGATCCCTGCTGTATACAGTTCTCTCACGGTATATGGAGCCAGTGGTGTTATTATTTCCCCTCTTTTGAAAATTGTTTGTATTTGCTTAACATGTTTCGTTTCTTTGCAGAATACTTTGGAATTCCCCTTAGCCGGTGACCAGACTGGGGGTTTGGGTTCATGCTTCTCTTCCATCGATGTGTGTCTCAAGGCCGGGGAAGTTCTATTGCCTTGGTTGCAGTCGCTGCTGGGGCAGTTGACCTTTGCTTGTAGTATATTTCACATGGTTAGAGTTTTCTCCAGACGTTTGGCGATGCCACGGCTGGGGTGAATCCCCCCCCCCCCCCCACAATTCTGCTCGGATAACTAGTGTCCTGTGGGATGACCTGCAGGTTTGGAAATCTGGTGCCACCAAGAACATGACTTTTGGAATTGTTTCCCATAGTCGTCTCCCTGGAATTAGGGGGGCCGACATGGTTAACAAGCGGAAGTAGGCCGGGAGGAGGGTGGACTGCCGTAGGCCGGTTTCTTTCCCCTCCTGTGGCGCCTTGTAGTCACTGCAGGATAATATATATTATAGTATATATTTGATAAAGCTGTGGCCGACCCCCACAATTTACCCACCAAGCTGGTGCCTGTCCTTATTTTATACAATTGCTATTCACAGGGATGACTGGAGGGAAGGGGATTGTTTAAGTGGTCCAGTACAGTTGGTCAAAGCTTTTGCAGAGTTTGGGTTGCATAATATGAAAGAACTGTTTTTCTCATCTCTAGTGCCTACCCATCGTGACTCTAACTCCCAAGCTGTGTACCCTCTACTCTAATTTCCTAGCTATGGACCTTATTGAAATTATAAATGCTGAGCTCAGTGCCCTTATTGTAATCACCAAGCATAAAGGACAGCAAACGATGCAGTCATGGTTCCAACTAAACAATTTGGCTTTAGGCCACTCCCAAAGGCATTGGTTAGGTAGCCTCCCTGGTTTTCACCCTTTAACTCCCACATGGGGATCTGGTCTTCGCTGCAAGGAGACGATCAGCTAACTACCTTTCCTGTGTGGTCCCAGTGTAGGTGACTGCTGGCCAAGGTCAAAGAGATGCTGGTGTGCTCAGAGGGTCAGGCGAAGAGTAGTCGAATAAAAGCTTAAAGTCTGTGGCAGACATCAGTAGAGTAAGGCCATAAACAAGTCAAAAGGTCAGGATGGGCAGCTCAGGTCCACAAGGACAGGCAGGCCTATCATTGTATTAATGCATTTTTCACTAAGCATATGTTGGAATAGTCTTTATAAATGCAATTCTAGTCCTACCTTTCTTCTTCTTTTCGTGTAAGCCATTTTGTAATACAACACTCTTTACAGTACTCAGTACTCCTTAGAACTACAGGAATACTTATTTTTTTTGTGAGCATACACATGAACATACTGTACACGTCCATATGTTTTTCAGGTGGTCTAACCCTAAACATAAAAAATGTGAGATTTTCCATGATGAGGGCTCCATCATGCAGTTGCAGTTAATATTCATATGTGTCTCCTATAAATTCTGCCTCATATGTAACTACAGTATATACCACATATATACACCCTGGACAGCCCATGTCGATACAGTACTCGTTTCACTGTGGATAATGACACACACTTACCAGCTTCAGCCAGCATCTTCACAAGGTCTTTTGCTTTTGTTCTTAGGTTGATATGCACATTTCGTACCAAAGCACGTTCATCTCTGGGACACAGAACCCATCTCCTTCCTGAGCAGTATGATGGCTGGACATTCCCAACTTGTTTGTACTTGTTTATAATTGTTTGTACAGATGAACGAGGCACCTTCAGGTATCTGGAAATTGCACCCAAGGATGAACCAGATTTGTGTAAATCCACAATTCTCTTCCTGATATCTTGGCTGATTTCTTTAGACTTTCCCATGATGTTACACAAAGAAGCAGTGTGTTTCAGGTGTTCCTTAAAATACATCCACATGTGTGTCTCTAATTAACTCAGATGTTGCCAATAAACAGAAGCTTCCAAAGATATGACATCATCATATGGGCTGTCCCAAATTGTTTAAAGGCAAAGTCTATGTAAACTTTTGACTTTGCAGAAAGTAATTAAAAACCTTAAAAATTCTCTCTCTTTCATTATTCTGGCATTTGGCAAATATAAATAATTTTGGTAATTGTAATGGATCTAAAATGGGAAAGGTTTATTCTGATTTCATGTCAGATAGTGAGAAAAACATGCATATGTGTCTTTTTATAGTGTATGCAAACTTCTTTTTTCAACTGTATACAACATTTTACGACCAAAGCAGGGCATTCCTGTGTTCAGGAGAAATTGTGTAACAAACTCTGGGGTGCTTTTTGTTCTTTAACCCCTTGTAAAAATGAAAAATTTGGAGCTCAGTGGAGAGCTTATTGGAAAAAAAATTTTTTTTTCATTTTTACGTCCCTATGCTAATAAAATCTGTGAAACAGCTGTGGGGTCAAAATGCTCACAATAACCCTTGAGAAATTTCCTTTGAGGGGTTTAGTTTCTAAAATAGGGTCACTTTTTGGGGGTTTCCATTGTATTGGTACTCTAGGGGCTCTGCAAATATGATATGGCACCCAAAAACTATTCCAGCAAAATCTGCCTTCCAAAAGCCAAATAGCGGTTTTTTTTCCCACTATGTACCCATACAGCAGATTATGACCACACTTGGGGTATTGCTTTGTTCAGGAGCAATTGTTTAACAACCTGTGGGTGCTTTTTCTCCTTTAACCCCTTGGGAAAATGAAAACATCCTTCCCTTCCGTGTGCTTTTTTGGTGAAGAATCAACAACAAGTGGGACACAATTGTGAAGTGGAACGAAATTTATTGGTTATTTTAAACTTTTGTAAAAAATAAAAAACTGAAAAGTGGGGCGTGCAATATTATTCGGCCCCTTTACTTTCAGTGCAGCAAACTCACTCCAGAAGTTCAGTGAGGATCTCTGAATGATCCAATGTTGTCCTAAATGACTGATGATAAATATAATCCACCTGTGTGTAATCAAGTCTCTGAATAAATGCACCTGCTCTGTGATAGTCTCAGGGTTCTGTTTAAAGCGCAGAGAGCATCATGAAGACCAAGGAACACACCAGGCAGGTCCGTGATACTGTTGTGGAGAAGTTTAAAGCCGGATTTGGATAGAAAAAGATTTCCCAAACTTTAAACATCCCAAGGAGCACTGTGCAAGCGATCATATTGAAATGGAAGGAGTATCAGACCACTGCAAATCTACCAAGACCCGGCTGTCCCTCTAAACTTTCATCTCAAACAAGGAGAAGACTGATCAGAGATGCAGCCAAGAGGCCCATGATCACTCTGGATGAACTGCAGAGATCTACAGCTGAGGTGGGAGAGTCTGTCCATAGGACAACAATCAGTCGTACACTGCACAAATCTGGCCTTTATGGACGAGTGGCAAGAAGAAAGCCATTTCTCATAAATATCCATTAAAGTTTGCCACAAGCCACCTGGGAGACACACCAAACATGTGGAAGAAGGTGCTCTGGTCAGATGAAACCAAAATCGAACTTTTTGGCCACAATGCAAAACGATATGTTTGGCGTAAAAGCAACACAGCTCATCACCCTGAACACACCATCCCCACTGTCAAACATGGTGGTGGCAGCATCATGGTTTGGGCCTGCTTTTCTTCAGCAGGGACAGGGAAGATGGTTAAAATTGATGGGAAGATGGATGGAGCCAAATACAGGACCATTCTGGAAGAAAACCTATTGGAGTCTGCAAAAGACCTGAGACTGGGACGGAGATTTATCTTCCAACAAGACAATAATCCCAAACATAAAGCGAAATCTACAATGGAATGGTTCACAAATAAACGTATCCAGGTGTTAGAATGGCCAAGTCAAAGTCCAGACCTGAATCCAATCGAGAATCTGTGGAAAGAGCTGAAAACTGCTGTTCACAAATGCTCTCCATCCAACCTCACTGAGCTCGAGCTGTTTTCCAAGGAAGAATGGGCAAGAATTTCAGTCTCTCGATGAAAAAAACTGATAGAGACATACCCCAAGCGACTTGCAGCTGTAATCGCAGCAAAAGGTGGCGCTACAAAGTATTAACTTAAGGGGGCCGAATAATTTGGCACGCCCCACTTTTCAGTTTGTTTTTTTTTACAAAAGTTTAAAATATCCAGTAAATTTCGTTCCACTTCATGATTGTGTCCCATTTGTTGTTGATTCTTTACCAAAAAATTAAAATTTTATATCCTTATCTTTGAAGCCTGAAATGTGGCAAAAGGTTGAAAAGTTCAAGGGGGCCGAATACTTTCGCAAGGCACTGTACATTATTGTTAAATGTTGCCTTTATGGTCAACAACTATGCTTAGTTAATTCCTAGTAGTATAATGTTGTACCGTGTTAGCCATTGAAAGTAGTGGAAGAGTGAAGAAATCAGGCGATACCTTTTAGAGGCTAACTGAGTATATTTATAAGTAAGCTTTCAGGAGTACTGGCTCCCACCATGTCTGATGAAGGGAGCTAGTACTCCTGAAAGCTTACTTATAAATATACTCAGTTAGCCTCTAAAAGGTATCGCCTGATTTCTTCACTCTTCCACTAGTTAATTCCTAGGCTCCAACCAAATCTATGGTGATGTTTCTCCACGAGCTATGGGCTGTCTTGGGACACCTTGATTTTTCTAAAAGTTTGGTGCGGGGATTTTAATTTCACGGTTAATGCAACTCTGGACCGCTCCTCCTCCTTTGCAGATAAACTCTCCTTGAAGGCCAAAGGAGAGATTCATACTGCTCTCCAGTCCCTTAGTGTTGCTGATACTTGGTGTGACTTCAATGGGAATATGAAAGGGTATACTTACTTTTGCCCAGCACATCACCATTGCAGCAGGATCGATAGGATCTTTCTGTCCACTTCTATGCTTCCTAACCTCATCTATCCCCGCCACATACCCAGTGTCTTGTCAGACCATGATCTGTTCATGGTTGCTATTGATTTCAAGGCCCCTAGTGGCGTTTATATGAGTCCACACTGACCGACCCTGGCATTAAAAGACGTATCTCTGATGCTCTCAACGAGTTCTTTGCACATAATAATGCATAGGACACTGATCCAGCTATTAATTGGGAGCCCATGAGGCCACAATTAGAGGTACTCTCATAAAGGCTTCATGCTTTAAATAAATAAGAACGTTCTAAAGTGCGGATGGATTTATAACATAAACTATTAAAACTAGAAGCTGCGAAAAAAAAAAAATAAACCCTCTTGCTACCTGGCTAAATGTATCAGGGATGTTAAACTCCAATTAGACTCCGTCCTCACACATAGGACAGAAAAGGTTATTTGCTGGACCCAAGTGAGATTTTATAAACTTGCAAACAAACCTGATAAACTATTAGCCTCTAAATTAAGAGCCTGAACTTCATATCAAATACGAGAATCAAGCAGCAGATTTACTTCTAACCCCAACTCTATTTATTTCCATTTCCACCAGTTTGATCAGAATTTATACTCCGCCCCCACCTCCACTTGATCCTCAGTTTTCCTCTTTTCTCTGATTCCTCTCTCTCTCCCCACTGTAACGACTGCTCAAGTAACCCCCTTAACCCCTTCCCGCCAGTGACATTTTTTGATTTTCAATTTTCTTTTTGACTCCCCGCTTCCCAAACCCCATAACTTTTTTATTTTTCCATTCATGGAACCATATTAGGGCTTAATGTTTGTGGGACAAATTATTCTTCATAATGATACCATTTATTATTCTGTACAATGTACAGTCATGGCCAAAAGTTTTGAGAATGACACAAATATTATATTTTCACATGATCTGCTGCCCTCTGGTTTTTATGTGTGTTTGTCAGATGTTTTTATCACATACAGAAATATAATTGCATTCATATTATGAGTAACAGAAGCTTATATTGACAGTTAGAATGAGTTAATGCAGCAAGTCAATATTTGCAGTGTTGACCCTTCTTCTTCAGGATCTCTGCAATTCTCCCTGGCATGCTCTCAATCAACTTCTGGACCAAATCCTGACTGATAGCAGTCCATTCTTGCAGAATCAATGCTTTAATTTTGTCTGAATTTGTTGGTTTTTGTTTGTCCACCCGTCTCTTGATGATTGACCACAAGTTCTCAATGGGATTAAGATCTGGGGAGTTTCCAGGCCATGGACCCAAAATCTCTATGTTTTGTTCCCTGAGCCATTTAGTTATCACCTTTGCTTTAGGGCAAGGTGCTCCATCATGCTGGAAAAGCCATTGTTGAGCGCCAAACTGCTCTTGGACGGTTGGGAGAAGTTGCTCTTGGAGGACATTCTGGTACCATTCTTTATTCATGGCTGTGTTTTTAGGCAAGACTGTGAGAGAGCCGATTCCCTTGGCTGAGAAGCAACCCCACACATGAATGGTTTCAGGATGCTTTACAGTTGGCATGAGACAAGACTGGTGGTAGCGCTCACCTCTTCTTCTCCGAATAAGCTGTTTTCCAGATGTTCCAAACAATCGAAAAGGGGATTCATCAGAGAAAATGACTTTACCCCAGTCCTCAGCAGTCCACTCCCTGTACCTTTTGCAGAATATCAGTCTGTCCCTGATGTTTTTTCTGGAGAGAAGTGGCTTCTTTGCTGCCCTCCTTGAGACCAGGCCTTGCTCCAAGAGTCTCCGCCTCACAGCGCGTGCAGATGCACTCACACCTGCCTGCTGCCATTCCTCAGCAAGCTCTGCACTGCTGGTAGCCCGATCCCGCAGCTGAAACACTTTTAAGAGACGGTCCTGCCGCTTGCTGGTCTTTCTTGGGCGCCCTGGAGCCTTTTTGGCACCAATGGAACCTCTCTCCTTGAAGTTCTTGATGATGCGATAGATTGTTGACTGAGGTGCAATCTTTCTAGCTGCAATATTCTTCCCAGTTAGGCCATTTATGTGCAGTGCAATGATTATTGCACGTGTTTCTTTAGAGATAACCATGGTTAACAGAAGAGAAACAATGATGGCAAGCACCAGCCTCCTTTTAAAGTGTCCAGTGGTGTCATTCTTACTTAATCATGACAGATTGATCTCCAGCCCTGTCCTCATCAACACCCACACCTGTGTTAATGGAGCAATCACTGAAACGATGTTAGGCGGTCCTTTTAAGGCAGGGCTGCAATGATGTTGAAATGTGTTTTGGGGGATAAAGTTCATTTTCTAGGCAAATATTGACTTTGCAAGTAATTGCTGTTAAGCTGATCACTCTTTATAACATTCTGGAGTATATGCAAATTGCCATTAGAAAAACTGAAGCAGTAGACTTTGTAAAAATTAATATTTGTATCATTCTCAAAACTTTTGGCCATGACTGTACTGGGAAGCTGGAAAAAAAAATTTACGGTGTTCACTCTGCAGCCAAAATGACAGTAAGATTCCGAGGATACCAAATTTCTATACTTTTATTTACATTTTAACCCCTTAACAAAGATCTAAAACTTTGCAAAAAAAAAAATAGTTTCTTAAAGTCATCATATTCTGACACCTATAACCTTTTTATATTTCTGTGTGCAGGGATGCATAGGGCGTCTTTTTTCACAGGATCAGGTGTAATTTTTAGTTATACTATTTTGGGGAATGTCTATTGCTTTGATCACTTTTATTCAAAATTTTTATCAGAGGCAAAACAGAAAAAAACGGCGGTTCGGCACTTTTGATTTTTTTTTTCTCGCTACAGCAGTCACCATATAGGAAAAATATTAATATAGATTTGTAGGCCGGGCGTTTTTGGACATAGAGATACCTAATGTGTATGTGTTTCACAGTATTTAAGTACTTTTATATGTGTTTCAGGGAAAGGGGGATGATCAGAATTTTAAATTTTTTTAATATTTTTTTTTACTTTTTTAAAAAAAAAAATGTTCTTCCATTTATTAGACCCCTATGGGTCTTGAACCCCAGGGGGTCTGATCACAATGCATTTCAAAAAATATATAGGCATAGAACAGCGTGCAATAGAAGTAAATGCCAATGTGACGCCCCGGCAAAATGGCGCCTCGATTAGCTTTGACCAAGAGGCTGGGGGGCTTTAATGCCTGCGATCAGTGCTAAAGGACCTCACTACCTGGCATTGCCCCACCCTATCTTGGATTGGTGGGATCCACTCGGTTAAAATAGTCACTCTACCTCTCATTCTTTACTATTTTCACACCCTCCCGACCCCGGTAGCCTCCTCTTGTTTAGATAGTCTTTAGAGGGAAATCTTTAACTTTATATGGGCGTATAAGCATCCGTGGATCCGGAGACGGATCATGTACTACCATAAAAGACTGGGTGGCCTATCGGTACCTAACCTTTATAAATATTGTATCGCTGCCAGGCTCTCAAATTGCACCAGCTATAATAAGCAACCATATAAATAAAAACATGAGATGAACAATGATGGGCATATCTAACATCACGTAGTTATCCTGCATTGCCCAAAACTAAAATCAAGCAAGCCTCCATATAGAAATGTGCCCAAAATACCAATGCGCAACATAACAAACCAAAAAAATGGGAAGGACACTCAACATACAAAACAAACGTTAGAAATATATGAAATTTATTAATCCATTAAAAACTACATGTATGACAATATAGATGAGAAGACAATAAAAACAACAAAAGGTGTCAGACATAGTGTAAAGACCATGCATGTATAAATATGCACCATGCATGGTCTTTACGCTATGCACCTGCATGGTCTTTACCCTATGTCTAACACCTTTTGTTGTTTTTATTGTCGTCTCGTCTATATTGTCATACATGTAGTTTTTAATGGATTAATAAATTTCATATATTTCTAACGTTTGTTTTGTATATTGAGTGTCCTTCCCATTTTTTGGTTTGTTGTGTCTACCATCTATAATAAGGTAGACTGCCCACAATGGGTAGCCCTAGAATCAACCCTGGTCCACCCGACCTCACTTTTAGCTGTAGGTTACAAAGCTTGATATCGCCTCTGCTCCTATTTTCTAACCCTCTTTTGCCTCCTGGCTTATCCTCTGAGGTGTTCGTTTGGTAGAGACATGCCAGGTTCAGGTTTCTCAATGACTTTCTCTGTGACAGATGGGTCTTCACCAAAGATTACTTTATTTGTACATATTCCCGCCTTCCTCAGAATTCTTCAGGACTGCTCAAGTCTTCCATTTTTTGTGTTCACTCATCCCACTTAATCCTGAGATTGCCCCCCACTAGCGTTGAGAGATTATGTTTGTATAGGGCAGTCGACAGAGGTTCCCTTTCATTCATATATGGCATACTGAATACCCTACCCTCTGACCTCAAATTGGACTTTATGATGACCTGGGAACATAACATGGAGACCTCCCTTATCCCAAAGACTGATTGTTTCACCTTTATCAGCAAGGGCAGTTGGCAGGTTACCCTTATGGAGCCTTCTCTAAAGTTTTTACATAGAACATATCTGGTCCCCTCTAGATTGCATGGTTTTTATCCTATGGTTTCACCCCCTTTGTTTTTGGGGCTGTAATGCTTTGGGTGATTCTCTTCATATCTGGTAGACCTGCCCTCTAGCTCATCACTTTTGGACATCCATCCATAGGATGGCTCAAAGACTCCTAGGATTGTCAATACCATTGACTGCAGCAGTCTTTCTACTTGGCCTTAAGCCAAATACTTCTCTGTATGCACAATACAAACTGTTTCAGTATATATTGATGGCAGTGAGAATCTAAATCACTTCCAGCTCCAAAGAAATCTAGTCTTTCTTTGATGAAGATCATTGGCCGTGTAGACACGATGCTGTATGAAAAAATTAATGCCACTATTTCCGATACCCGCCTGCACTTGGACAAGGTCTGGACTCCCCAGGTTAATAGGTCTAATATCCCAGGCCTATCATATTGTCTCCAGCTTTGATACGTACAGTAAGTGGGTGCGAGTGTTATCTTTTTCTCTAGGCAGGGTTTTCCCTTCCCCTCACTCCATGACCTATGCTCCTTGGCGCTGTTCATCCCTTCCTTTACTCCTTTAAATTTGTTCCTGGTTATGCACCTTTTTTTATCTCCTATTACTTTGTAAACTCTAATGTTTGGGTTTCATTATTCTATTCATGTATCATACTTTGTACAGATAGAAAAATTACATTAGTATAAACAGTCAAATAGTGCAAAATGTACATTGTACTTTTTTGCTGTTATACAATAAATGCTTTTGAAACTTAAAAGGACTTGGACAACCTTTTTAATTGTGGGGAAATCATTTAACTCCTTAAGGACAGCCCCATTGTGAAAACTTTATGTGGCAAGAATTTTGAGATTCTTTAACTTACCCAAGTGATTTTGACATTGTACTTCATGTTAGTGGTGAACTTTGATTTTTTTTTTCTAATCAAATGCAAAAAAAATTATGAAATTTGGTAGAATTTGCAATTTTCATAAAGTGAAATGCTCTGATTTTTAGTCATACTACCCAAATTTGTTAATAAATATTATCTATCATATCTCTGATTTATGTTTCCATCAGGGTGAAGCATGATAAACCAGCAAGACAAGTTATATAAGTCAAGCTCACCTGAATGTAACGCTTTTTTTCCAGTTGAAAATCCTTGCCGCCATTGCTGAGATCTTAATTTACTTCACAATATGCAAATGAACAGCCTGCAGAACTGAGGGTGGCTATAATTTCTACAAACTGCTATGCTCCACACTGCTCTAATATTCCCATGCGAATGTAACAACAAAGGGCCAGACTAGATTTCAGCCTGGCTCCCTGGCACTCTCACTCAAAGAAGGGCGTATTAGAGCAGGATGGAGCAATAGAACCACCTTCAGTGCTCCATATTATGCATTTGCATATTGTAAAATAAATGAATAGCTTGACAACAGAGGCATGATAAGCCTGAACTATCTAACTGTGTTACTGGTTTAATGTGCTTCACCCTGGTGACAGACTCCTTTTAATTGTCCTTCAATTTATTGATAGGGACCACTTCAGTTCTGAATTGGATTTTAAAAGCCTATATATTAGAAAACCCCATAAAACACCCGATTTTCAAAACTAAACACCTAAAATTTTTCAAAACAGCATTTCGGAACTTTGTAAACCCTTTAACCTTTTAAGGGAATTAAAACAATATGGATATTTAGACATTTCTTTTTTTTTTTCAATACTATGTTCATTTAGTTGTAAAATTTCCACATTCAAAAGGGGTTAAAAAAGAAAAAGCAACACACATTATGTTAAGCAGTTTCTCCTGAGCACAGAAATACCCCATATGTGGATGTAAACTACTTTTTGGGCACACAGCAGCGCATTGAAAGGAAGAGGCACCATTGTACTTTTGAAGAGCAGATTTTCTGGAATAGTTTTCAAGTGTCATGTCTCATTTGCAGAGCCCCTAAAGTACAATGGAGAACATCTAAAACTGATCCTATTTTGGAAATGACACCTCTCAAAGAATGTATAAAGGGGTATAATGAGCATTTTGACCACAGTTGTTTCACAGACTTTATTAACATTGGGACGTGAAAATGAAAAATTGCCTTTTTTACCAATTATGCGTTGCATTAGACACCATATATGGCTGCAAACTGCTGTATGGATACATGGGTGGGGGGGTGGAACAGAATGAGTGCTATTTTTAATTACTTATATTAGAAAAAATGATTAACTTGTGTCGGCAAACTTAAATATGATTATGTTTAGAGAAGAGCGAATTGAAGCTGACGAAGTGGAATTCGATCCGAATTTCAGGAAATCTTCGATTTGCCTTGATTCCGGATTTCCTCATGCTTTGATGTATTGATTTGCATTTTTTCATAAAATGGCTGCTGCACATGTTAGGACAAGGGGTAAGGGACACTAGGAATGCGGGATCACCCGCAATGCCATGTATGCAGCTAATCAGCAGCCAGCCAGCCCTGTGATGTCACAGCCCTATAAATACCGTCTGCCCTTTTAGGTTCAGTCATTTCACATCGTACTTAGTGCAGGGAGAGAGACGTCATGAGGCGCTAGGGAAAGTGGTAGAAAACGCTTCAAAACTGATAGAAGTTCAGGGAAAGCGCATTAGAAGTGTAGGGAAAGAATAGTTAGGAATTTACAGAAGAGTATTGAAGCAGAACAGGGCTCATTTGGGATGGTTAAAGTATCGGTAATAGCAACAATCGTACTACACATTGCAGCTCTCACTGCCAATATACTGTTGCTCATTGCAGGTTTGCAATAGATCATACCTGTGTGTTCAAGGTAGAACTTTACAAGCCTTTTGCAGTGCAGTAGTGCAAAAAAACAGAAGTCTTATACAGTTATCACTGCAGTAATCTGTTATAACGCCTTTTTAAAGGTGTTTATTAGTGAGGAAACAAATAAGGGGCTTATTCGCCGTTCTCTTAAAAGTAGAAAATTACAGGCCTTTTTGCCCTGTATTAATTTGCTTTTCAATTACTTTTTTGTTCTAACAGTATGTCAGACAGAGAAGCGACAGGCCATGTACAGGGGAGGGGCACAGGCCTAAATGTTTCTGGCGCAGGTACAGGTTGCAGCAGAGTAAGGTGGCGTAGCAGCAGAGGTCACTTACAGAGGCCTGAGCTCCCAGTGTCAGCTAGCCGTCCTGTCTTGACCAGCAACCCAATGGTTGTAGAATGGTTCAATCGGACATCCACTTCATCCCAAGTCACATCAGACACCCCCAGCTAAGAGTCGATGGGTTCGTCAGACACAACCTTTAGTTGGCATGGCCCGGGAGCAGGCCCTGTGCCCTCACGTGTCCTCAACCTGACTCTGTCCTTTTCTGTTCCATCAGCCAGAGAAGTACTCTATGCTATGGGCTCAGATCCACTATACAGTGAGGAATAATAATAATAATAACTTTATTTATATAGCGCCAACATATTCCGTAGCACTTTACAAATCAGAGGACACATGAACAGACTATATGAGACATTACAATGTGACAAAGAAATAAACATATCAAACAATAGGAGTGAGGGCCCTGCTCACAAGAGCTTACATTCTATGAATGAGGAGCTACTAGAGGTCAGTCAGCAGCTAGTGCCCAGCCAAGATCTGGAGGAGATATCCGCCGCTTCCTCCGGTAGGCGGGCAAATAGTGATGAGGAGAGTGGCGTGAGAAGTGATGTTGCAGGTAGTCAGGCTCCTGGCTCAGAGACCGTTGAGGACATCAGTGACCTGCAGACAGTAATGGATGATGATGTAGCCGATCGCAATTGGGAGCCAGGTGATGAAGGAGCTTCATCATCATCCGAAGAAGAGAGTGGCAGCTTGCGCATGAGACAGCGGCGGAGTCAGCAGGGTGGCAGCAGTAGGAGGTCGGAAGCCAAACGTGCCCGGGGTAGACCATCCGCTTTGCAGGAGCCTACCTGCCTGGAAAGCAGTGATGCAGGGGTTCACGGAGGCAGTGGCGGTAGCAGTCAGTTAGTGTGGAGTGTTGGGGATAAAATCACCTACTCGGTGGTGTGGCAGTTTTTTGTTAAGCCGCGGGGGGAGGTGAACATGGCCATATGTGGAATCTGTGGGCAGAAGGTGAAGCGTGGCCAGGGTGCAGCATCACTATAAAGTGGCCTGGGAGAACCGTGGCACCAATATGTTGGTCCAGCCTGTCGCAGCAACCAGTGGCACGCACCCCATTTCAGGCAGTCAAGGCTCCACCACCTCAGCTGAAGGAAGCCGTGTGTCATTCCCATCATCTGCTGGTCATGATGCTCCTGTTCCTCCTCCTCCTCCTAGTGAGTCATTGCCTCAACAATCCATCACCGAAGCGATTTTGAAAAGACAACAGTGTACGTGCACTCATCCAACAGTGCAGAAGCTGAACGTGATCCTGTCCAAGTTGCTGGTGCTGCAGTCCCTCCCTTTCCAATTGGTGGACTCTGCAACTTTCAGAGAACTCATGGCTTGTGCCGAGCCGAGGTGGAGAGTCCCAAGTCATCATTTCTTTGCCAAGAAGGCAGTACCAGCCCTGCACAAATATGTAGAACAGAAGGTGGGTCAGTCCTTGAGTCTGTCGGTGTCTGCCAAAGTGCACGGCAGCGCCGACATGTGGAGCTGTAACTACAGTCAAGGACAATATATGTCCTTTATGGCCCACTGGGTTAATGTGGTTCCTGCCCAAACACAACAGCAACTTGGACAGGTGACAAAGCTTCCGCCTCCACGTTCTCACGCCATTGGTCCTGCAACAATGTCCACGTTATCCTCCACTGTGTCCTCAGCCTCCACTGCAGGGACAATACACAGTGCTCCTCCAGCATACCACATGCACAGGGCACACTGTTGTCACGCTGTTCTACACCTCGTTTAACTAAGTTACATAGGGGAGGAACTGCTCTGTGTTCTCAATCAAGAAATCGAATCCTGGCTTTCTCCAAAGACACCTTCAAATTGGAACCATGGTGACCGAAAATGTGAAGAACATGGTGTCGGCCCTGCGTCAAGGAGGGTTGAGCCTTGTGCCCTTCATGGTGCATGTATTCAATCTGGTTGTCAAGCGTTCACTTAAGTGTTCCACCCATCTGCAAAACATTCTAAAAATGGCAAGGAAACTTTGCATGCACTTCAGTCACTCTTACACCGCCAAGTACATTCTCTTTGAGCTGCAGCGGCAGAACGGCCTCCCACAACATTGGCTGATATGCGATGTTCCCACCCGTTGGAATTCTACCCTCCATATGTTGGACCGACTGTACGAACAGAGAAAGGCCATAAATGATTTCTTGATGATCCAAGCGGACAGAGGTACTCCCCTATGTAACTACAATGTTAGCCATTTGCAGCTCATGCGTGACACCTGCCATTTGCTCATTCCCTTTGAGGAGGCCACTTTATTAGTCAGTCGCCAGGACTACGGGATGAACAACATCATTCCACTGATTCATATCCTGGAAAAGATGCTTGTAAATCTGGCTGGTCAGGGTACTGGAGATGTGGCGCCTACATCTCATGACCACATGAGCCCTGTGGGGGCTGAAGTGGAGGTGGACATTGGAGCACAAGCAATGTGTAGCAAAATGGGTGGTTTTTCAACACAAGTGACAGGAGAGGAGGAGCAGGAGCAACAGGAAGAGCGAGATGAGGAAGACGAGAGAGATGACCCAGACACACCGTGGCAGTATGCAGTGGAGATGGATGCAGGGAGTTGGTCCGAGTCACTTGCGCAAATGGCCCGATGCATGCTCATTTGCTTGTGTAGTGACAGCCGAATTGTCACCATTCGGCAGAGGGATGACTACTGGCTCTCCACCATGTTAGACCCTCGCTGCAGGTCAAAAATGTGGGCCTTTTTTACACCCGCTGAGAGGAAGGACAAACTGAACTACTATAGAGACATCCTATGTAGCAAGTTGGCCGCTGCCTATCTGCGCCATCGTCCATCCCCTCGCAGATCCAGGGCCCTGAGCACTCAACTTGCACTGCCATGGCAACTGTGGGGGGGGGGTGGCAGGACGAGTATCAGCTCCATCAGCAGCAGCCTGAGCCTAGAGTCTATGATGAACAGCTTTCTTCACCCGCATAGTGAAGAAACTGCTCATTAGCAACTAGACACAGAGCAGAACCTGAACCAGCAGGTCGTGGCATACTTAGAGTGCACCCTTCCACCCGTCACCGAAGATCCGCTAGACTACTAGGCAGCCAAACTGGATTTGTGGCCACAGCTGGCTGAGTTTGCCCTGGAAAAGTTGTCCTGCCTGGCCAGTAGTGTGGCATCAGAGCGGGTGTTTAGTGTGGTGGGGGCCATAGTTACCCCAAGAAGAACTCGCCTGTCCACTCAAAATGTGGAGAGACTGACCTTTGTGAAGATGAATCAGGCGTGGATCAGCCTGTATTTCCAACCATCAATGCCTAAGGCATCAGATTAATTCATCCATGCTGCCTCACCCAAATCTTGACAAAAGTGACTGGTTTCTTCTGGCTACCTGCCTCAGCTACTATTCTGATGCTGCCACATGCCTGATGGGTCACTATCTGGCCTCCTCATGCTTCTGCCACTGGGTCACTGTATGTTCTCCTCATGCTGCTGCCACTTCCACATTATGTTGCCTTGCCACTCTGTGGCCTCCTCATGCTGCTGCCACCTCCACATTATGTCGCCTTGACACTCTGTGGCTGTTAAGTCCGCACCCATTTGAACTTCTGAGCCATCCGGCCGCATGCTGCAGCCCAGGAGGGGGGTCCGGCTGTGATTCTTACCTTTGGCTTTTTCTTGTATTTTCTGAACACTGTCCTATTCCCTCACCTCCTTAATTGATTTTCCACCACACCCATCTCCTTTACCTTCGTTTCCCTCTGCTCCACTAATAGTTAATTTTAACCTTACCTGTGTGATTGACAGCCTATCGTCCTATCAAGTCTTAGGCGGGTTCTTCCTTCCTATTTATTGTTTACTCACATTCACATCGGCGCTCACTATTGCCTCGTGTGTACTGGCTATTACTCCTTGCTGTTTTGTTACCTGTATTCTTATTCCTGACCTCTGGCTTACCTTTGACTATTCTCTTGGATTTTGATTCTGTACTGCATTGCTCGACTGTTACCGACCCCTTGGCTAGCTGACCTCCCTTTTGTTGTTGTTTGTCCTGTCTGCGTTCTGTGTTATCACTTATATCAAGAAGGGATTGACGACCAGTTGCTGGCTGTCACCTAGAACAGTTCAGACAAGTAGACAGGGCCCGTGGGGGGGGTTCAGTTTAGGGCTCACTGTCTTGTCGTGCCCCTTCCCCCAGGGTTCCAGCAGCTACTGGGGAATCGCACCTCTAACAATTGCCTTACAGAATAGCAAGCCCTAAAAATACTTTCTGCCATTAGCATGGGTTCTATTTAGGAACTTGCAACCTGGATGGAGGCTGTGGCAGGCCTGGTAGCTGACTTGGCTAACCAGGTTCATACCCTTACCTGGAACCAAGCTGAGAATGCTACGTCACCAACTGCTGTGATTTCTATTCCTAGGGTTAAGATGTTACTCCCGGATCATTTTTCGGTGGACCGAGAAAAATTTCAGACGTTCTGGGAGTTATGTCATTTATATTTTCGAGTTAACTCTCATGCATCTCAGTCCCAGATGGTAGGTATGGTCATTTCTCTCTTGCATGGAGATCCACAGGCTTGGGCCCTTAAACTTCCCCCTGTGGCAGAGGAATGGACAGATTTAGAAAGATTTTTCAAGTCTCTGGGTGCTATTTATGTGGAGCCTGACAATACTGGACTTGCCGAGTTGCAACTTCTTGCTCTGAATTTCATAAATTTAGCAGGACAGGTTGGTGTGAGTCAGCTTTGAGGGCTCTTTTTAAACAGAGTCTTAATGATTCAGTGAAGGATGTTTAGGTGGGTCACCCAGATCCTCCTACCTTAGAGCAGGCCATGGTCTTAGCTCTTCGCATTGACTGGAGGCTCCGGGACAGATGCTAGGAGAGAGTAAGGCCTGATTCCTCTCAAATCTCTGTTTGTCCTTCTCTCTCTCATATGAAGTCTGTCTTCCCTTCTGTCATCACCAGTGATGAACCTATACATCTGGGAGCGCTGAATGCCAAGGCTAGACGAAAATATCGTCTTTAGAATAACCTCTGCCTGTATTGTGGTAAACCGGGTCATTTCATCCAAGACTGCTCCTTAAAACCCAGCACACCGGCGGAAAAACTTCAGTGCCTGAGTGGCATTGGGAAGAACCACTCAGGCAATCAGGTACCCTCTGAAAGTTACCATAAGGTGATGCTACCAGTATCTCTGTCCTATGAGGACAAGTCTGTATCTGGCCAGGCTCTTGTAGATTCGGGAGCTGGGGCTAATTTTGTTAATTTGTCATTTATTTCTGCCTTGGGTTCAGATCTGTTATTGTTACACACTCCATTGTCAGTTACTGGAGCAGATTCTACCCTATTGGCCAGGGGTGGAGTCCGATACAGGACCCCACTAATCAGTCTTCAAGTAGGCTCTATTCATTCAGAGGTCATAAGTTTTCTGGTTATGGAGGGTCTTCAGATATGATTTTGGGCCTTCCCTAGTTAGTCCTCCATAACCCCATTTTTGATTGGTCTAGGAGTGAGTTGGAGAAATGGGGGGATCAGTGTTCTTCCCACTATATAGCCTTGCATACAGTGGGGAAAAAAAAGTATTTAGTCAGCCACCAATTGTGCAAGTTCTCCCACTTAAAAAGATGAGAGAGGCCTGTAATTGACATCATAGGTAGACCTCAACTATGAGAGATAAAATGAGAAAACATATCTAGAAAATCACATTGTCTGATTTTTTAAGAATTTATTTGCAAATTATGGTGGAAAATAAGTATTTGGTCTCCTACAAACAAGCAAGATTTCTGGCTCTCACAGACCTGTAACTTCTTCTTTAAGAGGCTCCTCTGTCCTCCACTCATTACCTGTAGTAATGGCAACTGTTTAAAATTGTTATCAGTATAAAAGACACCTGTCCACAACCTCAAACAGTCACACTCCAAACTCCACTATGGTGAAGACCAAAGACCTGTGGATGGACACCAGAAACAAAATTGTAGACCTGCACCAGGTTGGGAAGACTGAATCTGCAATAGGCAAGCAGCTTGGTGTGAAGAAATCAACTGTGGGAGCAATAATTAGAAAATGGAAGACATACAAGACCATTGATAATCTCCCTCGATCAGGGGCTCCATGCAAGATCTCACCCTGTGGGGTCAAAATGATCACAAGAACGGTGAGCAAAAATCCAGAAGAGTACTGGGAGAATGTCATATGGTCAGATTAAACCAAAGTAGAACTGTTTGGTAGAAACACAACTCGTCATGTTTGGAGGAGAGTGAATGCTGAATTGCATCCAAAGAGCACCATACCTACTGTGAAGCATGGGGGTGGCAACATCATGCTTTGGGGCTGTTTCTCTGCAAAGGGACCGGGACGACTGATCCGTGTACATGAAAGAATGAATGGGGGCCATGTATCGTGAGATTTTGAGTGCAAACCTCATTCCTTCAGCAAGGGCACTGAAGATGAAGCGTGGTTGGGTCTTTCAGCATGACAGTGATCCCAAGCATACCACCAGGGCAACGAAGGAGTGGCTTCGTAAGAATCATTTCAAGGTCCTGGAGTGGACTAGCCACTCTCCAGATCTCAACCCCATAGAAAACATTTGGAGATGAAAATCCGTGCTGCCCAGCGACAGCCCTAAAACATCACTGCTCTAGAAGGGATCTGCATGAAGGAATGGGCCAACATACCAGCAACAGGGTGTGCAACCTTGTGAAGACTTACAGAAAACGTTTGACCTCTGTCATTGCCAACAAAGGATATATAACTTTTGTTATTGACCAAATACTTATTTTCCACCATAATTTGCAAATAAATTCTTTCAAAATCAGACAATGTGATTTTCTGGATTTGTTTTCTGATTTTGTCTCTCATAGTTGAGGTCTACCTATGATGTCAATTACAGGCCTCTCTCATCTTTTTAAGTGGGAGAACTTGCACAATTGGTGGCTGACTAAATACTTTTTTTCCCCACTGTATATCAGATTGTGTCGCTGAGGAAACACTCTTACCTGACTTCCTGAATGACTGTGTTATTGATCTCCTTCCTGATTCCAAATTTCCCAGGGGAAGGATCTTCAATCTCTCAGCTCCTGAACATGAGGCTATGCGGGAGTATATCCATGACAGTCTCTTGAAAGGGCATATCCGGCCATCTAATTCTCCCATGGAAGCTGGTTTCTTTTCTGTTGATAAAAAAGATGGGGGTTTGCATCCGTGCATTGATTACCATGAACTAAATAAGATTAATGTCAGGAACCAGTACCCTCTTCCACTGATTCCTGATCTCTTCAATCAGATTGTGGTTGCCTGCTGGTTTTCCAAGATTGCTCTCCCGGGGGCCTACAATCTGATCCGGATCAGGGAGGGAGATGAGTGGAAAACTGCATTTTACACCCTGGATGGTCACTTTGAGTATCTAGTTATTCCCTTTGGGTTGTGTAATGCACCAGCAGTTTTACAACATTTTATCAATGATGTATTCAGAGACCTGCTGGGCCATTATGTGGTTGTTTATCTGGATAATATCCTGGTTTTCTCTCCGGATTGGGCTACACATGTTGAACTCGTTAGGAATGTTTTGATGAGGTTACGCCAAAATAATCTTTTTGTCAAACTGTCCAAATGCCTGTTCGGAGTCCAAAGAGTCACTTTCCTGGGTTATGTCATTGCCCCCGAATCTTTTTGTATGGATCCACTCAAGGTCACTGCTATAAAAAAAAATTGAACACCCTTCTAGTCTTAAGGCGCTACAACACTTCCTGGGTTTTTCCAATTATTATCGGAAATTTATCAAAAATTTCTCTATCATTGCTAAGCCATTGACGGATCTCACTAAGAAAGGTGCCGATTTGACCAACTGGACTCTTGAGGCTGAACAGGCATTTGAGCAATGTAAGACATGTTTTGTTGAAGCTCCTGTCTTAGTACCACCAGACTTGGATCAACCATTTATTGTGGAGAACTGTGGCCTTTTTCTCGAGGAAGTTCTCCCCTTCAGAGTGCAACTATGACGTGGGTAATCGAGAACTCTTAGCTATTAAGTGAATGTTCAAAGAATGGAGACACTTCCTCTAAGGGGCTAAGCATAAAATCATAGTCATTACCGATCATAAGAATCTGTTGTATTTGGATGGGGCTAAGCGACTATCTCCTAAGCAGGCTCACTGGAGCTTTTTCTTAATGCTTTTAACTTTGTTGTAACCTATCATCCAGGTACTAAAAACGTGCAAGCCAATACTCTTTCTCGCAGTTTTTGTGCCAGTGATACTCCAGGAAACGTCCCGGAAAAAAATCCTGGCCCCTGGAGTGGTAGTTTCCACTATAAATCCTGATCTTGCCATGTCTGTGGTTAATTTGCAAGATGTTGCTCCCAGAAGTACTCCCACTGGGAAATTATTTGTACCCCCCCAACCTTCGTCTCCATGTGTTGGAGGATATTCACCGTTCCTCTTTAGCAGGACATCTTGGCATCACTGGTACCAAATATCTGCTCTCTCGCTTATACTGGTGGTCTAGTTGGTCCCGAGATGTACATAAGTTTGTCTCAGCCTGTGAGGTATGTGCTAGGATGAAGATACCTAGAAGGTTACCAGAGGGCCTTCTTTGTCATCTTTCTATACCTAAAAAACCGTGGTCCCATCTTTCGATGGACTTCATTACAGATTTGCCTGTTTCTCAAGGGAAGACTATGATATAGGTGGTAGTGGATATATTCTCTAAATTGTGCCATTTCATACCACTGAGAAAGCTTCCTAGTGCTCGACACTTAGCCTTTCAGTTCATTAACCATATACTTCGTTTGCATGGGGTACCAGAGAATATTGTGTCTGATCAGGGAGTACAATTTGTTTCTAGGTTTTGGAAGGAATTTTGTGGTCGTCTGGGGGTCTCTTTGTCTTTTTCTTCCGCATTCCATCCGGAGACCAATGGACAGACGGAGAGACTCAACCAGTCTCTTGAACAATACCTGAGGTGTGTCTGATGCCCAGGAACAGTGGCGGAAGTTCCTTCCATTGGCGGAGTTTGCGATAAATAATAGAAGGAACTCCACCACTAAGATGTCTCCATTTTTCTGTAACCATGGTTTTAACCCTAGGTACTCGTCTTTTCGGAGCACTGAATCTATAAATCCTACCGCCGAACAGACTTATCGACGACTGTGCACAGTATGGGCCCAGGCTCTGCAGAACCTGGTAAAAGCCCAAGAAAATCAAAAAAGTCAGGCAAATGAGAGACGCTTACCGGGTCCTGATTACAAGGTGGGAGATCGGGTTTGGCTGTCCACAAAAAATTTGCGCCTTAGGGTTTCAGTTGCAAAATTTGCTCCGCGTTACAAATGACAAATTACATCAGATTAACACCATCATTGATGTTATTAATCTGGTGCAATTTAAACTACGACTGCCTAAGTCTTTCCGCTTTCACAACGAGTACCATAAATCTCTTGAAAAAGTACATTACGCCTGTCATTCCTTCATCCACGCCACCCGAGCCTGTGATAATTCGGGGAGAACTAGAATATGAGGTCGAAAAAAATTCTAGAATCCCGTTGGTACGGAACTCCGTCCAGTACCTGGTACATTGGACCTTCATGCTCCACGCCTGATTAGGCTGTTTTATCAGCAGAACCCTTATAAACATGGGTTGTCTGATGAGGGTCCGGTGGCGCCTCATAAAAGGGGGGATACTGTTACTTCCGCACCCGTTCGAACTTCAGCGCCATCCTGCCGCATGCTGCGGCTCAGGAGGCGGGTCCAGCTGTGATTCTTTCCTTTGGCTTTTTCTTGTATTGTCTGAACACTGTCCTATTCCCTCACCTCCTTAATTGATTTTCCACCACACCCATCTCCTTTACCTTCGTTTCCCTCTGCTCCACTAATAGTTAATTTTAGCCTTACCTGTGTGATTGACAGCCTATCATCCTATCAAGACTGGGGCTGGTTCTTCCTTCCTATCTATTGCTTGCTCACATTCACATTGGCGTTTGCTATTGCCTCGTGCGTACTGGCTATTACTCCTTGCTGTTTTGTTACCTGTATTCTTATTCCTTACCTCTGGCTTACCTTTGACTATTCTCTTGGATTTTGATTCTGTACTGCATTGCTCGACTGTTACCAACCCCTTGGCTAGCTGACCTCCCTTTTGTTGTTGTTTGTCCTGTCTGCGTTCCGTGTTATCACTTATATCAAGAAGTGATTGATGATCAATTGCCGGCTGTCGTCTAGGACAGTTCAGACAAGTAGTCAGGGCCAGTGGGGGGGTTCAGTTTAGGGCTCACTGTCTTGTCGTGCCCCTTCCCCCAGGGTTCCAGCAGCTACTGGGGAATCGCACCTCTAACAATTCCCTTACAGTGGCCTCCTCATGCTGCTGCCAACTCCACATTATACCGCCTTTCCACTCTGTGGCCTTCTCATGCTGCTGCCACCTCCACATTATGTCACCTTGCCACTCTGTGGCCTCCTCATACTGCTGCCAACTCCACATTATGTCGCCTTGCCACTCTATGGCCTACTCATGCTGCTACCTCCACATTATGTCATCTTGCCACTCTGTAGACATCTATGTAAATGAATGAATCAGCAGACGATGGTGTAAAAGGAGTGCGCTCTTTCACACTACACTAGGATCCTGGTTCGTTATACCTGGCACTAACATGGACCTGTAAAGCTGAGTTCACACATGAGTTATTTGGTCAGTTTTGGCCCCATAACTGGCCAAATAAATGAAGTGTGCAGTGGTTCTAAGAGCGACGCCTGTCATGTGCGTGTCATACTGACTCACAGTATTGTTTCACTACCACAGCAGGCTCCCTATGCATGTTACTGCAAGGCACAGTGTTCTACACCACTATACAGGTTCTCTGAAGCCAGGAAATAGATGTTTTTTTAACGCTTTTTGTCGCAAATTAATTCGGATTGAAGCAAATCCTTTTGGGGGACTTCGGAGAATCGGTCGAATCGAATTTTTGATAAATTCGCTCATCTCTAATTATGTTAATGGGAAAACTCCTTTAAGTTTACAGTTAAAACATGCCTGTTTCATTTGAATTTCCAGGATAAGTTGTTATGTGTGTTTCTGGTTATTATGTTTCATTATGAAACTCAGTAGTTTTCCCACTCTGTTTACTATATCTGTAGTTGGTAGATCTCTCAGAGACTAGTTGCCATACACTGCATAGTTTGAGCACATAAAGATGTCAAGTGCAAATGTTCATGATTGGTGCACCTATTGCACATATATCACATGATGAACATCCAGCTGCATGGTTTGGACACAAAGATAACATCACAGGAAAGGTCAAGGGGCATTGAGTGAAAACATCCATGATTGCGCATACTCATTATATTAGTAAATAGAGGAAAATATGTGGTGTCACATAGTCATGGCAATGGTGCATGCCCCTTGTCCTGGACCTATAGCTCCCCCCAATGTGCATCGTCTTTCCATAGACATGTCTAATCCAAGTCATGTCACCTGCAGACCATCTCGAGAGATATAGCAGGGATTTTCGGGCAGTTTATCAGAGGGAGGGGACCGTGGAAACACAACCTGATAAGAGCTGAAAAGGGGCATTTCTCTCTAATTAGATGACTAGAATATACTTTGCAATATATCTTTACTACATTTATACGAAGTTTATTGAAACAACAGTGATTTCTTAAGTTGACCTTTTTGTGCAAGCATCTTTGGTTCAGTGACATGCAAAATCTCCAAATAATTAAAAATTCTGACATTCATTCTTAAAAATTAATTGCAATTATATATACTTGTACTATATATATATATATATATATATATATATATATATATGTGTGTGTATATATATATATATATATATATATATATATATATATATATATATATATATATATATATATATATATATATATATATATATATATATATATATATATATATATATATATATATATATATATATATATATATATATATATATATATATATATATATATATATATATATATATATATATATATATATATATGGGGGAAAAAAAATATTTAGTCAACCACCAATTGTGCAAGTTCCCCCACTTAAAAAGATGAGAGAGGCCTGTAATTGACATCATAGGAAGCCCTCAACTATAAGAGACAAAATGAGAAAACAAATCCAGAAAATCACATTGTCTGATTTTTAAAGAATTTATTTGCAAATTATGGTGGAAAATTAGTATTTGGTCAATAACAAAAGTTCATCTCAATACTTTGTTATATATCCTTTGTGGGCAATGACAGAGGTCAAACGTTTTCTGTAAGTCTTCACAAGGTTTGCAAACACTTTTGCTGGTATGTTGGCCCATTCCTCCATGCAGATCTCCTCTAGAGCAGGATGTTTTGGGGCTGTCGCTGGGCAACAGGGACTTTCAACTCCCTCCAAAGGTTTTCTATGGGGTTGAGATCTGGAGACCGGCTAGTCCACTTCAAGATCTTGAAATGCTTCTTACGAAGCCACTCCTTCGTTGCCCTGGCGGTGTGCTTGGGATCATTGTCATGCTGAAAGACCCAGCCATGTTTCATCTTCAATGCCCTTGCTGATGGAAGGAGGTTTACACTCAAAATCTCATGATACATGGCCCCATTCATTCTTTCATGTACACGGATCAGTCATCTTGGTCCCTTTGCAGAGAAACAGCCCCAAAGCATGATGTTGCCACCCCCATGCTTCACAGTAGGTATGGTGTTCTTTGGATGCAACTCAGCATTCACTCTCTTCCAAACACGACGAGTTGTGTTTCTACCAAACCGTTCTACTTTGGTTTAATCTGACCATATGACATTCTCCCAATACTCTTCTGGAATATCCAAATGCTCTCTAGCAAACTTCAGACAGGCCCGGATATGTACTGGCTTAATCAGGGGGGCACATCTGGCACTGCAGGATCTGAGTCCCTGGAGGCGCAGTGTGTTACTGACGGTAGCCTTTGTTACGTGAGAACTTGCACAATTGGTGGCTGACTAAATACTTTTTTTTCCCCATTGTTATATATATATATATATATATATATATATATATATATACAGACACACACACTAACATTATAAAATAATATTTTATCGATATAAAGTTGATATATGTTCTAGCATTGAAGAAAGCATTTACTTATGCCTAATTTCTCTATGAAGATCGCACGTAGTCAAGTTCATAGTATTTGTTATTGAGTAAAATCCTTAGAACTCCTTATTTATTTTAGCCTTGAATGCCATTGTACTTATTGTCCCACTAATTGTTTTTTTTTTCTCTTCTGACAAAAGGCCATGTGTTTATATAAAATACTGGCAATGTGTAAATGAACTTGACAAGATATCGCAAAACAAACATAGGCCACCTACCAAGCATTGGCACACTAATCTTCCACATGTTTACACCAGAGGTGCCACATTGGTCTCTGTCCCTGCTATTTTGCTCAGAGCCTGAAGCAGTATTGCCTGTGTGCATTTGTTTAGCTGCAGCAGACCAACTAATTAACAGCTGTGTGAAAAACCAACAATGGTGACATTTTTCACGCTGGAGTGATCAACACTATGGAGTGTGAGCCTGCCAAAGCTGACCCTACTCCACCTCCCATCTGGCTGCTTCAGAACAAAGAAGATCAAAAGGGGCCTACCTGACATGACACCAAACACAGAACTAATATGTTCCTGCTGTGAAGTTTATTTAGAAAATGTCCTCAGTGTTTCACAACTGACAAAATCAGTATTATAGAACTTTCAAGAGTATATACACACGCACATATAAGTAAGTATATATTTATATGTACTCAAACGACTTGAACCGTATGGATGTGTAAGAGTATATATATATATATATATATATATATATATATATATATATATATGAGTTGTGGCCCTTCACAAAGCTGGTACATCCTTTAAAAATGTCATAACAAAAATAAGCCCCCATACATCTCTGTGAGCAGAAAAAAATAAGATCATTATGGCTTTAGGAATGTGAGGAGTTAAACTAAAGTAAGTGAAAAAAAATTAAAAATGGCTTCTTGACATGGCCACCAGGCGCTCTAAACACTCAGCCTTCGAAAACTGCCTCCTTCCCATTTCATTCAAATTCTCAATACATACATTCACACATCAGGCAACAAACAGCGGTTACAGTTCTTAAACAACCAAGCAACATTTCCCAAACTCAGAATTATAGCAAAGATTAGCCCTGCTTTGGTCTTTAACCAACCAGGTGTTGAGGGAGAGGCTTGGAAAGGGCTGGCAATAATAGATATACCAGGAAATTAGATGTGTACCAGTCAAACAGAAGCCACAAAATAAATAAATAAATAAATTTAAAAAAACAACACATTTTGGCCTAAAGCAGTGATGGCTAACCTTTTATCTCAGTGTGTCAAAATTCTTAAAAAAAACCTAGCTTAACTCGGATGGCATGTCATGACATTGGCACTGAGGATGTTGTCTCACCCCTCACCTTACTTACCATTGCTGCGGCCTCCTTTACCACCCCCCTCCCCCATTCTTATGCTACCTAAGAATGAAGACAACACAAGTTAGGTTGGATTAATTGGCCACAGCAGCCATTTTATTACAATAACAATACAAATATATATCAAACCGTATTTTATACAAAAACCCCAAATAAATACCTTAAAATAAACCCCTCAACTAAATTAAACAACAAATTATATACCAATTTACATAACAAATAGATAACAAATTAAATAACAATTAACCCCATCTTTTCCTGATAAAATCTCTCTCTATATATATATAAGCTTCTTGAGGGGCAGGTCCTTGGAGCTACATAGATCTGGCCGCCAAACTGTCCATCACAACAAGTTACCCCCAGCCGCAAAACCACAGGCTCGGGGGCACCATAAAACACAGATGGCAGTATCACCACATGTATAACAAAACCACTCCCCGGGACACCACCCAGCAGGAGCCCAAAAGCAGCCAGACCAACCAAAATTGTAGTTAATCATTTGGGAAACTACCCACCATGTTTCCCCCACCACCGAATTTCACCCAACTCCAAGCACCCCCCACCCCGCCAGCTGCTGCGACTAGTAAAACTACACTCCTCCCACCCCCACCCTCCTAATCCATATTACCTAACAAAGGGCAGGCGGGCGGGTCTGTTCCTCCTTCCAAGCATTACTGACCGCGGGAAGCCCACGCCGGACCCCTATATCCTCTCCCCTTGGATACTCCCGCCACGGCTCATTACCCCTCCCCCTAGCAACCTGACGACAACCCCATCAGGCCCTGTCATGGCGGCCTCCCCCTATGTTTCACCCCCGGGTCCAGCCTTACTCATCCAGAAATATCCATTATTTTGTGATATTTGTAGCTCTAGTAAAAAAAAAAGAGTTATATTTTTGATATATGTATTTATATTATATGTATTTCTGGTCCATCACACGGTATATGATCCCCTTTTCCTGGCCCATCACACAGTATATAACCCCCTTTTCCTGGCGCATCACACTGTATATGACCCCCTTTTTCTGGCCCATCACACAGTATATGACCCCCTTTTTCTGGCCAATCACATGGTATGCGACCCATTTTTCTCGGCCCATAACACAGTATATGACCCTCTTTTTCTGGCCAATCACACAGTATATAACCTCCCTTTTTTTAGCCCCCACACGGTGACGCCATTTTTTGCCCCCCACAGTATATGAACCCCTTTTTTTTACCACCCACACAGCAAATGATCCCCCTATTTATGGCCCTCAAGCGTGTCATAGGTTCGCCATCACTGGCCTAAAGTAAATCATCTTTGAGAAAATTAAACAATCACACTTCTAGTTGCTCATTATTTTTTGATGTATGCATAGGGTCACATGGCTCCTGTGCCGTTTGATCATGGAAATAGTGCAGGTATCCAAAATCAAACAATTCTCTGGAGGACGGTCCAGACCCCTTGGTCTCCCTCCTTGGATGTGCCCCTTATAACACTGTACGTCAGAACACCAATATGGCAATCATACATCAGTAAGTACAGAGTATATACCAATAAACAACACTGGGTAAACCATTAAAGGTTATGCACTTAAAGATGTCAACTTAAGAGGTTGCCCTTAACCCTCTACATGTAACAAGACCTGTGACACCATGCCACTTGTCATGCTAGCTATCTCAGTGGTGTGATCAGGGAACCTAGCACACCACTTAACCCAAGTGCTTCTTTGTGAAATGTGGACTCTGCTACTCCAAACTATTCCCACATGTTGTTCTGTTAGCTTTCGTGACGGGTTCCACGGCTCAGAACCAGACACAGCCTGAGTTTCTGCCCAGATGTTTCCAAATGGACTTATAATTATGAAATCCTGAAAGACGCGGTAAAACTCCATAATACGGTATATGTATATATACACACACACAGACACACATATACACTAATCACATGTAAGTAAACATCTGAGCCACTTGGAATGTGAGGAAAAATAAAAGCTGAAATAATTGGTTGGGGACCAAAATTCTGGCATAATTTGCACCAAAAAAAATCTGCCTAACATGCTGCGCACCCTGCTTATCAAGTGATTTAGGCTAAGGCCCCATGTACCTATAGTATATTGTGATTAGGTCCAGTATGGACATTGAGCGTATATTTATATTGTTAAAATGCTAATCTGGATGTGTTTGACCTAGATTCAATGTATATATTTTTTTGATTGCTAATGACATTGTATGGTCTTGGAGGCTCTATCTGTCCTTTATAAGGCATTATACCACACTATATTTGGGGGTTTGTTTTTGTGCTGCTACTCAGAGAGAGAGGGTTGGGTGTCATGTGCACTGTTTTTCAGAGCAGCTGCTTTGTACCTTCATATTTATTGATGTCATTATATGTGGTATTTACAGTGGCGTAACGATCGCGGTCGCAGGGGGTGTGACCATTACCGGGCCCGGCAGGAGACTCCAGAGTATAATAATAGCACCGAAGTGAAGGGGGACTGTTGGGAGCATATAATACTGAGTGCGGGCCACTGTGGAGCATATAATACTCGGTGGGGGTCACTACTGAGTATATAATACTGGGTGGGGGCCACTGTGGAGCATATACTACTGGGTGGGGGCTACCGTGGAGCATATACTACTGGGTGGGGCCCACTGTGGGGAGTATATAATACAGGGTGGGGCCCACTGTGGGGGGCATATAATACTGGGTGGGGGCCACTGTGGGAAGCATATAATACTGGCTGGGGACCACTGTGGGGAGCATATTATACTGTGTGGGGCCACTGTGTGGAGCATATTATACTGTGTGGGCCACTGTGGGGAGCATATTATACTGTGTGTAGGGGGAGCAATGTGGAGCATGTAATGCTGTATGGATGCCACTGTGGAGCATATAATGCTGTGTGGGGGCCACTGTCAAGCAAATAATACTATCTGGGGCCACTGTCGAGCATATTATACTGTTTGGGGCCCAGTAACCATCACTATCAAGAATTTGCTGTAGCGAGGGGGTATGGGGGCCCCGGACAAAAGTTTGCAACGGGGCCCACAAGACTTTAGTTACGCCACTGGGTATTTATTCTCTATACTTGTATTTTACATGAATAAATTGTTATATAAAAACTAGATATGGTTTGTTCCCATATGTGTTTCGGTATTCAGGTTTGTTGTTTATGGGACTCCAATTGAGATATTTAATTGAGGAATAGTCTGGTTTTTTTTGATGATCCTTCAATAGCTATACAGGAATTTTGCCATAAACTGCAATGCAGTATTGCAGTCTGTGGTACAAGCAATCTAATGAATTGCAGATCCAAGCAAGGGGAGGGCTTAAAAAAAAAAAAAAAAAAGTTTGAAAAGGCCTTATTGATACTTATGCACAATTTCAGCTTTCAAAGAAATTTTAACAAATAATATCCATAATGTTACTAATAAGCACAACTTGTCCTGAAAATAAAGGTGCCTTACAGCTCTGCACACAGAAATATATTTTAAAAAAAGTTACAGGTGTCAGAATATGACAACAGAAAGAAAGTTGTTTTTTTTTATGTTTCAAAGATTTTGATTTTCGTAAAGGTAATAACACCCACAAAAATATATAAAATTTTGTTATTGCCATGATCTTACTGACTCAAAGACTATAAGTAATATGGTATTTTTACTTTGTAGAAACAAAATATTTCCCCCCCCCAATTCAACCCCATTCTAATATTTTTTCTCAGCTTCTCAGTACATTACACAGAATATTAAATGGTGCCATGAAGACATACAATTTGTCCAGCAAAAAGTAAGCCCTCATATGGCACAGTGAACAGAAAAACAAAAACAATGTACGGCTTTTAGAAGTGGAGAATAAAAAACAAAAATGTTACAAAAAATATTAAAAAGGGGAGGGGTACTCAGCTTGGGACAGCAATGCTTCTGCGAATGGGTCAAAAAGGCAGGCCTCCTAGCCAGAACGGTCCAGGAGCGACACTTGGCCTCCCACGTTAGGTTTATTAAACAGTTTTCTGGCAACCTCTCTCATCTCACTCCTGACATAGCCCTAGCCTTCCGTGACTATTATGAATCTCTCTATAACCTGCCTCCACCTCACATCTGTGATCAGAAACCTGACCCCTTGCTCACGCTCCCTCAATACATAGCTGATACAGCCCTTCCCCCCTTAAAATAGATGACTTATCTAGATTTCCTGTTCACTATCCAAGAACTGGAAATAGGGATCTCAGACCTACCATCGGGTAAAAGCCCAGGCCTAGACGCTTTTATGGTTCGTCTCTATAAAACCCTAAAAGCTGAACTATTCCTCCTTATGCTGAATGCCTTTAATGCAATATCACCTGACCTGTTGTTTCATCCATCCTTCCTCCATGCGCATGTTACAGTCTTGCCCAAGGAGAGTAAGGACCCACAACTCTGCCCAAGCTATAGGTCATTCTCCCTGATCAATACTGATGTGAAAGTATATGCCAAGCTGATAGCTAACAGACTTGGTCGTCATATGGGTGAATTGGTACACCCCGTCCGAGTAGGCTTCATTCCTCAGAGGGAGGCGGGGATAATACCTTAAAGGCTTTCTCCGCCATCCATCACGCTGAACGTTCTCAAACACTGATGATGTTACTTTCCCTGGGCGCAGAAGGCTTTCGATAGAGTAGAATGGAATTTCCTTGAGGCGGCCCTTGCCCAGATAGGTGTAGGCCCTATTATGCTGCTATCTCGCATTTGTGCTTTGTACTCCTCTCCGATGGTCAAAGGCACGCTCTCCCACACCTTGACCATCCACAATGACACCTGCCAAGGATGCCCTCTCTCCCTATGCCTTAGTAATGGAGCAATTACTGGTTGCCATTAAGCTTAACCCGAACATACAAGGATTGAGTATCTGGAACCTACACCTTAAAATCTCAGCATTCGCGGATGAAGTCTTGCTCTTCATAACCCAACCATTGATGACACTCCTCTCTCTTCTCTGTGAAATCATCACATACAGCTACTATAGCAATTACAAAACCATCTTTTCCAAAAGTACTGCACTTAATGTCTCCCTGCCCACGTCCTTGGTCCAATTACTCCACTCCTCCTTCCCCTTCTCTTCGTCCACGAAATCCATTAAATATTTAATGTCTCCCAAACTCTCTCCCAAACACCTACTCATTGAATTTTATCCCCATATTACACACCCTCCGATCTGATCTTAATCGATGGGACATGAAAGGCTTTTTGTGAATTGGTCGTATAAATCTTATGAAAATGAACATACTTCCTAGGCTCCTTTATCTCTTCCAAATGATCCCTATTGTTCTCTCCAAGGAGTTTTTCTCCATGGTCCAAAAAAACCTTCTCCAGATTTATATGGACCTTTAAACCCCCCAGAATTGCCAAGCAAATTTTGTCCAGGTCTAAACAAAGAGGTGGCCTGGTGGTCCCAGACTGTGCACAGTACTACTTGGCTGCAGTCGCTGTGCACATACTGGATTGGCATCATTCTGCCCACTCTAAGCTTTGTTGCCCTAGAGAGGACTCTCTGCTCTATTTACCTCACCACTCTCCCGTAGCACCATAAAGGCCACTAGTCAGGTAAAGCTACTCACGATCTCCCTTACATCACACGCCAGGTTCTTGGTACGTGTAAGGCACATAGAGCTGTCCAGCGCGTAGTCACAAAATGATAGCCTCAAGACTCCTGTTTCGGGCAACACAGACTTTCCAGCTGCTCTCCACTCCCCTTTTCTTTCTCTCTCACCTGGCCAACCACCCCTTAGATTTCAACAGGTACTCTCCACATCCTCCTTACTCCCCTACTATGATCTGGTTTCTCCAGAAATGAGGGAACTTAGTTAACACTGGAAATATATGCAACTACATCACTTCTAGACTTCTTTAAAAATGACCCACAATCTCCACAGACCTCTCTTACCATTTTAACGCCTTTGTCTCTCCCACTTTCTGCCAACTCAACCCATTTCACTCATATATGGCCTGTTTACAGACCCTCCTGACAACTCACTGCCATACACGGTAGGCTGGGAGCGCAAGTTTCCTTTCCACCAGATGTGTGGCTCTCTGCATTTCAGTCATGCCATAGATTTTCCATCTCATGTCAAGCTCAAGAAACCATTTAAAAAATTATTTCTCGCTGGTACACAGCTACTTTTGTACTACATGAAATCTTCCCTTCAACCTCGGATTGATGTTGGATATGTGATACTGATCAGGGTACGATGCTACACATTTGGTGTAAATGCCCTCTGCTGCACTCTGTGTGGAATGATGTCTGTAGCGTTATTAAGATGGTTACAGTTGTTGAGCTGGAGGATAATCCAGCCCCTCTACTTCTTTCAATCTTCCCCCGTAGGTTCAAAAAAAACACCCGCAAACTCTTCAAATTCTTGTTGGTCTTGGCCAGATCCGTAATTCCTAGGCTATGGAAGTCCACCTCCCCTCCCTCTCTGATGTCCTGGTTGCAGGAGGTTCTGCATATAAGTCATATGGAGGACCTTCTCGCTGAACTCAAACAGGATGACAGTTCTCACCAACAAGTATGGCTCCTCTGGAATACTCTTTACTACTCTGCTGCTTTTCAATCCACTTCTCTACCCCTCCTCCCTAGATCCCTTCTCCATCCCTCACAGACTTTCTTCCATATCCCCTCCCAGTTTTTGGCCCCTTGGCCTCTTCTGTTCCCCATTGCCTCTTATTCTTAACTGCTTGCTTATGTACCTCCGATTATTCAGAGGCACCTCTCCCCCACAAGTGCTAGATGTTTGTTTGAGCTTGTTGTTGTAAGATGGGGAAACAGCCCTCATGTTATGAATGTACCTGTTTCTGTAAATAAGTTTATTTTTTTTTATAAACTGACATTTGGTTATTTGACCACAAGAGGCCACTGTTACCTCAGAAATGGGAAGGACTGTAATTCTGTAATTCCCTGGAGTAGTGACGTGGAGACCCTGTTCTGCAGAGGTGGAACTAGAAGGAGGAGCAGAGTGTGTGTGGCAGCCATCTTAGGAGTGTGCTTCGAGCTTTTAGAAGAAGAAGGACTGAAGTGAGAGAAGGAGGATTCCTAAGTGATCAGAAATATAGCAAGGTGGAGGTGAAGCAGAGACTGTTCCAGGGTTTCTTCAGACAGCATCCTAAGTTGAAGATTGCTATCAAGGACCTGGCTGAGAAGTGGACCTATCACCGCACCTCTGGTGCCCCTATCACACTCATTGAATTGTTCCTGTGACTAGGGTGATAAAAAGGTAACAAGCAGCTGGTTAGTTGCAGCCTGCAGATAGGTAAAAGCTTTGAGTATATTGGAGCTGCACATCAGAGGGCACCGCGCTGTACAACACCAAGGTCTCAGCTTACTGGCTGAGTGTATGTAAATAGTTGGGAGTGTTTTTTTGGTAAAGGGGTGTTACTACACTAATTAAAATCTTGTTTTTACTGAATTGAGTTGGAGTCGCTTCCTTTGTTTGTGACTTCACTGTATCCTGGGGAGCCCACCCCGGTACACAGCTTGCATTGTTGCTCCTATGATATATAGCTCTGCTGTGACATAGCTTCATGTTCACTCCCTATTTCCCCTGACCCGCTATTTGTTTTCCAAAGGTTGTCCTCTGTCATGTCGTCTTCCTGCACCCTTCTTCCCTCTCCCTGCCATGGTTCTGGATTTATGTTTTTCTTAGGCCTTGCCTTTGTTACAGCTATTTTTGAAAACCTAATAAAATCTTTAATGAGAAAAAGTGGTGAGGTATCACCTGTTCTTAATACGGTCTCTCACTTCACGATCCATACCTGGTTTTGACTGCAGCAAACATTGTTTTTAAATAAGTGTCCCCCCCATCTTTTAAATGGAACTGAAAAACTGGATTGTTCTAAATTATATGCTTGTTTGGTGATATTGCAACTCATATTAGAAATGAAAATAATTACTGTTCATACCATAAAACTGGATTCAAAATGCTGTACTGCACTATTATATAAACAAAATGATCCTTGGCCATACAACCAACTGTACTGTGGTTCATCCATCACTTGAACTTCAGCGAATATAGTTACCAGGCTTGTCATAGTGATGAATAGTTGTTTTTGTATTGAAAATTAACTATATATTGTATGGCCCCATGTACCCAGAACTGAAGATAATCATAAAAATGGCGAAGTGGTGATATCTCAAATACAGCTTAGTTTGCTATGTGTAAATTATTTTTTTGCTTAAACTTATACAGACTGACACATTAAAGGGAACGTTTCTCTAGGAAATAATGTATTGTTTAAATCACTTGAATAACTTGCTGTTCCAACTTTTGCCACTAAGCCTAAAACACTATGGCTTATATCCCTTTTATAAGGAACAGTAAGTTATAGACATAATGGACTAGAGCAGACCCTATTCGCTTGTATGGGAGAGTTTTCTAGGCATGCCACTTCCTACAGAAAACAGGAAGTCTCAGCATATTATATTGCCTTGTGGACAAAGTCAGAACTACAGGATTCTAGTTCTAGAAGAAAAATAAAGTGTACAGACCAAGGTGAAGAAACGGGAGATTTATTTACGGAAAAAGCATTTGAAAACATGGGAAAATACATATTTAGAGATGAGCGACCCTCTCAAGATTCGTTTTGGGTCAGTACGAACCACAACTCAAATGGGCTTCAAACATAGTATATAAAACTGTCAGGGCTCCTAAAAACATATGTGTCCAATTTCTAGTTCTCTAAGGCAAACACAGCCAAAGTGAAAGTGACATGTACCATATTTTTCGAACTATAAGAGGCACCAGTCCATAATACGCAACTAGGTTTTAGATGAAGAAAATAGGAAAAAAAAATTATGGGGGAGTGGGGATATGCTGCTGACACTGTTATGCTGCTGGAGGACAACAGGTTGTGCAACACACTTGTATGGGGACAGCAGTGTTGATTGGTCAATCACAGGCCGGAACAGGATTCAGGGCATCGTCGGAAGCCCAGGAGAGGTGAGTATAAATGTTTGTTATTTTTACTCACCTCCCCTGGGAAGACTAGGTGTATAGCAGCCAGGGAGCCAGGCTTTCCCCGATCGCTATTATGGTACTCCGAGCAACCCTGCTCCTGCCTCTGGTGACTCCACTCCATTGTCGCCACCCACCCACTACATTCGGACTATAAGAAGCACCATCCATTTTCCTCCTAAATTTGGGGGGAAAAGAAGTGCGTCTTATAATTCGAAAAATATGGTATGTCTATGGAAAAAACAGATGGTTAGCAATGGATATAAACTCTGAGTTTAACCATACACTGTATTGCCACTTGTTTTTACGCATTTTAAAATTTAAATTGCTCAAAACATTACCTTTTACTGTGGGAAAAGGTGCTTGCCCATTTTTTTTTTTTTTTTTTGTTAACCAGATTTTCATGACTTAAATGCCACAGGCGTGTTGTAGATGTTTGTATCAGGCAGCATCAGCAGTACAGAAAATGGAACATTATGCAGGGAGGCAGTAGCACCACTATTCAGAGGTATCAGTCTAAGGCATGTGAAAATCCTCATTGATCCATGCCCGATTCATTTTGACAAAGAAAATTTTTCTTCATGCTAGCAGTAGACAGTTTCATCCTTCTAGGTGTTATGCTGCCAACGGCAGCACTGAGTACCTTCTCTGTTATTACACTTTAGACCGAACAAGATAAAACTCCCATGGCAAACTGAGCTAGCTTCTTCCACTGCTTTAACCTATTGGCCAAGAATTCCATGGAATATAGGTAAACTCTAGATATGACTATGTCTGCTGGTGTGACCAGTGGGTGTCAGTTGCTTGTTGTAACTCCGGTTGGTGCTGAAAGCATTTCTGGTACATCATGTTTCAGATACTGTACTGGCTGCTGCTTTTACTCCTGGCACTTGTAGTTGTACACTGGCAGAGAAGGTGGAGCACTGGGTGAGTAAGGTGGACTGGGAGCAGGCAGATGCCACCTCGCACAAATTGGACTGGCAGTTGCAGAGGTCTCCTTAAAAGCTGTGTTAAGCTATGTACAGCCCATCCTGATAATATTCCAATTTTTCTTCCCTTTGGGAGGCAGGGAAGAATATATAGCGAAGGTCTAAGACCACTGCTATCCAGTATTCATCCCTCTTCTTGACGTGAATACACTTGTCACTGTGTAAGCAGCAGAGCATACAGCCTCCCATGCTTGCCAGTGTGTGCACGGACTAAGGGGCTTGCCATGGCTTGGCCAGTGTGGTTGTTGCCATCATCATCTTGAAAGAAATAAAGGTCAGTCTCCACCCCTGGCTGTGCCTTTGAAAAATCAAGGGCCTCCTCTGCATCCAAAGAAGAGTATTCCATCTCCTCTTCCAGTCTAGGAGTTCCCAGTTCCTCCACCATAATGACCCTGACCCAAATCCTTCTCCATTAATCCACGGCGATGACGTTGACTAAGAGGTGGAAGATATTCCTCCTTTTCCATCCCTCATTGCATAAGTGTGTTTCGTATAAGATATACAGTTAGGTCCATAAATATCTGGACAGAAACAAGATTTTTCTAATTTTGGATCTGTACATTACCACAATGAATTTTGAACAAAACAATTCAGATGTAGTTGAAGTTCAGACTTTCAGCTTTAATTCAGTGGGTTGAACAAAATGATTGCATAAAAATGTGAGGAACTAAAGCATTTAGTTCATTTTTTGTTTGTGTAGTGACCCCATAAGAATTGGCCAGTTTTGCACTTGATATCCAGTATGGCAGTTCAGTATAGGTACAGTCTATTTCTGGCTGTGTTGCTATGGAAACCTGGTAAATGAAATGTGAACTTATATTGGCTGATGCACGTCATATGACTGAATATTTAAGGACCTGCGAACCGCTATTGACTCATACAGGTCATAAATAGCTTGGTTGCTATGGAAACCTGGTGTAAAGCTGTGTGTATGTCAAGCCTGAACCTGCGATTTTCCATTGGTCCATAAGTGACATGTGATCATGTGCATCTCAGTTTGGATATCAGTGAAAAACCTGCGATCGGTTGTTATGGAAAACCTGGAGTAAAGCTGTGTGTATGTGACCTTGTGTAACAGTGTCATCCACAGCGCCCTGCCCCTTTAAAGCTGACCTACAGCAGTGAAGAAAAATGGCTGGGTTGTTATTGAAACCTGGAGTGCAGCTGTGTGCATGTGGCTGACAATGCTTTGTCAGATTGGAGACGGGCTTGGGTCTACTGGGGAGTTTCAGCAGCTCGCTGTTGTCTGTAACATACCTTATCAGATTGGAGACAGGCTTGGGTCTGCTGAGAGTTTTCATTAGCTTGAGCAGCAGCCATGCGTTTTGCTGCAGGGGACATGAGTAGCTTAAAAAACGTTTCAATTTATAAGAATGCTGAAATCCAGTATGGCAGTCCAGTCAGTGGTGTAAATACCGGTTTAGCAGTGGTAGCAGCTGCCACAGGGCCCGGGACATTAGGGGACCCGGCGGGCCTCTGATGTTTTTTGGTTTTTTTTTAACACCAGCAAGTAACGGGCCCTATTTACTTACCGATCCCCACTCCTGCTCACGGCCGCCTGCACTTCACCTTCTGCAGAGGCGGCTGTGAGCAGAAGCGGGGATTGGTAAGTAAGGTCTGCGGGCCGTGAACCCCACAAACACTGCTATCATTATACTCTGGGGTCTTTTCAGCAGGCTTCAGGCCTCCTTGGCGGCGTCCCAGATGTCGGTGGGCCAGTCCGACGTCATTATGCGTTGCGATACATGCCTGGCTCACGTGACATCTGGTCCAACATTGAAGAAGTAGCGGGAAGTGCGCATAATACTATATGAAGGAGCCACTATGATACTGTGTGCAGGGGCCACTATGGGGCAGAATACTGTGTGCAAGGGCCACTATGGGGCCTAATAGTGTATGCAGGGGCCACTATGGGGCATAATAGTGTGTGCAGAAATGCAGTTTGTGCGTGGGGGGGTTGCCGGGGGGCGGTCCCATGTCAAATGTTCACCTTGGGGCCCTGCCATTGCTAGTTACGCCACTGAATCCAGTATAGGTACAGTCTATTTATGGCTGTGTTGTTATGGAAACCTGGTAAATTAAATGTGAACTTATATTGGCTGATACACGTGATATGACTGAATATTTAAGGTCCTGTGAACTGCTATTCACTAATACAGTTCATACATAGCTTGGTTGCTATGGAAACCTGTGTGCCTGAGGAGAGTAAGCGCCTGCGAGCTGTTATTGGCTGATAAGGGACATGTGACCGTGTGTATGGCAGTTGGAATATGAGTGAAAGACTTGCAGGCTTGTATAGACTAATGCTGGTCATTTTTTGGGAATACTGTACCTCAGGAACGGTACATCCAAGAGAGCTGAGACCCAGTCTATAATATTCCCGGACACCTGATGTACATGTGTGCCAAATTTGGTGAGGATCAGTCCAGTTGTTTGGTCGCGCATAAAGAACAGACAGACAGACAGACAGACAGGAATTCATTTTTATATATATAAGAGATAATAATAATAATAATAATCCTTTAATAGTCCCACCATGGGGAAATTCAGTGTGTTACAGCAGCAAAGATAAGCAATACAAATGCAACATATACAAGAATGTTCCAAGGTAGAAGCATTTCATTGATAGTAGACAGACAGATAAGAAGTAGCAGGGGGGGGGGGATATCACAAACAGAAAGATATTTCAGTTCTCTGTATGGACTAATCTCCGCTTAGGTCGGTGTTGGTTGTACAGCCTGACAGCAGTGGGGAGGAAAGACTTCCGATAGCGCTCCTTCTCATACTTAGGGTGAAGTAGTCGGTCACCGACAGCACTGCCCAGCGCTATCACGGTCTCATGCATGGTATGGGACTTCTTCTCCTGCATGGAGCAAACCACGGACAGTATCCTTCTGTCACCCACCACCTGCACTGGGTCCAGTGGGCTCCCCAGAACAGAGCTGGCCCTTCTAATCAGCTTGTCAAGTTTATTTCTATCCCTGGTTGATATACTGCTCCCCCAGCAGGCCACTCCGAAGAAGATGGCTGATGCCACTACCGAGTTGAAAAAAGTCCTAAGAAGTGCCCCCTGGACTCCAAAGGCTCTCAGCCTCCTAAGCAGGTAGAGACTGTTTTGGCCCTTCCTGTACAGGACCTCCATGTGATCTGCCCAGTCCAGCTTATTATTTTTTTTTTTTAAACTGTAATTTTTATTAAAGTTTTGAAATAGTTACAAATTGAATACAGAAAAACAGTTCAGCTTATTATTAAGGAGCACACCCAGGTACTTATAGGTGTTGACAATCTCGATGCCCGTCCCCTGGATGTCCACTGGCTTAGGAGGGCATCTGCATTTACAGAAGTCCACCACCATCTCCTTGGTGTTCCCAGAGTTAATCTTCAGGTGGTTCTGCTGGCACCAGTCCACACAAACCTGGTTCAGTTCTCTGTACTCCCTGTCATCATCATCTGTGATGAGGCCTACTATTGCAGACTCATCAGAATACTTCTGTAGGTAGCAGCTAGATGAGTTGCAATTAAAATCTGCAGTGTACAGTGTGAAGAGGAAAGGGGCAAAAACTGTACCCTGAGGTGCCCCCATATTACAGATCACGGTATCTGACACACAGTTCCGGGCTCTTACATTCTGAGGTCGGTTTGTGAGGTAGTCTAGGATCCAAATGGAGAGGTGGCGGTCCACTCCAGCAACGGCTAGCTTGTCTCTCAGAAGCCCTGGCTGTATGGTGTTAAAAGCAAAATCAAAGAACATTATTCTCACCGTGTTCCCTGGTTTCTCCAGGTGAGAAAGACCCTGTGCAGAAGGTGGATGATGGCATCATCTACCCCAATGACTGGCCGATCCGCAAACTGGAGAGGGTCCATAGCGGGGCTCACTAGAGGGCGGAGATTTGTGAGAACAAGTCTCTCTAAAATCTTCATCAAGTGGGATGTCAATACTACAGGTCTGTAGTCGTTGAGGTCCATAGGGTGAGGTTTTTTTGGAACCGGTACCACACAAGATGATTTCCATAATTCAGGGACTATTTCCAGCTTCAGGCTCATATTAAACATATATGTAATAATACAACAGAGCTACACACTACTACACACAATCTCTTCATTTCAGGGGCTCAAAAGTAATTGGAAGAATTAAATAATTGTAAATAAAACGTTAATTTCTAATACTTTGGTTGAAAATCCTTTTTTGGCAATGACTGCCTGAAGTCTTGAACTCATGGACATCACCAGACGTTGTGTTTCCTCCTTTTTAATGCTCTGCCAGGCCTGTACTGCAGCAGTTTTCAGTTGCTGTTTGTTTGTGGGCCTTTCTGTTTGAAGTTTAGTCTTTAACAAGTGAAATGCATGCTCAATTGGGTTGAGATCCGGTGACTGACTTGGCCATTCAAGAATATTCTTTTCTTTAATAAACTCTGGGTTGCTTTGGCTTTATGTTTTGGGTTAATGTCCATCTGTGTTATGAAATGCCGAGCAATCTGTTTGGCTGCATTTGGCTGGATTTGAGCACACAGTATGTCTCTGAATACCTCAGAATTCATCCGGCTGCTTCTGTCCTGTGTCACATCATCAATAAACACTAGTAACCCAGTGCCACTGGCAGCCATGCATGCCCAAGCCATCACGCTGCCTCCGCAGTATATATATACTCCGTATATATAATCTTGTGCAAAACAATTTCTGCTACATCGTACGAATATGGTCTGAACAGGGCGGTGACACCTCGACCTGACGTATTTATTATAACTTGCGCCACTTTCTTGTTGTGAGTTGTAATGGAAATCTATGACAATTCATTTTTTTTATTTTATTTTTTATTTATTATGCTTAGTTATAATAAATCATATCCGGTTGTTCTTCCAACACTAGTTACTCTAGACTGCCTTTTCACCCTCTATTGAACCTTAGGGTCTATAAATATGAGATTACAGTATATTCTATGAATAATGAATAGTAATAAAGCCATTTTCTAACTTTAGGGTGTGACATGTAGGCACATGTTCACACTGATAGGCGGCCATCTTGCAGTTTTATGTGGTCTCACATATCTTTATATATATTATGGACATATTTTCTTGCTTCAGTACATTCTTTATACGTATATTCTTATAATTTGTGGTAATCTATCTAATTTAAAGCGCTATGAGTCTATTCATGTGTTTAACAATTCTTTATAGTATATGGCGCTGGTTTGAGGTATTTTACCTTTTCCAAGATAGCGCCCGCTATCTTTAGCGGCTATTGTCCATGCATGAGACATTAAGCACTATTCAATACATATATAACTTCATTATACTACTGCATATGCGCAGTAAACGTTACTACACGCTGACAGGGCATGGGGACTATGTTACACATGCTTCTGGATGGTATCAGGTATTTACATATTATATATCTATACACCTGCTGTTTATTATTCATTATCATAGATGTTTCTGTTATTCAGGTTCACACCTGATCTTCTACACTTGTTTTTTATGATAGCACTTGTATTTTCACGCATATTATAATGCACTATGTATGATATATTATGTATCAATTTTTATATATTTTTTTATCTAATTGCTTGATTGTCACTTATAATTGATTGATATTGCACACCCTATTTATATTTGCATACCATCACTATTGTGTTACTTGATACAGGCTCACTATAAAGCCGAAACGTCGCATAGGGCAATAAACCCACTTTTTATTTCACTTTACAACGGAGTGCAGCCTGTTTTTTACAATATATATATATATATATATAATCTTGCGCAAAACCATTTCTGCTACACCGTGCGAATATGGTCTGAACAGGGCGGTGACACCGCGACCTGATGTATTTATTATAACTCGAGCCACTTTCTTGTTGTGAGTTGTAATGAAAATTTATGACAATTCATTTATTTTTTTTATTTTAGTTTTTATTTATTATGCTTACTTATATATCACCATCATATTCCGCAGCGCTTTACAGACATTGACAGTCATTGTCCCATATAGGGCTCACAATCTACATTCCCTATCAATATGTCTTTGGAGTGTGGGAGGAAAACAGAATACCCGGAGGAAACCCACGCAAACACGGGAAGAACATTCAAACTCCTTGCAAATGTTGTCCTTGGCAGGATTCCAACCCAGGACTCCAGCGCTGCAAACCTGCAGTGCTAACTGACATAGGCTGACATACAGTCATGGCCAAAAGTTTTGAGAATGACACAAATATTATATTTTCACATGATCTGCTGCCCTCTGGTTTTTATGTGTGTTTGTCAGATGTTTTTATCACATACAGAAATATAATTGCATTCATATTATGAGTAACAGAAGCTTATATTGACAGTTAGAATGAGTTAATGCAGCAAGTCAATATTTGCAGTGTTGACCCTTCTTCTTCAGGACCTCTGCAATTCTCCCTGGCATGCTCTCAATCAACTTCTGGACCAAATCCTGACTGATAGCAGTCCATTCTTGCAGAATCAATGTTTTAATTTTGTCTGAATTTGTTGGTTTTTGTTTGTCCACCCGTCTCTTGATGATTGCCCACAAGTTCTCAATGGGATTAAGATCTGGGGAGTTTCCAAACCATGGACCCAAAATCTCTATGTTTTGTTCCCTGAGCCATTTAGTTATCACCTTTGCTTTATGGCAAGGTGCTCCATCATGCTGGAAAAGGCATTGTTGAGCACCAAACTGCTCTTGGACGGTTGGGAGAAGTTGCTCTTGGAGGACATTCTGGTATCATTCTTTATTCATGGCTGTGTTTTTAGGCAAGACTGTGAGAGAGCCGATTCCCTTGGCTGAGAAGCAACCCCACACATGAATGGTTTCAGGATGCTTTACAGTTGGCATGAGACAAGACTGGTGGTAGCGCTCACCTCTTCTTCTCCGAATAAGCTATTTTCCAGATGTTCCAAACAATCGAAAAGGGGATTCATCAGAGAAAATGACTTTACCCCAGTCCTCAGCAGTCCACTCCCTGTACCTTTTGCAGAATATCAGTCTGTCCCTGATGTTTTTTCTGGAGAGAAGTGGCTTCTTTGCTGCCCTCCTTGAGACCAGGCCTTGCTCCAAGAGTCTCCGCCTCACAGTGCGTGCAGATGCACTCACACCTGCCTGCTGCCATTCCTCAGCAAGCTCTGCACTGCTGGTAGCCCGATCCCGCAGCTGAAACATTTTTAAGAGACGGTCCTGCCGCTTGCTGGTCTTTCTTGGGCGCCCTGGAGCCTTTTTGGCACCAATGGAACCTCTCTCCTTGAAGTTCTTGATGATGCGATAGATTGTTGACTGAGGTGCAATCTTTCTAGCTGCAATACTCTTCCCAGTTAGGCCATTTTTGTGCAGTGCAATGATGACTGCACGTGTTTCTTTAGAGATAACCATGGTTAACAGAAGAGAAACAATGATGGCAAGCACCAGCCTCCTTTTAAAGTGTCCAGTGGTGTCATTCTTACTTAATCATGACAGATTGATCTCCAGCCCTGTCCTCATCAACACCCACACCTGTGTTAATGGAGCAATCACTGAAACGATGTTAGGTGGTCCTTTTAAGGCAGGGCTGCAATGATGTTGAAATGTGTTTTGGGGGATAAAGTTCATTTTCTAGGCAAATATTGACTTTGCAAGTAATTGCTGTTAAGCTGATCACTCTTTATAACATTCTGGAGTATATGCAAATTGCCATTAGAAAAACTGAAGCAGTAGACTTTGTAAAAATTAATATTTGTATCATTCTCAAAACTTTTGGCCATGACTGTAGATCTAAATTCGGACATATTACAGCACGCCTGATTTATGAGTACATAGTGACTATAGTTAGGTCCTCCATACAGTAACTCCATTCTAGCTGTCTCAGTACTGTACTGACTAGAATGGAGTTGCTTCAAGTAGGTTCATGGCCTCGGTGTATTTTGTAGTTAGTATAGGTAGGTCCTCCATACAACAACTCCATTCTAGCTGTTTCACTACTGTATTGATTAGAATGGAGTTGCTGCAGGTAGGTTCATGGTCTCGGTGTACTCTGTAGTTACTATAGGTAGGTTCATGGTCTCGGTGCTTTCTTTGAAAGTCAGCATAGGGTCTATGTCTAACAATAAGCCCCACACAACAAATTGGCAGCATCCCCCCAATGTCCAGATCACAACAGCATAAAGGTGGCAGTGCCCCAGGGGCACAGCACACAGGGGTCATCCCCCTCCTCCAAATGCATAGGTGGCAAGACCCCAGGGGCCCGACCCCTCCAATACACAGCAGCACCCCAGGGACCACCACCAGCAACCCTCACGCACACACAGGCAGCACCGCAGGAACCCACCACTTACATGAAGCTAGTACCGCAGTGACCTGCACACCACACGGCAGAACCCCTTGGACCCTCTACCATATGCACACAGGTGGAAGTACCCAAAGAACCCCCAAACATGCACACAGATGACAGTGCCATGGGAGCACCTCCAGAACCCCCTCTTATACAAGTAATAACCCAGGAACACCACACACAAAATCAATACACCAGGGATCCCACACAGATACATGGAGGAGCACCCCGGAGGCCCAAACCCCACAAGACCCTGCCCCCCATTACATGCCAGCAGCACCCCAGGGACCCCTGCTTCCACTTTAGATGCCAGCATAACCCTACGGATCCCTGTCTCCCCTCCTTAGATGCCAGAAGCACCCCAAGGACCCCTGCTCTCCCTTAGATGCCAACAGCACCACAAAGACCCCTGCTCCCCCTTAGATGCCAGCAGCACCCCAAGGACCCCTGCTCCCCCTTAGATATCAGCAGCACCCCAAAGACCAATGCCCCTCCCTAGATGCCAGCAGCACCCCAGGGACCCCTGCTTCCCCTTTAGATGCCAGCAGAACCCCACGGATCCTTGCCCCCCATTTAGATGCCAGCAGCACCCCCACGGACCCCTGCCCCCCCATAGATGCCAGAAGCACCCCAAGGACCCCTGCTCTCCCTTAGATGCCACCAGCACCACAAAGACCTCTGCCCCCTCTTAGATGCCAGCAGCACCTCAAGGACCCCTGCCCCCCTTAGATATCAGCAGCACCCCAAAAACCAGTGCCCCTCCCTAGATGCCAGCAGCACCCCAGGGACCCCTGCTTCCCCTTTAAATGCCAGCAGCACCACATGGATCCCTGTCCCCCTTAGATGACAGAAGCACCCCAAGGACCCCTGCTCTCCCTTAGATGCCACCAGCACTGCAAAGACCCCTGCCCCCCTTTGATGCCAGCAGCACCCCAAAGACCCCTGCCAGGGCCAGGAGACATCTTTGTGATGTTGCTAGGCAACTCGCACATGCGCAATAGCCCACAATCGCTGAGGAAGTCTATTGCGCATGTCCGAGATGTATGCGCATCACTGATGATGTCACATGACAGGAGGAGGCAGGACGGAAGGTAAGTAAGACTAGGAGGGGTGTAGTGAGGGGAGGGGACGGGAGGAGAGGGGAGGGGAGGGGACGGGAGGAGAGGGGAGGGGTGGGGACCGGAGGAAAGGGAAGGAGTGTGGACGGGAGGAAAGGGGAGGAGAGGAAGTGGAGAGTGGATCGTCACAGGATACTATGAAGATGTGCCTGGGGCGGTCCCCACATGACAGCCCCAGTGATAATGGTAAGTATGAATTTTTCCTAATTAAAGTAATTTATAAAGTAGATGTCCGGGGGGTGTTTAGTTTAATGTTAAAATTTTTTATTATCCCGGACAACCACTTTAAGGATGGCTTGTTTTACCTGCATGGACAGCTCCTTTGACCGCATGTTTTCTTCACAGCAAAATCTTCCAAATGCAAGCTCCACACCTCAAATCAACTCCAGGCCTTTTATCTGCTTAATTGAGAATGACATAAAGAAGGAATTGCCCACACCTGCCCATGAAACAGCCTTTGAGTAAATTGTCCAATTACTTTTGGTCCCTTTGAAAACAGGGTGGCACATGTTAAGGAGCTTAAACTCCTAAACCCTTCAACCAATTTTAATGTGGATACCCTGAAATGAAAGCTGAAAGTCTGGACTTTATGTCCATGTCCATTATATAACTATAACTTGAATATGTTTCAGTAAACAAGTAAAAAAACTAAATTTGTGTCAGTGTCCAAATATCTATGGACCTAACTGTATAATAAAGGGATCACATTGCTGATGCTGCAGTCCCTGCTCACAAATTTGGTAGCCTCTTCAAAGGGCTAGAGAAGTCAATGAACTTCTCTTATGAGCCACCACGTTGTGCATGTGGTCTCTTGAATGCAGAAATCGTTCATCACCTGCTGCTCACATAAAAGCTCCAGTATTGTTTAAGGTGGCATTCCATCGAGTTGTAACATCACAGATAAGGTGGTGCAAAGGCAGGCCATTTTGTTGCTGCACATCGAGCAGGATGTTTTTGCAACATAAGAATTTTCAATTCAGTCAGAGACTTTTCTGGCGATAAGGAGCACTTGTTTTAAGCCACTATAACGATCAATAAAGTGGCAAACCACAAGATTCAACACATGTGCCATACAGTGACAATGTGTTATTTGACCCAACTGCAGCGCAGCAACAATTTTGGTGCCATTGTCTCTGGCAATGTTGCCCAGTTGTAGTCTCTATATCCAACAGATATAGAGAAGCAGCTTCTCTGCTGTGTGGTTCCTCTGAACCAGGCTCATTAATTGTAAAACCGCATGTCAGCGCTTTACCTTACACATATGAAATGAGGGGGAGGAGGAAGAGTGGAAGTAACGGCTTGCCCTGGTGAAGATAGTCGTGGGAAATGGTCCAGAGGAGAGGATCTAAAGTAGGTAGATGGGCCCTGCTTTGTGTTGGAACTGGGCCACAAATGGGGTGAAACTAGCACCTGACCATGTTGTACTTCTGGACTTTGACTGCTGCCGCTCAAAACAATGACCCAGAGGGCTGTGATAGCCATGTATTTTCCTTGTGGTGTTGTGCAGACTGACATATCCAGGGAAAGGCCCACATTCTCTGATACATGGCGATATACACACGTGGACAAAATTGTTGGTACCTCTCGTTTAATGAAAGAAAAACCTACAATGGTCACAGAAATAACTTGAATCTGACAAAAGTAATATATAAAAATTCTATGAAAATGAACAAATGAAAGTCAGACATTGCTTTTCAACCATGCGTCAACAGAATTTTTAAAAAAAGAAAACTCATGAAACAGGCCTGGACAGAAATGATGGTACCCTTAACTTAATATTTTGTTGCACAACCTTTTGAGGCAATCACTGTAATCAAACGATTGCTGTAACTGTCAATGAGACTTCTGCACCTCTCAACAGGTATTTTGGCCCACTCCTCATGAGCAAACTGCCCCAGTTGTCTCGGGTTTGAAGGGTATCTTTTCCAGACAGCATGTTTCAACTCCTTCCAAAGATGCTCAATAGGATTTAGGTCAGGGCTCATAGAAGGCCACTTCAGGATAGTCCAATGTTTTCCTCTTAGCCATTCTTGGGTGTTTTTAGCTGTGTGTTTTGGGTCATTATCCTGTTGCAAGACCCATGACCTGCGACTGAGACCAAGCTTTCTGACACTGGGCAGCACATTTCTCTCTAGAATCCCTTGATAGTCTTGATATTTCATTGTACCCTGCACAGATTCAAGACACTCTGTGCCAGATGCAGCAAAGCAGCCCCAGAACATAACAGAGCCCCCTCCATGTTTCACAATAGGGACAGTGTTCTTTTCAAGATATGCTTCATTTTTCCGTCTGTGAACATAGAGCTGATGTGCCTTGCCAAAAATTTCGATTTTTGTCTCATGTGTCCATAGGACATTCTCCCAGAAGCTTTGTGGCTTGTCATCATGTAGTTTGGCAAATTCCAGTCTGTCAGATTCAAGTTATTTCTGTGACCATTGTGGGTTTTTCTTTCATTAAACGAGGGCTACTAACAATTTTGTCCAGGTGTGTAAATGCAGTGAAATCCATTAAGTGGTACACCATTAAGTGGTACAGTTAAGTTGCAGAACTCCCACATGACTGTGCACATATATATGCTTTTTCTTGGACACACATTCCCTTATGGATGACGGGCACTGGCATGGAAGAGGAGGGTGTAGTAGTAGGAGAAGCAGCTGGTGATGATGATGATGATATTGGCGACCATGTGCTAGGTGTAGATGTGGCCTGCCTACAAAGTAGATCACGTGGAGAAGGAGTAGAACCATCTTGCTCACTACCCCTGACAGTGCCACTGCCAAGTCTCTTTTGGCAAATAAGATGGTGATACCTTTACACTTGAGCATATAGTTATGTTCCTACATTTGTTCCTGCACGGTCACAGATAAGAGTCTTCTTGCAGATCTTGCTCATTGCCATGGATAGCAAAAAAAAAAAAATTTTTAATTCCAGGGTACTATTTCTGCCGCCAGCAGTGGAAACGTGTCTGCTACCACCAGTGCCACTATCTCCACCCAGCAGGCTTCCCCTATCACCACTGCCAACACCCTCTTCATCTGATGTCACCTTGTCACCCTGACCTGGTTACCGGGTCCTATCTGCAAAAAATCATCATCGGCAATGTCCTCATCCCTGCTTTTTTATGACTCATCATGACCTGCACACTGTCATAATTTCTACTTACAAATTTCCCCCAGTTCTCCTACCAGAACAACTACCAATAGTAATACTACACCCCCTGCCACTACTGCCTCCACCACCACCAGTCATGTATTCCTCCCCTACTTGCAAATGATGCTGACTTTTCTCATCTAGCTCATCAAAAAGAGGAGGAAAACTGCCCTGACTAGGAGAAACAGCTTTCTCAGCAGTTGCTACATGACTACCAGGGATCTATGTAGGTGAAGAAGATTATCAGGCTGCTTCACACTGTTTATTGAGTGAGCAAAAAAAAAAAAAAACCTTAAATAAAGGAATTTTTTTTTAGAGAATGTATTTTGGGTAAGCAAAAAATAAAGAAATAAAAAAAAATAAAACAGTCTTAAGAAGCTAATATTTTTTTCAGATTAACAGTTTGTGTAACACTTTTTTTTGGGTTAGCACAAAAAAAAATTAGCTCCCTTAAATGATAAAATTTCAAATTTCAGATAAGTGCAGGTGGCATCTGCATTTTTATGTATTTAATAAAAAAAAAGTTAAACTCTTGCCTAACAAAACATTTTTCACTAACAAAAGTGACTGTTAGTAAAAACTAGATTTAAACACTCTATAGACCGATGAAACTGCTCTATTGCACAACAGACTTAGACAAAAGATTATTTGGCAAAGAAAGGGTATATTGCCCTTTGTCTCTGTCAGTATCACTGCAGGTTGCTTCTGTCAGGCTCACAACAACACATATATACTTCCTCACTCTGCCCTATCACTAATCTGTCTGTAGTTAAATTAAATCTGACTAAACTATCCTATTCCTAAGATTCTCTAGCAATTTGTAAGTTTTTCAGCACTCAGTGCTCTCTGTATTATGCAGTGAGATGAATAACAGATCCATCTCTACCATCACTGCAATGCCTTGAGTACAAATGGCAAACAATTTGTAATATTTGGGTCAAAACCGGCTCGTGACGAATTTGTTCGCTCACCTCTCTACATTTCATATACATATTTTAGATGTGAAAATTTTATGGTGCAAGTTTTAGGCTCCATGCATTTTTTCAACAGTGAAAAATTAACATGTACAGTTCCTTGTAAAAGTATTCATACCCCTTGAACTTTTTCAAATTTTGTCACCTTACAACCACAAACTTAAATGTATTTTATAGAGATTTTCAGTGATAACCAACACAAAGTAGCACATAGCTGTGAAGTGGAATGAAAATGATACATGGTTTTCAAAATTACAATCAAATTAAAATCTGAAAAGTGTGACGTGCAAAAGTATTCAGCCCCCCTATATCAATACTTTGTAGAGCCACCTTTCGCTGTAATTACAGCTGCAAGTCTTTTGGGGTATGTCTCTACCAGCTTTGCACATCTAGAGACTGAAATTTTTGCCCATTCTTCTTTGCAAAATAGCTCAAGCTCAGCCAGATTGGATGGAAAATGTTTGTCTGTGAACAGCAATTCATGTCTTGCCACAGATGCTCAATGGGATTTAGGTCTGGACAGTGGTGTAACTAGGAATGGCTGGGCCCCAAGGCAAACATTTGACATGGGGCCCCCCCAGCAACCGCCCCCGTCAACCGCGCCCCCCCACACAAACCGCATTCCCCTCATTCCTGCAACACTATTATGCCCCATAGTAGCCCTGCACAGACTATTATGCCTCATAGTGGCCCCTGCACACAGTATTATGCCCCATAGCATTTCAATTTGATATATCTAATAACTGATGGACACAGTAATCTTTCAGGATTGAAATTAGGTTTATTGTACTAACAGAAAATGTGCAATATGCATTAAACCAAAATTTGACCGGTGCAAAAATTTGGGTACCCTTATCATTTTATTGATTTGAATACTCCTAACTACTTTTTACTGACTTACTGAAGCACAAAATTGGTTTTGTAACCTCACTGAGCTTTGAACTTCATAGCCAGGTGTATCCAATCATGAGAAAAGGTATTTAAGGTGGCCAATTGCAAGTTGTTCTCCTATTTGAATCTCCTCTGAAGAGTGGCATCATGGGCTCCTCAAAACAACTCTCAAATGATCTGAAAACAAAGATTGTTCAACATAGTTGTTCAGGGGAAGGATACAAAAAGTTGTCTCAGAGATTTAACCTGTCAGTTTCCACTGTGAGGAACATAGTAAGGAAATGGAAGACCACAGGGACAGTTCTTGTTAAGCCCAGAAGTGGCAGGCCAAGAAAAATATCAGAAAGGCAGAGAAGAAGAATGGTGAGAACAGTCAAGGACAATCCACAGACCACCTCCAAAGAGCTGCAGCATCATCTTGCTGCAGATGGTGTCACTGTGCATCGGTCAACAATACAGCACACTTTGCACAAGGAGAAGCCGTATGGGAGAGTGATGCGAAAGAAGCCGTTTCTGAAAGCACGCCACAAACAGAGTCGCCTGAGGTATGCAAAAGCACATTTGGACAAGCCAGCTTCATTTTGGAAGAAGGTCCTGTGGACTGATGAAACAAAGATTGAGTTGTTTGGTCATACAAAAAGGCGTTATGCATGGCGTCAAAAAAACACAGCATTCCAAGAAAAACACTTGCTACCCACTGTAAAATTTGGTGGAGGTTCCATCATGCTTTGGGGCTGTGTGGACAATGCCAGCACCGGGAATCTTGTTAAAGTTGAGGGTCGCATGGATTCAACTCAGTATCAGCAGATTCTTGAGAATAATGTACAAGAATCAGTGACGAATTTGAAGTTACGCCGGGGATGGATATTTCAGCAAGACAATGATCCAAAACACAGCTCCAAATCTACTCATGCATTCATGCAGAGGAACAATTACAATGTTCTGGAATGGCCATCCCAGTCCCCAGACCTGAATATCATTGAACATCTGTGGGATAATTTGAAGCGGGCTGTCCATGCTCGGCGACCATCAAACTTAACTGAACTAGAATTGTTTTGTAAAGAGGAATGGTCAAAAATACCTTCATCCAGGATCCAGGAACTGATTAAAAGCTACAGGAAGCGACTAGAGGCTGTTATTTTTGCAAAAGGAGGATCTACTAAACATTAATGTCACTTTTCTGTTGAGGTGCCCATACTTTTGCACCGGTCAAATTTTGGTTTAATGCATATTGCACATTTTCTGTTAGTACAATAAACCCCATTTCAATCCTGAAATATTACTGTGTCCATCAGTTATTAGATATATCAAATTGAAATGGCTGTTGCAAACACCCAAATATTTAGAACTAAAAATGATTAAGATTAATAGGGGTGCCCAAACTTTTTCATATGACTGTACAATGGTCAGACAATTTTGTAATAGAGGTTACTGTCATTGCACATATATAAAGCTGTATGAGCCGTCACCAGTCGTGTCCTCTAACATTCAGATGGTGCCTGGACATATAAAGCTAGTCTTATACGGCATCATATCCTGTGAGGTAATGTTGAAGCATAAACAGAGGAGGGTACGTTTTAGGGATTCTAACTACAGAAGGGTTTACATTAGGAGTTGTGATAGGCCTGTCTGAAAAGATGTGTCTTTAGTTTACGCATGAAGCTGTGGAAATTGGGGGTTAATCTGAAATCTTGTATACGAGCGTGGGAGGTTCTGATAATAGAGGATGTTAGTCTTAGGTCATTGAGTGAACGGAGAATACAGATTGGGCGATAGACAGAGATGAGGGAGGAAATGTAGGGAGGTGCAGCATTATGGAGAGCCTTGTGGATGAGGTGATAAGTTTATATTGTATTCTGTATTGAATAGGGAGAAAGATCCTCCTGCCACCCTTTGGATACCCCGCAATAATATTGCGAAGTCTGAGTGGCTGCCATTGCTGCCAGGAGGCCGAGCATTGCAGTACATTGCACAAGAGGTCAGAGATCCCTAGTTCAAGTCTCCTTGTGGGAAAAAAAAAAGAAAAGGAAGAAAAAGCTAAAAGAATAAATAAATACAAAAAACCACCTTTTCATTTTAAAAAAACACAAAGCAAACAAAAAAAAAATGTTAGGTATCCCCGTGTCTAAAAAGCGTTATTTATCTGGTAAGGTGAATACCGTATTTTGGTCACTTCTCTTTACATAAAAAAATAGCAATAAAAAGTGATCAAAAAGTCATGCATACAAACATTGGTAGCAATAAAAAGTACAATTTGCTCTGTAAATAAATATCTCCGTCAACTAAACAGTAAATAAAGTTATAGGCATCAGAATAAGAATAAGGTGACCCAAGGAAAATCATTCATTTTGAAAAGGTGACATTTTATTTATAAAAGTGGTAAAACATAATAAAACCAATATGAATATGGTATCAACGTAATCGTAATGACCCGCCAGACAAAGTTGCCATGTCATTTTTAATGCAGAGTGAACACTGTAAAAACAAAATGCAAAAAATTATGATAGAATTGTGAGTTTTTTCACACGGACCCCCAAAAAACATTAACAAAAGCTAATCAAAACATTATATGTACCCCAAAATGGTGTCAAATGAAAGTACAACTTATCACGCAAAGAATAAGCCCTCACATAGCTATGTTGACAGAAAAAATAAAAAAAAGTTATGAATTTGGAAGGCAGGGAAGGAAAATATGAAAAATTCACCAATCATTGACTTACAAACTACCCTGCGTCCTTAAGGGTTAATGTCCATTTCTTGGGTAATGTATTATTTTCTCTAACATTAAAAATGGATGAGTGGGTTGGGTCATAAAAAAAATGAAGTCTATCCAGACAAGTAAAAACTGATGCAAAATAGTCATTAAAACTGACAAACAGCCAGTACAAATGAGGAAAAATATTTGACACATTGATGGGAAATGAATATTAAAAAAAAAGTGCAGTTTGCAACTCCCAGGAGAGGTATTTCCTAAAATGCCCTAGGATCAGGTTAGATCAGAATTCCTCTAGTAAACTGCTACCAGTTGCCCAACAACATTTTGGAGTATGGAATCTAAGGCTTCCCCTAGGTCTTCACCAGAACCCATTGCATGGCAAGTTGGATTTGGCTGCTCAGGACCCAGGTCATGAAACCAAGGAGTATCAGACATCAGGTACACTAGCAAAATAAAGAACAAATCCAGTTACCTAAAAGGAGGGCAAAAGGAGTAACAATCTAGCCAAGGTTGTTTCAGGAAAGTTGATATAAGTCGTACTCAATGCCAGAAGTCAACACCATTCCAAGGCAGAAGCCAAGGGGGCTTAAACCAGGAGAAATAGCTAGCATTCAGAACCAGAAGATCAGTATGAAAAGTCCTTCTCACAGCAGAGTAAGAGACTTTACTTGCACAAGTTAATCACAGGCAAAGACTGAAGTTCTGCAAGTAAGCTAACATTATTAATTTGTTTATTGTTTCATATTTTATCTTCTTAAAGAGGACCTTTCACGTCCTCATGTATATGCTGTTTTACATAACTCTAGAGAGCCGGCAGTGCATTGAATTCAGCGCGCTGTCGGCTTTCTAGCGGTATGTAAAACAGCACATACATGAGGACGTTGAAGGTCCTCTTTAAACAATGTTTATTTTGTCATTTTGATGCATGTCATTGCATATTGCATGTTGTGGTTATGTCAATTGGCCCCTGTTGCATTATTTGTTTAAATATTATATTTTTTTTAGCATTTGTTCTTAAAAAAATTTAAACTTTTGTAGTTGGTGCTGTTAAAACACAATGGCAGACTTACGTGATGCTTTTCAATGCCAGCTTGTAGCAGGCACAAGTACAGTCATGGCCAAAAGTTTTGAGAATGACACAAATATTATATTTTCACATGATCTGCTGCCCTCTGGTTTTTATGTGTGTTTGTCAGATGTTTTTATCACATACAGAAATATAATTGCATTCATATTATGAGTAACAGAAGCTTATATTGACAGTTAGAATGAGTTAATGCAGCAAGTCAATATTTGCAGTGTTGACCCTTCTTCTTCAGGACCTCTGCAATTCTCCCTGGCATGCTCTCAATCAACTTCTGGACCAAATCCTGACTGATAGCAGTCCATTCTTGCAGAATCAATGCTTTAATTTTGTCTGAATTTGTTGGTTTTTGTTTGTCCACCCGTCTCTTGATGATTGACCACAAGTTCTCAATGGGATTAAGATCTGGGGAGTTTCCAGGCCATGGACCCAAAATCTCTATGTTTTGTTCCCTGAGCCATTTAGTTATCACCTTTGCTTTATGGCAAGGTGCTCCATCATGCTGGAAAAGGCATTGTTGAGCGCCAAACTGCTCTTGGACGGTTGGGAGAAGTTGCTCTTGGAGGACATTCTGGTACCATTCTTTATTCATGGCTGTGTTTTTAGGCAAGACTGTGAGAGAGCCGATTCCCTTGGCTGAGAAGCAACCCCACACATGAATGGTTTCAGGATGCTTTACAGTTGGCATGAGACAAGACTGGTGGTAGCGCTCACCTCTTCTTCTCCGAATAAGCTGTTTTCCAGATGTTCCAAACAATCGAAAAGGGGATTCATCAGAGAAAATGACTTTACCCCAGTCCTCAGCAGTCCACTCCCTGTACCTTTTGCAGAATATCAGTCTGTCCCTGATGTTTTTTCTGGAGAGAAGTGGCTTCTTTGCTGCCCTCCTTGAGACCAGGCCTTGCTCCAAGAGTCTCCGCTTCACAGTGCGTGCAGATGCACTCACACCTGCCTGCTGCCATTCCTCAGCAAGCTCTGCACTGCTGGTAGCCCGATCCCGCAGCTGAAACACTTTTAAGAGACGGTCCTGCCGCTTGCTGGTCTTTCTTGGGCGCCCTGGAGCCTTTTTGACACCAATGGAACCTCTCTCCTTGAAGTTCTTGATGATGCGATAGATTGTTGACTGAGGTGCAATCTTTCTAGCTGCAATACTCTTCCCAGTTAGGCCATTTTTGTGCAGTGCAATGATGACTGCACGTGTTTCTTTAGATATAACCATGGTTAACAGAAGAGAAACAATGATGGCAAGCACCAGCCTCCTTTTAAAGTGTCTAGTGGTGTCATTCTTACTTAATCATGACAGATTGATCTCCAGCCCTGTCCTCATCAACACCCACACCTGTGTTAATGGAGCAATCACTGAAACGATGTTAGGTGGTCCTGTTAAGGCAGGGCTGCAATGATGTTGAAATGTGTTTTGGGGGATAAAGTTCATTTTCTAGGCAAATATTGACTTTGCAAGTAATTGCTGTTAAGCTGATCACTCTTTATAACATTCTGGAGTATATGCAAATTGCCATTAGAAAAACTGAAGCAGTAGACTTTGTAAAAATTAATATTTGTATCATTCTCAAAACTTTTGGCCATGACTGTAGATTAGGTACTGCTGCAAATTGGATGTATATGTACACTGAACAGATAAGATTCCTAAGTGATGTGATAGATATTTATGAGTGAGTGTTTTTAATGTATTTCATGACTAATCTTTGTGTAAAACATACAGTGATAGTATTTTATTTTTTTTTTCATTATTAATGTTTTAATACACTGTTGTCAAAGTGTTCTTTATTGCTATCAAGAAGGTATGTTCATCTTCCCTTGGCACTCCACTCCCTTCCAGTGTTATGGCCCCTGTTCCCTCTGCTTGCATTCCCATTTGTACCTAAGTGGCAATGCTCTGTGAGCACTGTTGTTCAATCACTGCCTCAAGCAGTCACATGTTCCACACTACATATAGCGTCATCACTATGGGAGTGGAAGCAGAGTGTGAACGGGTGCCATATGTATGTGTATGTGAGTGTGAGGGGTAGGTTATTATGCCTTTTTCTTTGTCTGCCATATGCATTTATTTTTTGTGTTTTTTTATGATAATGCAAATCGTATAGATTGTAAACTATGGATAGTATACTCGTCATTAGGCAAAAGGGGTAACATTTTTTTTTTAATTTGTTTGGCACTGGTGAGGGTATCATGTGTACATTCCAATGTCTATTGTGTTGCACTCTGTGTCAAGTATTTTTGGCCTAATGAGGGTTATTTTTTGTTAACCAATACATACCATTATATACCGCGATACTAATGGCAAAAACACTGATGCAACCTGTGGTAGTCAGAAAACTCTCTGCTTGTTAAGGGTTTCTTTTTTTTTTGTTAACCAATACATACAAAGTGTGGAAAAAAACAAAAAAAAGAAGCTGACTAACGCAGTGTGTTATAGTCCTCTACCATTGACCTAATTAAATGGTCAGACCATACAGTCATTATGCTTGAATCACTTCCAACAACCAATACCAGAGCATGGAGGAATAACACCATTCTAAGCCACTCTATCTATAAACCCAAAATCGAGAAGGACTTCTTTACAACTAACTCTCCTTCTACTACTGATTTCTTTGTCTTATGGACTACCCACAAAGCATACATTCGCTGGACTCTGATTGAACTTGCCCACAGGGACAAAAAGTCCTGCCAAAAAGAAATCACTGATGCCTTAACCCAACCGGCAACTCTGGATCCAATACTCGTCTGGCCTCACAGACGAAATATTTAAAATTAGACATCGTTTACACCTTCTTCTCATTCAAGATTATGAAAAAGCATTAAAGTAGCTAAAGCTAAATACTACTCCCTGAGCAACAAGGCCGCTATACTGCTAGCTCAACAATTGAAAACCAGAGCAGCGAAAAAAAAAATCCCCTATATGAAACATCCATCCAATGCCACCAAACTAAAAGACCCTAGTGATATCGCCGAACCCTTCAGAAACTCTTACGCCCAACTATACAATCTATAAGATCAAATGCCTGCACCCTCGGACCACCATACTCTGATCTCTAACTTCCTAGCTCACCTGCAACTTCCGACCCTCTCACAGGACCACTTATCCTCTTCAAACAACCCAACATCACCCAACCAGAACTTCAACAAACTATCAAGACTCTCCCCAAAGGTACATAAATCACCAGGCCAAGATGGATTCTCCAATGAATACCTCTTTCAATTTCAACACATTCTTACCCCGTAACTTCTGGAATTCTTTAATCTTGCAATGTCTGGATCACACCTACAAAAAGAGTCTCTTGTGGCTTTGATTGTCACCCGACCAAAACCAGGTAAACCTTGTGACTCCTCACAAGTCCCCACAAAACTTTTGGCCTATCGCTTTATTCAACACAGACATCAAGCTGTATGCTAAAGTATTAGCCACCAGACTAGCTCTGATACTGCCAAACCAGACTGGGACTGACCAAGTAGGATTCGTTAAAGGCCACCAAGCTCCTGACAACACCAGATTCATCCTACATCTAGTAGACCTATTAGAGAGAAACAAAACTCCTTCCCTACTGGTTTCCCTGAACGCTGAAAAGGCGTTCGATCAAATTAATTGAACATTCGCTTTCTCGGTACTGGACAAGATGAGATTTTCCGGGTGCGATACTAAATCTATACCCTTCTCCATTAGCAAGGGATTTAACGAATGGCATTCTATCTGACAGCTCCTTTGATATCTATAATGACCATCGAACCGTTAGCACAAGTGCTCAGACAACACAAATTGATACACAGAGAAAGTGTAACAGATTCATCCCACCTAATTTATATCTATGCTGACGACAACATACTCTCCTTGAAACATCCGATTATTTAACTTTCAAACGCTATCGCCCTGATTAAACTGTATGGAACATTTTCAATTTACAAGATCAACGAAGACAATTCCCAAATCCTCCCTCTGAATATTCCCCCCTCCTCCTTAGCAAAATTGCAATTGGACATTCTCTTTGATTGGATTCTACAACACCTAACCACCATCTAGAAACATACCTAACGACTTACAGGGAAAAAAACAATCTTTAAATCTTTTACTCACCCCAATGGAACTTTTGTAATTGTGATCTCTGCTTATCGGTATGGAAGTCATCAGGCATATCTCGCATTTCGCAGTTATGGACTAACAGCACCCTGCTTTCATTTGGCCATCTGCAAAACCAATATAACCTCCCATTGCACTACCTGTTTACATACCTCAGACTAAAAAAATTCTTGTCGACTTCTCATAAAGTTGATATTGTCTGCAACAAGGAGCACCTCGATATCCTCAAATTGCCTAACAAATCCATGAAAATTTTACGTTCCATCTACCAAGTGATGGGCTTCAAGGATGACTTTGTCAAAATTGCAGCTATACGCAGCTGGGAAATCTCCCTCCAAAAATACTTCTTTCCCATCCAATGGAAAAGAGCGCTGGAATTCACTAAAAAGACTTTCAAATGTGTAACACATTTAAAACACCACATACTTGGCCATACACTGCTTTCAGCCACATTGGCTCTTCTCAGACAGTGGAAGTCCTCTTGTATCCCAACAATTTCAGATCTGTCTGACATGCTCCACCAAACCTTCCACTATGAGAGGATACTCTCCCACTTCAACAGAAATTGGCTACCATGGGTATACAGACTTACACTCTCCCTAACTCCATAGCCTGATGACAAATCCTATTCACCTGAATCTACAACTCTACCCATCCTTGCCCTATTGTTTACCACGCGAACTGCTATGGACACTACACTTGATATGTCTTTACCTGAATATTTTGCTGTTTTGTGATGATACATATTGCTTTATTATTTGGTTGTCATTTTTCTTTTTTACTCTATGCATTTCTTGCAGCATTTGAGACCCAGAACTCAGTTCTCATCGAAGACATTTCCCAGTTAACCATACATTATAAGTTTTTTAAGCGCTACTTCTGGTCAATACAGATGGGAAAAAAAAAGTATTTAGTCAGCCACCAATTGTGCAAGTTCTCCCACTTAAAAAGATGAGAAAGGCCTGTAATTGACATCATAGGTAGACCTCAACTATAAGAGACAAAATGAGAAAACATATCTAGAAAATCACATTGTCTCATTTTTTAAGAATTTATTTGCAAATTATGGTGGGAAATAAGTATTTGGTCAGCTACAAACAAGCAAGATTTCTGGCTCTCACAGACCTGTAACTTCTTCTTTAAGAGGCTCCTCTGTCCTTCACTCATTACCTGTAGTAATGGCACCTGTTTGAAATTGTTATCAGTATAAAAGACACCTGTCCACAACCTCAAACAGTCACAGTCCAAACTCCACTATCGTGAAGACCAAAGAGCTGTGGAAGGACACCAGAAACAAAATTGTAGACCTGCACCAGGCTGGGAAGACTGAATCTGCAATAGGCAAGCAGCTTGGTGTGCAGAAATCAACTGTGGGAGCAATAATTAGAAAATGGAAGACATACAAGACCACTGATAATCTCCCTCGATCAGGGGCTCCACGCAAGATCTCATCCCGTGGGGTCAAAATGATCACAAGAACGGTGAGCAAAAATCTCAGAACCACACGGGGGGACCTAGTGAATGACCTGTAGAAAACTGGGACTAACATAACAAAGGCTACCATCAGTAACACACTATGCTGCCAGGGACTCAGATCCTGCAGTGACAGACGTGTCCCCCTGCTTAAGCCAGTACATATTCAGGCCCGTGTGAAGTTTGCTCGAGAGCATTTGGATGTTCCAGAAGAGTATTGGGAGAATGTCATATGGTCGGATGAAACCAAAGTAGAACTATTTGGTAGAAACACAACTCGTCGTGTTTGGAGGAGAGTGAATGCTGAGTTGCATCCCAAGTACACCATACCTACTGTGAAGAATGGGGGTGGCAACATCATGCTTTGGGGCTGTTTCTCTGCAAAGGGACCAGGACGACTGATCCGTGTACATGAAAGAATGAATGGGGTGATGTATCGTGAGATTTTGATTGCAGACCTCCTTCCATCAGCAAGGGCATTGAATATGAAACGCGGCTGGGTCTTTCAGCATGACAATGATCCCAAGCACACCGCCACGGCAATGAAGGAGTGGCTTTGTAAGAAGCATTTCAAGGTCCTGGAGTGGCCTAGCCAGTCTCCAGATCTCAGCCCCATAGAAAGCCTTTGGAGGGAGTTGAAAGTCTGTGTTGCCCAGTGACAGCCCCAAAACATCACTGCTCTAGAGGAGCTCTGCATGGAGGAATGGGCCAACATACCAGCAACAGTGTGTGCCAACCTTGTGAAGACTTACAGAAAAATTTGACCTCTGTCATTGCCAACAAAGGATATATAACAAAGTATTGAGATGAACTTTTGTTATTGACCAAATACTTATTTTCCACCATAATTTGCAAATAAATTCTTAAAAAATCAGACAATGTGATTTTCTAGATATGTTTTCTCATTTTGTCTCTCATAGTTGAGGTCTGCCTATGATGTCAATTACAGGCCTCTCTCATCTTTTTTAGTAGGAGAACTTGCACAATTGGTGGCTGACTAAATACTTTTTTTTCCCCACTGTTTCTTTTTCTTTGTATCGTGTTCTCTTCCCTTTCTTTCTTGTTTGTTTATTATATTAAAAACAATAAAAATTTATTGAATGGGGGTGTGTGGCTAAGTGAATGGATGCCTGACCCTGAGCTCTTGCAACTATCACCAGCTATCTACTGCATTACAGCTCCATCCTAGCCTTAATTTCTTCTCAACTGCCCTAAGGTTCTCCCCCAATCCTCAGTCTGCTAATTTGGGGCATAGTTTCTGTGATTCTGCCTGGAACGGAGGTCCGGTGAAGATCGTGGCATACCATCATCACACGGCCGCCCACCATCTTAGGCCCAGATCCCTGCAGTCCACCTCTTCTCTCTCCTCTTTACCAAAACACCACCTGGCCTCCAATCTTGCTTACTCTGACCTCGTAAGATTTGTGGGACTCAGAATCACCGCAATCTCTGACTGACAGCGCACTCACCTGATCAGATATTGCCTCCTATAACACCTTTGCTGCTGAATATCATGTAGGTGAGTTCTCAGTTCGCCATAAGCTCCCTGGTTCCCTGCATACCAGACCATTCAGGAGGAATCACTAGTATCCTCTGGTGTCCTTCCCTGGGCACACCACTGTCTGCCTCCTTGTACTAGTCCTCCCATCAGCACAGAACTACAGTTAGCCTCTGGGTCCCTTCACTTCCAAAGATGGTCTCCAGACACATACTGGACCTCTAGCTCTCAGTTACAGTGCACCTCCACAACCACGGCCCCATGGGAATATCCCCAGCTTCTTACCAGTGGACTCTAGGCCCATCCTATCCCTCTAGAGGTCCCATCATCCTCTTGCTATCATAGCCACATTCATCAGCCTCTCCACTGTAGACCTTGTGAAGACTGACAGCCATCTGGCCTTATGTTGCTCTTCTGGGCAAAACACCCCTCTTGGGGAGGGGAGTGCTGAGCCCTACTCATCCATCAGGGGGCTCCTAACCCTCCCCTTGGTGTACCCTAGGCTAGCTGCACATCCCTGCTGCTTTATTGATAAGACTGCCAACCATGTGGCCCTCTTTTGCTCCTCCAGGCAGAAGACATCTCTGAGATTTTCTTGGGAAGGGGAGTGATGAACCCCTACTCATCCATCAGGGGGCTCCTCTCCTTCCCCCTGATGTATCCTAGGCTAGCTGCATACCCCTGCTGCTCTATTGATCTCGGAACGGTGACCTTCATCTGGATCCCTTCGTTAACCCCTCCAGACACCCTGTGTGCCATGACAATCATATCCGTACTTGATAGTGGGAAGACCTCTCAATTGATTAGTTATTTCACCACTTCTTGTACCCTCTTCCTTCAAACTACAGCTCAGTCAGGGCACCATCTTGCTTTGCTCGCTATGATAGCTTAATTCTTCAGCCTCAAGCACCGTACAGTGGCCCAACACATATATTGCCCCACTACTCCAATATCTTACCTCTCTAATCTATGACATCTGTACTTCCAATATTGTGAAAGTCAAAAAATAAGTTGAGTGGTCAGACAACAATTTAACCAATTATTTTAAAAGGAATTGCAACAGAGACAGTGATAGAGGGCATTCTCCACCTAGCCCTGCTAAAATACTTCCTCCATTCCCCGACTGTCAATATTATTGCCATGGTGGACTACTTGAATGCAGCGGTCCCAGACCAGTCAATGGATGCACCAGCCTTGCATCTAGCCCCTACTCCAGAAGACATTCACTAAGCAATTAAAAATCTCTGCCCTCCACAACAATTGGTACAACTAGAAGTTCCAGCTTTGACTCCAATTTCATCGTCCCCCATTAATAGTCCAGTTAAACAAAAACCTCGCCTGGACTTCCCCCCTCTGCGGGAGATACTCACTTTCAAGTACAGCAACAAAGACCAGCACAGGCTCCAGATGGTGGCCTTGACACATTTCACACCAATGTTGTGGCCTCTCAGAATACACTAAAGGACATGCTCCTTGCCCTCCGTAGCTCCTTACAGGTGGATACATCCCAACTCTTTACACCGTTACAATCCTCTGTCTCTGCCCTGGATGGTAGAGTGACACATATCAAAAACAAAATGAGAGACTTTGCGACTTCTCACAGCAAAATGAGAGACTTCTCTTTATCTTTTATATTATAGGATGTCATTTTGGTCTGCTGGTTATTCATTATAGTGGTGACTGTTTGCCTTCTTCCTGCGTTTTCATAGTATCAGTGGATAATTTGTGCTTGATAAAGGGGGAATTTTGTCTCCCTTTTTTGGGCATTCAGACATATATGATTATTTAATGCATTACAGCAGTGTCTGGGCTTTCTAGTTCCCACTTTTTGTTTAGATATATGACTTTGACTGAAATTGATTATTCTTTGATGCATGTTATTATATTGTACCTCCTTTACCACGTGTATAACATCTGAGTGGATATGTTGTCTTTGTACCCATATTATTTAATTGTCTGTATTATTTGTATTCAATAAATTGTATATTTTTATATAAATTAGTTGTGTAGAATTTATTCTTTGAAATTTTGTTAGAGCAATTCTACGCCTTTTTTGTAAAATACTCTTTTGATATGGCCCTTTCCTTTTTGAGGTGTTTTCTTAAATTTCCTGTATTTATTTACAGAAGTTTTTTCCATCAACCGTGATGGACTTTAGGGCACGAGAGGCGTCGTGGAAATTACAAAACGACGCAATATTTGGGGGAAGCAATATATCTACTGAAACAGCAGATCAAAGGACTGTGAGAGAATTAAAACGTTGAAACAGACCTTACATAAACAAATGAAGACATGGTGGAACAAAGTTTCTTTGGAGAACTATTTGGGTAAGCAGCTTATCCCACGTGGTTTACGTATTCAATTATTTCCGTCTTTTGGTACTCTTAACAGCGACTTTTGCTGATCGCTGGGAGACAATTTTGAGTACAATAGTAAAATTTTGGATGATCTGAATATTGAAATTGATAAATTAGAGCAAGAATTAAAGAGAAGATTAACTACTGTGGAGCTTGAAACTATGCATAAAGAAATGAATGATTTATTATCAACATGGGAAAAACAGATACAGCAGTTTAAAAGCAGGAAATATCAAAGAGATTTACTTGATATGCAAAATAATAGAGTCTACAAATGGAAATTTTCAAGAGATATGCCACGGAGTAGGAGTTCTTCTATTTCATCTATGGGTTCCACAGGTGGTGACTCTAGATATTCTTTAAAAGGTCGAGACATTTTACTCGCCAATATAAGAGGAAGCATGAAAATATGGATTCAATACAAAAGAAAAGACCTACTTTACCACAGACCAACAATATGGTTCGATACCTTTACCACGATTAAAGATCTACATTTATTTGCCAGAAAATAGATTTTTTAAAAATTACATCATAAACAGGATTCGGTTTCTTTGTTTTCAACATCAATGGAATTAGAAGCGTTACAGATTTTACAAGAACTTTTGGAAGAACAATATGTGGAAACAACAGGTAATTTTCCTCTCAGCCTTATACCTAAATCAAAAAAATTTCCGCCACTCAATCTTGTAACCAATGTTGAGATTTTTGTGAATCTGGTTAGTGAAGATTTAAAGAAAATTACATCAAGAATACACAATGATAATTGCTCCCCTATACATTGGCGAGCAATTCAAGAGTTATCTTCAATGACAGATATTGTTATTAAACAATCAGATAAAGGAGGAAATGTGGTGTTATGGTGTTATGGCCTAAGAAAATGTATGACCGAGAAGCAAATCGTCAATTAAAGGATTCTGTATGCTATAACAGACTTACTTTTAACCCTCTTCAAAAATTCTCGGCTGAATTACTCCTTATTTTACAGGAGGCAGTTGAAAATGGAATTCTATCTCAAAAACAGTTGACATATCTTTTACTTGAATCACCATCTGTAGCAACTTTTTACATGCTCCCAAAAGTACACAAAAATCTTTCGTGTCCACCAGGACGTCCTATTGTATCAGGTAATAATGGGCTATGTGAACTAATTTGTAAATTCATCGATTCCTATTTAAAACCTATAGTTGAGACATTGCCTTCATATATTAAGGATACCTCAGATGTCTTGTTGAAGATTGATGGAATACATTTGGAACCTGATATGCTTCTGGTTACCTGCGATGTTGAATCATTATATACCTCTATCAAGCATCAAGATGGTTTGGAAGCAGTGCGGACTTTCATTGAAATGTCCACAATTAATGAAGATTTGGGTAAGTTATTATGTGACCTTTTGTCCTTTGCTCTTACTCATAATTTTTTTCTTTTTAAGGATATTTTTTACCTACAGCTCCAGGGAACAGCGATGGAGGCGTCTTGTGCACCCTCATATGCCAACCTGTTCCTGGAGCTGTGGGAACGGCGTATTTTTCTTACTGAACCTCCCCCTTTAATTGAACATGTTCAATTTTGGGGGAGGTTTATTGATGATATTCTTATGATTTGGCAGGGTACAGTTGGTGATTTGGAGATCTTTATGGGTCACCTGAACCAAAATGATAAAAAATATTACACTTACCTATAAGTGGAGTCGTTCGGAATTGGACTTCCTAGATTTCAAACTTCAAGTGGCTATTGATGGGAGTATCCAGACTGATCTTTTTCGTAAAAAAACAGCAACTAATTCTCTTCTTCACTATAATTCATCACATTAGATAATTTATCTAATAAAGAAAGAATCTCCTTAAAAGTCTTATGGGCAATAATACTATCACCATAAGAGGGGCGGACAAGGGAGGGGGGATTGTAATACAGGACCGTTCCACGTATATAGTGGAAACCCACAGGATCCTATTAGATCCTACATATTATATACAGCTGACTCATGATCCCACCCCCGAATATATAACACCGTATACAAACTTAATTATAGAAGCAGCGGAGGTAGGGATTCTAACAAAAAAAGAAAAACTATTCCTTCTACCTGAAAATCCACAACTGGCTCTCTTTTATCATTTACCCAAAATCCATAAGAATGCTACCGATCCCCCAGGTAGACCTATAATTTCTGGCATTAACTCTCTCACCTCCAATCTGTCCCAGTATATAGACATTATTTTACAAAAATATGTGATTAATCTCCAGTCATACATAAAAGATTCTGCCAGCTTAATATTTGATTTGTTAATTATCCCATGGAAACCAACCTACTGCTGGGCAACACTTGATGTAGCTGCGTTATACAGCAATATTCCACACGAGAAGGGCCTATCCACCATCTCCAAGTACCTTTCATCTGATCCCGCCATGCCTAACAATCAACAAACTTTTATCCTGGACAGTATTCAATTTATATTAAAGCATAATGCGTTTCACTTTGGTTCAGATATATTTTTACAGATACGGGGGGACCGCGATGGGAACTCGTTTCGCACCGAGTTTCGCAAATTTATTTATGGGTGAGTTTGAGAATGAAACCATATACTGAGACCACCCATGGGCTAAACATATCATCTATTATAAAAGATACATAGATGACTTGATCTTCATATGGGAAGGGGACACTAAATCCTTTAATGCATTCACAGACCATTTGAACAACCATGTGAATGAATGGGGCATTACTCTATCTGGTACAACATCAAGTACATCCATTGAATATCTTGACTTACAACTGATGAATATTGATAGTAAGATAGTGACAAAAACTTTTTTTCAAAAAAGTTGATTCTAATAGTCTTCTGGAATACAACAGTTCTCACTATAAAAAATGGAAGAATAATATACCCTACAGTCAATTTCGGAGGATAAGACGCAATTGTACATTAGATTACGATTATGAAAATCAAAGTAAAATCATCACAAAAAGATTTTCTGAAAAACATTACCTGACAGGAATAATCGAATCAGCGCAATATAGAGTGAAACAACTTACTCAACTTGATTGTATCAAACCCTCAACTAAACTCCGAAAGAAACCTCCCCAATTTAATTTTATAACCACTTACAACTATCAACATCAGCAGGTCAAGTCTATACTCTCAAAATATTGGTCACTACTAACTAATGACCCTTTTTTGAGTAAAACTCTTCCAAAAACACCGTGTGTCACTTACAGACGTGCCAGAAATTTAAAAAACTTATTAGCCCCCAGAAAATTGAGGGAATCCAAGATTCCTAGAGTGATTAATATTCAGCCAAAACCTGCCCAAGGTGGGAGTTACAAATGTAACGTAACTAGATGCAAATGCTGTAGTAGCATCACTCATGGTCAAACTACAATTACTAGTAACTCCACAGGTGAGACTTTTCCAATCAAGCCACATCTTACATGCAACTCATCCTTTGTCATCTATGTTATTCACTGTCAGTGTGGCTTACAATATGTGGGGCGCACCACTATGCACCTCAGGGAACTTTTAAACAAACATCGGGCCAACGTTCTTAAGGGTTTTCAGACACGCCGCCAAATATCATGATTGTGAATTTAATGTATTCAAAATCACTCCAATAGATCAAATTACTACTACAAATAATGAGTTACTTAAAAGAAAAGAATTCTTTTGGATCTATAGACTGAACACAATGGTACCCGTAGGTCTAAATGAAGCATCAGAAAAACATTTTTGAGTATCAATCCAAGTTCATATGTTAAACCAATTTGATGCAATATACCTTTGATTTTCTGTCGTTTTGAGCTTCCCATTCTATTCCCCTCTAAGGAATTCCAATAATTATTTTTTATCGTCCTCAATATTTGATTATTTTATATATTTTATCAATTGTATTTATTATTGTATGCTTATTTATTCCTAACTCATTTTACTTATCTATAAATTATTCATATAATGTACTGTAAACTTTTTCTATTGCTTCTATGTTTTCTAATTAATTTTTCTCATCATTTTTTTTTTTCTCACATATAATTATATATTTATTTTTGTTTTTTTTTTTTTTTTTTTCCCCTCTCTTTATTTATTTTAGATTCATTAGCCACGCCCCCACACGGGAGGGGGCGTGGCTACTGCCCGTTTTTGTCCCATTTTTTTATTTTTGTAAAGTATATATATGCTATGATACCCATGCTATGTTTTTATGCACACTTGAAAAAGGGCTTGTCCCGAAATGCGTCGTGTGTTTTAATGGATTAAAGACTACATTTATTCTGGACCAGCGCTCATCTGCCTCCTATTTTTTACCTGCATCTGGGTTATATACAAGAAGGTATGCAGAGGGCAATTTCCACAACACGAAGTGATGCGATGAAGACTAAAAGGAAATGCCAGGATACACAGAACCAGGTAAGGTTCATCACCACCTATAATTCAAAATGGTTTGAGATTAGACAGATCCTTAAGAAACATTGGGGAGTCCTCAGGAATGATGCTACTCTGTGCAAATTTATTGGGAAACAACCTGTATTGACATATAGAAGATCCAAGAATTTGAAGGATACATTGGTGCATAACCATTATGTACCTGGCCCACCAGAATTTTAGTTTGGTGGGCATGGACCCAATTTGGGTTGTCGACCTTGTGGCAAATGTGTAGCATGCTGTAATGTTGAATCTTCATCTAAGTTCTGGAATTCAGATCGCTCTCGATTTTATGAAATTCATCATAATCTTAATTGTCATTCGATTGGAGTGATTTATTTTGCATTATGTCCCTGTAATCTCATTTATATAGGTTTGACTACACGAGAATTCAGAAGATGTGTTCGAGAGCACATACTTGGGATTGCAAATGCGGCTACTATTGACGATATTAGCACTTTAAAAACCATACTCAAACATTTTAAAATTCACCATAATTCACATCCAACTGGTTTTAGAATATGGGCCATTGATCAGGTAACTGCTGGACTTAGAGCGGGCAGGTGGAAACAACATTTAGCCCAAAAAGAAAGTAGATGGATATTTACTTCGAATACTGTTTCACCTAATGGACTCAAGGAACATGTAAGTTTTGCTCCTTTCTTGTAGATAGGATTCTTTTTACGAGTATAAAATACATATATATTTTTTTTCTCTCATATTACTATTTTAATTGCTGCGGTTTATTGTATCATCTTATTTTATTTTATTTAGTTTGGCCATAAGTTTTTTTAAGAAAAGAATATTTTTTTGAAAAATCTTTTTGTTTTTTTGATTTTAGTATGTTGTTTGTGAATTGTATTTTAATGTTGTTTTTTCTTTTCTTTTTTGATCCACATATAGCATGTATTGATATTCTTGAGGCGTCCATTGGAGACCATTTTTATTTTCTGTTTTGTTAAGTTTATGACCTTTTAACGTGCTGTCTGTATCGATATTAATAGTACAGTATATACACTTTTTTTCACATTAGCACTTTTTCGCACTGCGCACTTTATTTTTTTCACTTTTATATATTTTTTTCACTTTTTTATTTGTGTGTTTTATTGCTAATTCTATTTATTTATATATATTTATGATATTGTTGTCATAATATTTGTAATTGTAAGGTTTATTGTGATGAAATTTATACACTTTTTATGATGAATTTCACGTATTCATATTTATTTATTAATTTATTGTAGTGTCACTAGTATTTCATAGTGTTTTCAACTGGTATATTGATTCGAGTATTTGTTAATTTTTGTATCTTTTAAACAGCTCGTTGGGTCTATTTTTATATGTATTTCCTAGTTTTCTATTGCTCATTTTGATATACGTATGTAGTTATCATGATATACCTTTATGCTTATTGTGCATGGGAGTTGTTTAGGATAGTTTCGCTTTTGAGTCCCGCAATGTCTTTTTTATTCTCACGCATGCGCAATGCGAAATGAGCTCCGTGATAGATGCCATTATTAGCTATCGGTATCTGGTAGGCACGTTTCCTTTTTATTATTATTATATACAGCTGGCAAGCTGTATTTTCTCTATAAAAAGGGTGTCATTTCTTCTTGGCCTTACCCCCTAACGAAGCCATTCTGGCGAAACGCGCGTTGGGGTGCTCCTTTTCCCGTGGTATGAACACCATACCTACTGTGAAGCATGGGGGTGGCAACATCATGCTTTGGGACTGTTTCTCTGCAAAGGGACCAGGACGACTGATCCGTGTACATGAAAGAATGAATGGGGCCATGTATCGTGAGATTTTGAGTGCAAATCTCCTTCCATCAGCAAGGGCATTGAAGATGAAACATGCTGGGTCTTTCAGCGTGACAATGATCCCTAGCACACCACCAGGGCAACGAAGGAGTGGCTTCATAAGAAGAATGGCAGAGAATGGCTCCATTCATTCTTTCATGTACACAGATCAGTCATCCTGGTTCCTATGCAGAGAAACAGCCCCAAAGCATGATGTTGCCACCCCATGCTACACAGTAGGTATGGTGTTCTTTGGATGCAACACAGCATTCACTCTCCTCCAAACACGACAAGTTGTGTTTCTACCAAACAGTTCTACTTTGGTTTCATCTGACCATATGACATTCTCCCAATACTCTTCTAGAACATCCAAATGCTCCCTAGCAAACTTCAGATGGGCCTGGATATGTACTGGCTTAATCAGGGGGACACGTCTGTCACTGCAGGATCTAAGTCCCTGGCGGCATAGTGTGTTACTGTCAGTAGCCTTTGTTACGTTAGTCCCAGCTTTCTGCAGGTCATTCACTAGGTCCCCCCGTGTGGTTCTGAGATTTTTGCTCACCGTTCTTGTGATCATTTTGACCCCACGGGGTGAGATCTTGCGTGGAGCCCCTGATCGAGGGAGATTATCAGTGGTCTTGTATGTCTTCCATTTTCTAATTATTGCTCCCACTGTTGATTTCTTCAAACCAATCTGCTTGCCTATTGCAGATTCAGTCTTCCCAGCCTGGTGCAGGTGAACAATTTTGTTTCTGGTGTCCTTCCACAGGTCTTTGGTCTTCACCATAGTGGAGTTTGGAGTGTGACTGTTTGAGGTTGTGGACAGGTGTCTTTTATATTAATAACAAACAGGTGCCATTACTAAAGATAATGAGTGGAGGGCAGAGGAGCCTCTTAAAGAAGAAGTTACATGTCTGTGAGAGCCAGAAATCTGGCTTGTTTGTAGGTGACCAAATACTTATTTTCCACCATAATTTGGAAATAAATTCTTAAAAAATCAGACAATGTGATTTTCTAGATATGTTTTCTCATTTTGTCTCTCATAGTTGAGGTCTACCTAGCTATTATGTCAATTACAGGCCTCTCTCATCTTTTTAAGTGAGAGAACTTGAACAATTGGTGGCTGACTATATACTTTTTTTCCCCACTGCAGCACCATTAATTCCATGCTGCTTTACATTTGAGTGTTTACATATGGTACACAAAATATACAAAACAAATATAATACTAACAGTGACCAACTGGCACAGTGGGATAGAGGGCACTGCCCGCAAGGGCTTACAACCTATGAGGGAAGAGGGATAGAGACAGACGGTGAGGGTAGAGGCTGTTCAGGTGGTGGTGTGTAGCATTATTACAGTAGCATTATTGGAAGTTGTAGGCCTTCCTGAATAGGTGAGTCTTCAGGGCCTTCTTGAACATGTGACTGTGGGGGACAGTCTTACGTGTCATGGTAATGAGTTCCAGAATATGGGGGATGCACGGGAGAAGTGTTGGAGATGGTTGCGTGAAGAGCGGATAAGAGCAGAGCGGAGTAGGAGGCCTTTGGAGGATCATAGGTTACATGTGTGCAGGTAGCGGGAGATTAGGTTAGAGATATAGGGAGGGAACAGGTTGTAGATGGCTTTATATGTCAGTGTTAGTAATTTGAACTCGCTGGGCAACAAGTAGCCAGTGAAGGGATTGGCAGAGGGGAGCTGCTGATGAAGAACGAGGGGAGAGGTGTATTAAGCGAGCTGCACCGTTTAAGGTGGACTGGAGCGGGGCAAGAGTATTTGCTGGGAGGCCATGGAGAAGGATGTTACAGTAGTCTAGGCGGGGAGATTATGAGGGCGTGGACTAGCACCTTTGTAGTTTCAGAGGTGAGGAAGGAGAGGATTCGATGGATGTTCTTGAGTTGGAAGCGGCAAGAGGTATTGAGGGTTTGAATATGCGACTTGAAGGATAGGTCAGAGTCTAAGGTTATCCTAAGGCAGCGGACCCATGGGACTGGGGTGAGTGTGGCTCCATTCAATTTGATAGAGGGTTCAGGTAGTTTTTACAGTTCTGCCCTGGTTATTTAAGGCACATATTATACATGGGCAAACCAATGAGCACTTACCAAATCCCTCATTGCAGTCTTAGATTGATGTGTCATACCGTGTGATATCTGAGCCATCATAGGATAGAGTGTCTGAGGCAAACAAAGTTTATTGTCATTTTGCCAAAGTCCATCCACTCTCTCTGTTGCTCCTTTGCTCCGCCATTCCTGGATTTCATCTTGAGAAACTTGATTCTATAATGTCTTAAGTAAAGCAGGAGAGACAGACTGCTATGTCAGCAGGAGCAGCTACCATTACCTGTGGCATAGTGTAGGTGGCTGCTGCCCTCTTAGCAGCTTGATCTGCTCTGTCATTCCCTCTTCTGCTAGATGTATCTGCTTTGTTTTGACTTTTAATTTTCACCATAGCTACTTGTTCCGGTAACAATAAACAGTCCATTATATATTTTACACTCTCAGAGTTTTTAATTGGCTTACCACTGGATGTCAGGAAGGAGTGGGCCTTCCAAATAGGTCCATAGTCGTGTGCAATGCCAAACGCATATCTGGAATCAGTGTAAATGTTAGCTGTTTTGTCTTTTGCTATCCTGCAGGCTTCAACCAGAGCTCGGAGCTCTGCTTCCTGGGCTTGTAACATATCATTTTCTGTCACCACAGCATGCCCTGTGTAAAATTTTCCCTCAATACCATACCTCAATCCATCCACAAAGAGTTCAAACTCAGTGTTAGCTAATGGGTGGTCTGGAACATGTGAAAAACCCACTGTCTCCTGTGCCATAAGGGCTAAACAATCATGGGGCTCTGAAATTTCAGGGTCTATCTCCTCCCCTTACTCCATAGGCAATAGGATGTGATAAATGTCGTGGTTGTACTTGTGTTAACACGGCAATGTCATGTGGTGCTAAAACTAGAAGTACATATTTCAAAACAATATATGCCGATTTGTCTGAGAGTAATTTCACAGCAATGATTGCATGAATACAAGATGGAGCTCCTTGTGCTACTGAATAAGCTGTCGGTCTATGTTGTGTACCATGAGTTTGTGTAAGAACTGCAATAGCATTACCATTCATCTCTGTATAATGTTGTACGGTGTTAGCCATAGAAAGTAGTGGAAGAGTGAAGAAATCAGGCGATACCTTTCAGAGGCTAACTGAGTATATTTGATGGTAAGCTTTCGAGAGTACTAGCTCTCTTCTTCAGACATGGTGTTATACAAGAAATTGAAAATTCACAGACTTTTTATACACAAAAGACATGGACCTTCAAAGGATCTTAGAATCCTTACAAAAACAAAATGCAATATAAGTAGAGAAGTTATTTACAACAGGTCAAAAAATAAACAATCTGGAAAATTGTGGGGCGTGACAGAGGGATCAGTAATTCTTGCTGTTATCTGTTGGCTATCAGGTGGTGATTTGTGACCCTCACAGTTCATACATAGTGTGACATGAAACTGGCATGAATATTAAGTCCAAGTTGCCGAGTTTGAAATTTTTGCATTAACCACTTCCATACCAGATGCTTTACCCCCTTCCAGACCAGACACATTTTCGGGTTTTTTGTATGTGCGCTTTTCAGGGATGTAAAGTTTTTATCATTAATTTCTGCGTCTTTTTTCGGTGACACATAGGGCTTTATTTTTATGTTTATATTTTTGCATGCATTTTCATTTTTTTTATATCTGGGAAAATCTAAACAAATGAGGAGGGAAAACGTGTCTGTTTTTCACTTTTCATTTTTTTTAAATTTAATAACACAAAGTACTACTAAAAAACTTTTAAAATAGTTTTGAACTCTCCTTTACGGTAATTTTTATTTTGTATGGTGTTGTTGGGGGTGGGGCTATAACCTTTAATAAGGGCGTTTTATTGGCGTATTATTTTATTTTAATTATTTTAATTATATTACTTTTTTTATTTTTATTTTCATTTCTTTTTATTTATTTATTTTACAATGTGTCCCCATAAGGTCATGTAAGGCCTGTAACGGGGGCTGATACATTTAGCCCATTACTACAGAGCTGATATGGGTCCTGTAGGACCCAGCAGCTCTTACAGACGCTGATCCCGGCAGATCACATGACCGCGGGGTCAGAGGGCAGTTGCAAGATGGCGGCGCCCATAGCGCTGTATACACAGCGATCGGGATGGCAAGTAATAAACCTTTCCTGCCTTCTCTCTGGGAGCTCCAGCTGAAGTTACAGCCGGCTCCCTGTTTCAGCAGCTGCACGATTTTATGCAGCTGCTGAATTCTGCTTGGACGTACCGGTACATCCTTGCAGAAATAGACAACCACCTTCCGGACGTATATAGTCTATGGGCGGTACAGAAGTGATTAGCTTATATTCCCATTCCTTTCTCTCCCTCTGCGTCTTAAAATGTCCCATTAAAACCACAACCCGCAAATCTTCAATAGAGTGGTCTTCTCCGGAGAAATGTGCGGCCACTGGGAGATCAGCTCTGCTGTTATTAATGGTGAATCTGTGTGAGTTCATGCGCTGACTGAGTATCTGCCCTGTTTCCCCATGTCTGAAGAAGAGAGCTAGTACTATCGAAAGCTTACCATCAAATATACTCAGTTAGCCTCTAAAAGTTATCGCCTGATTTCTTCACTCTTCCACTACAGTCATGGCCAAAAGTTTTGAGAATGATACAAATATTAATTTTTACAAAGTCTACTGCTTCAGTTTTTCTAATGGCAATTTGCATATACTCCAGAATGTTATAAAGAGTGATCAGCTTAACAGCAATTACTTGCAAAGTCAATATTTGCCTAGAAAATGAACTTTATCCCCCAAAACACATTTCAACATCATTGCAGCCCTGTCTTAAAAGGACCACCTAACATCGTTTCAGTGATTGCTCCATTAACACAGGTGTGGGTGTTGATGAGGACAGGGCTGGAGATCAATCTGTCATGATTAAGTAAGAATGACACCACTGGACACTTTAAAAGGAGGCTGGTGCTTGCCATCATTGTTTCTCTTCTGTTAACCATGGTTATCTCTAAAGAAACACGTGCAGTCATCATTGCACTGCACAAAAATGGCCTAACTGGGAAGAGTATTGCAGCTAGAAAGATTGCACCTCAGTCAACAATCTATCGCATCATCAAGAACTTCAAGGAGAGAGGTTCCATTGGTGCCAAAAAGGCTCCAGGGCGCCCAAGAAAGACCAGCAAGTGGCAGGACCGTCTCTTAAAAGTGTTTCAGCTGCGGGATCGGGCTACCAGCAGTGCAGAGCTTGCTGAGGAATGGCAGCAGGCAGGTGTGAGTGCATCTGCACGCACTGTGAGGCGGAGACTCTTGGAGCAAGGCCTGGTCTCAAGGAGGGCAGCAAAGAAGCCACTTCTCTCCAGAAAAAACATCAGGGACAGACTGATATTCTGCAAAAGGTACAGGGAGTGGACTGCTGAGGACTGGGGTAAAGTCATTTTCTCTGATGAATCCCCTTTTCGATTGTTTGGAACATCTGGAAAACAGCTTATTCGGAGAAGAAGAGGTGAGCGTTACCACCAGTCTTGTCTCATGCCAACTGTAAAGCATCCTGAAACCATTCATGTGTGGGGTTGCTTCTCAGCCAAGGGAATCGGCTCTCTCACAGTCTTGCCTAAAAACACAGCCATGAATAAAGAATGGTACCAGAATGTCCTCCAAGAGCAACTTCTCCCAACCGTCCAAGAGCAGTTTGGCGCTCAACAATGGCTTTTCCAGCATGATGGAGCACCTTGCCATAAAGCAAAGGTGATAACTAAATGGCTCAGGGAACAAAACATAGAGATTTTGGGTCCATGGCCTGGAAACTCCCCAGATCTTAATCCCATTGAGAACTTGTGGTCAATCATCAAGAGACGGGTGGACAAACAAAAACCAACAAATTCAGACAAAATTAAAGCATTGATTCTGCAAGAATGGACTGCTATCAGTCAGGATTTGGTCCAGAAGTTGATTGAGAGCATGCCAGGGAGAATTGCAGAGGTCCTGAAGACGAAGGGTCAACACTGCAAATATTGACTTGCTGCATTAACTCATTCTGTCAATATAAGCTTCTGTTACTCATAATATGAATGCAATTATATTTCTGTATGTGATAAAAACATCTGACAAACACACATAAAAACCAGAGGGCAGCAGATCATGTGAAAATATAATATTTGTGTCATTCTCAAAACTTTTGGCCATGACTGTACATTCATCTCTGTGCAATACAACCTAAAAGGTTTGTCATAGTTTGGAAGTCCCAAAGCAAGTGCACTAGTAATGCATACTTTCAGTATGTGAAAGTTCTCTACTGCTTGGTCTGTAAGAACAAAAGAGTCTGGCTTTAAACAGTCATAAAAAAAATGTTGTATCAACATGGATGCATTTGGTATCCATGATCTACAATGATCTACAATCCCAGAAAAGTCAGCAAGTGACCAACATTACTTGGAATGGGTTCAGCCAGCTTGTATTGCTTTGATCCTGTCTGGTAAAAGATGTTTAATCCCTGCTGATATGCAGTGTCCCAAAAATGTTACAGTTGTAAAACAAAACTGTAATTTGTCTTTACTTGCCCTGCATCCTCTCTCTGTAAGAAAACAAAGAAGTGACAGACTAGATTTTACACACTGAATTTTGCTGGGACAGCACAGTAACAGATCATCAATGTACTGCAACAGGTCCACACCCAGTCCTGGCTCCCAGTCACTCAAAATCTGAGTCATTGCAGCCGTTTACATGCTGGGGGAGTTCTGTGCCCCCTGTGGGAGGACTGTCCAGGTGTATTGAGACCCCTCATGTGTAAAAGCAAACAGATATTGGCTATCTGGACTTAAAGGTACGGGAAAGAATGCATTTGCCAGATCTAGTGCCGTAAAATAGGTGGTGGTACTGGGAATTTGTGATAACAGAATATGTTGGTTTGGGACAATTGGGGTCTCTAAAACAGTAGCTTCATTAAGAACCGTCAAATCTTGTACCATTTGATATTTTGGGGGTTCACCTTTCCCAATTTTATTTTTGATGGGATAAAGGGGTGTGTTACACAGAGACCTGGTTTTTATCAGGACTCCCACCTTTAAGAAATCAACAATGGCCACAACTGCTTCTTTCGAGGCAAGGGAGCTCCAGATTTCAATTTAATTTTAACAGGCTCTACAAACAATCTCCCCATATCTGTCGGTCCAGTGGACCATAAAACATTAGGTACTTGTTTTAAGGCATTTATTATTTCCTCCTCTGTGAAGGCTGTGACCAAATTAATTCCCCAAATGGCATAAGTAGAAGCTGCCACGGCACACAATCCCCCACACAGCTGCATTTCCTCAAACTCCCAGCAGAGTCTAGCCCTGCAGAATTTGCAATACCTAGGTTATTAAAGTGCCAGCTTCTTATTTATACAATCCCATAGTAAATTCATTACTCTACAACTTCTACACACTCCAGAATTACAAACAATTAAATGAGGTCAGTAGAAATACTCAAAAAAAAAAAATAATATATATATATATATATATATATATATATATACACGTATATAAGTTTCCCCTTATATATACAACAGTTATTTCTCATAAATAACTGTTCTCCCTTACAATAGCCCCCCTTATATTTACTGTAATAGCCTCCCCTATAAATAATAGTTTTCCCCCTTATCAGATAATCCCTTTACCAGAAAACAATAAATGTTGTATTCACCTTACTGCGCTCCCACAATGAGTGGAACAGCCGGAGATTCTCCTGTAGTAGTGGTACAGGTGGCGAGATGCAGTGACAACATCATGCCACCTGCGCTGCGACGTCCCGCGCAATTCCTTAGGTCTTCTATGCCAGAGCAGGGACTGTTCGGCTCCCCGCTCTGTCATAGAATTAAACAGTATCGGCGTGCACAGCACAGCATGCCGATACAGCGGTGGAGCTCCCGGGATTCAAGCCATCAGGCTAAAAGCCTGCTGCTCTGGATCCCGGGGGCCTGGGTAATTGCCCAGTTTGCCCCCCCCTAACGCCGGCCCTGCATATTCCAACTGCCATTCACAGGGTCACATGCCCTTTATCAGCCAATAGAATCTCGCAGGCACTTATTCTCCACAGGCACACAGGTTTCCATAGCAACCATGCTATTTATGACCTGTTTTAGTCAATAGCAGTTCGCAGGTCCTTAAATATTCAGTCATATCACGTGTATCAGCCAATATAAGTTGACATTTAATTTACCAGGTTTCCATAACAACACAGCCATAAATAGACTGTACCTATACTGCACTCAGTAAACTAACTAGGTATGGCTGGGCCCCAAGGCGACATTTGACATGGGCCCCCCCCCCCCCGGCAACCGCCCCCCTCACACAAACCGCATTCGTGCACACACTATTATGCGCCTTAGTTGCCCCCTGCACACAGTATTATGCCCCATAATGGCCCCTACACACATTATTATGCCCCATAGTGGCCCCTGCACACAATATTATGCCCCACAGTGGCCCTTTCACATAGTATTATGCCCCATTGTGGACCACCCATGAACAATTATTATACTCTGGGGTCTTTTCAGACCCTAGAGTATAATGATTGGAGACCCAGTAGAGGATACAAACATAAAAAATAATGTTACTTACCTCTCCCTTATTCCGCCGCACTCCCCGCTTCTTCAATGTTGGACCACACATCACGTGAGCCAGGCATGTGTTGCGACGCATAATGACGTTGGACTGGCCCACCGACGTCTGGGATGTCACAATGGAGGCCCGAAGCCTGCTGGAGCGCAGGAGAGCTAAGTAACATTGTTTTTTAATGTTCCCTCACCTCCCCTGGGCCTCTGCTCATTATACTCTGGGGTCTGAAAAGACGCCAGAGTATAATAATAGCAGTGTTTGTGGGGTTCGTGGGCCACGGCCTTACTTACCGAAGGTGTAGTGCAGGTGGCGGTCAGCAGGAGCGGGATCGGTAAGCAAATAGGGCCCGTTACCGTTAATGGCCTATTAAAAAAAAAAATCAGGGGCCCGCTGGACCCCCTAATGTCCCGGGCCCCACTGCTACCCCGGTATTTACGCCACTGACTGGACTGCCATACTGGATGTCAGCATTCTTATAAATTGAAAAGTTTTTAAACTACTCATGCATCTTGCAGCAAAATGCATGGCTGCTGCTCGAGCTAATGAAAACTCTCAGCAGACCCAAGCCCGTCTCCAATCTGACAAGGTTTGTCACAGACAACAGCAAGCTGCTGAAACTCCCCAGCAGATCCAAGCCCGTCTCCAATCTGACAAGGCATTGTCAGCCACATGCACACAGCTGCACTCCATGTTTCCATAACAACCCAGCCATTTTTCTTCACTGCTGTAGGTCATCTTTAAAGGGGCAGGACGCTGTGGATGACACTGTTACACAAGGTCACATGCATACAGTTTTACTCCAGGTTTTCCATAACAGCCAATTGCAGGTTTTTCACTAATATCCAAACTGAGATACACATGATCACACAACGCTTATGGACCAATGGAAAATCACAGGTTCTTCAATCTCGACATACACACAGCTTTACACCAGGTTTCCATAGCAACCAAGCTATTTATGACCTGTATGAGTCAATAGCAGTTCGCAGGTCCTTAAATATTCAGTCATATGACGTGTATCAGCCAATATAAGTTCACATTTCATTTACCAGATTTCCATAACAACACAGCCATAAATAGACTGTACAGTACCTATACTGGACTGCCATACTGGATGTCAAGCGCAAAACTGGCCAATTCTTATGGGGCCGCTACTAAACAAATAAAATAAAATATACCCGTGCGAAGTCGGGTCCTTCGGTATATATATAGTGAGCTCACAGAAATGACCATTCAAACACAGGAAGTGTGCTTAAGGTCTTTTCCCCTTTATTTGGCATACAACATAAGATTTTATACTAATAATAAATAATAATAAATGGTTGTGTCCATTACGATAAAACATGCCCAACATGTTCTTCCCCCTTAAATCATCTCTATGTCTCTATAAGGGAACATTATTATGCTCTCCCCATGCATAAAAGCATAACAGTTTAAATAGTCCTAAAAATATCATTTATAGATATCAAGATATAGACAGCGCTCCCTTCACCCCCTGTCATGGGTCAGATTTGCTGACACAGGGGGTCTGACTTTTCAATATCTAGGATCGAAAGAGGAAGTTAAGAAATCATAATGTGTAATGCAAGCTCTTTCTGTAATACATCGTTATATTTATGATCAAGAAGCTAGATATAAAAATATTATGCGATTCCTTAAAGAAATATTGCATTTCCTTAACAAAGAGCAAGACGTATGAGGGGGAGAAAAGAACGTATAGTCCCTTTTGGTGCCATGTTGGCAACGACATGCATCATATAGTCCCTCTGCAAAAATTACATAAAAAAAGCAGGATGATTATCTGTTCCAAGCCATGGAGTCCATCACGGGGTCCTTGACAAAGTTAAAATCACCCCCTATAATGAGTAGGCCTCTTGCCGTGGCCTTGATCTGGGGGTGGAGGGAGGAAAGAAATTTGGATTGTCTGTTGTTAGGGAAATATACATGGTAAGTAATACATTATTAATTTCGCAGATTATCCCCACAAATCTACCCTGAGGGTCTAGAAAGGTAGAGTGCAATGAAAAGGTCACTGTATCTGTAATAGAAGTACTCCCTTCCTTTTCGTGGCACAAGAGGCCATGAAAATGTGGGGAAAATGTTTATGTGAGATTTTGGGTGATGCAAGCACGAAAATGCATCCCCTGTATCAAAAAAACATTGCATCCCAACCTTTTAGTCTCATTCCATAAGAGACTACGTTTATAAGTGTTGTTAAAGGGGTATTCCCATGATCATAACCATTTTTAAATTTGTAGATAATTAAAAGTTAAACATTTTTGCAAATATAAGTAATTAAACATTTTGCAGAGTTTTAAAGATTTTCTCTAAATATCTTGTGGTCACAAGTTGTTGTCTTGATCGGTTGCCAGTGGATACGACCATGAATGCAGGACCTTTCTAAGGTCAGAAAGTCATCTATGATTTCCTTATTGTGGCCGGGATATCTTCTGATACATGTAGTGCCCCTGCCTGATAACCCAGCTACAATAAGAAAATCATGGCTGGACTCCTGACAAGTTCCAGACCATACAAAGTTTCTGCATTTGTGGTCATATCCATTGGCAACCGATCAAGACAACAGATGTCACCACTACGATAGTTAGAGAAAATCTTTAAAACTCTGCAGAATTTTTAGCTACTTATATTTGCAAAAATCTTTAACTTTGTATTATCTACAAATATAAATATGATTATGTTCATGGGAATACCCCTTTAAGGCCCTTAGCATTAAAAGAGGATATCTTCAGAACCATTGGATAGACACCTTGGGGGAGTGCTGGGGAACACTGAACAATCCCGTGAAATAAGCATGGACTAGTACACATATTACTATAGATCCTGTTACATCTGCATTCACATTTAGGAGAAAACATATAAGTATTACAAAAGCAACGGTATGTAAACCTGAAATGAAAAGGTGAGAATTAGAGATGAGCGAATTTCTCAAAAGTTCGATTTTGCAGTTCGATTCGAATTAAAAAATTTTTTTTTGCTTCAATCCGGATTAATTTTCGGCGAATATCGTTAAAAAAACACCTATTTTCTGGCTTCAGAGAGCTTGTATAGTGCTGTAGAACACAGTGCCTTGCAATAACACACACAGGGAGCCTACTGTGGTATTGTAACAATACTGTGAGTCAGCGGCATGAGGAGGACATACAGTGACCCAGTGGCAGCAGGCTGAGGAGGCCATACAGTGACCCAGTGGCTGCGGCATGAGGAGGACATACAGTGACCTGGTGGCAGCAGCATGAGGAGGACACAGAGTGGCAAGGCGACATAATGTGGAGGTGGCAGCAACATGAAGAGGCCATACAGTGACCCAGTGGCAGCAACATGAGAAGGATATACAGTGACCCAGTGGCAGCATCATGAGGAGGACATACAGTGACCCTGTGGCAGTGGCATGAGGAGAACATAGTGAACCAAGGGCAGCTGCATTAGGAGGCCAAACAGTGACCCAGCAGTGGCAGCAGCATGAGGAGGGTATACAGTGACCCAGTGGCTGCGGCATGAGGAGGCCATACAGTGACCCAGTGGTAGCGGCATGAGGAGGACATACAGTGACTCAGTGGCAGCAGCATGAGGAAGGCATACAGTGACCCAGTGGCAGCAGCATGCGGAGGCCATACAGTCACCCAGTAGCAGCAGCATGAGGAGGCCATACAGTAACCCAGTGGTAGCGGCATGAGGAGGACATACAGTCACATAGTGATAGCGGCAGGAGGAGGGCATACAGTCACCCAGTGACAGCAGTATAAGGAGGACATAGAGTGACCTAGTGGAAGCGGCAAGAGGAAGGCATACAGTGACCCAGTGGCAGCAGCATGAGGAGGACACAGAGTGACCAAGTGGAAGCGGCATGAGGAGGCCATACAGTGACCCAGCTGTGGCAGCAGCATGAGGAGGCCATACAGTGACCCAGTGGCAGCGGCTTGATGAGAGCATACAGTGACCCAGTGGCAGCAGCATGAGGAGGACATACAATGACCCAGTGGCAGTGGCATGAGGAGGACACAGAGTGACCAAGTGGAAGTGGCATGAGGAGGCCATACAGTGACCCAGCTGAAGATATTGATACATTGAAAACAATTCTAAAGCATTTTCGTATCCACCATAACTCTGACCCAACATCCTTTTGTGTGCAGGCTATTGATCAAGTATCTACAGGTCCCAGAGCGGGTAATTGGAAGAGAAAACTGGCTCAATTGGAAAGTCGTTGGATTTATACTCTCAATACCGTCCATCCGAATGGCTTAAATGACAATGTAAGCTTTGCTCCTTTTTTATAGAAATTAATTTGTAATTATTTCTGTATAGGAATTTGTTACAAAAATTGCGTGTATTATCCAGTATTGTATTGCTGGATTTCCTTATGTATTCATATTTCACTGTTCATTTTGTCATACGTTTATGAGGGGCTATATAATCTTTATAATTTTTATAACTAATTCTGGTATGGCATTTACATGGTTTTCTGAATTGATTTGGATAATAATTGGTTAAGTTTCGTATATGTGCAGGTCAGCTTTTATATATCTGGTCTGCTGTATCACATTAGGTATTTATCCTTTTTTAGGCTTTATATTACTCTTAGTTCATATATTCGTATATATTCATGGATGGTTTCATGGGTCATTAAACAGATATATTCATGGGCGTTGTAATGTAGATGTCATGGGCGCCCTTATTTTTCTGGCTTTTTTATTGGTTCAGATCGCCATTGCAGTTTTTTCTAGCAAGCTAGCGTCTTACCGTGAGATTTCCGTTGTCTCACGCATGCGCAGGCACGTTATTTATGGTTAACATCGCGGTATCTGCAGAAAAACTTTGCGCATGGGCGCATTAAATACAATATGGCGCTCTCCACCGCTAACATGCCTATCTAACTAATTATTTAGGGGATTAAACCTGCGTTATTTGTTTTCTATTGGCATTTTGATACTTAAATAGCTGTGCATATCAAACACATTTGTCCCTGGACAAAGCCTGGTGTATAGGCGAAACGCGCGTCGGGCATTTGCATGGTCTGGATAAGTAATCCTTCATATTTGCATATTATCCTGTCAGTTAGAGCCCCTGCTGTTTTTTTGGGCTTTATTTATCACTCTTAGACTCTTTTTATGGTTATAGTAATTTTTTAGGTAGAACTTGTTTCACCTTGTCATATACAGTCATATGAAAAAGTTTGGGCACCCCTATTAATCTTAATCATTTTTAGTTCTAAATATTTGGGTGTTTGCAACAGCCATTTCAATTTGATATAGCTAATAACTGATGGACACAGTAATATTTCAGGATTGAAATGAGGTTTATTGTACTAACAGAAAATGTGCAATATGCATTAAACCAAAATTTGACCGGTGCAAAAGTATGGGCACCTCAACAGAAAAGTGACATTAATATTTAGTAGATCCTCCTTTTGCAAAAATAACAGCCTCTAGTCGCTTCCTGTAGCTTTTAATCAGTTCCTGGATCCTGGATGAAGGTATTTTTGACCATTCCTCTTTACAAAACAATTCCAGTTCAGTTAAGTTTGATGGTCGCCGAGCATGGACAGCCCGCTTCAAATTATCCCACAGATGTTCAATGATATTCAGGTCTGGGGACTGGGATGGCCATTCCAGAACATTGTAATTGTTCCTCTGCATGAATGCCTGAGTAGATTTGGAGCTGTGTTTTGGATCATTGTCTTGCTGAAATATCCATCCCCGGCGTAACTTCAAATTCGTCACTGATTCTTGTACATTATTCTCAAGAATCTGCTGATACTGAGTTGAATCCATGCGACCCTCAACTTTAACAAGATTCCCGGTGCCGGCATTGGCCACACAGCCCCAAAGCATGATGGAACCTCCACCAAATTTTACAGTGGGTAGCAAGTGTTTTTCTTGGAATGCTGTGTTTTTTGGACGCCATGCATAACGCCTTTTTGTATGACCAAACAACTCAATCTTTGTTTCATCAGTCCACAGGACCTTCTTCCAAAATGAAGCTGGCTTGTCCAAATGTGCTTTTGCATACCTCAGGCGACTCTGTTTGTGGCGTGCTTTCAGAAACGGCTTCTTTCGCATCACTCTCCCATACAGCTTCTCCTTGTGCAAAGTGTGCTGTATTGTTGACCGATGCACAGTGACACAATCTGCAGCAAGATGATGCTGCAGCTCTTTGGAGGTGGTCAGTGGATTGTCCTTGACTGTTCTCCCCATTCTTCTTCTCTGCCTTTCTGATATTTTTCTTGGCCTGCCACTTCTGGGCTTAACAAGAACTGTCCCTGTGGTCTTCCATTTCCTTACTATGTTCCTCACAGTGGAAACTGACAGGTTAAATCTCTGAGACAACTTTTTGTATCCTTCCCCTGAACAACTATGTTGAACAATCTTTGTTTTCAGATCATTTGAGAGTTGTTTTGAGGAGCCCATGATGCCACTCTTCAGAGGAGATTCAAATAGGAGAACAACTTGCAATTGGCCACCTTAAATACCTTTTCTCATGATTGGATACACCTGGCTATGAAGTTCAAAGCTCAGTGAGGTTACAAAACCAATTTTGTGCTTCAGTAAGTCAGTAAAAAGTAGTTAGGAGTATTCAAATCAATAAAATGATAAGGGTACCCAAATTTTTGCACCGGTCAAATTTTGGTTTAATGCATATTGCACATTTTCTGTTAGTACAATAAACCTCATTTCAATCCTGAAATATTACTGTGTCCATCAGTTATTAGATATATCAAATTGAAATGGCTGTTGCAAACACCCAAATATTTAGAACTAAAAATGATTAAGATTAATGGGGCAACTTTCAGCGTTTAACCTTACCATGGGGTTGTTCTAAACCCCCCCTCCTTTTTTCCCCTTTTTCTTTCCCCCCCCCCCCCCCCCCCCCCCCCCCCCCCCCCCCCCCCCCCCCCCCAGGTGGGCCCCCCACAAAAATGATTAAGATTAATAGGGGCGCCCAAACTTTTTCATATGACTGTAAATATTTTTTTAATTATAAAGTGAAATATATGCATCATATCAAATGAAAGTGTAACCTCATTGTAATGTCCAGCATTTACCTTGTAAGGGTTAAATCCTTTGCAAAAAGTTATCACCAGCTCTTTTCATTCCTTTTCCTCTCCAATTGGAAAGAAGGTTGCTGTCTTTATGTTTTAACTGTAGCAAAAAGATTAAATTGTTTACGAGCTCAGAACCCTGGCTGGCTGGATGAGCTGCAAGAGACAAAGATAGACATTCTAATTCTCTGCTGTACTTTGTGCCTCCGTCCTCCTCTGCTAACACTAATTCTTTTATCTGGCCCCAACACTCCAGGCATTATGTGCATTCATAAAAAAAAAAAAAAAACCCTAACTGAAGCAGGCAAAATTACTGTTCTGTGCGCTGTACCTCTGATAACAATCTCTTGAATACTGATTACTTTTTTTTTCCCAACACAAAGCGACCAACACAAGTTGGTCTTTAACCCTTTATCTTTAGCAAGCAGAAAGACACAAGGAACATCTTACTCAGTTGGAAAAAAAATAGCACACACAAGAATTACTGTTATCTCCTAGCCAGAAGAGCAACAGCAGAGATAAGAAAAGCCTGAAGAATTAAAAGGGACATTGCATTTGGGCTGTAAATTCATGCTGGAGCTGGTTCTATTTGTCTGTCACTGTGGTTCATAATTTTTCGAGGTTGTTTTGATAGACTTATTGTGAGGACTGCATAGAAAACTCATCAGCATTTGTTGCCTGTGAGCATTATTGTCAGTGGTAACCGCATGCTTATAGACAGGGGAAGATAATGGTTGAAGTATAAAAGAGATAAAGGCGAAACCTCTTCTCATTAAGGGCTATCTCCACCTCTGCAGACTCTACAGTATTGTGTGACTAGGACTAGAGCATGGAGCATAAATTATAGCTAAAAAAAGACCGAGGGCAGCATCATTATTTTGAAAAAGTTATAATGACATGCCACAAGCTTAAGACCTATTTACTTCAAAGGCTGACAATAAATATAAAGAAAGCTTATACTGAAGTGACCAACATTGACTGTGTATTGATTGCTCTATTCCCAAAGCTTGCCTCTAGAAAATGTCTAAACAAAGAAATATATTTGCACATTGTCTTATGAGTTGCAATTATTATTTTGTGTTTTTTTCTAAAATAGACTATATTTTAAAGGAGACTGTACTCCTTTAACTTAATTCACTGAAACATCTAGAGTAAGCCATGCCCATGCCTTGATAAAACAAACCAAGAAAGAAGATTTTAATTGATGATGCACTTACATCAGAAATGGAAAATGGCAATGATTCAAATTATAGTAAAAGGATTATCTAGGATATGAAAAACATGACTGCATTCTTACAAAAACAGTGCCACACCTGTCTACAGGACAAGTAAGGTATTGCAGCTCTGCTCAATTCAAATAATTACCACAGAGGCCACCACCACGGTAATAATAATATCAGGAAATGATATCAAGCAATTCACAGAAAATCTCCGTTAAAACATAATCTTTAACTGTGATGATCGAATATCAAAAATACAATTTATCACCAAGTGAAGAAATCTATATATAAAAACAACTGGATTAATAATATAACTCTCAGAGAGTTCATTAAGAAACAATAGCCAATAAATAAAAACACGTGGTCAACCAGCATCACAGAAGTCGTGATCTGAATGACAATCGAGAAAAGGATGCTTGATTGGGTTAAGTTTATAACTCTTACCTGCATAGCAAAGCAATATTAATATAATAATATATGATATTATGCCAACTTTCCTAATCCACATGAGAAAAATAACTAAGGCTAGACCCCATTTTGCAAAAACTCAGCGTTTTGCAGGACCTGCAGAGTGGATGGGATTCAGGCTAATCCCATCCACACATTTCAGGGTTCACCAGCAGCTACTAGGAAATCGCTCCTCTATCAATTCCCTTACAGACAGATAGAAATTGAATAGATAAGTTCCTCGGAGCCCTAACAGTGTTCTACACTATGTTTTAAGCCAATTTATGTTGTGGTTCATTCTGAACTTGTTCAACCTGAAACAAATCTTGATCCTGAACCCAAAACAAAACAAATCTTGAGAGATTTGCCGATCTCTAGTAACACTATCATCACACTCAACATTCTGATGGCCTCCAAACACAGAAAATAGTTTACTGAATTGGTTTATTAAAATAAATTTCCTGAAGGAAGGAATTAAATATTTGAAGTCACAGGTTGAAAGGTTTTGTTAGGAATCTCAAGGTCTGTGCTCCTGCCACTCCTACTTTCATCATTCCTTTCAGTGTAGCAATGCTCAAAGTCATCACTTTAAGGATACCAAGACTACAAGTCAAACTCTGAGTCTGCCCAGCTACTCAGAGCTTTGAGATACAGAGTGTTGCTTCATTGTCCAATACAGAGCTGGGTATTTAAACCTAGCTCTGCCACTCCTTCTCGGCTGGTGATTATCTTAGTTTTCTGGCTTGGGGTTAAGCCCGCAAGTTCACCTGTTATTTGACACATTGTTCTGTAGTTGCAGCATGGGTCCCAATCAGCCAAAATCATTCTGCTTTGCAGCAAGCTCTGGTCTATACCTTGTGGTAAGCTTACTAAGAAATCGCTTAAACAGCATATCCATCACCTTGGGAATTGATTGAACAGCATTTCCATAACAGAATGGAATCTAAAAAAGAAAATCTTTTACAACATGGAACAGATGCAGGACCTAGTGGATCTATTGCGTGCCTTGACACAGCTGGTTTAAGAACTTTCTGAAAGTCTTCAACATCACGAGGCTGCAACTCCATGATGTTGTTGCAGACTGTTCACCACTGGATCTGTTTCTTGGAGATTGTAAATCCTTTATTAATTTCCATGAAATCTGCACAGAAATTGTATTTCTGCCTGAGACCTTGTCAGGGACCAAGCAGTGTGTGGGCATCACTTTATTGCCGGGAGAGCCTCAAGCCTGGGCCTTTTGTTTAGATCCCAGTGCTACAGCTGTAGAAAGGTCTTTAGTCAAATGTATTAAAAGATAAATGTTATGTGGACAACCAAATAAAATGAAAAACCCAAAGTGGGCACTGAGCTTAGTTTTATATTGGTAGTTTTCTTAAGATGAGCTTATTTAATATTTTCTACAAATGTCTTCTAAAGTCTGTCATTTGGATAAGATCATAAGTATAAACAGATTTTTTTTATTTTTTACTGAAGACCATAGCATAGTTAAAATGCAAAAAAAATTAGCTGCTTATCTTGCCTAGACCTAAAATGTCCAGATCCCCACTTAGACAATGCCTTCAGACAATTCAAATCCATTCAGTGGCACAGTAGGTGTACACCCGTTGCGTTACAGAAGGTTATCTCAATGATAAAGAAATTAATATAGTAAAGAATTATCCTCAATATATTCACACATAATAGGTAAAGTTTTATGTGAAGAAAGTTCATATGGCTTATATATAGGGAATTGAAAAAAAAGTAATACAAACATAAGGAAGTCTAAGTGAAATTTGAGCAGAATTTTTATTTAATGCAGGAGTTTGAGCCCTTAACTGGAGACATCCCAAAAGTAGAGGTCTAATTGCCTTTAAGGAGACCAGGAAGAGATTTCCATTTGTAGAGAAATGACAAATGGAATTTAACAAAGATGTAAAGTTATGTACTGTACGTGGAAACAATTTCTACAATTATGCATTAAATAGTAACACACTAGATAAATGAACTAGAACAGTGCAGAGAAGAATGACCAAGGTGGTTAAGAAAAAGTCAGGCATTAAATAATAGCTTATTCAGTTTGGCAAAAGTCATCTTAGGGTCCTATTCCAGCCAGGACAAGTGCTGATCGACTAGAAGCACATTAATCTGCACTTGTTTTCTTTGGCCTTATTACACAGGCTGATGCAAAGTCAATACATTTGGCTGCAATGATTATTGGCAACAAATCCCTATTTACACAAGGTGATGTGTTTCCGATAATCTGCATATTTTATACTGCCTAAAACATACGATCAGAAGAACAATAGCACATTTAAACAGGACAATTATGGAAAACATCTTTTCCCATAATTACCGGTATTTGCTGTTTTCACACCACACTTTTGATCTGTGTTTTTCATTTCCAGTTAAAAGAAGAGCCAGAGGAGCAAAATAAAAAATGCACACTTTTGCCATGCGTTTTTTTTTCTACAGAAGCCTATGAATCTGTTGGACACATCAGTTTTTATAAGGTTTCTGCGTAAAAATGGATGAGTTTAGCTGAAATACAAAAAATGGTGTGAAAGCAGGCTGATAGGGCCTTCAGCCGAGATCTAATAATAATTTACAAGATATATGACTGGACAGTAGATAGATCTTTTTAATGTGGTTTTCATACATGGGTCTATATGTCTAGAACCAACCAATAGGTTTCTGCACACCTTGCTACCAAATCAGTTTGGCTTTTGGTGTTTTTTAAGTGGCACCCATGGTCTTTATCCTTTAATCCTTGTGTGGAGATGTGTGGACTTTGCTGAGGAGTGCCATCACAGCACTACCTCTGAGAATGGCTCTGTTGTATTAGCTCGGCTGATGGACCAAGAGACACTGATGTGGAGGGAAGATAGTACTCAGATTATGGGCTGAGGTCCAGAATGGATCAAGTTACAGAAATGTGGTAAAGAAATGAGATGAGTTCAATACACCGGTAACGAGTTGCCCCCAGAGCTAGTCCACATTTGCAGGGACTAACCTAGGTTAGAAATACAGTGCCTTGCGAAAGTATTCGGCCCCCTTAAACTTTTCAACCTTTTGCCAAATTTCAGGCTTCAAACATAAGGATATAAAATTTAAATTTTTTGGTGAAGAATCAACAACAAGTGGGACACAATCGTGAAGTGGAACGAAATTTATTGGATATTTTAAACTTTTGTAAAAAATAAAAAACTGAAAAGTGGGGCGTGCCAAATTATTCGGCCCCCTTAAGTTAATACTTTGTAGCGCCATCTTTTGCTGCGATTACAGCTGTAAGTCGCTTGGGATATGTCTCTATCAGTTTTGCACATCGAGAGACTGAAATTCTTGCCCATTCTTCCTTGGAAAACAGCTCAAGCTCAGTGAGGTTGGATGGAGAGCGTTTGTGAACAGCAGTTTTCAGCTCTTTCCACAGATTCTCGATTGGATTCAGGTCTGGACTTTGACTTGGCCATTCTAACACCTGGATATGTTTATTTGTGAACCATTCCATTGTAGATTTTGCTTTATGTTTGTGATCATTGTCTTGTTGGAAGATAAATCTCCGTCCCAGTCTCAGGTCTTTTGCAGACTCCAACAGGTTTTCTTCCAGAATGGTCCTGTATTTGGCTCTATCCATCTTCCCATCAATTTTAACCATCTTCCCTGTCCCTGCTGAAGAAAAGCAGGCCCAAACCATGATGTTGCCACCACCATGTTTGACAGTGGGAATGGTGTGTTCAGGGTGATGAGCTGTGTTGCTTTTACGCCAAACATATCGTTTTGCATTGTGGCCAAAAAGTTTTATTTTGGTTTCATCTGATCAGAGCACCTTCTTCCACATGTTTGGTGTGTCTCCCAGGTGGCTTGTGGCAAACTTTAAACAAGACTTTTTATGGATATCTTTGAGAAAAGGCTTTCTTCTTGCCACTCTTCCGTAAAGGCCAGATTTGTGCAGTGTACGACTGATTGTTGTCCTATGGACAGACTCTCCCACCTCAGCTGTAGATCTCTGCATTTCATCCGCAGTGATCATGGGCCTCTTGGCTGCATCTCTGATCAGTCTTCTCCTTGTTTGAGATGAAAGTTTAGAGGGACGGCTAGGTCTTGGTAGATTTACAGTGGTCTGATACTCCTTCCATTTCAATATGATTGCTTGCACAGTGCTCCTTGGGATGTTTAAAGTTTGGGAAATCTTTTTGTATCCAAATCCGGCTTTAAACTTCTCCACAACAGTATCACGGACCTGCCTGGTGTGTTACTTGGTCTTCATGATGCTCTCTGCGCTTTAAACAGAACCCTGAGACTATCACAGAGCAGGTGCATTTATACGGAGACTTGAACACACACAGGTGGATTATATTTATCATCATCAGTCATTTAGGACAACATTGGATCATTCAGAGATCCTCACTGAACTTCTGGAGTGAGTTTGCTGCACTGAAAGTAAAGGGGCCGAATAATATTGCACGCCCCACTTTTCAGTTTTTTATTTTTTACAAAAGTTTAAAATAACCAATAAATTTCGTTCCACTTCACAATTGTGTCCCACTTGTTGTTGATTCTTCACCAAAAAATTTAAATTTTATATCCTTATGTTTGAAGCCTGAAATGTGGCAAAAGGTTGAAAAGTTCAAGGGGGCCGAATACTTTCACAAGGCACTGTAGGTCCCACCATTGAAAAATAATGAACAGTCACTCACAACACCTACAATTCATGAAAGAGTGGCTGCTTACTGTTATTACTGCAAACAGATAAGATGCAAGTTATATGTGGTGGTCTATGATGCCTTACAGCCATTAATCCTGCTATTAAATTAGCGGAGCTACATAGTATCTTCCTAATAAGACATACAGTATAAACTGCCAACTGTTGATTTTCTATACGGGTATTTTGAAACTATAATTTTACCTCCTTTGTACTTTGTCTTAACCTTTCTAATAAATCTATTGTTCATATTTCATTGTTGTGTACAGTATATTGCATATGGCATCTGTACAAAGACTACCAAAAATGCAGATGTACAGTACGGTATATGCTATATCTATTTGAGTTGTGAAACATAAGAGATGTTTGAAGAAACATGATCCACATAATTATGGGGAACAAAAAAGTAAAAGAAAGCTAGAAAAAGAAGGAAACTGCAAGATTTCTGAGGCCTGTTTAAAGTTTTAAGTTAATGGGAGCAGACATAGTTTTATTTATTCATAGACTATTACAAGAAACTAGTATGAAGGGAATTGGCTACAAAATGCAATTTGAAACAAATGGTGCTGTGGAAGAAAACATTCACATGATCCTATTATAGGAGAAAGTAGTTCACTTTTTTATACTGGTAATCAGCAAAGCTTCCTGTTTCTATAATGTACTCTAATATTCTGCATTTCTAACTTTCAATCCTCAGATTGTCCTTTGTCCTTTACCTCAGTGGCATTTTGTGCTGGAAAATCTAAGGACTTTAGACCAGCATATACTGTTCAGCAAACTTAGCAAATACTGTGTAAGGCTAAGGCCCCACGTAGCGGGCCACAGCAGAAAAGCGATGTGGGAAAAAGTGCGGTGGCAATGCATCTCAGTTTTTCCCGGGAGCGCTTTTCACAGAAAGTCTGCAGAGGTTTCCTTTATACCTATTGGGAAACTGCCGGTGTTTCTGTAGGTACACACATGGAAAAAATTGTTGGTACCCCTCTTTTAATGAAAGAAAAATCCACAAAGGTCACAGAAATAACTTGAATCTGACAAAAGTAATAATATATAAAAATTCTATGAAAATGAACAAATGAAAGTCAGACATTGCTTTTCAACCATGCTTCAACAGAGTTTTTAAAAAAACAAAACTCATGAAACAGGCCTGGACAGAAATGATGGTACCCCTGAAAATAATGTGACCAAAGGGATATGTTAAATCAAGGTGTGTTCTCTAATTAGCATGACAGGTGTCTACAATCTTTTAATCAGTCAGTGGGCCTGTATATAGGGCTACAGATACTCACTGTGCTGTTTAGTCACATGGTGAGTACCACACTCAACATGGACCAGAGGAAGCGAAGGAAAGAGTTGTCTCAGGAGCTTAGAAAGAAAATTATAGACAAGCATGTTAAAGGTAAAGGTTATAAGACCATCTCCAAGCAGCTTGAAGTTCCTGTGACTACAGTTGCACATATTATTCAGAAATTTAAGATCCACGGGACTGTAGCCAACCTCCCTGGACGTGGCTGCAGGAGGAAAATTGGTGACAAATCAAAGAGTAGGATAATATGAATGGCAACAAAAGAGCACAGAAAACCTTCTAAAGAGATTAAAGGTGAACTTCAATCTCAAGGAACATCAGTGACAGATCGCACCATCCGTCGTTGTTTGAGCCAAAGTGGACTTCATGGGAGACGACCGAGGAGGACACCATTGTTGAAAACAAATTATAAAAAAGCCAGACTGGAATTTGCCAAAATACTGTGAACAAGCCACAAAGCTACTGGGAGAATGTCCTATCGACAGATGAGACAAAAATCGAAATTTTTGGCAAGGCACATCAGCTCTATGTTCACAGACAGAAAAATGAAGCATATCTTGAAAAGAACACTGTCCCTACTGTGAAACATGGAGGAGGCTCTGTTATGTTCTGGGGCTGCTTTGCTGCATCTGGCACAGGGTGTCTTGAATCTGTGCAGAGTACAATGAAATCTCAAGACTATCAAGGGATTCTAGAGAGAAATGTGCTTCCCAGAGTCAGAAAGCTTGGTCTCAGTCGCATGTCATGGGTCTTACAACAGGATCATGACCCAAAACACAGCTAAAAACACCCAAGAATGGCTAAGAGGAAAACATTGGACTATTCTGAAGTGGCCTTCTATGAGCCCTGACCTAAATCCTATTGAGCATCTTTGGAAGGAGCTGAAACATGCCGTCTGGAAAAGGCACCCTTCAAACCTGAGACAACTGTAGCAGTTTGCTCATGAGGAGTGGGCCGAAATACCTGTTGAGAGGTGCAGAAGTCTCATTGACAGTTACAGGAATCGTTTGATTGCAGTGATTGCCTCATCTATTTTGAAGTGACAAAAACCGCAACGTTTTCGCCACGTGGGGCCCTGGCCTAATGGAGGGAATCTAATAATAGTGTTACCATTCTTGACATATAATGCATTTACCAATGTTGATTATTAGTACAGTTTCTTAAGATATAAATCTTATATAAGATCAATCTTAGATATAAATCATTTCTAAAAAGCAGGACCTGATATTCTATCAGTCAGTAAAATGTACTTCATGATTTGAAGGCTTCATTCAGAAACTACAGATAAAGTTAATTTCAACTTTGGGATAATTTTTTTTAGTTTAAAAATGAAAAAGAAACACACAAAAACATATGTGAAGTCAGGTTTAAATATAAGCAATAAAATCAAATCAAAGAAACTTAAGACCAATGTGTATGATGTCACCTGCAATAAAATGTCTTTATTATAATAAACTGTTTAATCTTCTGATTGTTGTCCATTAAACATTGATTTACCATATTAAAAGTTTTAGTCAGCACTTTCCAAAACAATCTGCCATGTACAGTACAGACCAAAATTTTGGACACACCTTCTAATTCCAAGAGTTTTCTGTATTTTCATGACTATAAAAATTGTAGATTCACACTGAAGGCATCAAAACTATGAATTAACACATGTGGAATTATATACTTAACAAAAAAGTGTGAAACAACTGAAAATATGTCTTATATTCTAGGTTCTTCAAAGTAGCCACCTTTTCCTTTGATTACTGCTTTGCACACTCTTGGCATTCTCTTGATGAGCTTCAAGAGGTAGTCACCTGAAATGGTCTTCCAACAGTCTTGAAGGAGTTCCCAGAGATGCTTAGCACTTGTTGGTCCTTTTGCCTTTACTCTGCAGTCCAGCTCACCCCAAACCATCTCGATTGGGTTCAGGTCTGGTGACTGTGGAGGCCAGGTCATCTGGCGTAGCACCCCATCACTCTCCTTCTTGGTCAAATAGCCCTTACACAGTCTGGAGGTGTGTTTGGGGTCATTGTCCTGTTGAAAAATAAATGATGGTCCAACTAAACGCAAACCGGATGGAATAGCATGCCACTGCAAGATGCTGTGGTAACCATGCTGGTTCAGTATTCCTTCAATTTTGAATAAATTCCCAACAGTGTCACCAGCAAAGCACCCCCACACCATCACACCTCCTCCTCCATGCTTCACGGTGGGAACCAGGCATGTAGAGTCCATTCGTTCACCTTTTCTGCGTCGCACAAAGACACGGTGGTTGGAACCAAAGATCTCAAATTTGGACTCATCAGACCAAAGCACAGATTTCCACAGGTCTAATGTCCATTCCTTGTGTTCTTTTGCCCAAACAAGTCTCTTGTGCTTGTTGCCTGTCCTTAGCAGTGGTTTCCTAGCAGCTATTTTACCATGAAGGCCTGCTGCACACAGTCTCCTCTTAACAGTTGTTGTAGAGATGTGTCTGCTGCTAGAACTCTGTGTGACATTGACCTGGTCTCTAACTTGAGCTGCTGATAACCTGCGATTTCTGAGGCTGGTGACTCGGATGAACTTATCGTCCACAGCAGAGGTGACTCTTGGTCTTCCTTTCCTGGGGCGGTCCTCATGTGAGCCAGTTTCTTTGTAGCGCTTGATGGTTTTGGCCACTGCACTTGGGGACACTTTCAAAGTTTTCCCAATTTTTCGGACTGACTGACCTTCATTTCTTAAAGTAATGATGGCCACTCGTTTTTCTTTACTTAGCTGCTTTTTTCTTGCCATAATACAAATTCTAACACTCCATTCAGTAGGACTATCAGCTGTGTATCCACCTGACTTCTGAACAACACTACTGATGGTCCCAACCCCATTTATAAGGCAAGAAATTCCACTTATTAAACCTGACAGGGCACACCTGTGAAGTGAAAACCATTTCAGGTGACTACCTCTTAAAGCTCATCAAGAGAATGCCAAGAGTGTGCAAAGCAGTAATCAAAGCAAAAGGTGGCTACTTTGAAGAACCTAGAATATAAGACATATTTTCAGTGGTTTCACACTTTTTTGTTAAGTATATAATTCCACATGTGTTAATTCATAGTTTTGATGCCTTCAGTGTGAATCTACAATTTTTATAGTCATGAAAATACAGAAAACTCTTGGAATTAGAAGGTGTGTCCAAACTTTTGGTCTTTACTGTATGTACATAATTTCTACCAATATTTCTGGTCACTATATGCTATGTGTCATATATGTATTCTGCAAATCGTAGCATTTTTTACTTTGCTGACTCCATCTCTATTCTTAGGTAGTAGCTGGAGATTAGCTACTCTGATGTCTCACATGCACTATACACAGAGAGTAAAAGAAATCCTTCTTCCATATCGTTGTCTTTGAGACAGCGTAACTGTAACGTCCTTGCCTGTCCGGGCTTTGGCGCCGTCCTCCGGGCGCACGCTGCGGCGCAGGAGGCGTGCCCGGTTGTAATTCTTTACTTGGGTTTTTCTTGTATTGTCTGAACACTGTCCTATTCCCTCACCTGCTTAATTGATTTTCCACCACGCCCTTCTCCTTCACCTTGCTCTCCCCCTGCTCCACTAAGAGTTAACTTTAGTCCTGCCTTTGTGATTGACAGCCTGTCCTCCTATCAACTCTGGAGCGGGTTCTTTCTCCCTATTTATTGTTTGCTCACTTTCCCATTGGCGCCTGCTATTGCATTTCGCTTACTGGCTATACTCCTTGTTCCTTGTAACCTGCTCTTCTGATTTTCTGACCACTGGCTTTCCTTTGACTATTCTCTTGGATTTTGATTCTGTACTGCATTGCTCGATTGTTGCCAACCCCTTGGCTAGCTGACCTCCCTTTGTTGTTTGTGCGTCCTGTCTGCGTTCTGTGTTGTCACTTATTCAGAGTAGAGACCGGCTCCAAGTTGTTCCTGTCATTAGGACAGTGAGACAAGTAGGTAGGGACAGGGTCTGGGTCAACTTTAGGGCTCACTGTCTCTGTATTCCCTTCCTCTCAGGTTCTTCAGCAGCACTGGAGAATTGCTCAACTGGCAATTCCCTTACAGTAACACTATTTTTCATATACAAAGAAACAGAAAAGCAATGAGAACATTAAAGAGAATACTGTATAGTACTGAAGATAATTCAGTAGCCAGGAGCATAACTAGCAAGGCCTGGGCCCCATAGTAAACTTTTGACTTGGGGCCCCCACATGGCATAGAGCCCCCTTTCCTGTTGCCCACACTGTAAAATGCCCCCTTTACTGGCCCCCACATGGCAAAACACTCACTTTACTGACCCCCTCATGGAAAAAATGCCCCATTTATAGCCAGTATAATATCCCACAATGGCCCCTTCACCAAGTATAATGTCCCACAATGGCTTCCACACAGTATAATGTCCCGTAGTGGCCTCCATACATAATAATGTCCCATAGTGACCTCTCCATACTGTATAATTTCCCATACAGGCCTCCATACTGTATAGTGGCCCTTCAACACAATACAATGTCTCACAGTGGCCCCTGCTGTGTTCGTTACGAATTTAGCAAAAATTTCTGGTCCAGCCAACGCTGAAATTTTCAGGTTTCACCACCCACGAACTATTATTATATTCTAGGGTCTCTTCAGACACCTGAGTATAATTATTGGAGGCCCAGGGAAGGTGATTAAACATAAAAAACAGTGTTACTTACCTCTCCTGGGTTCTGGCACTAGTCTTTGGGCCTCTTCAATGGCGTCACAGACCACTGGTGTCATTATACGTAGCAAGCCCGTTAGCCGCTACGACTGCTATAGTGGTAGTTCCGCCATTGCAAGTAGCTTTGAGACAATAAAATACTCACTATTGATTGCTGTCTCTCTTCAAAGTAGATGCCAGTTTTGGATGGAGAATAGGAGGCGGAAAGATACTATGTGGAGGAAGAGACATTTTTATTTAACAAAGTTACAAAGTTTCTGTTATATATACATTAATACATGCAAAGTTTGTTGAAAGGTAAGTGATCATTTGAGTATATGGAAAGATTTGTATCTGATACCACAAACAGTTTTCTATTCTTTATTCCTGCAGAGTTTCTTTAAAAAACATGTCCAAGTGTTCCTAAGGCTAAGGCCCCATGTATCGAGCTACACCCGAAAAACACTGCGGAAAAGACTGCGGGGGAAACGCATTGCTTTTTTTCTGCAGCGTTTTTCAAAGAAAGTCCACAGAGGAACATTCTATCTCTCTATTATACTTTATCTTTTGTTCTTTCACTTTGCATTTTTTTAATTGACATAAATAAACGATCAACACTTCTATTTTTACAAGCATTCCTATTGTGTGGCATTTTTTTTCCATCCCTCTTAAAACTTTTGTATGTGTGAAACATATTGCAATAATAAGATTCTAATAAATTATATCAAGATAGTAAATTTATCTTGTTTATAATATATGTTGCCATCATGATTTTGGAAGCATTTGTTAATATTAATTTATTAAAATCTATTTTTTTAAAAACATTTTAGTAATCTGACATTGTGAATGTTTTACAGGTTCAGAATTATTGGATATTTACTATAAAATGTACCTATTTTAGATAGATAGTAATGAAGTAATTAACTTCAAAAATATATAAAATGATTAAAGCTGAGTATGCTTCTTTATAAGATTATAATAATGCTCATACAAGTTACGCTAGGTTCACACCTGTGTTCGGGTTTCCGTTCTGGGGGTACGCTTGGAGCCCCCCTGAACGGAAACCTAATCCGCTTAAAAAAGTGGTTACCCGTGGAAACCCAAGGACCCCTTAGACTACAGTCATGGCCAATAGTTTTGAGAATGATACAAATATTAATTTTTACAAAGTCTACTGCTTCAGTTTTTCTAATGGCAATTTGCATATACTCCAGAATGTTATAAAGAGTGATCAGCTTAACAGCAATTACTTGCAAAGTCAATATTTGCCTAGAAAATGAACTTTATCCCCCAAAACACATTTCAACATCATTGCAGCCCTGCCTTAAAAGGACCACCTAACATCGTTTCAGTGATTGCTCCATTAACACAGGTGTGGGTGTTGATGAGGACAGGGCTGGAGATCAATCTGTCATGATTAAGTAAGAATGACACCACTGGACACTTTAAAAGGAGGCTGGTGCTTGCCATCATTGTTTCTCTTCTGGTAACCATGGTTATCTCTAAAGAAACACGTGCAGTCATAGAAGCAAGAAAAATGCGAATCACCTAAAAACTCCAGGATGGATGACCAAAAAATTACATAACCTACTAAAAAAGAAAAAGGAAACTTACAACAAGTGGAAGATGGGAGCTATATCTAAGGGAGAGTATACAGCAGTTTGCAGACTCTGCAAGATAAGCATTAAAAAAGCCAAGGCTGAATACGAATTGAAGCTTGCAAAAGAAGTTAAGAGTAATGTAAAAGGTTTTTGGGGATATGTTAAGAGCAAAAGAAAAGTGAAGGAAACCATTGGAGTCCTGAAGAACGAAAAGGGTGAAAAAGTTAACATGGTGGATCAGCAAGTGGAGTTACTAAATTCATATTTTGTATCCGTCTTCTCCCAAGAAATGGATGGAAATATCAACATTAATGGTGATAGTGATGAGGGGAAAGAGGACTCCAAGCTGATTATATGCGAAGGTTTGGTAAGAGAACATTTAGCTAAGATTAAGGAAACCAAGTCCCCAGGACCGGATGATTTACACCCTAGAGTTTTAAAAGAATTAGCAGAGGAAATAACAGAACCCCTTGCAATAATCTTTAATAAGTCATGGGAAACAGGAGTGGTCCCTCTAGATTGGAAAAGGGCAAATGTGGTCCCCATCTACAAAAAGGGGAATAGGGACGACCCAGGAAATTATAGGCCGGTAAGTCTGACCTCGATAGTAGGAAAAATCTTTGAACAAATCGTTAAAGAACATTTAATTAGGTACCTGGATGGGAAGGCTTTAATTAATCAGAGCCAGCACGGCTTTATGCCTAATAAATCTTGTCAGACTAATCTTATTTCCTTCTATAATAAAGTCACTGAATGGTTGGACCAGGGAAATGCAGTGGACATAGTATATCTTGACTTTAGTAAGGCCTTTGATAAAGTATCACATAACTTTCTTATTGAAAAAATGATCAAGTATGGCTTTGATAAAATATCAGTGAGGTGGGTTCACAATTGGCTTAATGATCGGGCACAACGAGTAATTCTAAATGGCTATACATCAAACTGGAAGAAAGTAAAAGCGGGGTGCCGCAGGGCTCTGTCCTGGGCCCAGAACTTTTTAATATTTTTATAAATGATCTGGATGATGGGGTTAATGGGGAACTAATAAAATTTGCAGATGATACAAAGCTAGGAGGAATGGCCAACACTAGAGAGGAGAGAGAATGCATCCAAAAGGACTTGGACACACTGGAACAATGGGCTGAGGTGAACAAAATGGTATTCAACAGGGACAAATGCAAAGTTCTACATCTGGGTAACAGAAATGCAAGAAGCATATATAGTATGGGAGGAATAGTACTAAGTGAGAGTACAGGGGAAAAGGATCTGGGCATAATAATAGATCGCAAATTCAACATGAGTCAACAGTGCGGTGCGGTGGCTAAAAAGGCTAATAAAATTCTAGGATGTATCAAGACGAGCATTGAAGCTAGATCAAGAGAGGTAATTATTCCGCTGTACTCTGCCCTGGTCAGACCCCAACTGGAATACTGTGTACAGTTCTGGGCTCCCCAGTTTAAGAAAGACACCGATTTATTGGAGCAGGTCCAGAGAAGAGCAACCAAAATGGTGGAAGGTCTACAAACCATGTCCTACGAGGAGAGGCTAAAAGAATTGGGACTGCTTAGTTTGCAGAAGAGAAGGCTAAGGGGAGACTTAATAGCGGTATTTAAATATCTGAAAGGTTGTCACAGTGCAGAGGGATCTACCCTATTCTCATTAGCAGAAGGAAGCACGAGAAGTAATGGAATGAAACTAAGGGGAAGGAGATTCAGATTAGACATTAGGAAAAACTTTCTAACAGTAAGGGTAGTGAGAGAGTGGAATAGGCTGCCACGGGAGGTGGTGAGTTCTCCATCAATTGAAATCTTCAAGCGGAAACTGGATAGGTATATAGCTGGGATGTTTTAGGAATTCCTGCTTTGCAGGGGGTTGGACTCGATGGCCCTTGAGGTCCCTTCCAACTCAAACAAACAAACAAACAAACAAACAAAAATGGCCTAACTGGGAAGAGTATTGCAGCTAGAAAGATTGCACCTCAGTCAACAATCTATCGCATCATCAAGAACTTCAAGGAGAGAGGTTCCATTGGTGCCAAAAAGGCTCCAGGCGCCCAAGAAAGACCAGCAAGCGGCAGGACCGTCTCTTAAAAGTGTTTCAGCTGCGGGATCGGGCTACCAGCAGTGCAGAGCTTGCTGAGGAATGGCAGCAGGCAGGTGTGAGTGCATCTGCACGCACTGTGAGGCGGAGACTCTTGGAGCAAGGCCTGGTCTCAAGGAGGGCAGCAAAGAAGCCACTTCTCTCCAGAAAAAACATCAGGGACAGACTGATATTCTGCAAAAGGTACAGGGAGTGGACTGCTGAGGACTGGGGTAAAGTCATTTTCTCTGATGAATCCCCTTTTCAATTGTTTGGAACATCTGGAAAACAGCTTATTCGGAGAAGAAGAGGTGAGCGCTACCACCAGTCTTGTCTCATGCCAACTGTAAAGCATCCTGAAACCATTCATGTGTGGGGTTGCTTCTCAGCCAAGGGAATCGGCTCTCTCACAGTCATGCCTAAAAACACAGCCATGAATAAAGAATGGTACCAGAATGTCCTCCAAGAGCAACTTCTCCCAACCGTCCAAGAGCAGTTTGGCGCTCAACAATGCCTTTTCCAGCATGATGGAGCACCTTGCCATAAAGCAAAGGTGATAACTAAATGGCTCAGGGAACAAAACATAGAGATTTTGGGTCCATGGCCTGGAAACTCCCCAGATCTTAATCCCATTGAGAACTTGTGGTCAATCATCAAGAGACGGGTGGACAAACAAAAACCAACAAATTCAGACAAAATTAAAGCATTGATTCTGCAAGAATGGACTGCTATCAGTCAGGATTTGGTCCAGAAGTTGATTGAGAGCATGCCAGGGAGAATTGCAGAGGTCCTGAAGAAGAAGGGTGAACACTGCAAATATTGACTTGCTGCATTAACTCATTCTAACTGTCAATATAAGCTTCTGTTACTCATAATATGAATGCAATTATATTTCTGTATGTGATAAAAACATCTGACAAACACACATAAAAACCAGAGGGCAGCAGATCATGTGAAAATATAATATTTGTGTCATTCTCAAAACTTTTGGCCATGACTGTATAATGGGGTCCGCTGGGTTTCTGCCCTGGTTTCTGCCCAAAAAAGGGTGGAAAAATGCATTTTCTAAGTGGATTCAGGGACAGAAACCCTGAATGTAGATGAGATGCAGGTGTGAACCTAGCCTTAGGCTAAGGCCCCACATTGCAGAAACACAGCTTTTTTTGTTGCAGATTTTGCTGCGTTTTTTTGAGCCAAATCCAGGGGTGGACTGAGCAGAAGGTAGAAGTATAAGAGCTTCCTATATATTTCCCATTCATTTTGTAACTCCTAGCTTTGGCTCAAAAACCGCAGCAAAATCTGCAACAAAAAAATCTGCATTTCTGCAACCTGGGGCCTTAGCCTTAGTATCAGATGTCTGAAGGCATGGTGATGTTCTTTTTTTTTTTTCAATTCAAAGTTTATTGATTTTCAAAAAGACATAAAATACAGTGAAAACAGATAGCTGCAACGGCAGCATCAACATTTTATACTGTAGAGAACGGGGAGATCCCTGAGTAGAGGCCAAAGGACAAGAAGAGGAGGGGAAGGGGAGAAGAAAGGAGGAGGAAGGGAAGGAGTGGTGAGACAACAAAAACAAACACAGAATGAGAGGGAAGAAAGAAGGAGAAGATAAAAAAAGGGGATGGGATGGGGACAATACAACAACAGTATCCGGGTCCAGGGGAGGACCCCAGGGGTGTAAGCAATCGACAATTCTTCATCAGAAAGAGCAATAAAACTCCACAAGGAGCAAAGCCAGAGGGTCAAGAATAGTCCTATACAGGTAACCCATCAGTTAGCTATAAAAGCCAGAGAATCCCACAGTAGGTCTACAGGGGCGGCACAGGCCCGAGAAGCGTCTGATATTCACTGGTATGTTAGAATTCATGGTGATTTTCTTTAGTGTACTCTAAAGTGATCATTCTTTTTCTATAACTTTTAGTTTATTGAAAAGGTAGAAAACATGAACAGGTATTGATATGGAGCAAAGTGTAAAAAGTATCAGAGCTGGTGACTAGAGATAAGCTAATCGAAGCTGCGGAAGTGGAATTCGATGTGAATTTCAGGAAATCTTCGATTCACCACGATTCGAGATTTCCTCACGCTTCGCTGCATCGAATCGCATTTTTTTATAAAATGGCCACTGCACATGTTCAGACAAGGTGGAAGGGACTCTGGGAGCGCGGGATCACCCACAATGCCAAGCATGCAGCTAATCAGCAGCCAGCAGGACCTCTGATGTCACAGCCCTATAAAAACCCTCGGCCATTTTAGGTACAGTCATTCCATATCACTCTTACTGCAGGGATGGACGTCGGCAGGAGCTAGACTTAGAAAACATATAGAAGTTCAGGGAAAGAGGCTGAGCCTTAGAACTGTAGGGAAAGGATAGGGAGGAACTGAGAGAATAATTTGGGGTGGTTGCAGTGTCATTTGCAACATAATTCACATTGCAGCACTCACTGCCGTTATACTGCTGCTCATTACTCATATCTGTGTCTTCAAGGTGGAACACAACAAGCCTTTTGCAGTGCAGTACAGCAAAAAACAGTGAATTATCATACACTAATATCTGCACGTATCTGTAAAAAATGCCTTTTTAAAGGCGTTTATTATAAGGGACTTATTCACTGTTCTTCCAAAGCATAACATTAGTCAGTACTATTGTGCCAAAGAAAACAGAATTATCATCCAATAATATTTGCACGTATCTGTAAAAAAAATCCTTTTTAAAGGCATTTATTATAAGGGGCTTATTCACTGTTCTTCCAAGGCATAACATTAGTCAGTACTATTGTGCCAAAGAAAACTGAATTATCATCCAATAATATTTGCACGTATCTGTAAAAAAAACCTTTAACGAGGGGAAAGACATAACGACCATATTCGCCATTTTGTTACCAGTATAACATTGCAGGCCATTTTTAAAAACAGTATTGTCAATAATAATTCAATAATTCAATAATACTTAGCGGTTATCATCACTTATTTAAAGGTGTTCCATAGTGTCTAAACCATAAAAAGGACCATATTCGCCATTTTGTTACGAGTATAACGTTGCAGGCCATTTTAAAAAAAATTTTTGTCAATAATAATTCAATAATTCTTAGCGGTTATCATCACTTATATAAAGGTGTTCATTAGTGTCTAAACCCATAATTCTTAGTCTAAACCGATAATTCTTAGCTGTTATTATCACTAGAGATGAGCGAATCCATTCTGCAGAAGTGGAATTCGATCCGAATTTCAGGAAATCTTTGATTCTCTATGATTCTGGGTTTCCTGATGCTTCGTGGTAACGAATATTTAGTAAGGACCTTTGTGACATCAGACGGTCACAAGACATTCTCTATTGATGTGATTGGGTAGGCATGTTTTTGCTTGTTAGCAGATCCTTCCATATGAATAAAAGTTGTCTGTACTGAAGAGAGAGAGAGAGAAACATGACCGTGGCATCCAAGGGCTTCCGGCATTTTGCAGCTCACCCGCCCACCCTGGCTCTCTGCAGCCCAGAAATAGATGTTTATTCGCCGCAAAGTAATTCGGATCGAAGCAAATTTTTTGGGAACTTCGAATTGAACTGCCGAATCGAACTTTTGAGAAATCCACTCATCTTTAATTATCACTTATTTAAAGGTGTTTATTAATGTCTAAACCCATAAGGAGGACCATATTCACCATTTTGTTCCCATTGCGCTGATGGAGCCGATACTGCTCCGGCCACCCCACACCCCCTCCCACAGTTGCCATGCCAGTGAAAGTTGAGCTCTCAGGGCCTCCCTGTTCAGACATGCGAGAGGATGGATGATGGCGCAGATAGGCAGCGGCCAACTTACTACATAGGATATCTCTATAGTAGTATAGTTTGTTCTCCCTCTCAGAGGGTGTAAAAAAGGTAAAAAAGGTAGCGAGGGTCTAACATAGTGGTGAGCCAGTAGTCATCCCTCTGCCAAATGGTGACAATTCGACTGTCACTGCGCAAGGAAGTCAACATGCTTCGAGCCATTTGCGCAAGTGACTCCGAGGGACTCCCTGCATCCATCTCCAATGCATACTGCCACGGTGTGTCTGGGTCATCTGCCTGATCCTCCTCATCTCCCTCTGGTTGCTCCTGCTCCTCCTCTCCACCCATTTGGCTACACATTGTTTGTGCTCCAATGTCCTCTTCATCCTCCTCCTCCTCCTCCAGTTCAGCCCCCACAGAGCTCATGTGGCCGTGAGATGTAGACGCCACCTCTCCAATCCCCTGACCAGTCAGATTGAAAAGCATCTTTTCCAGGATGTGAATCAGTGGAATGATGTTGTTCATCCCGTAGTCCTGGCGACTGACTAACAAAGTGGCCTCCTCAAAGGGAACAAGCAAACGGCAGGTGTCGCGAATGAGCTGCCACTGGCTAACATTAAAGTTACAATTGTGCTAAAGGCACAGGAAACTTGGTCAAAGTTAAAGGAAAGATGAATGCAGCACATTATCAGCAAATACTGGAGGCAAATTTGCACTCATCAGCCAGGAAGCTGTGCATCGGACATACTTGGACATTCCAACATGACAACAATCCAAAACACAAGGCCAAGTCTACAGCAGAAGAAAGTGAATGTTCTGGAGTGGCCATCTCAATCTCCTGACTGGGGAGATCCACTCTGGGGAGATCTCAAGCACGCAGTACATGCAAGATAACCCAGGAATTTACAGGAACTGGAGACTTTTTGCCAAGAAGAATGGGCAGTTTTACCATCTGAGAAAATAAAGAGCCTCATCCACAACTACCACAAAAGACTTCAAGCTGTCATTGATGTTAGAGGGGGGAAATACACGGTATTAAGAACTGGAAAATGTGAACTTTTGAACAGGGTCATTTTGATGTTTTTGGTTGTCTTTATGATTTAAAAAGAGAAAACACAGAAGTTTGACAATAAATGACTTCAACCAACCACTAACCATGAGTGGAGAAAAAGTTTTTGTGTTATCATTCATATTCTCTGAAAAAAGGCCATGGATCATAAAAAAATTTTTTATGGCTTGTCTCTGTTCATACAGTCGATCCAACATATGGAGGGTGGAATTCCAACAGGTGGAAACATTGCATATGAGCCTATGTTGGGGGAGGCCGTTTTGCCGCTGCAGCTCAAGGAGGGTGTGCTTGGCAGAGTGGCTGAAGTGCATGAAAAGTTTCCTTGACATTTTTAGGATGTCTTGCAGATAGGTGGAACACTTAAGAAAATGCTTGACAACCAGTTTGAACACGTGGCTCAGCCCTCCTTGACAAAGCATCGACACCATGTTCTTCCCGTTGTCGGTCACCATGGTTCCGATTTTGAGGTGTTGCGGAGAAAGCCAGGTATATTACTAACGATGACATACAAAGCCATCCACAACCTGTCCCTTAAACATATATCTCCGACCTAATCTCCCACTACCTGACTGCACGTAACCTCAGATCCTCCAAAGACCTCCTACTCCGCTCTGCTCTTATCCGCTCTTCACACATGCGTCCCCAAGACTTCTCCTGTGCATCCCCCATACTCCGGAACTCATTACCAAGACACATAAGACTGACCCCCACAATCACAAGCTTCAAGAAAGCCCTGAAGACTTACCTATTCAGGAAGGCCTACAACTTCCAATAACACTACTGTTAGGGTCTTGCCAGATGTAGCAATACCCTACACTACTGCAGCGGTCTGGGAGGAAGGACAGAGACAAGTGAGCCCTAATCTCACCCCAGCCACTGTCCCTTCCTATTGCTTCAGTTACCCTAAACGCTAAAAGGATAACCTGAAGACGAGCCCTATACTGAGTAAGTGGCAACACTGAACAAAGACAAAACAAACAACACAAAGGGAGGTCAGGAAGCCAAGGGTTCGGTAACAGACAAGCAATGCAGTACAAAACCACAATCCAAGAGAATAGTCACAAGGCTAGCCAAAGGTCAGAGAATCAGGTAACAAAGCAGCAAGGGATATAACAAAGAGAGCAGGCAAAGACAGTGCAATAACTGGCAACTTGCTGAGAAAGTGACATCCCGTATACAGAAAGTCTGGGCCCAGCCCCAGACCAGATAGGTACACAGGCTGTCAATCACACAGGCAAGGAAAAGATTAACACTAAGCAGTCCAAAGAGAAACAATGCTCAGAACATGGGTGTGGCTGGAAATCCATTACACAGCAAGGGAACTAGGACCATGTTCAGACTGAGCAACAAGAAACCTACGCAAGGAATCAAACTGAACATGCCTCCTTTGCCGCAGCGTGAGAGAGGAGGGTGGCGCAGAGACCCGAACAGGCAGAGACGTTACAACTACTGTCTCCGTACCACCACCTGAACAGCCTCTACCCCCACCTTCTGCCTCTATCCCTCTTCCCTCATAGATTGTAAGCCCTTGCAGGCAGGGCCCTGTATCCCACTGTGCCAGTTGGTCACTGTTAGTATTATCTGTTTTTTATACCTTGTGTACCGTATGTTAACCTTCAAATGTAAAGCACCATGGAATTAATGGTGCTATATAAATACATAATAATGAATAATAATAATGAATAATGATAATAATAATAATGAATAATAATAATTATAATACCTCCTCCTCACTGTACAGTGGATCTGAGCCCACAGCATAGAGTACTTCTCTAGCTGAGGGAACAGAAAAGGACAGAGGCAGGTTGAAGACAGGTGAAGGCACAGGGCCTGCTGCCGTTCCATGTCAATTAAGAGTTGTGTTTGACGAACCCACCGATTCTTGGCTGGGGGTGTCTGATGTGACTTGGGATGAATTGGATGACCGAATCAACCAGTCTACAACCGTTGGGTTGCTGGTCAAGACACGACTGCTACTTGACACTGGGAGCTCAGGCCTCTGTAACTGACCCCTGCTGCCACGCCCTCTTACTCTGCTGCGACCTGTGCCTGCGCCAGAAATATTTAGGCCTACGGCCCTCCCCTGTGCATGGCCTCTTGCTTCTCTGTCTGACATACTGTTCAATGAAAAAACGTAATTGCAAAGGGCAAAAAGACCTGTTATTTTCTACTTTGAAAAGAACGGCAAATATGCCCCTTATTTCTTTCCCCACTAATGAACACCTATGAATAAAGTATGATAAAGTCAGAAATTTGTGGCTCCGAATTATTGAATAATTGACAATACTGTATTGATAAATGGCCTGCAACTTTAAACTGGGAACAAAATAGCGAATATGGTCCTCCTTATGGGTTTCACCTTTAAATAAGGTGTATTCTCCTCCAGCATACCTCATGTGCAGGGCACAGCGGTGTCACGCTGTTTTACACCTCGTTTGCCTGGGTGAACAAAGTCACACAGGGGAGGAACTGGGTCACTGTACGTCCTCCTCATGCTGCTTCCCACTGGGTCACTCTGTGTCCTTCTCATGCCGCTGCCACTGGGTCACTGTATGGCCTCCTCATGCCGCTGCCACAGGGTCACTGTGCACTCCTCATGCTGCTGCCACTGGGTCACTGTATGGCCTCATTATGCTGCTGCCAACTCCACATTATATTGCCTTGCCACTCTGTGGCCTCCTCATGCTGCTGTCAACTCCATATTATATCGCCTTGCCACTCTGTAGACATCTATGTGGAATCAGCAGATGACGGTGTAAAAGGAGTGCGCTCTTTCACGCTACAGTAGGATGTTGGGCCTCTGCACGGTTCTTTCTACCTGGTACTAACATGGACCTGTAAGGCTGGGTTCACACTTGAGTTAGTTGGTCAGTTTTGGCCCCATAACTGTCCAAATAAGTGAAGTGTGCAGTGGTTCTAAGAACGACGCCTGTCATGTGCGTGTCATTCGGACTCACAGTATTGTTTCACTACCACAGTAGGCTCACTATGCATGTTACTGCAAGGCCCAGTGGTCTACATCACTATACAGGCTCTCTGAAGCCAGGAAATAGATGTTTTTTAGTGATATTCGGCGTGAATTAATTTGGACCAAAGCAAACATTTTTGGAACTTCGAATTGAACTGCAGAATCGAACTTGAGAAATTCGCTCATCTCTACTGGTGATTGATGTAAAAATGTATAAAGTTTTATTGGACTAGTTCTGGCATAAGCCACAATTACCTAAAAGATGGCAAGACTTATGTAGTTTACAGAATATTTCTAAAAAAAAAATGAGAAAAAGCATTTTTTTTACTGTGACTGAAATCTACAGCATCAGAGAGCTGTTATACAGTTCTCACATGGCATATTCTGCAGACAATTATGCAACATATTTCTTTAAAAAAATAGTAATATACATAATTGTAAAATTCTAGAAAAGGACATTTTTATGCTTGATCTCAATTAAATATAGTCATTTGGCAAGATTTGCTAATTTTTTTTCTTTTATAAACATATCCTTTTTTATTGTACACCACAGTTGGCAAAGAAGAACACAATTCATGCCTTTGTGTCTCTATATTGTCAGAGTTAACCTTTCCCATGGTTACTTGTTCTATGTAATGTTACACTTGTCTTGCTGCAACACATGAATAGCTGAGCCAATTTTGTGATGCAAATGAATTCAGTTGGATTGTAAATTGTGTGAAGAAGCACTAGTTTTTTCAACAACCAGCTTCTGTGCACCCAGCTGATTTCTCCTATTCACACTGAAGTGAACTGTTTTCTTGTTGAACCTGAAAGCAAATCCAGAGAACCCTTTTGTAGAGCTTTGTATATTATTATTATTATAGTTATTATTTATTTATGCAGTATTATACTATTCCTTTCTAAGAAAACATGCTGCTCTGCAATCATAAATCAAAATACCTGTAGACATATTTATATTTATTGAGGTCATAATTGAAGCTTGCATGTGAATGTGTTGGAAAATAGAGTGATAATAAGTAGATTCTAGATGCTTGTTCCTGTTGTCATTTTTCTTGCAGATATTTTTTTTTACCTTTTAATGGCATGACAATGCTTTGTTTGAATTAAAACTGTTAATAGTGCACAATACATGAAATATATAAAATATGTTATAAACTACATGTTAAAGGCTGATCAAATTAAATTAACATTACAATGACTTTTGTCTGTGTTTAAGACTGAGGCACATACAAGTGAGGTTTGACACAAAAATTTGTGGTTGACACTATAACAAAAACTCTTGAACCCAAAGTGCTTAAACATGCAATAGAAACCAATTATTCTTGGCACATCACCTCTGATCAAGTTGGGACTTTACAATTTACCCAAGTGTGGCAACCCAGGGCACATGGTGGTCTCCCTTAACTGTCAATAAGAGACGTGATGTAAAGTCTTTCCTTTGGGAAATTTTTCCACAACTAGTTAAGGTTAGAGTACAATTTAGTACCAGTTATAGTTTCCAGCTGTATAGAGATGGCTTGTTGTTTCAAGGATTTATTTTTATTGCCAGAATTAGAGCTCAGAAGATTATATTTTTGCCTAATAAAGTTTTCACCTTCCTCTAGATAAAACATTGCAGTATAATAGGTCACTGGGAAAGAAATATGCAAAACCTTTGGGCTGCCTTTTCTTCACTCCAAGTGACCATTCCTGTGAGATTGCTTAGAATTTCCATAAGGCAGGAAAAATAAATTCTTCAAAAAATGGAGTGAAAAAGAAATCCTGACTCACAGTTCTTTCTCAGGGATACTAGAAGCAAAAATAAGCACAAATAGCTTATATTAATGGAAGTGAACGCAACATACTGTGTGACTCTCAGTTATTTCAGCTTTCATTCTATAAAGGTAGACTTGCAAATTTGAGCACTGAAGTCATGGCAAATGACTTTGATAATATAGTAGGGTCGAGTTTACAAAAAGTAACACTATACTTTTTATATAGGGCTCTTAAAGCAAATTTACCTATCCTGTTAATGACCGGCATGTTTTGCCCATCACAAGATACACATCACTCCACATAGTATGGGTGCTCGAGTAGGGTTCCACCCTGTAAAATAATATATAGAAAAGCTTGGCACTCCAGTGTTTTTCAGGTGCAAAGACAAAGTATTTATTGAGATATACAATCGAAAACAAAATTGTGAAATTTTGGTTGACTCAATGCAACCTTCATCAGACACGGATCGTAGTGGATGTTCGAAATGCCATGGTGCAAAGCATGTTGGCTGGAGAAGAGCTTTAAAAGCAGATGCTCTGCTGTGAGTACAAAGCTTAGCACCATCATCATCTGACATAAAACTCTTGTGCCAGTCTCTGATACCTGTTGGAGATGCAACAGCTTAGCTTTGTCTCTGTATTTACTGGATTGACTGCAGTTCACATTTATGAACTAGATGTAGCTGTTACTAAATGTTTATCTGTAGTCACTCTGTACTTTGTTGTTTTGATGCTGTTGGTACATTTCCTGTTTTTAGTGTGTGCTGTACTAAATCTGTTATTCACCATGTGAGGTGGACCTTCTCTTACTGCATTCATGTTCCAGTAAAGTCTGTTCCTGTTATATACATATGTCTATCTGGTTTCGACTCTGCCACATCCAGCATTTACACTCTGCAACAATACCTGCACTGTAAAAAGGCATATGTATTGGATAAAGACCCTTACAGACCACTGTAAAAAAGTGTATTGGCAGTTACTAAGATGTTAAAAATTCAATGGATAGAATTTTTGCAAAATAAAAAGCCATAACACAAGAAAGCGACATAAAGTATAAAATTCTAGAGGGCTAGACGAAAATCTACCCACACATTATCAATGAATGCTGGAGTAAATCTTGTGCTGATTTATCACACCGTTTGGTTTCCATCTACCAGCCTCACATTGGTTCCCAGACCATAGATTGCATTCACCCAAATGTAAAGTGACTTCCACTGAGGGACTTATCTATAGATAAAAAATTCTGGTCCTCTCACTTAATTTCACTTGCTTATATAACGCAAAAATATTCGGCAGTGCTTTCAGACATTGTCATCACACAACGTCACTGTCACAATCTATATTCCTTATCTGTACAGTATGTCTTGGAGTGTTGGAAGAAACAGAAATACTCAGAGAAAACTAACATAAGCATGGGAGGGATATTCAATCTCTTTATAGACATTACCTTAGGTAGATTTCTAGCCCAGGACCCTCATGCTGCAAGGGAACAGAGCTAACATCGCCTCTGGAACCTCAACTTCTTCTCTTCTCAATCTAGCAAATACCAACAGCACTGAACCCAAATACGAATACATGGTATGTGTGTATATACTATGCTTTTACTAAACAATTTTTTGCTCAAGCAGCTCATACCAGGTTTGTCAGAGGTAGTCTCTAAAATAAATACTTTCCGGGGATAGACAGAATCAACACAAAGATGTATAAAGAAAGTAATGCAGAGAAGTTCTTTAATTGAAACATTTTTCTTGTCTCTTGTCAAAATAAATTAAAGAAATAGTACAACCCTTTCAACATAACTCCCGCTATCTCATGGCAATGGCTCTGTGTGCTCTGTTTTAAATGTTCCACTTTCTCTCTTTACTTATGGTTCATGTTTTCATTTTTTATTTTAAATAGGGTGCAGCTTTGCCTCATGTCTCATTCATATTTCTCTCTATTAATTATTTTATTTAAAAATTGTAAAAAATGTAAGTTAAAAAGATTAAAACAAAATGAGAAATATATAGCGATCCTTTATGTGTTTTCTAGGAGTTCAGCCATGACTCCTCCTTTTCCTCACTGTTCTGTGCCTGGCTGTAAGACAGCTGCTGGACTCTTTTATGCGAAAGGATTCTTTGGAGCATTGGTGGAGTAGGTATCTGTACCCTCCAGGCTGGATGGACACCTGATTGTCTCAAGAAATAAGCCCGCATTTACTGGAAAGTGGCCAAAAATGTGCCTCAACTTGTCACACTTTTGGTGCACTATGGTGCATCTATCTGTGCCTCTGCACCCCACTTTCCACTTTTTAGGTAGTGGGCAGAGTGGAGCGGGACTCTAGGTGATCTGGGGTTGCCCCTCTCCGCCAGATTTATTGTAACTCATGCTAGAAAACTGGCTTGAATTATACCACAAATCTACGCCATTCCCTGACGGGCATAGTACTGCGACCAGGCACGAATCGTGCGTCTGGCGGGGAATGAATTAAGGCCAATTACAAACTTCAGATGTTGCATTGATCTTCTAACATGCTGGACTGATGGATATAGACATGGCTCATAGTTTTCCATTGTGCATATTGCCTTTTACTTGATTTTTCAACTTTAGTTCAGTTTTTTTCATTTTTCTCTTTTTATTGTAAAATGTTTTTAATTAATTTTGTTACCATTCATAATAAAACATTCTGAAATATTACTGGTCCATATTAGCCAAGCTTAGTATTCACCATTTACTGCAGCATATTGGTTGTATAAAATGGGATACTGTATCAGGGTAATCTTTTTATCATTAGAAGTCATGGGATTTAATGACACATGTCATATTTATTGTGCTGCTTGAGCCCTGGATAAGGCAGGATGACAACACAATTCACATAAAGATATGATTCTGAATGTACAGTATGTCCCCAGCCACTTTCTGGTCTCTATGGGTGGGGATATACTAGTGGATATCACTTGAAGTATTAACCTATTGACACTTTCTGACTATTAACTTTCTTTCATTTCATATCAACTGCATTCATTACAGCTGCCAAAAGTACACACACCTGCTGCACCTCAAATCCAAGCAATGCAGGAAAGGTATGTGGGCGTACAGTGTGAAACCAACTTTAAATTATTATCTTTCTTACATATACATTTAATGAATAAAGACATCAATAAGAGCTGGCAGGGCTTGAGTAAAAAACACCAGGCTACGCACCTCTCCAAACAATTCAGTATCACAGTGGATAACAAGGTGATGCCAATAAAAGCGATTAATTTTTAGCTCATGTCAAAAATAGCACATTTTGACATGAAATTAAAATTAATCTCTTTTATTGGCATTACTTTGTTATCCATTATGATACTGAATCATTCAGGGAAGCACGTAGACTGGCGTTTTTTTACCTGAGCCCTGTCAGCTCTCTTTGATGTCTATTCGAGGACAGCCTTGGAATTTCCAAGAGCAATTTACCAGTGAGTAGTTGTGTCTACGCACAATCACTAAAGGTGAGCACCCCACCACAAGTGCTGAAGGGTCTACCTAGACGTTATCTCCATATGTGGTTACAGGTTTGTTTCTCTTTTTCTTTTTGCAGGTTCTTTCATTTAATGAATAAGGGAATGTGTCACCAGAAAATGAAATGACCTATAGTGTAAATCAAGTTTTTATGTTAAACATATTTTAAGTATTTTTGGTGTTTATTTTGAATGTTTCATGTTATTATATACAGTGAGGAAAAAAAAGTATTTAGTCAGCCAATTGTGCAAGTTCTCCCACTTAAAAAGATGAGAGGCCTGTAATTGACATCATAGGTAGACCTCAACTATGAGAGACAAAATGAGAAAACATATCTAGAAAATCACATTGTCTGATTTTCTGGATTTGCTTTCTCATTTAGTCTCTCGTAGTTGAGGTCTACCTATGATGTCAATTACAGGCCTCTCTCATCTTTTTAAGTGGGAGAACTTGCACAATTGGTGGCTCAGTAAATACTTTTTTTTCCCCACTGTATATGCAGCAGCCATGTACAGTGGCATGCAAAAGTTTGGACACCCCTGGTCAAAATGACTGTTATTGTGAACAGTTAAGCAAGCTGAAAATGAAATGATCTTTAAAAGGCTTAAAGTTAAAGATTAAACACACTTGTCTATAATTTTAAGCAATAACAGTATATTATTATGTTTGAGTACAATTTTAGAGTGAAAAAGGGAAAGGAGTACCTTGCAAAAGTTTGGGAACCCTTGTAGATTTGTGTGCTCAGATAACTTTGACCAAGGTCTCAGACCTTAATTGGCCAGTTAGGGTTATGGCTTGCTCACTATCATTGTTAGAAAAGACCAAGTGATGTAAATTTTACAGCTTTAGAAATACCCAGCCTCCTCTAACCTTGAGTCATCACATGGCTCAGGGTGAGAGAGGACCCCTCTCCAACTGAAAGCACCCCAGGGGAACAACTACCACCACCATCAGGTACCACGCAGGTTCTCCTCATCAGTAACCTGCCTGGCAGGTGGGCTGGAGGAGTTTGGTTGCGTGTACTTGGCCTACCCACCACCGTCACTACTACTCTGATCCTCCGCTTCCCTCCATTTGGGTTGTGGCACAAGGTCCTCCTCCTCAATTCCACCATTGCCACCTCAGTGGCAGATTGTATTGACCATGACATGGATCTGATGCGGAATGATGCTGGTGATTTGTCTCCCGATGTGCATTATATGTCTCTTGTGCTTGCCTACTGTATCCAATGATAAGATGCAGCACAGAACTGCATCAATTTTGGTCTCACAATGTATGACCAATGAGTATTTTTTTTTTTTAAATGAGTTCCAACTGAACCCATTTGGTTGGAGAAGAGGGTGATCTGCTTCTAGGGAGGTAGTTTCCATAGAGCATAATGGGAGAAATAATGTTCACTGAAAAAACATCTTTAAGAGGGATCTTATAAAAGGAGTGGTCTACTGGAGAGGTTTCACTGTGTATACAGTATGTATTTATCCTTTGATGTAGACTTCTCTTTTGTTCATTGTTTATAAAAATAAACTATTAACACTGTTATTCTTGAAAGCATTCTTACTTTGCAGCATTCTTTCACCACGTATCTAAAACTTTTGCCCAATTGTGAATCTGGATATATACAGTACAGACCAAAAGTTTGGACACACCTTCTCATTCCAAGAGTTTTCTGTATTTTCATGACTATAAAAATTGTAGATTCACACTGAAGGCATCAAAACTATGAATTAATACATGTGGAATTATATACTTAACAAAAAAGTGTGAAACAACTGAAAATATGTCTTATATTCTAGGTTCTTCAAAGTAGCCACTTTTTGCTTTGATTACTGCTTTGCACACTCTTGGCATTCTCTTGATGAGCTTCAAGAGGTAGTCACCTGAAATGGTTTTCACTTCACAGGTGTGCCCTGTCAGGTTTAATAAGTGGGATTTCTTGCCTTATAAATGGGGTTGGGACCATCAGTTGTGTTGTTCAGAAGTCAGGTGGATACACAGCTGATAGTCCTACTGAATGGAGTGTTAGAATTTGTATTATGGCAAGAAAAAAGCAGCTAAGTAAAGAAAAACGAGTGGCCATCATTACTTTATGAAATGAAGGTCAGTCAGTCTGAAAAATTGGGAAAACTTTGAAAGTGTCCCCAAGTGCAGTGGCCAAAACCATCAAGCGCTACAAAGAAACTGGCTCACATGAGGACCGCCCCAGGAAAGGAAGACCAAGAGTCACCTCTGCTGCAGAGGATAAGTTCATCCGAGTCACCAGCCTCAGAAATCGCAGGTTAACAGCAGCTCAGATTAGAGACCAGGTCAATGCCACACAGAGTTCTAGCAGCAGACACATCTCTACAACAACTGTTAAGAGGAGACTGTGTGCAGCAGGCCTTCATGGTAAAATAGCTGCTAGGAAACCACTGCTAAGGACAGGCAACAAGCAGAAGACACTTGTTTGGGCTAAAGAACACAAGGAATGGACATTAGACCTGTGGAAATCTGTGCTTTGTTCTGATGAGTCCAAATTTGAGATCTTTGGTTCCAACTACCGTGTCTTTGTGCGATGCAGAAAAGGTGAACGAATGGACTCTACATGCCTGGTTCCCACCGTGAAGCATGGAGGAGGAGGTGTGATGGTGTGGGGGTGCTTTGCTGGTGACACTGTTGGGGATTTATTCAAAATGGAAGGAATACTGAACCAGTATGGTTACCACAGCATCTTGCAGCGGCATGCTATTCCATCCGGTTTGCGTTTAGTTGGACCATCATTTATTTTTCAACAGGACAATGACCCCAAACACACCTCCAGACTGTGTAAGGGCTATTTGACCAAGAAGGAGAGTGATGGGGTGCTACGCTAGATGACCTGGCCTCCACAGTCACCAGACCTGAACCCAATCGAGATGGTTTGGGGTGAGCTGGACCGCAGAGTGAAGGCAAAAGGGCCAACAAGTGCTAAGCATCTCTGGGAACTCCTTCAAGACTGTTGGAAGACCATTTCAGGTGACTACTTCTTGAAGCTCATCAAGAGAATGCCAAGAGTGTGCAAAGCAGTAATCAAAGCAAAAGGTGGCTACTTTGAAGAACCTAGAATATAAGACATATTTTCAGTTGTTTCACACTTTTTTGTTAAGTATATAATTCCACATGTGTTAATTCATAGTTTTGATGCCTTCAGTGTGAATCTACAATTTTTATAGTCATGAAAATACAGAAAACTCTTGGAATGAGAAGATGTGTCCAAACTTTTGGTCTGTACTGTATATATATATATATATGTGACAATTTGGGGAGATTTAGCCTCAAAGGCGGCGGCCTCCTGGAATCCACAACGGTGTTGGTGGTACTGGGTGCCTAAAGAAGCAGTGTATCAGGCAGTGTAAAGCCAAAGTAAATGGCTTAATTCAGCTTTACACATGGTACAGGAACAAAATAATAAACAGCCTGACCCACACATAGGGCACTAACTCACTGCTTGCTCCCTTACTAGCCTCTGGGGGTAAGAAGCAGCCTGGCTCAATCAGTCCTTTCAGGACCCTAGTCCTTTTGGGACAGACCGACTGTCTGTCTCCGGCTGGTTCCAGCGTATACCTGCTCCCTGCAGGTCTCCACAGCAGTCTCTCCTGCTGCACACACTCCGTCTAGAGTTGCTGCCCCACCTATGGGTGCGGCTGAGGGGCTTTTCAATCCTGGTTTTGGGTCGCTCACTAGCGCCCTCTAGGCTCACACACTCACTATATATATATAGTTTACATACCCTGGCCGATTTTTTTTGTTTTTTTGGCCTTTTTTCAGAGACTATGAATAATAACACAAAAACGGGGTCATTTTGATATTTTTGGTTGTCATTATGATTTAAAAAGAGAAAACACAGAAGTCTGACAATAAATGGCTTCAACCAACCACTAACCATGAGTATAGAAAAAGTTTTTGTGTTTTCATTTGTATTCTCTGAAAAAAAGGCCAAAAAAACTAAAAATCTGCTGGGGTATATATATATTGGACAAACCTCCCAATATAGAACTGAAAATGGTCATTTGTTGAATTTGCAGCATTAAGAGGTCACATTTACTGAAATCAAAAGCTATTTCAATCAAAAACATCTTAACAGGCTGTGAAGGATCTCGTCCTACCCAAGCCGCCTTCGGCACACCAGAGATCGCTTCAATTACCTCACATCCACCTCCAGTGAGTGTTCTGGGCCAATAGGATAATACAAAATGAGCTTTTTAAATTGTATATATTTATTAACCCAAGTGGGTCAGTACTAAGCATTAACATATACAGAAATATATATCAATGAATAATCAAGGATATATGGATAAAAGTAAATCTACAATACAGAAAATTAAATTGGAAATAAAAGATAGAAAAATACCAGCACAAGTTTGTATTCAGTTTCTCTAGGTCGCAACAGGTTCTTAAGCAAGTTACAAAGCACATCTCTCCTACATGCTATCCAGACTCCAAAGACAAAGAACCTCGGCCCTCCTTGTAGTAGAAACCTAGTGTCCATCCACACCTTCCCCCCAGGCTGCCCCCCTTCTCCCTCCTTTGCAGAACCCTCGGAGAGATGGATGCCTTCCTAGGTGCTGGGAGAGATGTGTGTCTGGGATTGAGCTACAGGTAGCCCTCCCTCCCACATGGCATCTGCTGTCCAGGGGGTAATAAAACTGGCTGGCTGGAGAGGCCATCCCCCCATGGTATGCACATAACACCACTGAAGCGAAGTGACCACTAATGTAAACAAAACTTAAACACGGCATTCCTAAAAGTAGGTAAGACTACTATGAATCAGGAATGATATATTTCAAAGATAGACATATAACTGAGGGTCTGTTCATCACACAGGCCAAGTTATATGTTGACATAGGACCCCTTCTTTGATATCACCTTCACTATTCTTGCATCCATTTAAACTTGTACATAAAGATGATTTTGCTACAGAAGGCACGGTTCTTCTTTTTGTACCATGGAATAAAGTGGTCAGTCAGAAACTCTATATACTTTGCAGAGTTCATTTTCACACCATCATGGACCCTAAAGGCCTACCAACTCTCTCCCCATGATTTTGTCCCAAAACATGACTCTGCTATCTCCTTGCTGAAGTCACAGCCTTGTTGGGACATGGTGGCCATCCACCAACTATCCACTACTCCATTCACCTGGACCATCCAGGGTTGCATGGCACTCATCAGTAAGCAAGGCTGTTTCAAAACTAGTCTACATGTATATCTGGACCCACTGCAACCATTTCTGCTTGTGAGCACTGTTTAGGGGTGGCTGAAAAGTAGGTTTATGCACAATGGACAGCCTCTGAAGGATCCTATACCTTGAGGTTCGTGGGACTCCATACGCACCAGCAGCTTCAAATATCTGTTTACTGTTTTGTAATAATATTTTAGCAGCTGCTCTTTAAACCCAATGAATTTGTCTGGCAGAAACTGTCTTTATTATGCCTTTATCTGCATGAACCCCTCTGTGCCCTGAATAAGCCACAAATTTCTTCACAGTATGATAATCACGCTTAAGATTTTGTGAAATATCTAATGTTTTTATACCTTGTCCAAGGTAGTGCACCATTTGAAGCTTTTCAGCAGCAAACAGATCCTTTTTTCCCCCATATTGCTTAAAACCTGTGGCCTGCTTAATAATGTGGAATATCCTTCTTAGGCTGAGGCCCATGTTACGGAAATGCAGAGTTTATTGGTGCTGATTTTGCGGCATTTCTTTGAGCCAAAGTCAGGAGTGGCTTGAAAAGGAATTGGAAATATAAATGAAGCATTTAGACATTTACCTTTTTTTAAATCCCCTCTTGACTTTGGCTCAAAAAACACAGCAAAATCTGCAACAAAAAACGATGCAGCTCACCTGCCAAACAAATTATCACAAGTGTTTGAGATTGATTTCTATGAGCCCTGGGACTCAATACCATCCATGAGTTTAATTGAAAAACAAAAAATGAAATCTTAAATTCGATTTGCATAATAATTTGGAACACAGTGCATATGGAGTGAAATGCAAACAATAAATTATCAAATTTGGATGTTCTAAAACAGTCAAAGGCTAATAAAACCTACTGAGAAATAAAACATTTCAAAGAAAAGTAATAGGCTATGAAACATGATAAAGGAGGAAGCAGTTCAAGGTTGGTCACTGTATTGATTATCCACAAATAACTGAAGTCTGTTCAAGGCTGTAGTTATATACTGAGCAATCTGGCAATATTCATTTTTGTAATGAAAGATGTAGAAACAGCTCTTTTTTCTATCATATGCAATGCTTTTGGAATTGTGTTTAGATTGTTGTTCATTGTTTTCTTGAATTCTTTATGTATTTCTTATGTTATGATCACATATTTATATAGAGTACATTTTGAATATTTTGATATTATATGGTAAATAAGGCATACTATAACCAACTAAATAATCATATGGTTCTAAAATGAACATAAATAAATAAATTTTGATGACATAGGATTTTTAATGTATTTAGGTATCCTTAAATATTATTTATTCCTTTTTTATGTTTTACATTTAATTAGCAATCTAATTTTATTCTTAATCAATTCAAACTTTGCTAAATAAAATATTTATATATTAAAATAAAAAAATCACCTATATTTTTGGGGAGATATTTAATTTTTACTGCAAATAGAGTAAACTGATAATTCCAAGTCCTTTGAATGTTAGGTTAGGGGTAAATTTTATATTCATTGATGCTGCAACATCAGCACCTCACAGTACTGGTACAAAGTAGAATAACCCTCTTGTTGCCAGATTAATTTATAAACAATACACTGATCTATCATCTATTTGCATTAAAAAAAATTAAGTTTGTAATTCTCATTATAGCAGGTATTACAGTCATTACAGTCTTTTTTTCTGTTTGTTTGTTACACTATATTGTAGTTCACCTCCTCCGTGGACAGAGCTGAGATTTGTATTAGACATATTTCTGTAGCTACAGCTTTTCAGTTAGGAATGTAAATGACAGGTGTGTACATAAGGGCCACATAGTAAAAATTAGAATGGATTCCACTGCACATGTCTGTTAATGTGGCATGGTTGGCCATGACATTAATTTATGTTGCTAACAGTGACAAAATTGTTCACACATTGTATGACACAGTTGCAAGTTGGAAGACTTCATGAATATAGCATTTAGATTTAGTATATGCTTCAATGTACTTACAAATAGAATAAATGTTGGCAGCAGATTAATCTTTGCACTGTCCAGGCGTTCAACAGTAAACATATATTTTTTCAGGAACAAGGATAATACACTTTACAGTTTGTATTCATTAGCTTAGTATCTCAGCTTCTTGTCTGTGAGCTTCCACGTGCTCTGCTCTGTGCTGCAGGGCTAATAACAGAGAGGAACCTCCTGATTTTCTAATATAACCCCCACCTTTTTTCACAGTACTTTATTAACAACCTAACACTATCCTTAGAGACAGAAGCTTATGCAGTAATAAACATATAAATAGTAGTTGTTGCAATACAGGCAATAATAAACATTATTCCAACACCTCCACTCAACAACTACTTATCCAGTTAGTCCCATTGTGGTTCTGAATTCTTCGAACTTGGCTCTTGGCAATGGCTTTGTCATAATATCAGCCACCATCTTGTCAGTTTCGCAAAAAAACAAATTCGATGATGTCATGTTCTATCAAATCATGCAGGTGGTGATGTTTTACACCGATGTGCTTGGTTCTTGCATTGATCTTTTCACTGCATGCAAGTTTAATGCATCCTTGGTTATCTTCAAATATCGTCGTTGGCTCAGTTGACGGCTTGCCAAGATCCTTTAACAATTGTTTTAACTTATTTGAGGTTCACTTGATGTTTCTGTTGCTTCTTCAATGGTTGAAGAATCTAACCAAACTTCTACATCTTTCTCTTTGTCATTTTCTAACTGTGCTTCAGCTGGACTGCTGGTATGATGTCATGAAACTTGAGCGACATGAAGTTTTCATCAATCATTACATCTCTGCTTATTGTGACCTTGTTCGTTTCTGGGTGCAGGATTCTATATCCTTTCTGGGTTTCACTGTATCCCACCCCACCATGATAACTTCTTTGGCATGGGATTCCCACTTGGTATGTTTTTCCTTAGGGACATCCACAAATACTTTACTTCCAAATACTATTATGTGTTGTAGATTAGGCTTTTTGCTGTTCCATAGCTCGAATGGAGTTTTTTTTGTAGCTTTGCCTGGTAACCTGTTTTGAAGATAGCATGCTGTCATGATTGCTTCACCCCAATATGTTGTAGGCAAATCTGCGTCAAATAGCATACTTCTTCCACTTTCACAGACTGTCCGGTTTCTTCTTTCCGCTACACCATTATGTTCAGGATTGTATGGTACAATGATCTGAAAAACGATTCCATTTTTCTTTAAAATGCTTTGTGTCTCACTGCTTGTATATTCAGTTCCATTATCTGCATGCAGGATTTTTGGCATTCTCCCAAATTTGTTATATACTTCAGCTAGATATGTTTCAAGTTTCCCTGGGACTTCATCTTTGCTGTGAAACGGATTGACAATCGTATATCTTGAATAGTCATCGATAAATGTGAGAAAATATCTCTTCTTTCCAGGAGTTAGAGTATTCATTGGACCACAAACATCAGTATTAGAGATGAGCGAATTTCTCAAAAGTTCGATTCGGCACTTCTATTTGAAGTTCCAAAAAAATTTGCTTTGATCCGAATTACTTTGCGGCGAATATCGCTAAAAAACACCTATTTCCTAGCTTCAGAGAGCCTGTATAGTGTTGTAGAACACTGTGCCTTGCAGTAACACACATAGGGAGCCGACTGTGGTAGTCAAACAATACTGTGAGTCCGAATGACACGCACATGACAGGTGTCACTCTTAGAATCGATGCACACTTCACTTATTTGGACAGTTATGGGGCCAAAACTGACCATCTAACTCAAGTGTGAACCCAGCCTTACAGGTCCATGTTAGTGCCAGGCAGAAAGAACCGTGCAGAGACCCAACATCCTACTGTAGAATGAAAGAACGCACTCCTTTTACACCGTCGTCTGTTGATTCCACATATATGTCTACAGAGTGGCAAGGTGACATAATGTGGAGGTGGCAGAAGCATCAGGAAGCCATACAGCGACCCAGCAGTGACTGTGGCATGAGGAGGGCATACAGTGACCCAGTGGCAGTGGTGGAGGTAGCAGCAGACTTAGGAGGGAATACAGTGACCCGTGGAAGCAGCATGAGGAGGTCATACAGTGACCCAGTGGCAGCAGCATGAGGAGGACATACAATGACCCAGTGCCAGAGGTGGAGGTAGCAGCAGACTTAGGAGAGCATACAGTGACTCAGTGGAAACGGCTTGAGGAGGGCATAGTGACCTGGTGGCAGCGGCATGAGGAGGTTATACAGTGACCCAGTGGCAGCAAAATGAGGAGGGCATTCAGTGACCCAGTGGCAGCAGCATGAGGCGGCCATACAGTGAACAAGTGGCAGCAACATGAGGAGGCCATACAGTGACCTAGTGGAAGCGGTATGAGGGGGCCATACAGTGACCAAGTGGCAGCAACATGGGGAGCCCATACAGTGACCCAGTGGCAGCGGTATGAGGAGGTCATACAGTTACCTAGTAGCAGCACCATGAGGAGGCCATACAATGACCTAGTGGCAGCGGTATGAGGAGGCTATACAGTGACCAAGTGGCAGCAACATGAGGAGGCCATACAGTGACCAAGTGGCAGCAACATGAAGAGGCCATAAAATGACCCAGTGTCAGTGGCATGAGGAGGCTATACAATGACCCAGTGGCAGCGGCATGAGGAGGCCATACAGTGACCCAGTGGCAGCGGTATGAGGAGGACATACAGTGACCAAGTGGCAGCAACATAAGGAGGCCCTACAGTGACCAAGTGGCAGCAACATGAAGAGGCCATACAATGACCCAGTGGCAGTGGCATGAGGAGGTCATTTAATGACCCAGTGGCAGCAACATGAGGAGGCCATACAGTGACCCAGTGGCAGTGGTATGAGGAGGACATACAGTGACCACGTGGCAGCAACATAAGGAGGCCATACAGTGACCAAGTGGCAGCAACATGAGGAGGCCATACAATGACCCAGTGGCAGCGGTATGAGGAGGCCATACAATGACCCAGTGGCAGCAACATGAGGAGGCCATACAGTGACCCAGTGGTAGCAACATGAGGAGGTCATACTGTGTCCCAGTGGCTGCGGCATTAGGAGGGCATACAGTGACCCAGTGGTTGCGGCATGAGGAGGGCATTCAATGAACCAATGGCAGCTGCATGAGGAGGGCATACAGTGACCCAGTGGCTGCAGCATGAGGAGGACATGCAGTGACCCAGTGGTTGTGGGATGGGAGTCCATACAGTGACTCAGTGGCAGCAACATGAGGAGGCCATACAGTGACCTAGTGGCAGCAGTATGAGGAAGCCATACAGTGACCAAGTGGCAGAAATATGAGGAGGCCATACAGTGACCCAGAAGCAGCAGCATGAGGAGGGCATACAGTGACCCAGTGGCTGCGGCATGAGAAGGCCATACAGTCATCCCGTGGCAGAGTGTGGAGGTGGCAGCAGCATGAGGAGGCCACAGAGTGGCAAGGTGATATAATGTGTAGGTAGCAACAGCCTTAGGAGGTCATACAGTGAACCAGTGGCAGAGTGATGAAGTGGCAGCAGCATGAGGAGGCCATACAGTCATCCAGTGGCAGATTGCGGAGGTGGCAGCAGCGTGAGTAGGCCACAGAGTGGCAAGGTGATATAATGTGTAGGTAGCAACAGCCTTAGGAGGCCATACAGTTACCCAGTGGCAGAGTGAGGAGGTTGCAGCAGCATGAGGAGGCCATAAAGCCATCCAGTGGCAGATTGCGGAGGTGGCAGCAACGTGAGTAGGCCACAGAGAGGCAAGGTGATATAATGTGTAGGTAGCAACAGCCTTAGGAGGCCATACAGTTACCCAGTGGCAGAGTGAGGAGGTTGCTGCAGCATGAGGAGGCCATAAAGCCATCCAGTGGCCATCACCTTATCATGCTGCTGCTTCTGAAGATCTTGGAGAGATTGGTTCTCACACATCTCCGCCCTCTAGTGAGCCCCGCTATGGACCCCCTCCAGTTTGCTTATCGACCGGGCATTGGGGTAGATGATGCCATCATCCATCTTCTGCACAGGGCTCTGTCTCACCTGGAGAAACCAGGGAACACAGTGAGAATAATGTTCTTTGACTTCTCCAGTGCTTTTAACACCATACAGCCCAGGTTATTGAGGGACAAGCTGGGCCTTGCTGGAGTGGACCACCACCTCTCCAACTGGATCCTAGACTACCTCACAAATCGACCTCAATACGTGAGAGCCCAAGACTGTGTGTCAGGTACCGTGATCTGTAATACGGGGGCACCTCAGGGTACGGTTCTCGCCCCTTTCCTCTTCACACTGTACACTGCAGATTTTAGGTGCAACTCATCCAGCTGCTACCTACAGAAGTATTCTGATGACTCTGCAATAGTGGGTCTCATCGCAGATGATGATGATAGGGAGTACAGAGAACTGAACCAGGATTTTGTGGACTGGTGCCACCGGAACCACCTGAAGATTAACGTGGGGAAGACCAAGGAGATGGTGGTGGACTTCTGTAAAGGCAGAAGCCCTCCTAAACCAGTGGACATCCTGGGGACAGGCATCGAGATTGTGTACACCTATAAGTACCTGGGTTTGCTCCTTAATAATAAGCTGGACTGGGCAGATCATATGGAGGCCCTGTACAGGAAGGGCCACAGCAGGCTCTACCTGCTATGGAAGCTGAGAGCCTTTGGAATCCGGGGGGCACTTCTTAGAACTTTCTTCAACTCGGTAGTGGCATCAGCCATCTTCTTTGGAGTGGCCTGCTGGGGGAGCAGTATATCAACCAGGGATAGGAATAGACTCGACAAGCTGATTAGAAGGGCCAGCTCTGTCCTGGGGAGCCCACTGGACCCAGTGCAGGTGGTGGGTGACAAAAGGATACTGTCCGTGGTGAGCTCCATGAAGAAGAAGAAGTCCCATCCCATGCATGAGACTGTGATCGCGCTGAGCAGTACTGTCAGTGACCGACTGCTCCACCCTAGGTGTGAGAAGGAGCACTATCGGAAGTCTTTCCTCCCCACCGCGGTTAGGCTGTACAACCAACACTGACCTAAGCGGAGATCATTACACACAGAGAACTGAAATATCTCCCTGCCTGTTAAATTCCCCCCCCCCCGCTACTTCCTATCTGTCTGTCGGCTATCAATGTAATGCCTCTTACCTTGGAACATTCCTGTACATGTTGTATTTGTATTTGTATCTGCTTATCTTTGCTGCTGTAACACACTGAATTTCCCCATTGTGGGACTATTAAAGGACTATTATTATTATTATTATTATTGCGGAGGTGGCAGCAGCGTGAGTAGGCCACAGAGTGGCAAGGTGATATAATGTGTAGATAGCAACAGCCTTAGGAGGCCATACAGTTACCCAGTGGCAGAGTGAGGAGGTTGCAGCAGCATGAGGAGGCCATAAAGCCATCCAGTGGCAGATTGCGGAGGTGGCAGCAGCGTGAGTAGGCCACAGAGTGGCAAGGTGATATAATGTGTAGGTAGCAACAGCCTTAGGAGGCCATACAGTTACCCAGTGGCAGAGTGAGGAGGTTGCTGCAGCATGAGGAGGCCATAAAGCCATCCAGTGGCAGATTGCAGAGGTGGCAGCAGCGTGAGTAGGCCACAGAGTGGCAAGGTGATATAATGTGTAGATAGCAACAGCCTTAGGAGGCCATACAGTTACCCAGTGGCAGAGTGAGGAGGTTGCAGCAGCGTGAGGAGGCCACAGAGTGGCAAGGTGATATAATGTGTAGATAGCAACAGCCTTAGGAGGCCATACAGTTACCCAGTGGCAGAGTGAGGAGGTTGCAGCAGCATGAGGAGGCTATAAAGCCATCCAGTGGCAGATTGCAGAGGTGGCAGCAGCGTGAGTAGGCCACAGAGTGGCAAGGTGATATAATGTGTAGGTAGCAACAGCTTTAGGAGGCTATACAGTCACCCAGTGGCAGAGTGAGGAGGTTGCAGCAGCGTGAGGAGGCCATACAGTAATCTAGTGGCAAAGTGCGGAGGTGGCAGCAGCGTGAGTAGGCCACAGAATGGCAGGGTGATATAATGTGTAGGTAGCAACAGCCTTAGGAGGCCATACTGCTCCTGCCACCCACACCCCCTCCCACAGCTGCCATGCTAGTGCAAGTTGAGCGCTCAGGGCCCCCCCCGATTGGACATGTGAGAGTATGGACGATGGCGCAGATAGGCAGCGGCCAACTTGCTACATAGCATGTTTCTATAGTAGTTCAGTTTGTCCTCCCTCTCAGCTGGTGTAAAAAAGGCCCCCATTTTTCCTTGGTAGCGAAGGTCTAACATGGTGGAGAGCCAGTAGTCATCCCTCTGCCGAATGGTGACAATTCGGCTGTCACTGCGCAAGGAAGTCAGCATGCATTGGGCCATTTGTGCAAGTGACTCCGAGGGACTCCCTGCATCCATCCCCACTGCATACTGCCACGGTATGTCTGGGTCATCTGCCTCATCCTCCTCATCTCCCTCTGGCTGTTCTGGTTGCTCCTGCTCCTCCTCTCCACCCATTTGGCTACACAGTGCTCCAATGTCCTCTTCATCCTCCTCCTCCAGTTCAGCCCCCACAGGGCTCATGCGGCCGTGAAATGTAGATGCCACATCTTCATTCCCCTGACCAGCCAGATTGAAAAGCATCTTTTCCAGGATGTGAATCAGTGGAATAACGTTGTTGATCCTGTAGTCCTGGCGACTGACTAACAAAGTGGCTTCCTCAAAGGGAACTAGCAAACGGCAGGTGTCACGCATGAGCTGACACTAGCTAACGTTAATGTTACACAGGGGAATACCTCTGTCCGCTTGGATCATCAAGAAATCGTTTATGGCTTTTCTCTGTTCATATAGTCAATCCAACATATGGATGGTTGAATTCCGACGGGTGGAAAAATCGCATATCAACCTATATTGTGGGAGGACGTTCTGCTGCTGCAACTCAAGGAGGGTGTGCTTGGCGGTGTACGAGTGGTTGAAGTGCATGAAAAGTTTCCTTGACATTTTTAGGATGTCTTGCAGATGGGTGGAACACTTAAGGAAATGCTTGACAACCAGATTGAACATGTGCGCCATGCAGGGCGCATGACTCAGCCCTCCTTGGCGCAGACTCCATGTTCTTCCCTTTGTCAGTTACCATTGTTCCTATTTTAAGTTCTCTTGGAGAAAGCCAGGATTCAATTTCTTGATTGAGGACACGGAGCAGTTCCTCCCCTGTGTGACTTCATTCGCCCAGGCAAACGAGGTGTAGAACAGCATGACATGTGGTATGCTGGAGGAGCACTGTGAATTGTCTCTGCAGTGGAGGCTGAGGAGACAGTGGAGAATGAGGCGGACATTGTTGCAGGACCAACGGCTTGAGAATGTAGAGACAGAAGCTGCGTCACCTGTCCAAGTTGCTGGTGTGTCTAGGCAGGCACCACATTAACCCAATGGGCCATAAATGACATATATTGTCCTTGACCGTAGTTACAGCTCCACACATCGGCGCTGCCGTGCACTTTGGCAGACACCGAGAGGCTCAAGGACTGGCCCACCTTCTCTTCTACATATTTGTGCAGGGCTGGTGCTGACTTCTTGGCAAAAAAATGATGGCTTGGGACTCTCCACCTCGGCTAGGCACAAGCCATCAGTTCTCTGAAAGGTGCAGAGTCCACCAAGTGGAAAGGGAGTGACTGCAGCACCAGCAACTTGGACAAGAGCACGTTCAGCTTCTGCACTGTTGGATGAGTGCACGCATACTGTTGTCTCTTCTAAATCGCTTCTGTGATGGATTGCTGACGCAAAGACTGACTAGGAGGAGAAGGAGGAGCATGAGTATCATGACCAGAAGATGATTGGAAGGACACACAGCTTCCTTTGGCTGAGGTGGTGGAGCCTTGACTGCCTGAAATGGCGTGCGTGCCTCTGGGTGCTGCAGCGGTTGCTGCGGCAGGCTGGACCACTACATTGGAGCCACAGCTCTCCCAGGCCACTTTATGGTGATGCTGCATATGTTGACGCAGGGCTGTGGTGCCAACATTGGCGCCCTGGCCACGTGTCACCTTCTGTCCACAAATTGAACATATAGCCATGTTGATCTCCCAGTTACAAAAAAACTGCCACACCGCCAAGCAGGTGATTTTACCACCAACACTCCGCAATAACTGACTGCCTCCGTGAACCCCTGCATCACTGCTTTCCGGGCAGGTAGGTGCCTGCGAAGCGGGTGGTCTACCCCAAGCACGTTTAGCTCCTGACCTCCCACTGCTGCCGCCCTGCTGACTCCCCTGCTGCCTCATGCGCAAGCTGCAACCCTCTTCTCCTGATGACGATGAGGCCCTTTCGTCACCTGGCTCCCAATTACGATCGGCTACTTCGTCATCCACTACTGTCTGCAGGTCACTGATGTCCTCCTCAACAACAGCTCCCACGCCACTCTCCTCATCTCTACTTGCCCCCCTACCGCAGGAAGTGGCGGTTGTCTCTTCCACATCTTGGCTGAGCAGTAGCTGCTGACTGTGCTCTAGTACCTTCTGCTCACTGTACAGTGGATCTGAGCCCACAGCATAGAGTGTGTTCTCAGAGGCAGGTTGAGGACAGGTCAGGGCACAAGGCCTGCTGCTGGGCCATGCCAACTAAGGGTTGTGTCTGACAAACCCACCAACTCTTGGCTGGGGGTGTCTGATGTGACTTGGAATGAATTGTATGACCGAGTCAACCAGTCTACAACCATTGGGTTGCTGCTTAAGACACGACCTCTACTTGACACTGGGAGCTCAGGCCTCTGTAACTGACCCCTGCTACCACGCCCCCTTACACTGTTGCGACCTGTGCCTGCGCCGGAAATATTTAGGCCTGCGGCCTCTCGCTTCTCTGTCTGACATACTGTTCGATGAAAAAACTTAATTGTAATTCTCTGCTTTGAAGAGAACGGCAAATATGCCCCTTATTTCTTCACCCACTAATGAACACCAATAAAAAAAGCATGATAAAGGCAGAGATTTGTGGCTCAGACTTATTGAATTATTGACAATACTATTGATAAATGGCGAGCAACTTTATACTGGTAACAAAATGGTGAATATGGTCCTCCTTATGGGTTTAGACACTAATAAACATCTTTAAATAAGTGATGATAGCTGCTAAGAATTATTGAATAATTATTGACAATCCTGTTTTTAAAAATGGCCTGCAACTTTACACTGGTAACAAAATGGCGAACATGGTCCTTTTTATGGGTTTTGACACCAATAAACATCTTTAAATAAGTGATGATAGCTGCTAAGAATTATTGAATTATTAAATTATTATTGACAATACTATTTTTAAAAATGGCCTGCAAAATGTATTGATAAATGGCCTGCAACTTTATACTGGGAACAAAATGGCGAATATGGTCCTTTTTATGGGTTTTGACACTAATAAACACCTTTAAATAAGTGATAACCACTAAGAATTATTGAATTATTATTGACAATACTGTTTTTAAAAATGGCCTGCAACTTTATACCGGTAACAAAATGGCGAATATGGTCCTTTTTATGGGTTTTGACACCAATAAACACCTTTAAATAAGTGAAAACTGCTAAGAATTATTGAATTATTAAATTATTATTGACAATAATATTTTTAAAAATGGCCTGCAAAATGTATTGATAAATGGCCTGCAACTTTATACTGGGAACAAAATGGCGAATATGGTCCTTTTTATGGATTTTGACACTAATAAACACCTTTAAATAAGTGATAATCACTAAGAATTATAGCATTATTATTGACAATACTGTTTTTAAAAATGGCCTGCAACTTTATACTGGTAACAAAATGACGAATATGGTCCTCCTTATGGGTCTAGACACTAATGAACACCTTTAAATAAGTGTTGATAACCGCTAAGAATTATTGAATTTTTATTGACAATACTGTTTTGATAAATAGCCTGCAACTTTATACTGGTAACAAAATGGAGAATATTGTCGTTATGTCTTTCCCCACGTTAAAGGCTTTTTTTTTACGGATACGTGCAGATATTATTGGATGATAATTCAGTTTTCTCTGACAATATTACTGACTAATGTTATGCTTTGGAAGAACAGTGAATAAGTCCCTTATAATAAATGCCTTTAAAAAGGCATTTTTTTACAGATACGTGCAGATATTAGTGTATTATAATTCACTGTTTTTTGCTGTCCTGCACTGCAAAAGGCTTTTTGTGTTCCACCTTAAAGACATAGATATGAGTAATGAGCAGCAGTATAATGGCAGTGAGTGCTGCAATGTGAATTATGCTGCAAATTCTTGCTGTAAATGATCCTGAAAACACCCCAAATTCTTCTCTCAATTCATCCCTATAATTTCCCTACAGTTCTAAGGCTCAGCCTCTTTCCCTGAACTTCTATCTGTTTTCTAAGTCTTTCCCTAGCTCCTGCTGACGTCTGTCCCTGCAGTAAGAGCGATGTGGAATGACTGTACCTAAAATGGCCGAGGGTTTTTATAGGGTTGTGACATCACAGGTCCGACTGGCTGCTGATTAGCTGCACGCTTGGCATTGTGGGTGACCCCGCAATCGCAGAGTCCTTTCCACCTTGTCCTAACATGTGCGGCGGCCATTTTATAAAAAAAATGCGATTCGATGCATCGAAGCGTGAGGAAATCCGGAATCGTGGCAAATTGAAGATTTCCTGAAATTTGGATCGAATTCCACTTCTGCAGCTTCGATTCGCTCATCTCTAATCTCCACTTTGGTCTTATCTGTCCAATGGACATTGTTACAGAAGTCTTGTGGCTTGTCCAGATGCAAATTTGCAAGTTGCAACTGCCAAAGTTTTCTTCAGGCAAGTCTTCCTTTCTATGTCACGTGACATATTCCCTTGAACTTACTGAGTTTTGTAGCATTTTTGATGTATCTCTTCGATTGTATGTCCACTCCTGGGAAAATTGTCAACTGTCTTGAATGTTTTGCACTTATGAATAATCTTTCTAACTGTAGAATAATGGACTTCAAATTGTTTAGAAAAACCCTTATAGCTCGGCCCAAATTGAAGGTCAGCAATATTTGCTTCTCTAAGATTATTGCTAATACCTTTCATCCTTGTCATTGTGTTCACACACTCCTGAACACTCCAGATGAGCAAGCTGTCAGTATTGCTTTTTATACAGGTGGCCACACTTGCTGATGATCAATTAATCAAGGGTAACCCAACCTGGCTGCTACTTACCCTCTTCATTCCTATGGAATATCTAAAGCTGGCTATGCAAATAAGAATTGAGACGCCTGAAGTGGAAGATTTTAGACTGTCTGCCGTTGGTTGGTTGTACATAAACCTACAACAGTCTGTCCTATACAGCCAACCATCAACTAAAGTTTATCAGAACTAAAATCTGTCATGTTTTTTTCTGCTGTCTGCCTGCTGTGATTTGTTGTGTATGGGCTAGACTGACAGACATGTGCTAGATTTTTGTATTTTGGGCATGTGTTTGTACTACTAACTAAACCACAAATTGTCCTTCATTTGTATTTTTCAGCACTTCATTAGCATTTTATAACTTTCATCTGTTAATTTTCCAAGTGTCTGGGATAGTCAAACCCTCATTGAAAGGTTTGTGGTTGTTCATGTGTTTGAGACTGTTGGCTGTATGTCCAGTCAACCACAGTTCATTTCAGAAGAGCAATAACAGTCTAAAATCTAATGTGTATGTACAGCTTAACCCTTTCCCGACATCAGCCATAATGGTATGGCGGATGCCAGGTGCTTAAATATGCCGCTGGGTTTCTCCTGTATTATACAGCAGACACTTGGCACTAATGCCCGCGATCAGTGCCTGCAATGATCGCAGGCATTAACCCCTCTGGCACCTCGGTCAAAGCTGACCGAGGCGCCATTTTACCGGCGGGACCACCATTTTGCCAGGGATCTCTGGAACCCGGAGCAAGCTCCAGGGCTAACGTCCTGTTACTATGACAGCCGGGAGCCTTGTGAAGGCTCCCAGGCCTATCTTTCATTAACTTCTATTGCAGGCTACTCTATGTAGCCTTCAATAGAAGAGCTGTTTTTTTTGCAATGCATTAGCATTGTAATGCATTGCATTAGCGATTAGACCCCTTGGGGTTCAAGAACTCTAGGGGGTCTAATAAATGCAAAAAAATAAATGTAAAAAAAAAGTAAAAAAATATATAAAAAAAAATAAAAAATATTAAGTTCAAATCACCCCCCTTTCCCTAGAACACATATAAAAGTAGTTAAATACTGTGAAACACATACACATTAGGTATCCTTGTGTCTGAAAATGCCCGGTCTACAGATCTATAAAATTATTTCTCCTGTACGGTAAACGCCGTAGCGGGAAAAAAAAAATCAAAAGGGCCAAAGGGTTTTTTCACTGTTTTGCCTCTGATAAAAATTTGAATGAAAAGTGATCAAAGCAATAGTAATTCCCCAAAATGGTATAACTAAAAAGTACACCTGGTCCCGCAAAAAAAAGACGCCTTATGCATCCCTGTACACAGAGGTATAAAAAAGTTACGGGTGTAAGAATATAGCGACTTTTAAAAAATATATATTTTTGCACAGTTTTGGATTTTTGTTAAGGAGTTAAAATGTAAATAAAACCATATAAATTTGGTATCTCCGGAATCGTATCAAAACATAGAATACAGATGACATGTCATTTTGATTGTAGAGCAAACGCTGTAAAAACGAAGCCCGTAAGAAAGTCGCACAAATGCACTTTTTCTTCAAATCCACCCCATTCTGAATTTTTTTTCCAGCTTCCCTGTACATTGTACAGAATAATAAATGGTACCATCATGAAAAAAAATTTGTCCCGCAAACATTAAGACCTCATATGGCTCTGAGAACGAAAAAATAAAAAAGTTATTGGGTTTGAAAGGGGGGGGGGGGGAGTAAATAATGAAAAACGAAAAATATCACCAGCGGGAAGGGTTAATAATGACATAGTGTAAGCTGTGTTGTTGTTCATCTGGGGATGCATTTACCTAATTTTAAGACTTTAAGGACCACATTTTTTTAATTACAGTAACAGTCAAATGTTTCAGCTCATCTTTGCATTGCATGCTTTTTCTTGTTTTTATTTTTTACATTCTAGATTAATATTAAATACATGAAAACTATGGATGAACACATTAAAGTATATAGTAAACAACAAAAACATAATGTGTTCTTCAAAATAGGCCCCTTTTGCTTTTATAACCATACGGTGGTAGATACCAGTTCCTGCTGACCAAGTAAGTTGGTATAATTAAATCCAGATTTACCAGTGACCTTCTAGTCAGTTTCCATTTCCTTCTTTATTCAGCACAGACCTTCATGTTGACTTTTCGCAAACCACGACTTATATCTGAAGAATTTGACACACAGATATCATATGGCACCTCGCTTTTCTAGCAAACTTCCCACCCATCCCCCTCTACACAAGCCTCTCATTCACAATGCCCCAGTGGGTAATAATGCCAAATTTGCATCCCTATACAGTATCTCAACTTCTGTACACCCTATACAGTATAGTGTCCCCTTTAAAGTCTATTCAAAAGTAATGCCCCAATTACACCTCCACTCAGTAATAATGTTCCCACTCTGCCTCTGCTAATTAATAATGTGCACTCTTGTGACCCTGTACAGTAATAATGTCCTCTGAAGTGCCCACAGTCACTAATAATGCCCCTTCATGAGCACCTTTCTCTAATATTGCCCCCACATGTGCCCCCTTTCTCTAGTAATACCCCCTCATATTCTTCCAGTTTCTTTGTTTTAAATTCTGTTTTTATTAAATTTAACATTGTACATGTACATAGTCAACATATTGCTGCTGCATATAATCAAAAACATAGCACGAACAACATGAAGTACATGAGTACAAAAGTCTTAGAAAAATATATATTAACAAGTTAGATAAGAAGTAACAATTCAAACACTTCGGAAAATATCAAAGTAATGGAAGTGAGTAGCATTGGTTTTTGCTACTGGACTATAGGGGATGTGACAGCAAGTAAAAATTCTAGTGCGGGAGGAAATTCATTAGATTATGACAGAGTAAGGATGGTTTCATTCCACAGTTATGTGAGTGTCTATCTGAAGGTCTGCCAGGGGGTTCATGTTTTAAGGAAGGTGTTTCTGGTCATTGTAGTCCAGTGTACCAGCTCCTCCATCCGGCATATATCATTTACTTTGGATACTCATTGTGGCAGAGAGGGAGGTGAGGTATCTCTCCAGTGTGCCGGTATTAGGAGCTTTGCTGCGGTTATGAGATGAGTGGTTAGGTCTTCCCTTTTGGGGCGAAAATCAGCATGGGGTAGCCACAGCAGAATATGTTCAGGAGATGGGGGATCTGGACATCGCAGATTCTCTTGATAGTTGCAATAATTTCTTCCCAGAAGGGGCGTATCAGTGGGCATCCGAACACACCTAGAAAAGTCATGTGCGTTAGCTAAGACCCTCTTTCTATCATTACTGGACAGAGTGATCCCCAACTCCTCCTCCCAGTGTTGAAGATACCTGGGGTGGTTATTGCTAGAATGTGATAAAAGAAATTTGTAAATTTTTGAAAAGACCCCCATTTCTGTTGTGTGTTGTTCATAGTGTGAGATTCTATCCAAGATTCTATCCATCTAGGGTTTTTTGCCTTTGATTTTTAATGTATGTGCCTAGCGAGATTAGTTCTCATCTGACCACCGCCATATTATAGGGTCAGATATATCTCCCGTATTGTTAGCGCAGAAGTATTGTTGCAAGAGTATATTGATTTTGTGCGCTACTGAGACATCACTGAGGAGTGTGGCATTCAGCTTTAAGCTCCAGTCCCCTTTGGGGATGTCACGTAATGTTATGGTAAGGAAGACGGTAGCATGGTCTGATAAAAGAATGTTCCCTATGGATGAGTCGACGAGTAAGTGTAGGGATTTCTGCTGTATGAAGAGGTAGTGAAGCCTGTGGCATGATTGGTGTATAGCAGAGTAGTATCTATAGTCTCTAGCAGTGGGGTGGGACAGTCGCCATGCGTCTGTTAAGTGTATACTCGCCAGAGATTTGTTAAGCCTTCTGAGAGACCTAAAGGTGGTGTTGCCAGAAATGGTGGACTCTAGGATGGGGTTTAAAGAAAGGTTCAAGTCGCCACTGGTAATGAGAACTCCCTCTGCAAAGTCCCCTAAGACCTCTAATGTTTGGACAATCCAAGGGACCTGGTGTTGATTTGGGGAATATAGGTTAGCAAATGTGTATTTAGTTTTCCCAATTTTTATCTTGAGAAAAAGAAAGCGCCCTTCTGGGTCATTAAGCTGTGCCTGAAGTATGAAAAGAAAATGGTTAGAGATTGCAATACTAACACCTCTAGCCGATTTAATATAGGTGCTGTGAAACCAGTGAGTATAATCTTGTGTGGGGAGACGGGGGGATTTTTCCCGTTTTGAAGTGAGTCTCATCATAGCCACTGAGACCCACTGTTTACGGAGGTATGATATGATTTGGGATCTTTACTGAGGTATGTTCAGACCTCTCATATTGTAGGAACATATGTGAAGTTCAGCTGCCATAATCTGTAGGGAAATAGATGAGGAGTAGTAGGAGGTTTACATGGTTTTCTGCCTTGGAGTTGGTAAGGCTGATTGTGAACCCATTGTCCTGGTCGAGAGTGCTCCAGGGAGACCGCAACCATGAATGGTGCAGTGCGCCACGGGGCACTCTGCACCGCTAAAAGTGGCGAAGGAATGTCATACATAAAATTGGCTAAACAGTGTGAATATCAGAAACTAGTAAGCTAAAAGAAAAACACTTCATAACATAGCATGCAATAACTTAGTGAGAGTCCAGGGTGACACAATAGCTTGAAACCTGAAAAGCAAAAGGGGTTAATTGGTGGTACTTAGCTAGTGTCCTGTAGGAGGATCAAGAGTCATCAGCAGATTAACGCTGTCCCTCCTGTATTCAGAGGTAGATAACCACTCCAGTGAACGGGTGAATCTTGGGTAAAGGTGGGGGAGGAGGGTAAGGAGTCACTTGAGAGGCGTAGTCAAGATGGCTGAGACCTCAGGGCAGGGGATGAATGAGTCTCTTCGGGTGGCTTTGTGTTCTGTCTTCTTACACGTTCTCTCAGTGTGCAGTCTGACATACAGCATAAACCTTCTCTGTCTTCCAAATAAACAGACTGTTTTTTCTGTAGTCTAAGAATTTATTGGTCAACAGGTTGTAAATATGGTAATGTGATGATGATATTGATATGATATGTTGATATGTGATTTTGGTAAAACTATAAGAATACAAAAAATACAGGTATAAATAATGAACATTAATCACATGGCCATGACACTTAAAATCAACAGTGAAAGCACATGGTAAGATGGCAGCTTATACATATACACACATAACTAACAGTAATAACATCCTGCTTAAGCTATACATGGCTCACTAACAGTCCTGAACAATACATACATTCACATAGGAATAAGACAATTCCTACCAGATATGCTTGCACAAGGATAATGGAGCTTAAGTGTGGAGTAGTGCAAGAGATAGCATCCCAATGTCTTGTGGGCAGGTTTCTTGCTCACAGAATGCCTTGCTTTACCCAGAGTGCATTGCAGCTCCCATAATGCAATAGCTTTATAAGGGGAATTCAACAGGTAATGTAACTGAAAGACCACTACATGGTGCTATAACCTAATTAGAATAAATATTAACAAAGTATGTAAAATGAGATGACAACACTTTTAACATCAGATTCTGATCCATTGGGCAGAACACTTTGTGTGTCTTCTTTCTCATCTTCTGCTGCTTAGGGGTGGAGTTTTCCCAAGGTGGAGGTGCAGTAGAAGTTGGTAGGTTGGTGATGTTTGACACGATGTCCCAGTTTTCAACTTCTAACTGGGGGACGTTGCCTTGGTCTTGTGCACGTGTCAGGTCTTCCATTGTGGAGATAGTTAAGCGGTGGCCAGACAGTGCGAAAGTGATGCCGAAGGGGAAGTTCCAATGGTAATTTACATTCTGCTTGCGGAGCCAGTCTGTCAAAGGTTTCAGCTTCCTCCACTTCTGTAAGGTCATTGGAGACAAGTCTTGGAAAAATTTAATTTGGGAGTTTTCAGAAGTGAGAGAATCCGTTTCTCTGGCTTTGTTGAGAAGTTCCTCTTTGTCTTGAAAATTAAGTAAGCGGCATATTATGTCGCGTGGTGGTTCAGTGGGTTTGGGCTTGGGTCGGGGCGCCCTGAGGGCCCTTTCTAATTTGATAGTTGAGGTTCTGTCTTCTCCTAGAAGACTGAGGCAGATTTGTCAAACTGCAGGCAATACTGCTTCGTTTGCCACTGATTCTGGGATCCCGCGTATGCGGACATTATTTCTCCTGCCTCTGTTTTCCTGATCTTCTAAGGCTCTGTAGAGGAGGTTTATATGGTCTTGACAGCTGGTGAAACTTTGAGATGTTGCTACGTTGTATTCTAGTAGAGAAGCATGGGCCACTTCTAAGCTTTCCACTCTATGCCCAATTTGTCTTATGTCTTGTTTTATATCCGCCAACTCCTGCATGACTGGTGATATTGCATTCGACAGCACTTGTTTGAAGAAATTTTGGGAGAGTGGCAAATTTGTGGAGGGGTCAAGGGTGTCGTCATCATTATCCACTTCTGAAGCAGTCCTTTTCTTCAGACTCTGACCTACTAGCGGCCATTTTGGCTTTGGCTGAAGCCTTCTTTTTCGTGAGGTATTTGTCTAAGTCCCCATGGGGGTACAGTTGTTTGCTTAGAGTTTGAGGGTCATGAGGACGGCTACCGCCAACTTTCTCCATGGTTTAAGGAATGAAGTATGACAAGGTCATTAGGTTGCGGTCTCAGAAAGGGAGCAGAGGCGTTAGCCGGTCATTTTGAGGGGAACCAACCCAGTTCCGACCATCGCTAGAAATTGCAGAGGCAGAGTTCAATCTTCTGCGATGCTGTTGAGCCGCTTCCCCGAGTAGAGGAGGAATGGGGGGGGACGGGGGGAAGGAGTCCCCCTGATGTCGGTGTAGAGTCTCAGCACTCGCCACACTGCCTCCACAGACCCCAGTCTATATACTAAGTTCATGAGGTAGCACTGCACTCTTGCAATGACTGCTGTGCCCCTGGAGGGTTGCAGCTGGCATTCAGAGGGTAACCGGCAGAGCTGTCCTCCATACTGATACGAGCCCCTTAGTTTTTCAGCAGGCAGGGGAAGGTGAAGAGCCCCCCTTGATGTTGGAATAGGGGCTCAGCACTCTCTTCACCCCGCTACAAGTCCTGACAGGAGGAGCTAACTGAGGGTCGCAGCATTCCCGCTAGACAATGGGGACCTGAGGTCGCTGGTCAGAGTCAGTCCACCCCTAGGAGGTATAATAGCACAGGGGAAGCTGTTGCAGGTGGTATTGGTAGCGATGGCTTACCAGCAGGCCTTCCAGGCTGCTGAACGCCTGGACAGTCAAAGATTAATCCGCTGCCAACAATCCCCAAGCACAGCTTCCTCTTCACAGGCCATGTCACGTTCATTGGTGATCAAGTGAATGGGATGAGATGCGATACTAGGCACAGATTTGTAGCAGAGAGCCACACTTTTTCTCCCATAGAAAAAACTGTAGAGGAAAAAGATAATTGAATCACCAATTTAGTACAAAAAGCTTTCCAAAATTTAGACAAACAGAATACCTCTATCAGAAACTATATTAGGCCCAGATCACATCTGTGTTTGGGTTTCCGTTCAGGGAGTCTTCTTGGGGACGCCCCGAATGGAATATCGCGGGGGGGTCCAAGGGGCTACAGGGGGTCGAACTTGCCCCTGGACCCTCTGGATGCTGTGATCGTATTAGTATGGCGCAGAGTGGGAAGGGGTTAATCCTGTACCCAAAAAACAAATTTTTCCATTTTAGAATATAATTGGTTTTCCCTGAGTACCCCAAGAACCGACCTTAAATGTTTGACATGAAAGACCCAATCAAGGGAAAACATAAGTATGTCATTAACATACACAATTAAAAAGTGTCCATAAAAATTCCAAAAAATATTATTAACCAAATTTTGAAAAACAGCAGGAGCATTACGCTAACCAAATGGTATGACCAAATATTCATAGTGATCCTCTAAGGTATTAAAGGCTGTCTTCCACGCATCCCCATACATACAAGATTATAAGGTCCCTGTACATGGAGCTTGGGGAACCACCTTGATAGAGAGATCTAATTTAGCAAGTTAGGAGACTAAGAGGGTACGGCCCAAATATTCCAAATTGTTTGGTTTTTAACAAATTGAATAAATGATGATTTGCTTTGCACAAACTAAAATGTCCACACTATGAGAAAATGGTCTCCATCATGTGTTTGACCAGGAATTACAGCGCATACACATGAAAAGTGATGTGATCTTGAGTCAGGCTTTTAAGTGTTCCTCCTCCTCCTACATAACACATAATTTACCGCAGAGTCTTTCTGGATTGTCAACTGTGTCTTTTTCTCATTCTTCCCTGGTAGTGATGTGGTACCTGTTGAGCAATCTATTTCTTCTAGTCAAAGCAGTCTTCCTCCTCTTTTTGATGAACTAAATGGGAACAGTCAGCATTGTGTTCAAGCAGATGAGGAAGACATGATGATGGCAGTGGAGTTAGTAGTGGCAGGGAGTGTGGTACTACTACTTCAGTTCTAGGGAGATACCTGGAGGTGCAAATTCTGAGGATATGAATGGCCATGATGATGTGTTAGAAAAAAAGGGGGAAGATTATGATGACATTGCCGATGATGATTATTTTTCAGTTAGGACCTGGCAACTGAGTCAGAGTGACAAGATGACATCAGATGTAGAGGGTGGTGTCACGATTCCAGCCATGTCACAGGTCCATCTTCCAAAAAGCCTGCCTGGGGCAGATCTGGGGGAACCTCCTAGGGTGGGGGGGCTGGCGCTCATGGTGATAGTGGCACACATGTTTCGGCTGCGGCTGATGCTAGCAGCAACAACTACACACTGTCATCTCCTATGTAGGAATTTTTTTGGACATTGCCAAACATTAAATCCATGGTGATGTGTAAGATCTGCAGAAGCAGAAACTTAGCAGTGGCCGAGCAGGAACAAATGTATCACCATCACCATCTTATATGGCAAAAAAGACTTGGCATTCGTACTGGCAGGAGAAATGAGCAATGGTTCTACTCCTTCTCCATGTGATCTACCTTGTAGGCAGGTCAGATCTACACCTAGCACATGGTCGTCGTCATCATCATCATTACCTCTTCCATGGCAATTTCAGTCATCCATAAGGGAAAGTGTGTCCAGGAAACGGCAATATGCACCCAGTCATTCAGCAGTTGTGCAACTTAACTCATGCCCGGCCAAAGTGCCTGCAGTATAGTCACTGCCATACCACTTAGAGAATTCCAGAGTTTCACCAACTGATGGCATGCACACAACCTGCTTTATATCACCATGTGTTGGAGAATGCGGGCCTTTCCTTGGTTTACGTCAGTTATCATTACGCCGGTGCACCCTGAGGTAGAATCACAGGCATAGGCCGGAAGAGCCCTAAAAGAGCACAAAGGGGTTTCTATTGGAAAGGGACTCAGCGGCATGTACATACATCACATAATGCCGGGCCTATTAACAGACAGACAGCAGAGATGAGTGATGATCTCTGTCTGAGATGTACAAGGGTTGGGGAACTAGGCTTTCCCTGACCGCTATCATGGTGTTGCAGGGCCCCAGCCATCTCCAGATGGCTGAAGGTCCTCTATACTGCTGGGCCCGTTCACAGTCGCACCCCCTGTGACTGCAATTATTATGTCACTGTACAGTTATACCTAAAGTGCACATATAGTTCAGCAAATAATTCTGACCCCATGGAATTCGTGGCCAATAGGTTAGAGAGGTGTAAGGAGCTGGCCTAGTTTGCCATGGTAGTGTTATCTTGTCCATCCTCAAGTGTTATGACCGAGAGTGTGTTTAGTGCTGCAGGTGGCATTGTAACAACTAAAAGGACGAGACTGTTCACAGGCACTATGAATTAAATTACTTTTATCAAAATGAATCAGGCATGGATCCATGAGGATTTTCAAATACCTACTGCTGATGCCTCAAAATAGTGGTGTCACTGTCTCACTTTTTATTCATCTTCCATTTATTGTACTGCTGCTGATTCTTGCTGCTACTACTAAACAGCGATCACCACTGCCACCACTGAGGCAGACATGTCCTGCTGCTTAGTCCATCATATTATGCCATGCTGCACTGCCACACATGTTGCCACAGCTGTCTACCACCACTTCCACCACTTAGGCATGTCCTGTGACCTTGTCCATCATATTAGTCCCTGCCACACTGCCACACATGTTGTCACAGCTACCACCACTGTTACCACTCAACCAGACATATCCTGTGGCCTGGTCCACCATCACATTGCACTATACCACACTGTTGGAGTCAGTGTTGGTATAAAAAACAAAAAAAAACAAAAACAAAAAAAAAACAAGCGTGTGGCAGCACAGTGTATGGTTAAAGTTGGAGCTTGTATTTACTGCTTCAAATTCATTTTTCCATAGACATGCATGTCACTTTCACTTTGACATAACTTTGGCCATCTGTGTGAGAGCTAGAAGCTGGATAGATAGGTTTGTAGGAGCCCTAAAAGTTCCACCCTATATGTTAGTTGTAGTAAACTTAACTATATGCTGGGTAAGAGATTTGTTATCAATTCTGGTCACAATGACTGGACTCGTGAGAGTTATCAAAGTTAACGTCCGAGCAACCCACAAGTTGCCTGCTGAACCACAGTTAACAAAAGAGTTACCAGATAGACATTATCATAAAAAGAATTTTAACTGGTAATATAATTTTTTGAGATGATCTTGGAAAGCGGAAACATATTTCTGATCACCAGAAAACCAGTTGGGAAGATTTAATTTGGGAACAGCAGATGCGAATTTTACTTGAGGGTTGTGATTTATCCTGCTGTTGAACCTTCTCAGCCAAATCCTGGACCAGCTGAGTAATATTTTCGATCTGGTCTATGAGTTTTTGCATATGTTCCATAATGGAAAAAATAGCTATTATAGGCCTGCTATTATAGTATCACTGGAGCAAATATCAAAAATTGCAGGATTTGGCTAACAAAAGAGAGCAGTAGAACAAGCTGTTTAAATCTCACACAGTGCTGAGAGATAGATCCAGGGCACCCAACCATCTTCACCAGCGCCAGCGAAATGGACTTGTGCTCAATTTGGGACCCAAGCTATTGCCACAGAAACTGGTATAAGAAATAAACACTCCACATATAAAAGTCTAACCAGAACCCATGATAAACTCACAAGGCAGCTTAAAACCAGGAGAATGAATCAGAAGAATGAATGTGTTGAAGCCAAAAGTCAGTCTTAGAGGTAATGTCAGAGCCAAAATCAGAAGACAAGCGGATTTCCAGTAACAAGCCAAAGTTCAATAATAGAACAGTCCACAGCACAAAGGATCAGGGAATGGAAGCCTTGCTAAATACAACCAAATAGCAGGCACCTGGATGAGCAAGAAAAGAGTTTGAATGTCCCTCCTCATCTGCTAATTGGATCAGCATAGGATAGCCCTGAAAACCTGCAGAAACTTCACAGGTTGGCATGATAACATTGAAACAGCAGGTAAGCTTATATTCCTGACAGTACCAGACCATAGAAAGTCCCTGCGTTCATGGTCCATTTGCAACTGATCAAGACTGTCATCACAAAAATGGTTAGAGAAAATCTTTACTTATTTATAGTTACAAACATTTTTTACTTTTTATTGTCTACAAATTTAAATATCGTTATGTTTATGAGAAAACCCCTTTAATGGCCCTTATTATGCCATGTTTTTATTTCTGCTCTAAGAATAAAAGTTTCAGTGTAGATCATGAAGCCATTGGTTAGGTTTTCATCTGTCAACAGAGGTATTCATAGGTTTTTCATAGGTTTTTGTTTTTCATAGGTTTTCATCTGTCAACACAACAGAAAGCAAAAACTTTACTATTTTATTGTTTATGTCTTTCCAATCTTTCTATGCACAATACTCATATGAGGTGTACAGAAAAGAGGCAGTGATATTGATCCCAGCAATAATATGTTCACAAGGTGAGAGATTTCATGGCCATGCTGTTGACCTAACTAGTTCCAGCACAGCCACAGTTACAGTTGTCATAGAAATTTTTCTTCTGTAATTGAAGCTGCTATATCAGCTCCATTTATAGGGAAAAAAAGGTCAGAAAAAAATATAAAAAGAAAAATTAAAGAAAATGTAAAGTGAAAAAAATAATAAAATTAAAAAATAAGCACATCTACACATCAATGTAATCCAACACAAAGCTTTGCTCCTTAAACAGTGATTTTCACTAGGGCATTTCATAGCAAAATAACATCACAGAATTAAATAAAAATAGCATTTTTGCTTTAGTGTTTTTGTTTTTCTTCATAAAAATATTGTTAAAACTTGAAAAAAGGGGTTTACTTTTTGATGTGAGAAAAGGGTAATATTATTAAAAAAGAATTTCTAATTTAGTTTAAAATGGTAAAAAATAAAAAATACCATTTTTGCATCATCAAAAAGAACAAAAAAAATCACTACAACTGCCTAAAAATAGAGTTGTACTGGTAATTGAGGCCCAGAATGTGTTCAGGAATATGGTTCCTCAGTTCATATAAATTTAAAACATCATATTAGAAATCTAGATTTTTCATTTGACACTGTTTTACATGAAACTAATGATAATTATAGGACTGGTAAAATGCAGAGGATTTGTGCTCGATAACCCACCCACCAAACATGAGAATGTGGGTTAAATGTTGTTTAAATTCCCTTTTAAACAAGCCAGGCAACACATGTGTATGATTTTGGGAACTAGTATATAGCAGAGAGTTACCAGAGTTAAGGAAAGATCAGAGGTAGGCAAGTAGAATGGAAGGTTTGCATTAGCTATAAAGGTTAACAAACTGATATTTTGTTTAGACATACAAAAACAAGAGGTCAGCAACTAAGGATCTGCAATTTGTATAAGTCACAATTACTAATGTATTTAATTTTCAAGGATTTTCAATACTAAACCCATCAAACCATTAAAAACAACATTTAGAAAGCTTGTTAAAACTTAAATTTTTTTCAATAATACATTCATTTAGCCCTAAAATTTACACATTTACAAGGGGTAAAAAGAAATAATGCATCACATAATTTGTTCCAAAATTTCTCTTGAGGATTGTACTATCCTACATGTAGATGTAAACTGATGTTTGATCATACAGCAGGGTGCAGAAGAAAAGGAGACCCATTGTAATAATTCTTGGACAAAGTTATGCATTTCCCAAGGCTCTAAGGTATCAGTATTATTAAAGCCCCCAAAAACTAAAACCATTTTGTAAACCTCAAGGATTTTATCAGTGGGTATATTGAGATTTTGACCCCTTCAACCAAACAATAAAAATGTTATAAAAAACATGTACAAATACAAAAGCATATGCAATTTGTTTCAAGCTTAAACCTAAAGCTTCGTCAGGTATAAAGACATAGTTCATATTTCCCCCTGTTTTTTTCTTTCAATATAATCAAAGGGATTATTATTTTGAGCCCCTTTAATGGAGTTGGCGGCTGGCTTTTGATTTAACAGTTTTCTATCCCTGGGAGACAAGTAAATTCTACAGCTGTTTCTATACCTGGGAGGAATACATCAGATGGTTTACTATTACGCATGATTTCTGGGTGTACCAGGTAAGCATCTTAATTGTTCTGTGCGAAGATTGTACTATCATTGCTTACTTCACGACGTATTATCTGACAATAGCTAATAACCAATAGCTAACAATAGATAACAAATTTTTTTTGGAATATTCGGGTCAAACCCGGTTCGTGACTAAGTGGTTTGCCCATCTCTATTAAATATTCAGACTGGATCACAATCACCAGTAGGGAACTACAGAGGTCAGTATTGGGTCCTCTCCTTTTTAATATGCTTATTAATGACCTGGTAGAGGGTTTACAGAGCAGGATGTCCATATTTGCAGATGATTCTAAACTCTGTAAAGTAATCAAAACTGAGGAGAATGGTAGAATATTACGCTGGAGATCTAGGGAGGCAGGGCTTGGCAAATTAAGTTTAAAAACTTGTGTAAGTAACTGGAACACTTAGGCTAAGGCCCCACATAGTGCGCCACAGCAAAAAAGCGCTGCGGGTAAAACCTCGGCAGAAACGCTTCATGGTTTTTCCCACAATGCTTTTCACAGAAAGTCTGCAGAGTTTTCTCTGCATACTTTCTGCTTCAATTATACCTATAGGGAAACTGCCAGTTTCTGTAGGTATAATTGATATGCAGTGATTTCCGAAACCACAATGGTTTTGGAAAGCGCAGCATTTCCACTGCACATATTTTTCGCTAGAATCCCATCCACCTTGCAGGGATTGTAAAACGTCATTGTTTACACCACGTGGGGCCTCGGCCTTAGAAGGTTTTTTTTTTTTTTTTTTAGGAAATGTAAGTACAATCCCTGGAGATGAGTAAAGGTGTTAGGATCAAACCAGTTTCGACCCTAAATTTCCAACAGTTCTTGTCTTTCATTAAACCTAAAGTTTTGTGATTCATCTAAGACAAACTAAAATTGCTGCCACCACATATAACATGAGGTAGAAGTGCAGAGGAGGAGGATCACATAGTCTCTCTGATCTAGGTGGTTTTTTAACAGCCTCTCAGCCAATCATGAGTAGTGGGTGAACAGGTTACAGTGCTGATGTCATATCAGCATATGTAATACTGTACAGGAAGAAGTAGAGCCATTTTCTGATTATGCGCCCTAAGAAGTCAGGCAGTGTGGCTACTGCAATTACAACCTAATGAATACAAAATCTAAGGTTTTTAAGTTTTCTTTTTAAAATAGAATTTCTTTTTGTAAAAAAAAATACAGAGAAACTGCCATTGTCATACCAAAAATTCAAACAGCATGGGACGCACAATGTGTCTTACTCCAATTTTTACAATGCAAGTTACCCTTTCAGTGCTAAATTTCTTTTTCTTGATAAGTATTTATTTCAATAGTGTTTTTTTTGTAAAAATACAGATAAAACTACCATAGTCACTCCAAAATTCCAATCTTTCTGTGTCTTCTACTCAAATACTTACTGGCCAGGTCACCCTTTCAGTGCAATAGTATTCTTTGTTTAAAAAAATAAAAACAGAAATGCACAGTATGTTTTACTCTAATTTGGCAGGCCAGGTCACCCTTTGAGTCACTTTTTGATTCACTATTATATAAACAATGCAGTAAAATGACTGGAAAAAAAGCAGTGCAACCTTGAGCAAGAGTTCTGTGTGTTCCATGTCCTACTCCTACCGATACATAATAACATAATACATAATTTACTACACAGATTTTCTACATAGTCAGCCATGTTTTCTTCATAAAGAATTTTCCTCTTCGACCTCCTTTTTTATGAGTTGGATGAGAACAGTCAGCATTTTTTGGAAGTAGTGGAAACAGAGATGGTAGAGGAAGAGATGACTGTTGGTGGTGGAATTATTAATGGCAGGGGGTGTGGAAATTATGAGAGTGTGCAAGAATTCTATGATAATGAAAAGTCACAAAACGTGGGGAAGATGACATTGCCAAAGATGATTCTGTGGTGAAAATGTGACATCAGAGAAAGAGGGTGGCAACCGTGGTGATAATAATGTGAAGCTACATCATTCAAAAACATATGGGAGTCTCCTATTATTCCACATCCTCTTCCATGCAAATATTAGTCATCCATAAGGGAAACAGCAATATGCTCCCAGATTTCTGGCTGGTCTACAACTTAACTTGCACCTGGCAAAATTGCTGTTCCAGTTGCTGCAGTACCACTTAGCAGAGTCCATTGCATTTCACGAACTGATGGCATGTGCTCAGTCTTGATGGAGGATACCTAGCCGCCATTATTTATCTAGGAAATCTATCTCTGCATTTGCACCATTTGCAGTGGCATTCACTTCACAACCAAAATGGCATTACCTATATTCTGTGGGCTGTTACATGTATGGCAATAATAAATTTATATAGTTTAAAAATCCAAAACTTTGAAAAAAAAAATTACTTGAAGTCACCATATTCTGACACTCTTAACTTTTTTATATTTCTGTATACAAGGCTGCAAAAGGCATTGTATGTTGCAGGGCCAGATGTCCTTTTTATTTATACCTTTTTGGGGAATACTGCATCTGATGTTTTGAATGCTTTTTATTTTTTGGGGAAAGAGAAACTGTGATTAAACAGCAGTTCGGCTCTTTTGATTTTTTTTTCCCGCTACAGTGTTCACCATATACGAAAAATATTTATAAAAGTTTGGCGTTTTCAGATGTGGCTATACTGTATAATTCTGTATCGAATCTAATATAAATGACAAGTCAGGACATTTTCAATAGTATTCTGGCTGTCATAGCAATAGATTGCTGACCCTGGATCTTGTTCCAGGTAACGGCGATCATCACCAACATGGCGGTGCTTTTGTAGGGTTAATGCCCATGATCATTGCAAGCTTTGATGGCATTGGTATTGTAGCTAGTAAGTTAGTAAAAAATTACTCTATTGTCAAAATTAATCAGGCATAGATCATGATTTTTGCAAACCTCCAGAAGATGCCAGTGAATAAATCTTCTGCTGCATGTGTCTCCTTGTATCATGTTCCATTAACTGTACTTCTGATGCTGAAAATTATCTACTGCAGCCTGCTTTGTCATGTTCTATTCCTTACTGTACCACTGCCGCTCATGTTGCCACAGCTACCACCTTCTCCAACACTCAGCCAGACATCCCCTGTGGCCTGCTCCATCAGGTTTTACTTTTTCATAATATTGGTGCCACAGTGTTGGCATAATACAAACAAAATTGTATTAAAAAAGGCCCCCACCTCAAAAAACAAAACACCATGCCAATACTGATGCTATTTTGGTGTCGCATTGGTGTTTTTTTTTTTTTTTTTTTTTTTTTTAAAAGTTAAATTCTTCATCACTTTTCAACTGGCAGACACAGCGACAGTATGGTACAAATTGGTCTTAAAATTCTGTAGTTGCCACTTGCCACTGCCACACTGCTGGCATAGTAGCAACAAGCATCTTCCCCAAAATGTTACAAATAGTAAAAGAAAGTTGTAGCATAGTGTGTGGTTAAGCTGGCAGTCTGTATCCACTACCTGCCATCACAATATCTTGTTCGTAACTTATTGTGTTGCTAGTTAAGGAATATGCAAATAAGACCTCATTGGTGAAAAAGAGGAATTTGCTCATTGTGCCACCTATTGAAAGACAGCTCCAAGATTAATACCTGGTTTTCAAAGAAACCTAAGGGCATAATCTGTTGTCATGTCCCAGGACTTGGTTTAATTCACTGACATGTATCTGTGATACTGTTTGTCTTTGTAGTTTGTCCCTTTTCTCTCTCTGTATCCTTAGCTGTGATGCTGTAGCTCCTCCTCTCTGTTCCTCAGTTTAGTTTCACTTCTTTGTAAGCAACATGTCTGCTCAGCTCCTGGTATTTCATCATTTTTCACCTACTGCTGTATGAGGTTCTACAAGATTTACCTGGATTAAAGCATCTGGAATCTTATCTACGCCTCCTCAGTTGAGTTGAACACTATCTGATAGATATCTTGGTGTAAATTGCTGGTTAGCATAGAGACTACAGGACACTCTCACAACCTCACACTTGCAGCCAAGCTATTGAGTCAGAACATCTGTGAACATATATCTTAGATCTACCTAAAAAATAAGGAAATTATTGTTATTAGTACAATTTTATCCCTCTTGGTTTCCAAGACCTAAAGAAAAGTGGGGGGGAATACAAGAAAGAATCACAAATAGTGAAAACAATTTAATAAACCTCTAGGGGTAAAAACATGTGATTAAATTTCATCAGAAACAAAAAATTAATTTATAAGCCTTATTAACATACACTTAAATGCTCGAAAGAGCAAAAGAATGCCCTCTATTGAACTAATAAATTAATTTTCTTGCCACTTAATATTACCACGTAATATTTACGCCCAATATCAACGAAAAAGATAGAACATCTCTTATTGCAAAACTAAAGCAAATTCTTGACATTTGATATACATAATCTCAATCAAATATCAAAAGATTTATACAAAAACATTAAATACTAGAGTAAGATGCTCATATTATTTTTATCGTTGAGGCCAAGTGGTCCCATGATGTTTGTCCTTAGGATCCACCTGGCCTCTTTTTGCAAAAGTAATCAGTGTCTATTGCCGCTAGACATGAGCCAGCCAGCAGCTAGCCGGCCCTGTGATGTCACAGCCCTATAAAAACCCTCAGCCATTTTAGGTACAGTCATTTCACATCGCTCTTACTGTAGGGACAAACACAGCAGGAGCTAGGGAAGGACTTAGAAAACAGATAGAAGTTCAAGGAAATAGGCTGAGCCTTAGAACTGTAGGGAAAGGATAGCAAGGAATTGAGAGAAGAATTTGGGGTGGTTGCAGGGTCATTTATAGCAAGAATTTTAATACACATTGCAGCACTCACTGCCATTATACTGCTGCTCATTACTCATACCTGTGTCTTCAAGGTGGAACACAACAAGCCTTTTGCAGTGCAGTACAGCAAAAAACAGTGAATTATCATTCACTAATATCTGCACTTATCTGTAATAAACGCTTTTTTAAAGGAGTTTATTATAAAGGGCTTATTCACTGTTCTTCCAAAGCATAACATTACAGGCCATTTGTCAGTACTACTGTGCCAAAGAAAACTGAATTATCATCCACTAATATCTGCAGTTATTTGTTGTAACATCTTTAAAGTGGGGAACGACATAACGACTATATTCACCATTTTGTTCCCAGTATAAAGTTGCTGGCCATTTATCAATACAGTATTGTCAATAATTCAATAATTCTTAGCAGTTATTACTTATTTAAAGGTGTTTATTAGTGTGGAAACCCATAAGGACCATATTCACCATTTTGTTCCCAGTAAAAAGGTGCTGGCCATTTATCAATACAGTATTGTCAATAATTCAATAATTCTTAGCAGTTATTATTACTTATTTAAAGGTTTTTATTAGTGTGGAAACCCATAAGGACCATATTCGCCATTGTGTTCCCAGTATAAAGTTGCTGGCCATTTATCAATACAGTATTGTCAAAAATCAATAATTCAATAATTCTTAGCAGTTATTATTACTTATTTAAAGGTGTTTATTAGTGTGGAAACCCATAAGGACCATATTCGCCATTTTGTTCCCAGTATAAAATTGCTCGCCATTTATCAATACAGTATTGTCAAAAATCAATAATTCAATAATTCTTAGTGGTTATTATCACTTATTTAAAGGTATTTATTAATGTGGAAACCCATAAGGACCATATTCGCCATTTTGTTCCCGGTATAAAGTTGCTGGCCATTTATCAATACAGTTAGAGATGAGCAAATCGATTCTGCAGAAGTGGAAATCGATCCCAATTTCAGGAAATCTTCGATTTGCCACGATTCCGGATTTCCTCACTCTTTGGTGCATTGAATTGCATTTATTTATAAAATGGCCGCCGCACATGTTAATACAAGAGGGAATGGACTCTGGGAGCACGGGATCACCCACAATGCCAAGCGTGCAGCTAATCAGCAGCCAGCAGGACCTGTGATGTCACAGCCCTATAAAATCCCTTGGCCATTTTAGGTACAGTCATTCCACATCGCTCTTACTGTAGGGACAGACGTTGGCAGGAGCTAGGGAAAGACTTAGAAAACATAGAAGTTCAGGGAAAGAGGCTGAGCCTTAGAACTGTAGGGAAAGCATAGGGAGGAATTAAGAGAAGAATTTGGGGTGGTTGCAGGGTCATTTACAGCAAGAATTTGCAGCATAATTCACATTGCAGCACTCACTGCCATTATACTGCTGCTCATTACTCATATCTATGTCTTCAAGGTGGAACACAACAAGCCTTTTGCACTGCAGTACAGCAAAAAACTGTGAATTTTCATACACTAATATCTGCACGTATCTGTAAAGAAAGCCTTTTTAAAGGCTTTTATTATATGGGGCTTATTCACTGTTCTTCCAAAGCATAACATTAGTCAGTACTATTGTGCCAAAGAAAACTGAATTATCATCCAATAATATCTGCACTTATGTGTAATAAACGCCTTTAACGTAGGGAAAGACATAACGACCTTATTTGCCATTTTGTTACCAGTATAAAGTTGCAGGGCATTTTTCAATACAGTACTGTCAATAATAATTCAATAATTCTTAGTGGTTATCACTTATTTAAAGGTGTTTATTAGTGTCAAAACACATAAGGAGGACCATATTTGCCATTTTGTTACCATTATAAAGTTCAGTCCATTTTTAAAAACAGAATTGTCAATAATTCAATAATTCTTAGCAGTTATCACTTATTTAAAGGTGTTCATTAGTGTCTAAACCCATAAAAAGGACCATATTTACTATTTTGTTACCAGTATAAAGTTACAGGCCATTTTTAAAACACTATTGTCAATAATAATTCAATAATTCTTAGCAGTTATTATCACTTATTTGAAGGTGTTTATTAGTGTCTAAACCCATAAGTAGGACCATATTTACCATTTTGTTCCCATTGTGCTGATGGAGCCGTTAATGCTCCTGCCACCCCCACCCCCTCCCACAGATGCCATGCCAGTGCAAGTTGAGCTCTCAGGGTACCCCAGGTCAAACATGCGAGAGGATGGACGATGGCGCAAATAGGCAGCGGCCAACTTGCTACATAGCATGTCTCTATAATGTGTAGGTAGCAACAGCCTTAGTAGGCTATACAATGAACCAGTGGCAGAGTGTGGTGAGGCAGCGTGGATCAGTTAATCTGATGCATCAGGTGGAAATCCTGACTGATCCACACCTGATTCATCTTCACAAAGGTCAGTCTCTCCAAATTTTGGGTGGATAGGCGAGTTCTTCTTGGGGTAACTATGGCCCCCGCCGCACTAAACACCCGCTCTGATGCCACACTACTGGCCGGGAAGATTTTCCAGGGCAAACTCGGCCAGTTGCAGACACAAATCCAGTTTGGCTGCCCAATAGTCGAGTGGATCTTCGATGATGGGTGGCAGGGTGCACTCTAAGTATGCCACCACCTGCTGGTTCAGGTTCTGCTCTGTGTCTAGCTGCTGATGAGCAGTTTCTTCACTATGCGGGTGAAGAAAGCTACTCATCAGCGACTCTAGGCTCAGGCTGCTGCTGATGGAGCCGATACTGCTCCTGCCACCCCTGGGCCCGGTCAGACCTGCAAGAGGATGGACGATGGCGCAGACAGGCAGCGGCCAACTTGCTACATAGGATGTCTCTATAGTAGTCCAGTTTGTCCTCCCTCTCAGTGGGTGTAAAAAAGGCCCCCATTTTACCCTGGTAGCGAGGGTCTAACATGGTGGAGAGCCAGTAGTCATCCCTCTGCCAAATGGTGACAATTTGTATGTCACTGCTCAAGGAAGTCAACATGCTTTAGGACATTTGCGCAAGTGACTCTGAGAGACTCCCTGCATCCATCTCCACTGCATACTGCCATGGTGTGTCTGGGTCATCTGCCTCATCATCCTCATCTCTCTCTGGCTGTTCTGTTCAACCCCCACAGGGCTCATGTGGCTGTGAGATGTAGACGCCACATCTCCAGTCCCCTGACCAGCCAGATTGAAAAGCATTTTTTCCAGGATGTGAATCAGTGGAATGACGTTGTTCATCCCGTAGTCCTGGCAACTGACTAACAAAGTGGCCTCCTCAAAAGGAACGAACAAACGGCAGGTAACTTTAAAGTTACAGTTGTGCTAAAGGCACAGGAAACTTGGTCAAAGTTAAAAGAAAGATGAATGCAGCACGTTATCAGCAAATACTGGAGGCAAATTTGCACTCATTAGCCAGAAAGCTGCACATGGGACGTACTTGGACGTTCCAACATGACAACAATCCAAAACACAAGACCAAGTTGACCCGTCATTGGCTACAGCAGAAGAAAGTGAAGGTTCTAGAGTGGCCATCTCAGTCTCCTGACCTCAATATTATTGAGCCACTCTGGGGAGAGCTCAAGAGCGCAGTACATGCAAGACAGCCCAGGAATTTATAAGGAACTGGAGACTTTTTGCCAAGAAGAATGGGCAGTTTTACCATCTGAGAAAATAAAGAGCCTCATCCACAACTACCACAAAAGACTTCAAGCTGTCATTGATGTTAAAGGGGGCAATACACGGTATTAAGAACTGGGGTATGTGAACTTTTGAACAGGGTAATTTTGATGTTTTTGGTTGTCATTATGGTTTAAAAAGAGAAAACACAGAAGTTTGACAATAAATGGCTTCAACCAACCACTAATCATGAGTGGAGAAAAAGTTTTTGTGCTATTATTCATATTCTCTGAAAAAAGGCCAAAAAAAACAAAAAATCTGCTAGGGTATGTAAACTTTTTAGCACAACTGTACACAGGGGAGTACCTCTTTCCACTTGGATCATAAAGAAATTGTTTATGGCTTTTCTCTGTTCATATAGTCGATCCAACATATGGAGAATGGAATTCCAATGGGTGGAAACATCACATATCAGCCTATGTTGTGGGAGGCTGTGCTGCTGCTGCAGCTCAAGAAGGGTGTGCTTGGCAGTGTATGAGTGGCTGAAGTGCATGCAAAGTTTCCTTGACATTTTTAGGATGTCTTACAGATGGGTGGAACACTTAAGGAAATGCTTGACAACCAGATTGAACACGTGCGCCATGCAGGGCGCATGGCTCAGCCCTCCTTGACGAAGAGTCGACACCATGTTCTTCCCATTTTCAGTCACCATTGTTCCGATTTTGAGGTGTTGCGAAGAAAGCCAGGATTCGATTTCTTGAGGAAGGACACAGAGCAGTTCCTTCCCTGTGAGACTCCGTTCGCCCAGGCAAATGAGGTGTAGTACAGCATGACACATGTGGTATGCTGGAGCAGCACTGTGAATTGTCCCTGAGGTGGAGGCTGAGGAGACAGTGGAGGATGAGGCGGACATTGTTGCAGGACCAACAGCGTGAGAACATGGAGGCAGAAGTTGCATCACCTGTCCAAGTTGCTGGACTGTCTGGGCAGGCACCACATTAATCCAGTGGGCCGTAAATGACATATATTGTCCTTGACCGTAGTTAAAGCCCCACACGTCAGCGCTGCCGTGCACTTTGGTAGACACCGACAGGCTCAAGGACTGGCCGACCTTCTCTTCTACATATTTGTGCAGGGCTGGTACTGCCTTTTTGTCAAAGAAATGACGGCTTGGGACTCTCCACCTCGGCTTGGCACAAGCCATGAGTTCTCTGAAAGGTGCAGAGTCCACCACTTGGAAAGGGAGGGACTGCAGCACCAGCAACTTGGACAGGAGCACGTTCAGCTTCTGCACTGTTGGATGAGTGCACGCATACTGTTGTCTCTTCGAAATCACTTCTGTGATGGATTGCTGACGCAATGACTGACTAGGAGGAGCATGAGTATCATGACCAGCAGATGATGGGAAGGACACACAGCTTCCTTTGGCTGAGGTGGTGGAGCCTTGACTGCCTGAAATGGCGTGCGTGCCTCTGGGTGCTGCAGCGGTTGCTGCGGCAGGCTGGATCACTACATTGGAGTCACAGCTCTCCCAGGCCACTTTATGGTGATGCTGCATATGTTGACACAGGGCTGTGGTGCCAACATTGGCACCCTGGCCACGCTTCACCTTCTGTCCACAAATTGAACATATGGCCATGCTGACCTCCCCCGACGGCTTTACAAAAAACTGCCACACTGCTGAGTAGGTGATTTACCCCCAACACTCCACGCTGACTGCTACCTCCACTGCCTCCATGAACCCCCTGCACCACTGCTTTCCGGGCAGGTAGGCTGCTGCGAAGTGGGTGGTCTACCCCAGGCACATTTAGCTCCCACTGCTGCCACCCTGCTGACTCCCCCCGCTGCCTAATGCGCAAGCTGCAACCATTTTCTCCTGATGACCATGAAGCCCCTACCATTTACGATCGTCTACACTGACATCCACTACAGTCTGAAGTTCACTGATGTCCTCCTCAACACCAGCTCCCATGTCACTCTCCTCATTACTACTTGCCCGCCTACCGGAGGAAGCGGTGGATGTCTCCTCCAGATCTTAGCCACACATCCAAACCCTCAACACCTCCTGCCGCCTCCAACTCAAGAACATCCATCGAATCTGCTCCTTCCTCACTCCAAAAACTACAAAGATGCTAGTCCATGCCCTCATAATCTCCCGCTTAGACTACTGTAACACCCTTCTCCATGTCCTCCCAGCAAATTCTCTCACCTAAAATTGCGCTGCTCGCTTAATACACCTCTTCCCCCGTTCTTCATTGGCCGTCCCACTCTGCCAATCCCTTCACTGGCAACCAGTGATTGGCAGTAGCAGCGACATAAGGAGGACATACAGTGACCCAGTGGCAGAGGTGGAGGTAGTAGTAGCCTTAAGAGGGCAAATAGTGACCCAGTGGCTGCAGCATGAGGAGGGCATACAGTGACCCAGTGGCAGCGGCATGAGGAGTACACAGAGTGACCCATTGGGAAGCAGCATGAGGAGGACATACAGGGACCCAGTTACTTATCTGTGTGACTTTGTTTGTCCAGGCAAACGAGGTGTAGAAAAGTATGTCACCGCTGTGCCCTGCACATGTGGTATGCTGGAGGAGCATACACCTTATTTAAAGGTGCTTATTAGTGTGAAAACCCATAAGGAGGACCATATTCGCCATTTTGTTCCCAGTATAAAGTTGCAAGCCATTTATCAATACATTATTGTCAATAATGCAATAATTCGGAGCCACAAATCTCTGCCTTTATCACGCTTTTGTTATAGATGTTCATTAGTGGGGAAAGAAATAAGGGGCATATTTGCTATTCTCTTCAAAGTAGAAAATAACAGGCCTTTTTGCCCTTTGCAATTACGTTTTTTCATCGAACAGTACAGTATGTCAGACAGAGAAGTGAGAGGCCATGTACAGGGGAGGGATGCAGGCCTAAATGTTTCTGACGCAGGTACAGGTCGCAGCAGAGTAAGGGGGCTTGGCAGCAGGGGTCAGTTACAGAGGCCTGAGCTCCCAGTTTCCATTAGCGGTTGTGTCTTGACCAGCAACTAAACGGTTGTAGACTGGTTGACTCGGTCATCCAATTTATCCCAAGTCACATCAGACACCCCCAACCAAGAATCGGTGGGTTCGTCAAACACAACTCTTAATTGACATGGAACGGCAGCAGGCCCTGTGCCTTCACCTGTCCTCAACCTGCCTCTCTCCTTTTCTGTTCCCTCAGCTAGAGAAGTACTCTATGCTGTGGGCTCAGATCCAATATACAGTAAGGAGGAGGTACTAGAGGACAGTCTGCAGCTACTGCTCAGCCGAGATCTGGAGGAGACATCCGCCGCTTCCTCCAGTAGGTGGGCAAGTAGTGATGAGGAGAGTGGCGTGGCAGCTGGTGTCGAGAGGACATCAGTGACCTGCAGATTAGTGGATGATGATGTAATCGATTGTAATTGGGAGCCAGGTGATGAAGGGGCTTCATCATCATCAGGAGAAGAGGTTTGCATCTTGCGCATGAGGCAGCGAGGGAGTCAGCATGGTGGCAGCAGTGGGAGGTCGGGAGCTAAACGTGCCTGGGGTACACCACCCGCTTCGCAGCAGCCTATCTGCCTGGAAAGCAGTGGTGCAGGGGTTCATGGAGGCAGTGGTGGTAGCAGTCAGTTAGTGCGGAGTGTTGGGGGTAAAATCACCTTCTCGGCGGTGTGGCAGTTTTTTGTAAAGCTGCCGGGGGGAGGTCAACATGGCCATATGTTCAATTTGTGGGCAGAAGGTGAAGTGTAGCCAGGGTGCCAATATTGGCACCACAGCCCTGCGTCAACACATGCAGCGTCACCATAAAGTGGCCTGGGAGAGCCGTGGCTCCAATGTGGTGGTCCAGCCTGCTACAGAAACCGCTGCAGCACCCAGTGGCACACACCCCATTTCAGGCAGTCAAGGCTCCACCACCTCAGCTGAAGGAATCCTCCTCCTCCTAGTCAGTCAATCACAGAATCTATACAGTGGGGAAAAAAAAGTATTTAGTCAGCCACCAATTGTGCAAGTTCTCCCACTTAAAAAGATGAGAGAGGCCTGTAATTGTCATCATAGGTAGACCTCAACTAGTAGACCTCAACTATGAGAGACAAAATGAGAAAACAAATCCAGAAAATTACATTGTCTGATTTTTTAAGAATTTATTTGCAAATTATGGTGGAAAATAAGTATTTGGTCACCTACAAACAAGCAAGATTTCTGGCTCTCACAGACCTGTAACTTCTTCTTTAAGAGGCTCCTCTGTCCTCCACTCATTACCTGTAGTAATGGCACCTGTTTGACATTGTTATCAGTATAAAAGACACCTGTCCACAACCTCAAACAGTCACACTCCAAACTCCACTATGGTGAAGACCAAAGAGCTGTGGAAGGACACCAAAAACAACTTTGTAGACCTGCACCAGGCTGGTGGCAGGTCAGCTCTGCACACCAAGTCTGATATACTGCATGCATTCAACTGAATTGAGGAGACCAACCTTCGCCAGGGAGAAGACACCTCCCTACAACCCTGCCCAGTGGCCTGTGATAGGCCAGGGCTGAACCAAGTTTGGGTTTTGAACACCGCAGGGGGGAAAATACAAGGAAAAGCTGCAGAACACATCACATAAAACATTTAACATTGAACGGGACGTACTAACGTAAAACCCAGAGGCACACGAAACAAACACATAAAAGCTGTAGCACCCTGGGATGCTGCAATTGGAGCACAAACAATGTGTAGCCAAATGGGTGGAGAGGAGGAGCAGGAGCAACCAGAACAGCCAGAGTGAGATGAGGAGGATGAAGAAGATGACCCAGACACACCGTGGCAGTATGCAGTGGTGATGGATGCAGGGAGTCCCTCGGAGTCACTTGCGCAAATGGCCCAATGCATGTTGACTTTCTTGCAAAGTGACAGCCGGATTGTCACCATTCGGCAGAGGGATGACTACTGGCTCTCCACCATGTTAGACACTTGCTACCGGGGAAAAATGGGGGCCTTTTTTACACCCGCTGAGAGGGAGGACAAACTGAACTACTATAGAGACATCCTATGCAGCAAGTTGGCCATCTTCTCTCATGTCCGACCGGGGGGAACTGAGCGCTCAACTTGCACTGGCATGGCAGGTGTGGGAGGGGGTGGAGGTGGCAAGAACAGTATCGGCTTCATCAGCAGCAGCCTGAGCCTAGAGTCGCTGATGAGCAGCTTTCTTCACCCGCATAGTGAAGAAGCTGCTCATCAGCAGCTAGACACAGAGCAGAACCTAAACCAGCAGGTGGTGGCATACTTAGAGTGTACCCTGCCACCCGTCATCGAAGATCTGCTGGACTACTGGGCAGCCAAACTGGATTTCTGGCTGCAACTGGCCGAGTTTGCCCTGGAAAATCTGTCCTGCCCGGCCAGTATTGTGACATCAGAGCGGGTGTTTAGTGTGGCGGGGGCCATAGTTACCCCCAAAATTTGTAGAGACTGACCTTTGAGAAGATGAATCAGGCATGGATCAGTCAGGATTTCCACCCACCAGTGCCTGATGCCTCACCACACTCTGCCATTGCTTCACTATTTGGTCTCCGAAGGCTGTTGCTATCTACACATTATATCACCTTGCCACTCTGTGGCCTACTTACTCTGCTGCCACCTCTGCACTGGGTAACTGTATGGCCTCCTCACGCTGCTGCCACCTCCTCACTCTGCCACTGGGTCACTGTATGGCCTACTAAGGCTGCTATTACCTACACATTATACCACCTTGCCACTCTGTGGCCTACTCACGCTGCTGCCACCTCCGCACTCTGCCACTGGGTAACTGTATGGCCTCCTCATGTTGCTGCCACCTCTTCACTATGCCACTGGGTCACTGTATGGCTTACTAAGGTTGTTTCTACCTACACATTATATCACCTTGCCACTCTGTGGCCTACTCACACTTCTGCCACCTCAGCACTCTGCCACTGGCTCACTGTATGGCCTACTAAGGCTGCTGACACCTCCACATTCTCTTCCCAGGTCACTATATGGCCTACTAAGGCTGCTGACATCTCCACACTCTCTTACCAGGTCACTGTATGGCCTGCTAAGGCTGCTTACAACTCCACAATGTCACTGGGTAACTGTATGTCCTCCTCATGCTGCTTCCACTGGGTCACTCTGAAACAGGGTCACTGTATGGCCTCCTAAGGATGCTGCCACCTTCACACTCTGTTACCAGGTCACTGTATGGCCTCCTAAGGCTGTTGCTACCTCCACCTCTGCCACTGGGTCACTGTATGTCCTCCTCACGCTGCTGCCACTTCCTCACTCTGACACAGGGTCACTGTATGGCCTCCTAAGGCTGCCGCCACCTTCACACTCTGTTACCGTGTCACTGTATGGCCTCCTAGGGCTGCTTACACCTCCACAATGTCACTGGGTCACTGTATGTCCTCCTCATGCCGCTTCCACTGGCTTACTCTGTATACACCTTGTGCCGCTGCCACTGGGTCACTGTATGGCTTCCTCATGCCATTTCTACTGGGTCACTCTGTGTCCTCCTCATGCTGTTGCCACCAGGCCACTGTATGGCCTCCTCATGCCGCTGACACTGGGTCACTGTATGTCCTCCTCATGCCGCTTCCACCAGGTCACTGTACACTCTCCTCATGCCGCTGCCCTTGGTTCACTATGCCCTCCTCATGCTGCTGCTACTGGGTCACTATATGTCCTCCTCATACTGCTGCCACTGGGTCACTTTATGTCCTCCTCACGCTACTGCCACTGGGTCACTGTATGTCCTCCTCATTCTGCTGCCACCAGGTCACTGTATGCCCTCCTCATGCTGCTGCCCTTGGTTCACTCTGTCCTCCTCATGCCGCTGCAACTGGATCACAGTATGGCCTCCTCATACTGCTGCCACTGGGTCACTTTATGTCCTCCTCACGCTGCTGTCACCTCCTCACTCTGCCACTGGGTCACTGTATGGCTAATAAGGCTGCTGACACCTCCACTATCTGTTACCGGGTCACTGTATGGCCTCCTAAGGCTGCTTACACCTCCACAATGTCATTGGGTCACTGTATGTCCTCCTTATGCCGCTTTCACTGGCTTACTTTGTATACTCCTCATGCCGCTGCCACTGGGTCACTGTATGGCCTCCTCATGCTGTTTCTACTGGGTCACTCTGCATCCTCCTCATGCTGCTGCCACTGGGTCACTGTATGTCCTCCGCATCCTGATGCCACTGGGTCAGTATGTCCTCCTCATGCCGCTTCCACCAGGTCACTGTACGCCCTCCTCATGCTGCTGCCACTGGGTCACTGTATGCCCACCTCATGCTGCTGCCATTGGGTCACTATATGGCCTTCTCATGCCGCTGCCACTGGGTCACTGTATGGTCTACTCCTACTGTTGCCACTTGGTCACTGTATGCCCTCCTCATGTCACTTCCACTGGGTCACTGTATGTCCTCCTCATTCTGCTGCCACTGGGTCACTGTATGCGCTCCTCATGCCACTGCCCTTGGCTCACTCTGTCCTCCTTATGTCGCTGCAACTGGGTCACTGTATGGTCTCCTCATGCTGCTGCCACTGGGTCACTGTATGGCCTCCTCATACTGCTTCCACTGGGTCACTGTATGTCTTCCTCATTCTGCTACCACCGGATCACTGTACGGCCTCCTCATGCCGCTGCCACTGGGTCACTGTATGCCCTCCTCATGCTGCTGCCACCAGGTAACTCTATGGCCTCCTCATGCCGCTTCCACTGGGTCACTCTGTGCACTCCTCATGCTGCTGCCACTGGGTCACTGTATGGCCTCCTCATGCCTTTGCCACTGGGTTGCTGTATCTCCTCCTCATGCCACTGCCAGAGGGTCACTATATGGCCTCCTCATGCCGCTTCCACTGGGTTACTGTATGTCCTCCTCATGCCGCTGCCACCGGGTCACTGTATGTCCTCCTCATGCCGCTGCCACCGGATTACTGTATGGCCTCCTCATGCCGCTTCCACTGGGTCACTGTATTCCATCCTCATGCTGCTGCCACTAGGTCACTGGCCTCCTAATGCCGCTTCCACTGGGTCACTCTGTGTACTCCTCATGCCGCTGCCACTGGGTCACTGTATGGCCTCCTCATGTCACTTCCACTGGGTCACTGTATGTCCTCCTCATTCTGCTGCCACCGGGTCACTGTATGCCCTCCTCATGCCCCTGCCCTTGGTTCACTCTGTGCTCCTCATGCCGCTGCCAGTGGGTTACTGTATGCCCTCCTCATGCTGCTGCCACCGGGTGACTGTATGGCCTCCTCATGCCGCTTCCTCTGGGTCACTCTGTGTACTCCTCATGCCACTGCCACTGAGTCACTGTATGGCCTCCTCATGCCACTGCCACTGGGTTGCTGTATGTCCTCCTCATGCCGCTGCCACCAGGTTATTGTATGGCCTCCTCATGTCGCTTCCACTGGGTCACTGTATTCCCTCCTCATGCTGCTGCCACTAGGTCACTGGCCTCCTAATGCCACTTCCAGTGGGTTACTCTGTGTACTCCTCATGCTGCTGCCACTGGGTTACTGTATGCCCTCTTCATGCCGCTGCCACCGGGTCATTGTATGTCCTCCTCATGCCGCTGCCACCGGGTTACTGTATGGCCTCCTCATGCCGCTTCCACTGGGTCACTGTATTCCCTCCTCATGCTGCTGCCACTAGGTCACTGGCCTCCTAATGCCACTTCCAGTGGGTTTAGTCTGTGTACTCCTCATGCTGCTGCCACTGGGTCAATGTATGCCCTCCTCATGCCACTGCCACCGGGTTACTGTATGCCCTCATGCCACTGCCCTTGGTTCACTGTATGCCCTCCGCATGCCACTGCTGGGTCACTGTATGTCCTCCTCATGCCGCTGCCACTGGGTCACTGTATGGCCTCCTCATGCTGCTGCCACTGGGTCACTGTATGGCCTCCTCATGCTGCTGCCACTGGGTCACTATGTCCTCCTCATGCCGCTGCCACCAGGTCACTGTACGCCCTCCTCATGCCGCTGCCACTGGGTCACTGTATGGCCTACTCCTACTGTTGCCACTGGGTCACTGTATGCCCTGCTCATGTCACTTCCACTGGGTCACTGTATGTCCTCCTGATTCTGCTGCCACCGGGTCACTGTATGCCCTCCTCATGCCGCTGCCCTTGGTTCACTCTGTCCTCCTCATGCCGCTGCAACTGGGTCACTATATTGTCTCCTCATGCTGCTGCCACTGGGTCACTGTATGGCCTCCTCATACTGCTGCCACTGGGTCACTGTATGTCCTCCTCATTCTGCTACCACCGGATCACTGCATGGCCTCCTCATGCCGCTGCCACTGGGTCTCTGTATGCCCCCCTCATGCTGCTTCATCGGGTCACTGTATGGCCTCCTCATGCCGCTGCCACTGGGTTGCTGTATGTCCTCCTCATGCCGCTGCCAGCGAGTCACTGTATGGCCTCCTCATGCCGCTTCCACTGGGTCACTTTATGTCCTCCTCATACCGCTGCCACCGGGTCACTGTATGTCCCCCTCATGCCACTTCCACTGGATCACTGTATTCCCTCCTCATGCTGCTGCCACTAGGTCACTGGCCTCCTAATGCCTCTTCCAGTGGGTCACTCTGTGTACTCCTCATGCTGCTGCCACTGGGTCACTGTATGCCCTCCTCATGCCGCTGCCACCGGGTCACTGTATGCCCTCATGCCGCTGCCCTTGGCTCACTGTATGCCCTCCTCATGCCACTGCCACTGCTGGGTCACTGTGTGTCCTTCTCATGCCGCTGTCACTGGGTCACTGTAGGGACTCCTCATGCTGCTGCCACTGGGTCACTGTATGGACTCCTCATGCTGCTTCTACTGGGTCACTCTGTGTCCTCCTCATGCTGTTGCCACCGGGCCACTGCATGGCCTCCTCATGCCGCTGACACTGGGTCACTGTATGTCCTCCTCATGCCGCTTCCACCAGGTCACTGTACGCTCTCCTCATGCCGCTGCCCTTGGTTCACTATGCCCTCCTCATGCTGTTGCCACTGGGACACTGTATGCCCTCCTTATGCCACTGCCACTGTGTCACTGTATGTCCTCCTCATTCTGCTACCACCAGGTCACTGTACGCCCTCCTCATGTCGCTGCCCTTGGTTCACTATATGACCTTCTCATGCCGCTGCCACTGGGTCACTGTATGGCCTACTCCTACTGTTGCCACTTGGTCACTGTATGCCCTCCTCATACCGCTGCCACTGGGTCACTGTATGGTCTCCTCATGTCACTTCCACTGGGTCACTGTATGTCCTCCTCATTCTGCTGCCACTGGGTCACTGTATGCCCTCCTCATGCCGCTGCCCTTGGTTCACTCTGTCCTCCTCATGCTGCTGCAACTGGGTCACTATATGGTCTCCTCATGCTGCTGCCACTGGGTCACTGTATGGCCTCCTCATACTGCTGCCACTGGGTCACTCTGTGTACTCCTCATGCCGCTGCCACTGAGTTACTGTATGGCCTCCTCATGCCGCTGCCACTGGGTTGCTGTATGTCCTCCTCATGCCGCTGCCAGCGGGTCACTGTATGGCCTCCTCATGTCACTTCCACTGGGTCACTGTATGTCCTCCTCATTCTGCTGCCACCGGGTCACTGTATGCCCTCCTCAGGCCCCTGCCCTTGGTTCACTCTGTCTTCCTCATGCCGCTGCCACTGGGTCACTGTATGCCCTTCTCATGCTGCTGCCACTGAGTCACTGTATGGCCTCCTTATGCCGCTGCCCCTAGGTTGCTGTATGTCCTCATGCCGCTGCCAGTGGGTCACTGTATGGCCTCCTCATGCCGCTTCCACTGGGTCACTGTATGTCCTCCTCATGCCGCTGTCACCAGGTCATTGTATGTCTTCCTCATGCCGCTGCCACTGGGTTACTGTATGGCCTCCTCATGTCGCTTCCACTGGGTCACTGTATTCCCTCCTCATGCTGCTGCCACTAGGTCACTGGCCTCCTAATGCCACTTCCAGTGTGTTACTCTGTGTACTCCTCATGCTGCTGCCACTGGGTGACTGTATGCCCTTTTCATGCCGCTGCCACCGGGTCACTGTATGGCCTCCTCATGCCGCTGCCACCGGGTCACTGTATGGCCTCATGTTGCTGCCTTTGGTTCACTGTATGCCCTCCGCATGCCACTGCCACTGCTGGGTCACTGTATGTCCGCTTCATGCCGCTGCCACTGGATCACTGTATGGCCTCCTCATGCTGCTGCCACTGGGTCACTGTATTCCCTCCTCATGCTGCTGCCACTAGGTCACTGGTCTCCTAATGCTGCTTCCAGTGGGTCACTCTGTGTACTCCTCATGCTGTTGCTACTTTGGTCACTGTAGGCCCTCATGCCGCTGCCATCGGGTCACTGTATGCCCTCATACCCCTGCCCTTGGCTCACTCTATGTCCTCCTCATGCCACTGCCACTGCTGGGTCACTGTGTGTCCTCCTCATGCTGCTGCCAACTGCACATTATATTGCCTTGCCACTCTGTGGCCTCCTGATGCTGCTGCCAACTCCACATTATGTCGCCTTGCCACTCTGTAGACATCTATGTGGAATCGGCAGACGACGGTGTAAAAGGAGTGCGATCTTTCACGCTACAGTAGGATTTTGGGCCTCTGCACGGTTCTTTCTACCTGGCACTAACATGGACCTGTAAGGCTGAGTTCACACTTGAGTTAGTTAGTCAGTTTTGGCCCCATAACTGGCTAAATAAGTGAAGTGTGCAGTGGTTCTAAGAGCGATGCCTGTCATGTGCGTGTCATACTGACTCACAGTATTGTTTCAATACCACAGTAGGTTCCTTATGCATGTTACTGCAAGCAACAGTGTTCTACACCACTATACAGGCTCACTGAAGCCAGGAAATAGGTGTTTTTTAGTGATATTTGCTGCAAATTAATTCGGATCAAAGCAAATTTTTTTGGAAATTGGAATCGAACTGCAGATTCGAACTTTTGAGAAATTCGCTCATCTCTAAATGCCACCTTATTGTGGCATAGGGACATGCTCAATTCATGCAAAAGTAAGGCAGGAGGCATCTGTTCCATGTGTGTCCCTTACATGTTCAATTAGTCTTGGGGATCCTTGCCGGTAGACACTGATTTAAAATGTTCACAAAACCTAACATATAACGGTCTTATAGCTTTCCCAATACAAAAATCAAATGGTAGTGATTTAAGTGTGATGCCTTAAGAGTAAGTAGGCGCCATGAGTCCCAATGAGGGGGAGCTTGTTTTAACGGGTTAAGTCTTTTGTGAGTCATTTCCTCCATAGTACAATCAAACTGGATCAAGGAGTGCAACTCTCTAAGAGTTAGAGGGGTGCTGACCTTCAAGGACCTGGCAATCAACAAACGTGCTGCTAGCAGTACACCAATTTCCTGGCTGGCTCTGGGATGTCCTTTAAACCAATAAAGCATAGTGCCAAAGGGGCAGTTGGCAAGATTGCTCTTTGAATCACAGTAGAAAGGAATTGAAATACCGCCTTCCAAAAGTGGAAAACAATGGGACAGTCCCACCTCATGCATACTTTATAAGAGCCAATTAGGCCACAATTCTCCCAACAAAGAGGGGAATAAGTAGGAACAAAACTGGACAGTTTTAATGGTATTTGTACCACAAAATAACAATTTCTGGGCCACCTCCCAATAGGTAGTACTTTTGGAAACTTTGGATACCTAATGTACAGGTGCATCTCAATAAATTAGAATATTTTTGAAACGTTCATTCATTTCAGTAATTCAAAGAGAAGCTGTCTGCTCCCTGCTCCATTCTCTGTGTATCAGCTGCTGAGAACAGCTGATCTGTGGAGGTACCAGTTGTTGGACCGAATAGATATTGATGACCTATCCTTATGTTTCTTATTATCTTTACATTCATGTAATATTCCATATCCCTCTATTAATTATGAACCTATTTATTGTTATTTGTTGTGGTGATATAATTATTAGCTGTATTCAATATTGTGTAATAGTGTAATTTGGTAGCCACTTTGTGCCCTGTGTTGTTTCTTGTCGACTGTCTGTATCCTTCTTTATATGTATTCTAGTTTTATTATGCATTAATAAAATATGACTTTTTTGTGGGTTTTATATATATTTCCCCGATTTAAGCAGGTTTTGTTTGAGTTTTGTGGGGTCTCTTTTGCGATCGAGGTGCTTTATAGGTTGATATCTAACATACTGAAGTCAACAGACATTCACAAAAGAATATCCTTCTAAAACCTTCTTATATTTTCTAGATGTTCTATATGATCTATTTAACTATGCAAATATATCCACAGAAAAACAGCCATTTATCACTGATCAGTGTGTATGTGTGAGAAAGAACATCCACACAGAAAAGTCACAAAAGAAGTTCAGAAGAAAATCCATTCATTTTCTATAGAAATTTGCCAGATTAGATTTGTAAATCAAAAACCAATATATAACATGCAAGAATTGATCTGTTTTATATTCCTCAGTTACATTTTTGTGAAGCACATTTAGAAGATTTAGAACGTATTTGCGCCTGCTGGTTGAGCCATTATATGCTTGAGTTCATACATCTATTTGTGAGGCTATAAAACAGGCATCGACTACCCATGTAAATTGTGTTCTCCACAATAAATTATATGCATACTTGCAAAAATACATAACTGCTGTTGGTTGGGTTATGTAGCTTGAATACTAATGATGTGTAAAGTTGCATTGTCCCTCTTCTTGGGCCTAATTTAGCTTTTACATCAGAAATTATGTAGAAAAAAACACTTTATCCTCTCACTGAGAAATAAAATGGCACTTACAGACACCTACATATCTTTTTTTATGAAACACTACCATTTTCATATTAATTTTGGTTGCTCTGGGTTCATGGAAAAGTCGCTGTAGTGACATGGCAGTAAAACATTATAGTGTATAAAAATATAAATTATTGTTTTCTGAGGTTTAGTTCTTTTACTTGGCAATTTTGCTGTTTCAGTATTAATTATATGCACAATACATTATTTCCAACAGGATCTATGGCTATTATAAGTACAATGTTTAGTTTCCACAGTTTACACTGCAATGTTGTATACATTATTGTTTTACCAAACACACACACAAACATATATATTATGATTTTGATGAACTTGTATAATTAATTCAGAAGTGATTAATTTCCCTCTGAAATACTAAGGTAAATTACTTCAGCATTAATGAGATCTCCTATTTACTGCTAATTGCTGTTATGGATGTGATGGGGCTTAAATGATATTTTATACCAGCACTTACAAGATCTTCATTTATATAGAAGGCATTCAAAATCAAAAGATTTAGTGGTTTTGAGATTGTTATGCTGGCGCTTAGCTAGTTAAATAAAAAGCAGGTATTTGAAAAAGGAGTATGCATGTAAAGGAATATGTTTTCCATATCTGTTTAGGCCACGAGTTTCAGGGAAGAGCAGTGTAAGTTGAAAGCATCTGTTCACACATGATTGTACACTATGCATGACTTACACTCTTAGCCATCTTTATATGCAGCGTGAGTTATAATAAATATTTTGGGGGCAATGCATCCCTGGCTCACCCTGCTCTGCTCACATTCACAGAAAATGTAGCCTAGGGGATGTGAGGACCTTGCACCAAAAATGCACCACATTATATACTATAAAAGTGGCGTAGTTGCAATGATATGCATGAATTTAATGGGGGATAATTTGCACAATCTCCACAAATTTTTATGCTATATCTTTCCCTTTTCCATACAGTTGTGCATGATACCCATTGTCTTACATTGTAAACAAATGGATACTGTGCAGATGTCTTTTTTTTAACCTGTTATTGACTAATGTATAGACTATCTATGTTGGTCAGTAATGGGCTTTATTGTGATGTAAATGTATTTTTTGTTTCAATAGCATCGGTAAATTATGGGGTCTTTTGCATTGCGTAAAGTGGGGGCCCAGTTGGTTACACACAGCCAGGCATCTGCTCCTAATGCCCAGGATTGGAAAACCACTGATCCTAGGCAGTTAAACCTTTAGATACTTTGGCCAATAGTGGCCATGGTATTTAGGCTGAGGCCCCACATAGCGTAAATGCTGCGACTTTGTCATGGCTAACTGCAGTGTTTTACAGAAACTGCAAAATGGATGGGATTCTGGCTAATCCCATCCACACATTGCAGAAAATAATCCACAGTGGAAATGCTGGGATTTGAAAAACGCTTGCATTTTTGCAAATCGCAGCTTGACAATTATACCTACGGAAACACTTGCAGTTTCCCTATAGGTGTAATTGAAGCAGAAAGCCACAAAGGAAAACTCTGTGGACTTTCTGTGGGAAAAACCGCAATGTGTTTCCTTTGAGGTTATTTCTGCAGCGCTTTTTGGCTGTGGCTCACTACGTGGGGTCTTAGCCGTAAATGGTTTTGGAGGAAGGGGGCTCCCTCTATTAGGCATTGGCAACACCTGGTAAGTGCAGTTGCAGTTGTGTTAAAGTTTTTGCATGTCAGATGGCAGCTTTCATTAGGCCCCCAGATCTGCCTTCAGTATATCCCTATTAGGCCATGGCTAAGGTATCTGTTCTAAAGCAAATTCAATCACAGGGTGACAATGCTTGTACATGGTAGGTGGGGCCTAATAAACGGATATTGTGCAAAATGTCTTTTTTAACCTATTAGTGACCGATGTATAGACTTTCTACATTGATTAGTGATGGACGTTATACTTATGCAATTGACTTCCTTTGTCAATTGCATCAGAATTCTGTGGGGTCTCCTGCACAGTGTTAAGCAGGGGAACAACTGTGTAATCACAGCCGAGCATAGCCTGCAGACACTTGAAAACTGGTGATCTCGGGCAGATAACTATTTTAATGTTTTGGCCAATAGCAACCGCGCATTTAAATGGATTTGGAGGGAGGGGACTACCTCTATTAGGCATCTGCACCTCCTGGGCCAATGTTTTTACATGGCAGATGGGGGCTTAACGGAGGCCCCCAGATCTACCTTCAATATATTCCTATTAGCCCATGCCAAAGGTTAAATAACTCCCTGCATCAAATTGTAACTCTTGTGAGAAAAATAAGCCACTGTATTATGTCTGGACTGTATGATGTCAACTATGTTGGGTTGTATTTTCAGTGACTAAGGATGGCTCCACCATATATTTGGACTTTGCTATATCTGGAAGGTGCAATACCAGATGGTTACTGAGGATTGTTCTTATTGTAATTGCATTAAGGTCTGCATGGTCAGTTGGACTGATATGACAGGTGTTGAGCAGTGGACTTTTAGATGACTGTTAAAAGAGAACAACCTTGGCATGCTGCATTAATATCTTTGGCAAATACTAAATCTGTATATTGAAATATTTTGCATGGGTTAGCTCACAGGATTGCCATCTTAATGGTTAGCTATATTTAAATTATTTTTATTTAGATTTATGGAATAAAGTACCAAGTGATAATGTCAATAATGATCATAACTTCTCCATCTCCTCATTTGATAGTAATATTGGACATAGAAGTGGGATCCCATTCTACATTTAGCTGTTGCATTCCGTGGTTACTTGCTTAGCCTCTTGATAGAACCATTATTATAACAGTTCACGATGAACTTGATAAATCAATGGTTAATCCGGCCTTTAGATAGTTTTTCTTGAATTTTGGTATATCCTGAACTTAGTTCAATATGAAAGTATCCAATAATGGTAAGTATGTATAAATATACTATAAAGCTTATATAACTATATCTATAACATAAATCTAGCATGCCTAATGGAAAATGACATTTTAAAGATGACTGGCTTTCAAGAATCCTACAAAAGTTTATCACTTTGCAGCAGGACATTTAATACTTTATTTTTACAAATTTTAATATAGCAAATTTCATGCATTGCTTTTGCCATTTGATGAAAATATCACTTCACGGACAAGTCAATGAGGGTCATCTTTGACAGGTCATAACAGTAGACTTAAAATCTGTATTTTGCTTTTACATGATAGCATATCTTTTTGACATTGCTTTGTAAATTCACAAATACAAGATAAGAACCAGAGACACCAATGGAAATAATAAAATGATCGCTTAGGGATGTCCTAAAATTAGGGTTAAATTAAGTAAAAGAGGACATAATGCACCATGAAAAGTACCCATTAGTTTGCATTGTTACATTTTCAAACAGGCATTGTCCACTAGAAAAATACACACTTGTAGAAAACCATTAAGAAGACCTCAGTTTTATTTCCCTTGTATAAATTGCATCAACATTAGCAAGTGATAATACTCTGAATACAAAGTAAATACATTATGATACAGCGATCAACCAGGACAGAGCCATCACGGACACTGCCATTTGGGGAATGTAGCATCATGTTATAAAACAGGATTCAATGTTTCACACAAGAGTTGACATACCTATACAGTGCAGCAGTTGGTGTCCACGCTTTTCCATGGTGTCCATGAATCACCAGAAAAATGGAGCTACAGTGATCCTCTTTTGTTCAATTGTCATTTTTCATCTTTACTCATGAGTGAAGCTGATGTGATTTTCTATCCCCATTGCCATTAAAGACTAGACCCCTCATTATGCAAATTAATATCAGAAATACATTAATATAAGTAATTAGGGTAAAACAAGAAAAGTGACAGTTCTGTAAAGAATAACTTTAGAGCTTTTTTTTAGAGGTTAGTGAAATTAATATACACTATAGGAGGAGTAACCCCTGAAAATAGAGCAGGGTAGAAGTGTGAATTACAGATTAACTGATGTTTTTCTGAGTTACTTTCAGTAACTATCATCAGTGAGAGTCAGGAGCAGGGGCGCACCTCTAATGAGGCGAAGTGAGGAGGCTGCCTCAGGCAGCACTATTCGTGACAGCTATGAGGGGCGGCATGGAGGAGTGCAGGTCTGTGTGCGTCCCGTCAGGTCACATCGTTCTGTAAGTAAATTTACTTGACGTAACGCACACAGCTTAGGCTCCATCAATTGATGGCAAGTAGGTGAGTATAAGTTTTATTTTTTTTATTTATTTTTTTAGCACAGTTGTAGGTATTTTAAGGGGTTGTTAGGAGGGGGCATTTTATATAAGGGGGCTTTATGAATTTAAGAGGTGTTATTTATATAATGGCTATTAGGGGCATTATTAATACACGGGGGGTTATTTATATAAGGGGGCATTAGGGGACATTATTCATAGAAGCAGTATTTATGACAAGGGGAATCAGGGATAAAATACAAGGGGGCAATTAATTAAAGGGGTTGTCCAGGATAACCACCTTTTTAATATGAGACCGGGAAAGGTGAAAAAAAACAAACCTACTCATCTGTCCCTTGTACTCCGAAGTGTTCCACCGCAGTCTAGTTTTGCTGCACCGGTGTTTTCTTCTAACATAAGTCCCCAGCACACATGCACTGAGGCTGCTGACACAGGATGTCACAGTGCTGTGGGAACTTTTGCTGGAAGAAAACATCAGAGCAGCAGGACTGGAACATGCTGGAAAACACCGGAGCACCTACTCTGGCCTCATATTAAAAAAAGTAGTTATACTGGACAACCCCTTTAAGGTGGCAATTGGGCTTCATTAAATGGGTTTTCCAGCTCATTTTTATTGATGATTTATCCTTAGGACAGATCATCAATAAGAGATCAGTGGACCCCCCCGATCATCTGTATGAAGGGGCTATGGCGCCTGTTTATATCACACGCTGTCTGTTTACAGTGACTATGTGATGTAATTACAGCTTTGTCACATAGATGTGTATAGGACGAGGCTGTAGTTACATTACATGTCCGCTTTGAGATGAATGACACTATGTAAACAGAGAAGTGGTCATGATGCTTTCACAGGGACCACGGTTTATTCACACAGCTGATCCTGTGGGTCCAGGGTTTTTGAGCCCCACTGATTTTTTTATTGATAACCTGGAAAACCTTTTAATTAGGAAACACCTGGGGCATTATCAATCAGGGGCACTATTTATACAGGGTACACACAGACATTATTCATTTAAAGATGTACTTGGGAGTATTATTCATTATGGGGGGGTTATATCATATATTTTATAATTGGGGTAGTGGCAGGATGGGGGCTTTGTGTAGGTGAGACCAATGTGTGACAGGTGCCTCGAAAAGTGAGGGGCCAAAGATATATGTGTTGCAAAACTTTATTGAGACAAGTCACAGCCGGAAGTGGCCATAGCGGTCCAAAGGGAAGAGAAGGGAAATGTGAATGATTAGTCAGAGATGTCACCTGTAAGTCACAAAATGTCACTGCACTGTATTCACCTAAATGATAGAGGATACATACCTGATTGATGGGGGTCTATCTTCTGAGACTCCCACTGGGCCTGAAAATTGTTCCCACCCCCTAGGAATTCAGCCTGAACGCAGCCAGACTGAATATAGGCATGTCACTTTGTTGATGGACCAACCCACGTGGCTCCCATTCGCCTCGATGGGAGTACCAAAGATACCCGAAGTACAGTACTCAGCTTTCCTATTAAAGAGAATGGGGGCTATGTGGGCTCGTCCATCCACCAAGCAGAAGATGTGTTAAGTTACTTTCATTGTTAATGTCGTTTTGTTGATCTCTGATACTGAAGTAATACAGAAAGAAGAATTCTTAAAAACTGTTTTATAACTTTGTGTATTGTGTATTGTGTATGTTTATTGTGCGACAATAGCAGCGTGTGACGCTAGTAGCATGTAAGATTCTGCTTTGCAACACCCATTGAAATGAATGAGAGGCAGTTTTTTGCACTGGTTTTTGCAAAAAATGCTCCAAAAAAGTGTTAAGGTTTTTTTCTGACTCTTATTCATTTCGATGGGCTTTGCAAGGTAGAATTTACCTGAAGATAAGTTCGAACGCTATTTTTTTCCTCTAGCTGAAGAAAGAGGAGTAATACAGAATGCTGGGGGTACAGCAAAAGAGAAAGAGGGCAGAACAAAGGGGGTACCATGAGGCAGAACATCAGGCACAGTGGGGAGTGACCAAAGTTGCAGGGGACGGGGCAAGAGAAGCAGGGGGGTGGAATACAAGACGCTCTGGCTTTGAGCAGGACTTAATTAGATGATGTGGGCCAGTAAAAATGGACTACAGAAAATGATAGAGGGGAAGTAGCTGGATACAGCAAAGGAAATGGAGAATGCTGGGACTTGAGAGGAAAAAAAGTCCATCCTCCATACCAGGAAGTCCAGTAACAGGCATATGACAAAACAGGCACAACACCAAACATATTGCAAATAGAGGGAAGACTACCCTTACTGCTTTGCAGCCCATGCAGGTAAACAGTATGCATTTCATAATTATTTATAACATTACCCGGAAAAAACATTTAAGAGGGTTTGCAAGAATCCTATGGCCATGATGAGTGAGAAAAATGCTGGGAAGACAATGATATTGCCAATGAAGATTCTTTTGTGGATAGGAGAGGAGGCTGACCCTTATTTGGAAGTAGATGATGATGACGATGACCACGCTGGCCAAGAAGACCAACTATGGCAGGCCCCTGGGTCTGTGCACACACTGTATGATGGGCTGTATGCTTTGCTGATTAAAAGTGACAAGTGTATTATTAGCATGAGGCAGAGGGATGTATACTGGATTTCCATGCTTTTAGACCCTCACTACAAAGTCAAAATGGGGGAATTCTTCCCTGCTTCCTAAACTGAGGCATATTATCAGGATAGGCTGTATACCCATCTTGCCAAAGCTTTTAGGGAGACCACTGCAAGTGCCAGTCACATGACTGCCCTGGTGGCCTCTTCCTGCTCTCAGTCCACCTCATTCAGTCAGCATTTCACCACTTCTGCCAGTGCCACAGCTACAAGTAGCAGGAGGAAAAGTATCAGCATCAGCAGTCAGTACAGTATCTGGAACATGATGAACCATACATTTTTAAGTAACAGCAGTGAAGCAGTGACATGTGTGGGGGTGGCATAAACTAAACTGTTCCTGGGGCATTCTCTCCCTACTGTACCCTACATGTGTTTCACCAGCATGAAGACCTGGCTTCTTGGGGTTAGTATTATGACAGTACTTTTCATTAACCACCACTTTCCCCACTTTTTTTTCCCTTTCCTGATTTTGTCTACTTTAGTAATCCCCTGAGTATACTTTGGCTGCATAATAATGTATTGGTACGTTCACTTTCACAACTAAGACATTGGTCCTGCAGCTCATACACCGACCAATGAATCTCCATTGCAACAGCCATTAAAAGCTATGTAGTCTGATTCTACAGTCATACTAAGCTCAATCTGTGCCTTCAAATAGGCAGTAGTACTGATTGATAGAGGGAAGGGAACATGACTGTACACACTTTTTCTGGAACCATGAAGAGACATAGGTCTGTTAGTAAAAACAAATTGCTATGAAATTTTTAACACCTATTGCAAAGCAAGTTATCCCTTTCTGACATCTACCATACATGTGTAAGGTGATGCGGACACACCTCTTGAACAATTGGTTCATTGCATAGGGTAAAACCTCTGCCCTGACTTCTCCTTGGAGAGTAGCGAGTTAGTAAACAACTTGGCATAGTATTGTTCATTGGTTGGGTTATATCATGTTTTATGATGTACTTGCACGTCATCGTATGTTGTGTCTTCTACATGCTCATGTTGCTTTAACTGGTGTAGGTCATTGCGCAGTCAGTGTTTTGTTACTTTCTGGAAGCTGTGTCATGCAATGAGATGTTTTTTGTTGTTCAACTATGGATTGATTCAGTGATGTCAGGTATTACCCTGTCTACCCAGGGTGGGATATGGCTCAATTTTGAATGGTAGGTCCCGCACTTCTGGAGATGGCTTGCAAGAACAGCAGGTCAGGTTGCGGCTGGAGGACTGCTTTTGGGAGAGAATATCTAGCAGATCAGACGAGCTTGTGGAAGAGAGGCACAACCATCAAGACCTCAGCTGAGTCGGTGAACCAGCACACCCGAAATGTAGACTTGGTGAGTGGAAACCAGAGTCCTGTGGTGACAGGTAGAGAATCCCCTGGTGACAGCAGAATCTTTTTGTTTGTCACAGCACCCTGGGAGCCTGCATGGTTAATCTATCACCCCACTGTGAAAACCTGCATTACAGCATCTGCAGCAGTAAGGCTGAAACTATAGTATGAGGTGTGTCACATGTGTCACACCAGTAGAAGTCCCTGGTTTACTTGCATGGGATGGTGTCTGGGCAGTGGCTCCATGAGGGCTGAAAAGTGAAGCAGTGTGTTGGCCACAGTAGGAGTGTGGTGTATAAATAAACAAAAATAAAGAAACATATTAGTTATCCTTTCATGCCCAGACAAAAAAAATTTAAAACTACAAAAAACTTTTTATCCCAAATGGTGAATACTATAGTAGAAAAAAAAAAAATAGAAATTCACGATTTACTGTTTTTTTGCGCGGGTTTCCTTCACGTTGACTATATATCTGTAAAGCGCTGCAGAATATGATGGCACTATATCAGTAAGCAAAATAAATAAATAATGGCGATTCACACAAATTTTTATTTCTTTAGGCTGAGGCCCCACATTACGGAAACACATCTTTTTTTTTTTTTTTTTTTTGTTACAGATTTTGTTGGGGTTTTTTTGAGCCCAACAAAGAATTTCCTATATATTTCCCATTCCTTTTGCAGACATTCTTGGCTTTGGCTCAAAAAACATAAATAAGACTATATAAATTTTGTATTGATGATTAACTGATTGTCCTGACCCAAAGAGTATAGAAAATATGTTATTTTTGTAATGTGTAATTTATAATTTTTAATACACAGTGAACATTGCACAGAATATTAAATGATGGAATTCTGAAGTATAATTTGTCCTGCAAAATATAAGGCCTCATATGGCTTTGTGAATAGAAACATAAAAAAAGCTATGGCTTTTGGAAAGTTGGAAGTAAAAATCCGAATTGCAAAAACTAAAAAAGGCTGTGGTGGGAAGGTGTTAATATGTCAGTTTAGATATATTGGCACAATACAAATGTATGTTGAAATGTTGAATATAACCTTAAAGGCATCTGCCCCCATTTAAAAAAATTTTCATTGGAGTTTATATTTACAGGTCGTACCTTTAATTTGTGGATGGTATTTTGTAGGTTGCTTGTGTTTGTCTATTGCTGAAGCTAAACTTACACAATCTAAAATTGGGACTTTCCAGTTAAAAAGCTCAAGTGTTCTATAGTGATCTCCACCTCTGAGTTACGTTTAATGTCACACTTATTTTGGAATGAAAATCGCTAACATCTGAGGCCCACTCATGACACAGCTAACATGTGGAGGTCACTTGAAAAGGGCTGAGCCGAGGTTTGCCTGAGGTGTCCATGGGAACACTTCATTGACAATTGCACTTTTACATTGAGCTTTGACAGCTCCAATTTCATACCAATTTGCAGATTGTCATTACAATTGCAAATCAGCTCCGCTAATGTTGTTTTTATGATTAAAGAAAAATGATTGCAGTTCCTATGAGCTATCATTTCTATTGTGTTACAACATCTCCTTATTTGTGAAAAAGAAAAGCACTAAAAGTGCAAAGGCATCTAGATCACTGAAACATTAAGGATCACAATATAATGTTGTGGGTATTCTAGATTTTGCCTTGGTCCATATAAATGGGGGTGTCAAACTATTAGTTGTTTAAATCATGTATGTGTACTTGTAGAGAAAACAATATCATATAGAATACTTAAACTAAGCAGTACTGTGATATTCCTATAAATTATGTATGGAAATTGAATTGAACCATATGACATGAAGCCAAACGTTGCATAAATTGCAAGCCAAGTTTTCAGCAAAGTAAATAGCATTTTTAAGTATAACCAAAAAAAATAGTACTAAACACAGAAAAGTAAATGGCCTGAGGAAGTTAGGCTTGTAGATACATTACCTATATTAGAAATCAGGCGTCATGATCCCTGCACTGGTGGAGGATTAGCCTAATTTATAACTAGTCACAGAACTCATCATAAAATAGGCAGGCCATGTTCCTAGCTAAGATCTATGCCAGCCCATAGCTAGCATAGATTTTAGAAATAATAATAATAATAATTAATTTTATCTATATAGCAACAGCATATGCTGCAGCACTCTATAAATCAGAGGAGACAATATGAGACATTACAGTGTAACAATAATAACATATCAGACAATAGGAATGAAGGCCCTGCTCATAAGAGCCTACAGTTTATGAGCCTCATTTACATCAGAAAACAGGCTCAAACCTGGTGGGGCTGATGACCCCATCCACAGCATATACAGTATGGAAAAAAAGTATTTAGTCAGCCACCAATTGTGCAAGTTCTCCCACTTAAAAAGATGAGAGAGGCCTGTAATTGACATCATAGGTAGACCTCAACTATGAGAGACAAAATGAGAAAACAAATCCAGAAAATCACATTGTCTGATTTTTAAAGAATTTATTTGCAAATTATGGTGGAAAATAAGTATTTGGTCAATAGCCAAGTTCATCTCAATAGTTTGTTATATATCCTTTGTTGGCAATGACAGAGGTCAAACATTTTCTGTAAGTCTTCACAAGGTTGGCACACACTGTTGCTGGTATGTTGGCCCATTCCTCCATGCAGATCTTCTCTAGAGCAGTGATGTTTTGGGGATGTCGCTGGGCAACACGGACTTTCAACTCCCTCCAAAGGTTTTCTATGGGGTTGAGATCTGGAGACTGGCTAGGCCACTCCAGTACCTTGAAAAGCTTCTTACGAAGCCACTCCTTCGTTGCACTGACGGTGTGCTTGGGATCATTGTCATGCTGAAAGGCCCAGCCACGTTTCATCTTCAATGCCTTTGCTGATGGAAGGAGGTTTGCACTCAAAATCTCACAATACATGGCCTCATTCATTCTTTCATGTACATGGATCAGTCGTCCTGGTCCCTTTGCAGAGAAACAGCCCCAAAGCATGATGTTGCCACCCCCATGATTCACAGTAGGTATGGGTTTCTTTTGATGCAACTCAGTATTCACTCTCCTCCAAACACGACGAGTTGTGTTTCTACCAAACAGTTCTACTTTGGTTTCATCTGACCATATGACATTCTCCCAATACTCTTCTGGAACATCCAAATGCTCTCTAGCAAACTTCAGACGGGCCCAGATATGTACTGGCTTAAACAGGGGGACACGTCTGGCACTGCAGGATCTGAGTCCCTGGCAGCGTAGTGTGTTACTGACGGTAGTCTTTGTTACGTTAGTCCCAGCTTTCTGCAGGTCATTCACTAGGTCCCCCCGTGTGGTTGAGGGATTTATGCTCACTGTTCTTGTGATCATTTTGACCCCACGGGGTGAGATCTTGCGGGAGATTATCGGTGGTCTTGTATGTCTTCCATTTTCAGCTCAGGGTTCACTGTTTTGTTGTGCCCCTCCCCCCAAAGTTCGCCAGCAGCTACTGGGGAATCGCTCCTCTAGCAATTCCCTTACAGAATAGCAGGCCAGAAAATCTTTTTTTACCCTTCTACTCCTGACTGGCATGGCTTCTATTCAGGACCTTGTGACTCGAATGGAGGGTTTAGTAGGTTTGGTGTTTGAGCTGGCCAATCAGGTACACACCCTCACCCAGAATCAAGCTGAGGCCGCTGCTATATCTCCTACTGTCTTTTCCCTTCCCAGGGTTAAAATGTTACTCCCAGAGAGGTTTTCAGGGGACCGAGGTAAATTTGAGACGTTCAGGGAATCATGTCAGTTATATTTTCTGGTCAACCCTCATGCGTCGCAGTCTCATATGGTGGGGGTGGTCATTTCTCTCTTACAGGGGGATCCACAGACTTGGGCCCTTAAACTCCCCCCTGAGGCAGAGGAGTGGACAGATCTGGAAACATTTTTTAAGTCTTTGGGGGCTATTTATGCTGAGCCTGATCAAATTGGACTTGCCGAGTCCCAACTTCTTACCCTCCGGCAAGGTAAACTATCCGCTGAGACTTCTTGCTCTGAGTTTCGGAAGTTGAATATAAAAGAAGGTTAGTGTGACTCCGCTTTGAAGGCTCTTTTTAAAAAGGGCCTAAATGATTCAGTTAAGGATGTTTGGGTTGATCACCCTGATCCCCCTACCTTAGAACAGGCCATGACTTTAGCCGTCTGCATTGACAGGAGACTCCAGGACAGACGTAAAGAGAGGGTGGGGATTGATCCCGCTAAGTCTTCTGTCTATCCCTCTCTTTCTGTTAAAAAATCTGTTTCTCCTTCTGTCACTGCTGGAGATGAGCCTATGCAGTTGGGAGCACTGGATACCAAGGCTAGACGAGAATATCGTCTCCAGAATCATCTGTGTCTGTATTGCGGCAAACTGGGTCATCTCATCCTAGACTGTTCCATCAAACCACGTACACCAGCGGAAAACTCCAGGGCCTGAGTGGTATTCGGGAGAACCACTCAGGCAGTCGGGTATCTTATGAAAAATCTCACAAATTGATGTTACCTGTGTCTCTGTCCTTTAGGGGCAGATCTGTTTCTGGGCAGGCCCTAGTAGATACTGGGGCTGCCACTAACTTTGTTAAATTTTTGTTTGTTTCTGCTTTACGTATTGAACTTGTATCATTAGATACTCCTCTTTTGGTTACCGGGGCGTATTTTACTCCACTGACCAGGGGTAAAATCCGTTTTAAAACCCCCTTACTCTCTTTGCAAGTGGGCTCAATACATACAGAGCTCATAAGGTTTTTTGTTATGGGGGATCTCTCGTCTGATATTATTTTAGGGCTTCCCTGGCTAGACTTCCATAACCCTACCTTTGATTGGCCCAAAAAAGAGTTAGTGAAATGGGGGAATCAGTGCTCCTCCCATTGTATAGCTTTGCATGTCTCCGATTGTCTCAGTGAGGAGACGCTTCTTCCTGAATTCTTGTCTGATTTTCATGATGTTTTTGATGCTAAATATGCTGAAGTTTTACCGCCGCATAGACCTTACGATTGTGCGATTGAACTCCTTCCCGACTCCAAGTACCCTAAGGGAAGGATCTTCAATCTTTCTGCTCCAGAACGTGAGGCTATGCGGGAATACACTCAGGATAGTTTTCTTAAAGGTGACATCTGTCCATCTCAGTCTCCCATGGGGGCTGAGTTCTTTTTTGTTAAAAAAAAAGATGGTGGACTGCGACCATGCATTGACTACCGAGAATTAAATAAAATTACGGTTAAAAATCAGTACTCTCTCCCTCTGATCCCTAATCTTTTTAATCAGATTGTGGGTGCCTGCTGGTTTTCTAAAATTGACCTCCGCGGGGCATACAATCTGATCCGGATTAGAGAAGGAGATGAATGGAAAACTGCGTTCAATACCCTAGAAGGTTACTTTGAATATTTGGTAATGCCTTTCGGATTGTGTAATGCACCTGCAGTATTTCAACATTTTGTTAACGATATCTTTAGAGACTTGCTCGGCCGTTATGTGGTTGTCTACCTGGATGATATTCTAGTGTTCTCTCCTGATTGGGCCACACATATTTAGCATGTTAGGAGTGTTTTACTCAAAACTGTCTCTTTGCCAAACTGTCCAAATGCCTGTTCAGAGTCCAAAGGGTCACCTTCCTTGGTTACGTTATTACTCCCGATTCTTTTTGTATGGATCCACTAAACGTCACGGCTATTAATAACTGGGAACGCCCCTCCAACCTTAAAGCCCAGCAACGTTTCATGGGTTTCTCCAACTATTATCGAAAATTTATTAAGAATTTCTCTACTATAGTGAAGCTGTTGACGGATCTTACAAAGAAAGGTGCCGATGTGACCAAATGGACTCCGGAAGCTGAACAGGCTTTTGTACATCTCAAGAAATGTTTTGTTGAGGCTCCTGTATTAGTACCACCAGACTATGATCGCCCATTTATTATTGAGGTTGATGCCTCTGAAGTGGGGGTTGGTGCCGTGTTGTCTCAGGGTTCAGAAAATTTTACATGTTTGCAACCTGTGGCCTTCTTCTTGAGGAAATTCTCTCCTGCGCAGCGCAACTATGATATTGGTAATCGAGAACTCCTAGCCATTAAATGGGCATTCGAGGAATGGAGACATTTCCTCGAGGGGGGCCAAACACCAGATCACAGTATTTACCGATCATAAGAACCTACTATATCTGGATAACGCTAAGCGACTGTCTCCTAGGCAGGCCCGCTGGGCGCTATTTTTCACACATTTTAATTTTGTGGTGACTTATCGTCCAGGCTCTAAAAATGTACAGGCAGATGCCCTATCTCGCACCTTTGGTCCCAGCAATGCCCGCCCCTAAGGATGTCCCAGATAAAATCTTGTCCCCCGGAGTGGTTCTCGCGATTATTACTCCTGATCTTGCTACTTTAGTGGTTAATTCGCAAGATCTTGCTCCCAGTAATACACCCACTGGGAAACTATTTGTACCTCCAAATCTTCGTCTTTGTGTTTTGGAGGAAATTCATTGTTCTACCTTATCGGGACATCCCGGCTTCGCTGGGACTAAATACCTTCTCTCCCGCTCTTACTTGTGGCCTTCCTGGTCTTGAGACGTATGTGAATTTGTTGCTGCCTGTGAGACATGTGCTAGGGTGAAGACTCCTAGGAGATTACCCGAGGGCCTTCTACATCCTCTTCCTATACCTAAGAGACCATGGTCCCATTTGTCAATGGACTTTATTCCTGATTTGCCTTGTTCCCAAGGGAAGACTGTGATTTGGGTTGTTGTGGATAGATTCTCCAAAATGTGTCATTTTGTACCCCTAAAGAAAATTCCAAGTGCTCCACGTCTAGCCTCGCTCTTTATTAATCACATACTCCGCTTGCATGGTGTACCGGAAAATATTGTATCTGATCTGGAGTGTACAATTTGTCTCTAGATTCTGGAAGGAATTTTGTGGTCGTCTGGGGGTCTCTCTGTCTTTCTCTTCCGCGTTCCACCCTGAGACCAATGGTCACACAGAGAGATTCAACCAAACTTTGGAACAATACTTAAGGTGTTTTGTATCTGATGCTCAAGAAAAATGGAGAACCTTTCTTCCTCTAGCAGAGTTTGCAATAAACAACAGGGTTAACATCACCACTAAAATGTCTCCGTTTTATTGCAACTATGGTTTTAACCCCAGGTACTCCTCTCTCCGTAGCACCGAGTCTGTTAATCCCACTGCCGAACAGACTTATCAGCGACTGTGCATAGTCTGGGCCCAGGCTTGTCTGAGCCTTGTTAAAGCCCAAGAATATCAAAAGTGGCAGGCAAATAACAGACGCTTACCTGGCCCTGAATACAGAGTGGGAGATCGAGTCTGGCTGTCCACTAGGAATCTGAGTCTTAGAGTTTCTTCGGGGAAATTTGCACCACGCTACATTGGGCCCTATGTCATTTCTGAACTCATAAACCCAGTATCTTTTAAATTACAACTTCCAAGTTCTTTTCGTATCCACAAAGTCTTCCACAAGTCGCTTTTGAAGAAGTATATCTCCCCTGTCCTTACTTCTTCCAGTCCACCTGCGCCTGTGGTGGTCCAAGGGGAACTAAAATACGAGGTAGAAAAAATTCTGGATTTCTGTCGGGTGCAGAATGCTGTTCAGTACCTCGTGCACTGGAAGGGTTATGGCCCGGAAGAGCGAACGTGGGTTTCTAGTAGGGACCTACATGCGCCACATTTGATTAATCTCTTTCATCGCCAGAACCCTTCGAAATCCAGAGGCCCCTCATAAAAGGGGGGGGTACTGTAACATCCTTGCCTGTCTGGGCTTTGGCACCATCCTCCGGGCGCACGCTGTGGCGCAGGAGGCGTGTCTGGTTGTGATTCCTTCCTTTGGGTTTTTCTTGTATTGTCTGAATACTATCCTATTCCCTCACCTCCTTAATTAATTTTCCACCACACCCTTCCCCTTCACCTTGCTTTCCCCCTGCTCCACTAAGAGTTAACTTTAGTCTTACCGTTGTGATTGACAGCCTATCCTCCTATCAAGTCTGGGGCGGGTTCTTCCTCCCTATTTATTATTTGCTCACTTTCCCATTGGCGCCTGCTATTGCATTACGCTTACTGGCTATGCTCCTTGTTCTTTGTTACCTGTTCTTCTGATTTCCTGACCACTGGCTTACCTTTGACTTTTCTCTTGGATTGTGATTTTGTACTGCATTGTTCGTTTGTTACCGACCCCTTGGCTAGCTGACCTCCCTTTGTTGTGTTCGTCCTGTCTGCATTCTGTGTATCACTGTATTGTAAGCAGGGACTGTCGACTGGTTGCTGGCTGTCGCCTAGGACAGATCGGGCAAGTTAGCCAGGGACAGTGGGGGGATTCAGCTTAGGGTCCACTGTCTTGTTGTGCCCCCTCCCCCCAAAGTTCTCCAGCAGCTACTGGGGAATCGCTCCTCTAGCGATCCCCTTACAATACTTTAAACATGAGTATAGTTAGGCCCATAGCTCATAGCTGTATTACAGCCTGATTTTGTACAGAGCCATAATAGGACTTCCATTCAAGCGTATGGGTCCCTGCTGTATCAATGTACTGTATACTACTGATTTCTTACTTAGGTTTTTTCCACTGAATTTCATAAGAATTATTGCATTCTCTATCAAGTGACATACAGTATGTATGGAGGAATTCTCCTTAGAAAGTGTTGTTTCTAGAAAAGAATGTCAGGAGATTATACACCAGAATGCAGAGTCTTATGAAAAAAGACTGGCAACAGTATTTATGTACAAAATGTCAAAACCCATGTACCTTTTTTAGCCTCACCTTAATCAAAATAGAGAGTGCAATAGTGATGTCCATGTCTTACATACATTTTGATTTTACAATTGTATTTTACATTTTTTATATTTAAAGCATAAGTAAACTTTTATTTTTAATTTTTTTAATAAATCCATAGTTCAGATTCAGATGAAGATAACAAGCTTTGTGATATACTTTATAAAAGAAAAATACCAGTTTCTTCACTAATTTGCCTCCTTTCTCAACTGATCAAATCTATACAATAAATGTCTATGCATAGGGGAGAGGAATAAGTAGGAGAGCTCCTCAAAACAGAGAAACATCTGCACTATAGAGAGACATTTTTTTCACAACACAGCTGTGTTATCAGAAATTAATATTAATAATTTCTCTTGACAGAAATGACTAATTTCATGCCTAACATCTCTGCCTTTCCTCTCCTCCTCCCCCTCCCCTCATCATACAGACCATTGTTGACTGTGTACTTTGTGTATGGAGTATGGGACAAAACTACTGAGATAAAAAGTAAAAACTGTCAGAGGATCAGAAAAGTGGACTCTAAATTTGTCATAATGACTGATACTAACACTTTAATGTACATAAAATTAAAATGTAACTATACTTTCAAACAACTTTTTTTTTGGCCTTTTTTTTTGTCATTAATACATTTTGTTAATTACTTTATTAAAATTTTTTGGCCACTTTCAGGTCACAGAATATAAGTGGTCACATGGGGCGCGCCAAGCTTCATGACATCATGATCACAAACCTCAGCGATGACCCAATGACAGGCCTCCATGGTAACTCCAGGAAGCATGATATCACCCAGGAGGCCAAAAGAGGACCCAGAAGAGGTGGAAGGGAAGTATAACTGTTTGTTATTTTTTAAACCTCTCATGGGACTCCACCTATTATATTCTGGGATATGAAGAGAGCCCAAAGTATAATTATTTCACTTAAAGAACACGAGTGACAAACATTTTCACGTCGAACCTGAAAATTTTGGAAAAGTCAGGCTGAATTTTTAACTGCAACTTTAGTGTCATAAGAACAATGAGAATCTCATCTTTCATAAGACAAGAGAAGCAAGTTTCTACATTTCATAATGCCAATATATATGTTTGATGTGACACTCTATTGCCCTCATTTTCTCTTCATTACACACAAGCTTGTATACTCTACACAGAGAGAAACATGGGACAGCCCTCAATAGAGAAGCAAGGGAAGAAATAAATAAATGCAAGATTTCACAGAAAGGAGTCAAAATTTGTTAATAAAGTATATTACAAAATGTATTAATGACACAAATACTGACAGAAAATCAAAAATTTAAAGTTTAGTTGAATAGTTTAATTTAGTTTAATTGAACAGTTTTTTGATCATTATTTCAAAAGTTGGCAATCTTGTGAGATTTCCTTGTGCTGCGGTATTGAGAGTATATTAAAAATGGTGTGATTGAGAAAAAACATCTAGTGACAGAGGATCCTGAAAACATAAATAACGAAAGGAGTCAAACCAGGAAGCCTGGACTTGTGCTGAAGAATAGGCAGTGCACAGTGAAGGAAATCGCTGCTGCTCCAACTAACATGTCACTGTTTAGCACGGATGGCCTGTAACAGCATGCAACCACTTCAAGTGCCATTGCTGTCTAAAGGAAAGTGAAAAGAGAGACACCAGTGGGCAAAAGAGCGCAAAAATTGGATCAGGTGGAAAAGCATCACCTGGTCAGCAGAATCCAGAATTCTGTTGCTCCATTTTAGATATGTTTTGCTCATATGTTGACAGTTTTCAATATTGTCTACAAAAAGGGGCAAGCATCACAAAATTTGCCACATTTATTAAAAGCATGCAAGTTGCTCCAAATTTGTAATGCCATGTTTACTATTTTAAAATGTTAGGTGCAATCTGGGGTATTATAGTTGTATCATAGAAAGATATCTAGAGATCTCCCACCCCCATCTTTAATACTCATTAGATCCATTGTGACTATATCCATTGTCATATATTTTAGTGGCTAGTACTTTTTAAATTATTATTTATTAACAATGTCATAAATTTTAAATGGAAGAGTAAAATTTTCCATTGTGAATAAATAGCAAAATTAAAAAGGTGTATTAATTTCTGGAACACTAAACTTAGAAATTATTTTCAATGTTTAGTATTCCTTTAAGGCAAACATGCTCACACTTACAGGTCACTATACTACATCTTCTCTAGTAAGACTGCTGTAGTATGCTCCTGTTTCCTTAGGCATCTGTCAGTCCTCGTTGTACTAGCGGAAGTTTGAATATGTTTTAAATGTCAATGCTATAATATTTAAAGAGTCATAAACTTTCTTCACACTGTTTGAAACCCTACACCCTAGGGTATAATGAAGAACAATGACACATATTGGGGGAATTTACTATAGCTGATGATCCACAAAACTGCTGTAGCAGTTGGCTCATGGCCCAGATTTGTCCTGAAGATGTACCATATCACTGGTTTTACACCCTCTTTTAAGACAGTGGGGGGAGCAGAGCAACGATCTAGGCACTTTCTTGGACGTTCAAATTCACTATAACTCATGCCGAAAACTGCCATGAGTTACACCTGATATTGATGTCAGTCAGGTGCATGGAGCCTTCTGAGATGTTCCAGAATTATTAAGGGGCTGGAGCCGCTTAATAATTCGGGTGCCTTTACACCAGCAGGGGATTGGAAACTAATGTAGGAAAAGACAGTCGAAATAAATGTCAGTTTAAGTGCAACTAACGCTATTATATTAGCATTATTAGGTAATAGGTCTGTATTTTAAGGACATATTCAATAAATATATTTATAAGGGTACAAGGCTAAAAAATATTAATTATTATTCCTTACTACCTGCACACTGCCCAATGAGACCGATTCAACATATTCATTCAGATAAAGGGAACAGTAGCACGCAGTTGTTACTACACAAATGAATAAGAAAAGAAGTTTCAGACTTGTTAGGGAATAGGGAATATAAGGAATATAACTTTTGCTAAAAAGACATGTCCCAGTAGGATTTGTTTATAAGAGAAAAAAAAACACACCTAATGTAAATATAATTGCATTATATGATCCAATTCCAGATCAATACAAATGCTCTGGTGACTTTTATTAACACAGCTATTCACATGGTAGAGGATAACTACTGGGATCCCAAGGAAGGTCACCTTTCCATATAAGAAGTAAACTATTCTTCTTTTATGTATCTTTGAGTCCTGAGATTATTTCAAAATCTTTGTACATCCATTCTTCAAGGTGAAATGATGTATTTCTGTAAAATTGTTTATGTATAATAATAGTATTTATCTACAGTGGGTACGGAAAGTATTCAGACCCCTTTAAATTTTTCACTCTTTGTTTCATTGCAGCCATTTGCTAAAAGCAAAAAAGTTCATTTTATTTCTCATTAATGTACACTCAGCACCCCATCTTGACAGAAAAAAACAAATGTAGATATTTTTGCAAATTTATTAAAAAAGAAAAACTGAAATATCACATGGTCATAAGTATTCAGACCCTTGCTCAGTATTGAGTAGAAGCACCCTTTTGAGCTAGTACAGCCATGAGTCTTCTTGGGAATGATGCAACAAGTTTTTCACATCTGGATTTGGGGATCCTCTGCCATTCTTCCTTGCAGATCCTCTCCAGTTCCGTCAGGTCGGTGAACGTTGGTGGACAGCCATTTTCAGGTCTCTCCAGAGATGCTCAATTGGGTTGAGGTCAGGGCTCTGGCTGGGCCAGTCAAGAATGGTCACAGAGTTGTTCCGAAGCCACTCCTTTGTTATTTTAGCTGTGTGCTTAGTGTCATTGTCTTGTTGGAAGGTAAACCTTCGGTCCAGTCTGAGGTCCAGAGCACTCTGGAAGAGGTTTTCTTCCAGGATATCTCTGTACTTGGCTGCATTCATCTTTCCTTCAATTGCAACCAGTCGTCCTGTCCCTGCAGCTGAAAAACACCCCCATAGCATGATGCTGCCACCACCATGTTTCACTGTTGGGATTGTACTGGGCAGGTGATGAGCAGTGCCTGGCTTTCTCCACACATACCACTTAGAATTAACGCCAAAATGTTCAATCTTCATCTCATCAGACCAGAAAATCTTATTTCTCATAGTTTGGGAGTCCTTCATGTGTTTTTTGGCAAACTCTATGCGGGTTTTCATATGTGTTACACTAAGGAGAGGCTTCCTTCGGGCCACTCTGCCATAAAGCCCCGACTGGTGGAGGGCTGCAGTGATAGTTGACTTTGTGGAACATTCTCCCATCTCCCTACTGCATCTCTGGAGCTCAGCCACAGTGACACAGTGATCTTTGGGTTCTTCTTTACCTCTCTCACAAAGGCTCTTCTCCCACAATTTCTCAGTTTGGCTGGACAGCCAGGTCTAGGAATAGTTCTGGTCGTCCCAAACTTCTTCCATTTAAGGATTATGGAGGCCACTGTGCTCTTAGGAACCTTGAGTGCTGTAGAAATTCTTTTGCAGCCATGCCAGATTTGTCTTGCCACAATTCTGTCTCTGAGCTCCATGGGCAGTTCCTTTGACCTCATGATTCTCATTTGCTCTGACATGCACTGTGAGCCGTGAGGTCTTATATAGACAGGTATGTGCCTTTCCTAATCAAGTCCAATCAGTTTAATTAAACACAGCTGGACTCCAATGAAGGAGTAGAACCATCTTAAGGAGGATCAGAAGAAAAGGGACTGCATGTGAGCTAAATATGAGTGTCACAGCAAAGGGTCTGAATACTTATGACCATGTGATATTTCAGTTTTTCTTTTTTAATAAATTTGCAAAAATATCTACATTTCTGTTTTTTTTCTGTCAAGATTGGGTACTGAGTGTACATTAATGAGAAATAAAATGAACTTTTTTGCTTTTAGCAAATGGCTGCAATGAAACAGAGTGAAAAATGTAAAGAGGTCTGAATACTTACCCACTGTATATAAAATCATCTGACTTGACCACAGATTTGATATATGCAATTAGGAACTACCAGTGCATCTCAATTAATTGGAATATCTTTGAAACGTTTATTTCTTTCAGTAATTAAATTAAAAAAGTGACCTCCTATACATTCTAGATTCTTTACATACAGAGTGTTCTATTTCAAGTGTTTTATTTCTGTAGATGTTGATTATTGATTACAGGTAATGCAAACCAAAATCTCAAAAAAATTTGAATATTGTAAAAAAGTTCAGTATTGTAAATTCAGTGTGTTACCTGCCAAGGTTTCCTAAGCCTTTAAATAGTCCCTCAGTCTGGTTCAGTAGGAGACACAATCATGGAAGACGCTGATTATGAATTGAATTACTGAAATGAATGAGCGTTTCAAAGATATTCTAATTTATTGAGATGCACCTGTAATTATACTACAAAGCTACAACTGTTGATTGTACCATTTTATAGATTTAATTGTCATAAGCTAATTTATTATTATTAAGAATACTGGGTATTTGAATAATTTTATATACTACTATAAGTATGCGGCATCCATGGGATAATATAGACAGAAGCATACAGGGAAGATATACTAGAAGATATACCATTGGTGCAACCTGCGCAACATTAGTTGAGATGCAGCAAGCTGCACCCTTCTTTATATTCAATTGCACAGGTCTGAACTAATAAATTTATTCTATACCTGATAATTGCTGGTAACTTTTAGGAGTGCTTTACAAAGAGCTATTAGATAACATGCAATATATGGCTTTTGTACAAGCACCCTCTTCTGTTTGTGCCTACCTCTGGAAGTGTATGTATGTATACATATTTAAAGAATGTAGCAATGAATAAAAAGGTATTGTATACCTTGTGAAAATTAAACAAACTTTGAGTTGCATGAAATACAAAGCGTCAATATATGTATTTACCCTTTTCCACAAAAAGTGGAAATAGCATATGTTAGTGTTTTGTTTTTTTACTAAAAAATGAAAACAGACCACCACAAAATGGCGGCAGAGCACGCGCAGTCAGCGTGTAGGTCAGCGTCAGATGCCTACGCAAGGCAGAAGATCAGGAGAACATGAAGGTGAGTGAACAGAATTAGCTAAGGGGCAGCGACAGGTTATGACGCAAGGGTGCTCGGAGCACAGGGGGAATGCGCCCTGTGCTCCGTGAGCGTAATTTGCATATCTCAATAGACGGATTTTTACAGAAACGGCGGGGAGAAGAAGAGAATGGAAAGTAGGAGTAGAATAGCCTTTTTAAAGGCTATTCCAACGTGCCATTAGTTCAAAAGGTGATTTTCTACTGATAGACTCCCTTTAAACGCTACCAAACTGAGCCCAGTTCAATTGACAGAGGTGAACAGAAGAGCTGGCTGTCAAAGCATGTCCTTACTTTAGTTTATTTATAACACTTTGTGTTACAAATATGCAATGCTAGGAAACATGAAAGTGCAGTATAAACTTACCATGTAGTAATCTTTTAAAAGAAGTGGAATGTATTAAAAGAGAATGTATACAATGACTAAAACCAGATATTGCAAAATATTGTTTCATTATCTTTTTTTATTTTCTGTGTGCCTTACATCTCCAAGCACAATGAAATGGAATGGTATAAAGCATATATATATATATATATATATATATATATATATATATATATATATATATACACACGTGGACAAAATTGTTGGTAGCCCTCGTTTAATGAAAGAAAAACCCACAATGGTCACAGAAATAACAAGCCACACGGCTGGGAGAATGTCCTATGGACAGATGAGACAAAAATCGAAATTTTTGGCAAGGCACATCAGCTCTATTTTCACAGACGGAAAAATGAAGCATATCTTGAAAAGAACACTGTCCCTACTGTGAAACATGGAGGGGGCTCTGTTATGTTCTTGGGCTGCTTTGCTGCATCTGGTACAGGGTGTCTTGAATCTTTGCAGGGTACAATGAAATCTCAAGACTATCAAGGGATTCTAGAGAGAAATGTCCTGCCCAGTGTTAGAAAGCTTGATCTCAGTCGCAGGTCATGGGTCTTGCAACAGGATAATGACCCAAAACACACAGCTAAAAACACCCAAGAATGGCTAAGAGGAAAACATTGGACTATTCTGAAGTGGCCTTCTATGAGCCCTGACCTAAATCCTATTGAGCATCTTTGGAAGGAGCTCAAACATACCGTCTGGAAAAGGCACCCTTCAAACCTGAGACAACTGGGGCAGTTTGCTCATGAGGAGTGGGCCAAAAAACCTGTTGAGAGGTGCAGAAGTCTCATTGACAGTTACAGGAATCGTTTGATTGCAGTGATTGCCTCAAAATGTTGTGCAACAAAATATTAAGTTAAGGGTACCATCATTTCTGTCCAGGCCTGTTTCATGAGTTTTCTTTTTCAAAAAAATTCTGTTGAAGCATGGTTGAAAAGCAATGTCTTACTTTCATTTGTTCATTTTCATAGAATTTTTATACATTACTTTTGTCAGATTCAAGTTATTTCTGTGACCATTGTGGGTTTTTCTTTCATTAAATGAGGGGTACCAACAATTTTGTCCACGAGTGTATAACGATATAAAGAAGAGACACCCCAGTATAATAATAGCAGTAATTCTTGGAGTTCATTCAACAAATATTCTTGCCGCAGGCCCGTGGCCTTACCTACTGATCTCTGCTCCTGCTCACGGCTGTCTCCGCTTCCCCTTATTCCCCCCAGCAACATGATATGGGATGCACGGGGTGCACTGGAGGGCAGAAGGGAAAGCAGAGATGGCCATTATCAGTAAGTAAATAGGGCCCGTTACCTTCTGGGATTACTCCAGAAGGTAACGGCCTATTAAAAAAAAAAAAAGCAGCAGGGGCCCAGCGAGCCACCTAGGGTCACGGCCCTCGTGGTGGTCGCCTGTAACACCCGTGGCCAGAGCTGAGCTCCGATTGCAATTGTTAAGCCTTTAAATGCCATCTGCTCCAGTCTTCTGATCCTGCTTCAGGATCGATTTATCATGCATGTCAACCTATGCATATGCATAGGTTGACGGCGGTTAAACACTCCAATTTCTTCTGTACTGGCGTGTATACCACTGAACCAGTGATCGAAAGATCGTTTGTTCATGCCCTATATTAGTACAAAAAAATATGTTAAAAAAAAAAATATTTGCAAATATAAATAAATAAATAAGTAAAAACCACCCAATAAAATGCCACTTTTCCCTTATACAGTATTAAAACACAAAATATAGTATACATCACTACATATTTGGTATCAATTAAAAGTAAAGTAAGTAAAATTAAACCATTAGTTAACCTACATGGTGAACGTTGAAAAAAAAAATTGAAAAAAAAACGCTAGCAAGATGGCAATGCAAAAATAACAGTTTTTTTCTCCCAAATGGATTTTTAGTCTGCAAAATTAATATTGCATAAAAAAGCTATAGAAATAGGTATTGCACCGACCCATAGAATAAAGGCAACATATTATTTATGTTGTATGGCGAAGGCCAAAAAATTTAAAATGTTAAAAAGCAATGTCAAAACTGATTTTTTTTTTTTAATCCACCCAGAGAATTAATGAAACTTTGTTAATAAGTTATAGACACACTAAAATGTAGTCATTAGAAAATGCATGTCACCCCTCATAAATAAATCCTCATATGACTACACCCCCAGAAAAATAAAAAAAATTTACACAAAAACCCAAAAATCGGGTATGTATAAGCTGTTCGAGTGTATATCAGGGTACATTTCAGATTTAGAGCTTACAGGGAAAAAGAAACCAGAAGCGACCCCCAGAGTGACTTCCCAATCATAGGAGCTACTGGGAAAATATTGGTGTTCCCAATGTACTCTGCACAGCTTATATATTCACTTTTCACCATCCGCTGTGCATTCACATCTGGGAAAACTAATGCTCATTACACCCCTCAATAAATTCTTTGGGGGGTGCAGTTTTCAAAAGGGTTCACTCCCGAAGGGATTTCACCTTATTAGCACCTCAGGGACTCTGCAGACGTGACATGGTGTTCAGATACCAAATATCTAAATCTGTACTCCAAAGGCCACATAGCGCCTAGAGTGGAACCTCCTGACATGTGACACCATTTTGAAAACTACACCTCTGATTTCCTTTTACAACAAAATCACTGAATGGTTGGACCAGGGGAATGCAGTGGATATAGTATATCTTGACTTCAGTAAGGCATTCGATAAAGTATCACATAACATTCTTATTGAAAAAATGATTAAGTATGGCTTTGATAAAAAATCAGATAGGTGGATTCACAACTGGCTTAAAGATCGGGCACAACGAGTAATACTAAATGGCTATACATCGAACTGGAAGAAAGTAAAAAGCGGGATGCTGCAGGGCTCTGTCCTGGACCCAGTACTTTTTAATATCTTTATAAATGATCTGGACGATGGGATTATTGGGTAACTCATAAAATTTGCAGATGATACGAAGATAGGAGGAATAGCCAACACTAGAGAGGAGAGAAAGTGTTTTCAAAAGGACTTAGACACACTGGAACAATGGACTGAGGCGAATAGAATGGTATTTAACAGGGACAAATGCAAAGTCCTACATCTGGGTAACAGAAATGTAAAATGCATATATAATATGGGAGGAATAGAACTAAGTGATAGCACAGGGAAAAAAGACTTGGGCATAATAGTAGATCACAAATTCAATATGAGAAAACAGTGCAGTGCTGTTGCAAAAAAAGGCTAACAAAATTTTGGGATGTATCAAGGCTAGCATTGAATCTAGATCAAGAGAGATAATTATTCCGCTGTACTCTGCCCTGGTCAGACCCCACCTGGAATACTGTGTACAGTTCTGGGCGTCTCAATTCAAGAAAGACATCAATATATTGGAACAAGTCCAGAGAAGAGCAACCAAAATGGTGGAAGGTCTGCAAACCATGTCCTATGAGGAACGGCTAAAAGAACTGGGATTGTTTAGTTTGCAGAAGAGTAGGCTAAGGGGAGACTTAATAGCGGTCTTCAAATATCTGAAAGGTAGTCACAGTGTAGAGGGACCTACCCTATTCTTATTAGCGGAAGGAAGTACAAGTAGCAATGGGATGAAACTAAAGGGAAGGAGATACAGATTAGACATTAGGAAAAACTTTCTGACAGTGAGGGTAGTGAGGGAGTGGAATAGGCTGCCACGGGAGGTGGTGAGTTCTTCATCAATGGAAATCTTCAAGTGGAAACCGGATAAACATATAGGAATTTAGGAAAACCTGCTTTTGCAGGGGGTTGGACTTGATGGCCCTTGAGGTCCCTTCCAACTCCAAAAAATAAATAAATAAATAAATAAATAAATAAATAAATAAATTTATACAGGGGCACAGTGAGCATTATTAACCCCCAAGTTCTGCATTAATTTATTTTACAGAAATGAATACGCAGCTGATGGTGAAAAGGAGAAAATAGATATTTTTTTCAGAGATACGTCATTTCAGTGTGCAATATGTTGTGCCCAGTTTGTGTCAGAAATGAACACTATAAAGGCTGTTGTGCCCCGGATACCTGCTTAACAGTTTTTGCAGTTCGTGTTTTTGCTGATATAAGGTAGGTGCAACATATCATGCACTGAAATGGCTTATCTCTGAAAAAATTGCAATTTTTCACTGTGCATTCATTTTTGGAAACTAAACTATTGCAGAAGTCTAGGTTTAAAAATGCTTGCTTCACCACTTGATAAATCCCTTCAGGGGTGTAGTTTCCAAACTGGGGTCACGTGTCCGCAGATTCCACTTTACTGGCAAACCAGGGTCTCTGCAAAAGTGTCATGACGTCTAAAAACCAAACTGTGCTTCAAAAACTAAATAGTGCGCCTTCATTTCTGTGCCCAAGCAGCAGTTTATACACAGCAGAACGCAGATGTGAAGAAGCACTATGTGGCTTCTGAAGTACAGATTGTTTGGTCTTTGGGCGCCATATCACGTTTGCAAAGAACCTAAAGTGGACCTAAAAAATGGGGTCACTTCTTGGTGAATTCTAATTTACTGGCACCTCCAGGGCTCTGCAAGAATGACGCCCAAAAAACAGTTCCTCTACATCTATACTCCAATAGCTAAAAATTGAAGTACTTCTTCCCTTATGAGCCCTGCTATGTGCCCAAACAGCTGTATATGTCAACATATACAACTTTTTTTGTACTCGAAAAACCCAGTTACCCCTTAAGCTGGGCATGACTATCAGACACTGAAGTAGCAGATATCTGGAAATATTTAAATTTTCATTTTGCACCATCCACTGCACATTTCTTTTTGGAAACCATATCTTGGGTCAAAATGCTAATTAAATCCCTTGATAAATTCTATGATGGGTTTAGTATCGCCTGAGGCAAACTATAGATAGCCCCCTCCCAAAAAAAAGATACCCACCCAGCTGATGTTGCCCCCTTAACTAGGACATGCACCCTGACTGGCAGATCAAAAAATCCCCGTATTTGACTCGCACACAATATACAGCCCTGTTTTTTTTGGCCAACAACATGACCTCCTTTTTCTGGCCCCCCCCCTCCCCACACGGCATTGACCTCCTTTTTAGCCCCCCACATGGTATATGACCCCTTTTTTGCCCCCCATATGGTATATAACCCCTTTTATTTTTACCCCCACAGTATTTCACCTCTCTTTTTATGGCCCCCACAGTATATGACCCCTTTCTTATGCCACCCCCACAGTATCTGACCCCTTTTTATGGTCCCCACACAGTTTATGACCCCCTTTTATATCCCCACCCAGTATATGACCCCTTTTTTAAAGTCTACCCCCACATAGAGTAGCAGCCAATAATTTTTTCTCACCTGTCCACGCTCCTGTCGTCACCAACCTCCACTGCTGCCTCCAGGGTGCGTAGCATCCTGGCATTTTTCAGCGTTGTGGATAAGTGTAGTGCCTGCTAGAGGCGGCAGCTGAGGGTGGCCAGGACAGGATCGTGGACAGGTGAGTAAAAAGTATCGGCAGCTGATTATTGCAATGCAATAACACAATAAGTAGCAGCCAATTAAAAAAAAATGCCGCACCATAGTTTATTCCATGAGCCCCTGACAGGTACTTTGGGGGCTCAAATGCGACATGGCACCAGAAAGCTATTCCAGCAAAATCTCTTCTCCAAAAGCCAAATAACACTCTTTCTATTCTGAGCTCCACCATGTACCCATACAACATTTTACAACCACATACAGGGTATTGCCATATTAATAACAAATTGTTTAATGATCTGTGGGATACTTTTTCTCTTTTTACCCCTTGTGAAAATGGAAAATTTGGGGCTAAATGGATGGTTCATTGGATAAAAAGTAATTTTTAATTTTCACATCTCAATGTTTATAAAATCTGTGAAACAGCCATAGGGTCAAAATGCGCACTATACCCTTGATGTTGTTTGTGAAGGGTGCAGTTTACAAAATGGGGTCACTTTTAGGAGGTTTCCATTGCTTTTTCTACTTCAACCCCTTGTGAAAATGAAAAATTTGCTGTTAAAGTGACATTTTAGTCATTTTTCATTTTCATGTCCCAATGTCAATAAAATCTGAAACACCTTTGGGGTCAAAATGCTCTCTATACTCCTTGATAAATTCCATGAGGGGTCAAGGGGTCGCTTTTGGGGGGTTTCCATTGTACTGCTACTTTAGAGGCTCTGCAAATGAGACATGACACCTGAAAGCTATTCCAGCAAAATCTTCTCTTCTGCTACCAGTGCGCTCCTTCCCTATGCAAGTATTTAGTCAGCCACCAGTTGTGTAAGTTCCCCCACTTAAAAAGATGAGAGAGGCCTGTAACTGACATCAACTATGAGAGACAAAATGAGAAAACTGACTAAATGGTGGAAAATAAGTATTTTGTCACCTACAAACAAGCAAGATTTCTGGCTCTCACAGACCTGTAACTTCTTCTTTAAGAGGCTCCTCTGTCCTCCACTCATTATCTGTAGTAATGACACCTGTTTGAAATTGTTATCAGTATAAAAGACACCTGTCCACAACCTAAAACAGTCACACTCCAAACTCCACTATGGTGAAGACCAAAGAGCTGTGGAAGGACATCAGAAACAAAATTGCAGACCTGCATCAGGCTGGGAAGACTGAATCTGCAATAGGCAAGCAGCTTGGTGTGAATAAATCAACTGTGGGAGCAATAATTAGAAAATGGAAGACATACAAGACCACTGATAATCTCCCTCAATCAGGGGCTCCACGCAAGATCTCACCCCATGGGGTCAAAAGGATCACAAGAACGGTGAGCAAAAATCCCAGAACCACACGGGGGGACCTAGTGAATGACCTGCAGAAAGCTGGGACTAACGTAACAAAGGCTACCGTTAGTAACACACTACGCCGCCAGGGACTCAGATCCTGCAGTGCCAGACGTGTCCTCCTGCTTAAGCCAGTACATATCCGGGTCCGTCTGAAGTTTGTTAGAGAGCATTTGGTTGTTCCAGAAGAGTATTGGGAGAATGCGATATGGTCAGATGAAACCAAAGTAGAACTGTTTGGTAGAAACACAACTCGTCGTGTTTGGAGGAGAGTGAATGCTGAGTTGCATCCAAAGAACACCATACCTACTGTGAAGCATGGGGGTGGCAACATCATGCTTTGGGGCTGTTTCTCTGCAAAGGGACCAGGACGACTGATCCGTATACATGAAAGAATGAATGGGGCGATGTATCGTGAGATTTTGAGTGCAAACCTCCTTCCATCTGCAAGGTCATTGAAGATGAAACGTGGCTGGGTCTTTCAGCATGACAATGATACCAAGAACACTGCCAGGGCAAAGAAGGAGTGGATTCGTAAGAAGCATTTCAAGGTCCTCGAGTGGCCTAGCCAGTTTCCAGATCTCAACGCCATGGAAAACCTTTGGAGGGAGTTGAAAGTCCATGTTGCCCAGCGACAGCCCCAAAACATCACTGCTCTAGAGATTTACATGGAGGAATGGGCCAACATACCAGCAACAGTGTGTGCCAACCTTGTGAAGACTTACAGAAAAAGTTTGACCTCTGTCATTGCCAACAAAGGATATATAACAAAGTATTGAGATGAACTTTTGTTATTGACCAAATACTTATTTTCCACCATAATTTGCAAATAAATTCTTTCAAAATCAGTCAATATGATTTTCTGGATTTGTTTTCTCATTTTGTCTCTCATAGTTGAGGTCTACCTTAGATGTCAAATACAGGCCTCTCTCATCTTTTTCAGTGGGAGAACTTGCACAATTGGTGGCTAACTTTTTTTCCCCACTGTACGTGCTGCTATATACAGCAATTATTAGGGGTGTTTGCTGGAATCCCATGGGCATGATGCATCAGAAAAAAGTGGGGAAGACCATGATATTGCCGATGTTTCTTTTGTGGATAGGACCTGACAACCAGGTGAGGGTGACAAGGTGACATCAGATGAAGCAGGTGGTGGCAGTACTGATATTAACATTTCCAGTAATTGTGAAGGCCCAACATCCAAAAAGCCTGCCTGAAGCAGACCTAGTGGAAGCTCGTGTGGATGCTGGTATTGGTGGTGGTGGTGGTGGTAGTGGCAGAAACATTTTCGCTGCTACTGGTGTTGGCAGCAGCAACAGAATGTGGCCATATGAGTATTTTTTTTTTTTATATTAACAAACAATCAATCAATGTGCAAGATCTGAAAACAGAAACTTAGCCATGCAGGAACAAATGTTGGAACATCTCTACGTACTCAAATCAAAAGGCATAACCATAAGTATTTTGCCAATAGACTTATCAATGGCACTGGCAAGGGAAGTGAGCAAGACTGTTTTACTCCTTCTCCCCATGATCTTCCTTTTAGGCAGGCCCCATCTATACCTAGGACATAGTTGTCATTATCATCATCATCATCATCACCAACTGCTTCTCCTATTCCTCCTCATCATCCATGCCAACATTAGTCATTCCTAAGGGAATGTGTATTCAGGAAAAAACAATATGCTCCCAGTTATCTGGTGGTTGTGCAACTTAACTTGCACCTGGCCAAACTGCTGGCGGTGCAGACTTTCCTTGGATAAGTCAGTTTGGGGAAAGGTGCAAGCCACCATCGACACGTGGAGCAGCAATTATGGACAAGGACAATACATGACTTTCATGGCCCACTGGGTGAATGTTTTGAGCGGCAGCAGCCACAATCCAGTACAGGTCACGTGCTAGTTTCACTCCGTTTGTACAGGCCTGGTTCCAACATCATGCAGGGCTCATGCACCTCCTCTGGATACTCCTCGGTGGACTATTCCCCACCACCAACCTCACCAGGGCAAGCCAGTGCTTCCACTCCTCCTTCTCCCCCTTGTTTCATGGGTGTAAGGTGAAACGCTGCCTTGTGGTTTTACAATTAATGAGCCTGGATCACAGGAGACAAACAGCAGAGGAGCTACTTCCCTGCAGCAAGAATTACACTGGGTGGCTTCTAACCAACTCTAACTGGGGCAGTGTTGCCAACAACAATGGTATCAATATAGTTGCTGCGCTGCAGTTAGGACGAATAACACTTTGTCCCTTTATGGCGCATGTCCTTAATCTGGCGGCTCGCTACTTCATTAACATGTATAGTAGATTAAAAGAGGTACTCCTCATGTCCAGAAAAGACACTGGCATTTCAGCCATTCAATTTGTACCGCCTTATCTGCGATGTTCCAACTTGATGGAACTCCACCTTAAACATCCAATTATACCTACGGAAACGCTGGCATTTTCTGTATAGATATAATATAGGCAGAAAGTCCGCAGAGAAAAACTTTGCATATTTTCTGTGAAAAACACTGCGCAAAAAACTGGAATGCGTTTTCGCCGCATTTTTTCTCCGCAGCATTTTTTGGCTGCAGCTCCCTACGTGGGGCCTTAGCCAAAACAGGAAATTTTTGGAGCATTTTAAATGTTAAAATGCGGAAAAATGAGTGACAGCACAGTGTATTGTTAGAGTCGGAGTTTGCATCCACTGCTTACCATTTGTTTTTCCATAGACATACATACATACACTTTCACTTCGACATAACTTCGGCTTTGTTTCCATTAGAGAGCTAGAAATTTGATAGATAGGTTCATAGGAGCCCTGAAAGTGTTATACTCTATGAGTTAAGCCAATTTAAGGTGTGGTTCATACCAAACTTGTTCAAACCTAAAGGAATCGGGGACCCAAGCCACCCAAACCTGAAATGAAACAAAGCTTGAGATGTTTTCCCATCTTTAATCCTATATTCACATCTTTGTTTAAACTCCCCCCTTAGGTTATGTTCACACAGAACAAAAAATATTTCTCTTATGGTGGATGCAAACTGAGGATTTTCTGTCATGATTGACTTCAATGTTAAACTGCAAATGGAAGGTCATATCAGTTTTGCATTTTTTTCTCGTTTTTTGTTAAATATCACAGACTCTTCTAGTGCATCAGAACAATGGAGAGAACAGCAATATGATGAATGTGGCATTATGTGTGAATTCTGCATGTGTCTTATGTGAGAATGGCATTTGCATGACATGTTTTATGAGTGGCCTCTGTGTCATGGGTGCACCATGACTGCTGCTCATGTGCACAATGTTCCAATGTGTGTGGCTCATGTGCAGCATATATTATATATAGATTCAACAAACTTGGTGCTTCTTTACAAGGTCAAGTGAAATAAAGTGAATTATTTCCTCATACAACTGCAATGTTTCAGTAATGCTCTACAGCCTTTATGTATCCCACTTTCTTTTATTTTCTGTTTTGTGCTGCTATCTATCTATCTATCTATCTATCTATATTATATCTATCCACCTACCATAACGCTGGTGTAACCTTTTATTGTAATCCTGTCTGTGATGATAAGATAAATGCTGAAAAGTGATCTCTACAATCCAAGAGGTTCCAGCCTCAGTGGTCAATGTGTATTAAAAAAAAAGTCACTAAAAATTATATATATAAATATATTAATATGTAACATAAAAGCATGATTTAAACAACAAGTCATTCTCTGATGGCACATTCCTTTGATGGCAGAAAGTTAGAGTGTAAAAGTTTAACAGTATGTAACCAGATTAATTTTGTGCAGACGAGTATTATCCGCCACATATCACTGCAGAACAGCAATAATATAATAAATTATTTTTGAAACTTGGGTGAGAAAATGCAGATTCAACTGACAGGTTGCTTTAAATAAAATAAATGATATCTTAGTGCAGAAGAGAATGTCATATTTTAATAGGCATGTCAGCTTTATCCATCACGACGTGCTGAAACCTCCCAAATTCGTCTGATTGACAGTAGAACATTGATTAACTGATTTGTTTTCTTTTGTCAGGCAAATGCCACAAAATGAGTGTTTAGAGATCCGGCCATCTATCTTTGTGATTATACAGTATCCACCTGCTGATCTTTAATTTAAATTGAAGGAAACTTCTCTGGTATGTGGGGCAAGCAAGTATAAACATTTACAGTACTGGAGTACATCTTATATCACATTGCTTAGCACTTTGCAAAAACAAGGAACTGCAAATCCAATAAAATTGCAAATTTCACTGTATTTCACAATATCCTAAATAAACATGAACAGCATGCATTTTTCTTTCTGGCATCAAATATTAATCTGTCTGTGGTCGGAAATGCGCTTTCCATCTTCTGTGTGCTCACATAGAGTAAACACTTGGGAGATTGCTATTGCAGACCTTTCATTCTCTACCAGAGTCAAGAGCATGACAAATTCTTCTTCTAATTACACCTGCCACTGTTTGCCTTCTAATACAGTAAATCCCCCATCACATAGTTTTTCAGATTCGGGATTAGCTTCTTTTGCTGTCATACAAATTATTGTAGGTGCAGGAAACAGTTAGCCACATAAAATATGCATATTCCATTTTTAAGCTCTACTTTCAAATGAATCTAAAACAAGTGTTTTCTTTGTATTTCAGACACTGTTTTTCATTTCTTTTCTTAATATTGTAAAAGGCTCTAAACAAATCAGATTCTTTACCATAATTATCAAGCAAATGATTAAAACCAAGAACCAACAAAGGCAAAAATACATATAGAATTAGGAAAGCTGAGTTTGTTTTTTGGCTCTGTATAATCACAATGTTTTATCTGTGGTTTTACATAGGACTGCATATAAATGAGACATATTCTAATGCTGTCAAGTCAAAATCATTATCAATATAACCTCATCATCAAGATATGTGCATATGCAACACAGTCATTAAACAGTTGGAGGGCTCCACACTTTATTGTTATCACAATGGTTTCTTCTCATGTACAGAAGGGCTACTGAGGCTACCTCTGTACCCCTATTTTTATGCCCCATTGGGGTCTCTTCCAATATAGCTGGATTGTAGTGATTACGCTGTAACACTTCTTATATCCATGAAAAAGGACTGAATTTTAATTGGACATTTAGTGCATATGGCTGATCGACATCCCCTGTCCAGACCCAACTAGGATGTCTATGGCCCACCAGTGGAATTAATTCTAGGGGTTCACCCTACTGCTACTGACTTCATTCCAGGTCCCCTTAGATTTATCATTTATGCCAGTTTTCTGGCATAAATGATGCCAGAATTATATGCCAGCAAGGAGCTGGAGTTTTGTTTAGGCGCACACGGATTCTGGAGGATATGCCTAATTTATGATGAAGTGTGAACTTAATCATAAATTAAGCGCAAACTCCAACTGATGTAAAAAAAATTTCTGGATAAACCAGCCCTTATATTTTGTATATTACTCAGAGGTGTCGAAATATGTATTTCTTTAGATTCTGCTCTATTGTCCGTCCCTTCAGCTCCCTGCGGCGGAAAGCTGATCAGCCCTTTACTGGCCCCCACATGATATAACGCAACCTTTTATGACCCCCAAATGGTATAAGCACCCTTTCCTGGCCCCCACACAGTATAACACAACCTTTCCTGGCCCCCACACAGTATGATGCACCCTTTCCTGGCCCCCACACAGTATAATGCACCCTTTCCTGGCCATACACAGTATAAAGCCCCCTTTACTGGTCCCACATAGTATAACACACCCTTTCCTGGCCCCCACATGGTAAAACATCCCCTTTCCTAGCCCCCACACAGTATAGCGCCTCCTTTCCTGGCCCCCGCATGGTATAACGCCACCACATTCCTGACCCCCACACAGTATAAAACCCCTTATCTGGCCCCCACACAGTATAATACCCCTTTCCCAGCCCCAACACAGTATATCATCCCCATTTCCTATCCCCCACATGGTGTAATGTCTCCCTTACTGAACCTCCACAAGGTATATCTCTCCCTTTAAAGGTCCCCAAACAGTAATTCCCCTTTACTGGGCTCCCACACTATATTGCGTCTTTGCAGGCCCCACTATAGTACAGACCCCAATACAGTAAGGACCCCTATACAAGCCCCATACATTGGCAAGGCCAATACCTGCTGAAGTATTAACTTACTTATCCCCGCTCCTGCCCACAATAGCCTCCTCCACTTCCTCTTCATACAAATCCCTCCAGCAGGTCCTATGAGGCACACATAACATTCCACCACAATGACGTCATGTGCGTTGCAGGAAGTGGAGGAGGCTGCTGTGGATAAGTAAGTTAATAGTGGCCACTATCGGCTATAGTAATCTGGCCTGTAATGGCCTATTAAAAAAGCAGTGGGGCCCTGCTGGGTTCCTTAAAGGCGCAGTGCCCATCACCAGTATCACGGTGGGCCAGTCCGAGCACTGTGCATACACCTCTCTTGGTTCAGTTGGCACACACAAGATTTCAGAACCATAGACAGGGCATGGTAATGGATAAAATGGTAATCTTTATTTTGAATTCCTTACACTAGGTTCACACCTGCATTGGGGTTTCCATACTTCGGGTCCCTAAAAACGGAAACCTAATCCGCTTAAAAGTGGTTACCCCTGGGTTTCAGCCTGGTTTCTGCCTGAAAAAGTCCTGCTTGTAGGACTCTTTCTCTCCATATTTTTCAAGCGGAATGGGGGACGGAATCCCCAAACTATGATCAAGCGCAGGTGTGAACCTAGTCTGACACAGACAACTAATGAACCATGTATTTCACACCTATATAGTGTACGCTAATAAGACAAAAATTCTGTTAGGTTTTGAAATGCGTAAGCATCATACTTTGTTTGGACTAGGGGCTCAGACATTTGAAATAATAATTGAAATAATTGACTATAAATCAAAGTGCTAGTTTTGATTAAATAAATGACTGAGCAGCCTAAAGGTAACAGTTGCAACAGCCCACTACCCCCTCAACAGCTGTCTTTAGACTCCTAGTTCTCACTCACTCAATAACCTATTCCTTTGGCATTTCCGCAACAAAGCGATGTGGGAAAAACTGTAGCAGCAACGCTTTGTGTTTTTTCACCCAGCGCTTTTCACAGAAAGTCCATCCTCTGCTGATCTTCAGTTTCAATTATATCTATAGAGAAACCACCGGAGTTTCTGTAGGTATAATTGACATGCTGCGATTTCCAAAACTGCAGCGGTTTTGGAAATAGCAGCTTGTCCACAGCATGTATTTTTTCACAAGGTGCTTTGCAGTGACTGTAAAATGCCACAATTTTTTCCGCAGTTTTTCCGCCGCGGCCAAACCACGGTGTTTACGCCACGTGGAGCCCAAGCCATAGACTGAAACTTACAAGATTTAAATCATCTACAGATAATTTCTTGCTGTCAAATACCACAGGACATTATCAGAGGTTTTGTGAATGCAATGCCTTGATGCATCAGAGTTGTTTTATAGGCATGAGGGGGAACTGCAAATATTAGACAGGTGGTTTTAATTATTATGGCTGGTCAATGCCATGATAGGAGTTCTAATTTTTAAATGAAGCAACTTTCTATTATTTATATCTATTTTATGCCTATTATAGTATATTACATTGTACACAGATCCCATTGTTTTGCTGATGTAAAAACTATTTGATACATACATTTTCGCCAATAGACTGCTTGATAATTTATGTAATGCAAGGTTATTCATTTTTGTTTGTTTTTATTTTACTGTGTTGATAGCTCATGATGTATATTGTATCAGATTTGCAGAATTGTTGGTGATGTATAGACTACTGATGGAAGAAGAAATAACAAATCTATTCCTTTCTGATTATTCCACTTTTATGTGAAGTACTCAGTAGAGAGAGAAAAGCGTATCCTTTTTCTTGATCATCATTCCAATGCCATTAAGAACAGTGAAAGTGAGTTCTGAGAAATCAGATCTTGTACCATTCTGGTTTGAGCCTAATCACAGTCTGAATGATTTAAAGTGATTGGCTGTGTTGGCGAATGTGACCTCATGTTGACCTTCCTACATATCAAGCAACAATTTGGTACATGATACAAATAAAAGGTTAAACATTCTATTTCTATGTGAGGATAGTGTCTGGCTATGTTAAATTGCCACTTTCAGTTTTAAAATTTGTTTTGTGTTTCTCTCTGTAGTACGCTTACTATCAACCTGCCATTATTTTCACAAAATATTTTGGTCATGGATTATGTTTATATAGAATTCAATCCATAGATATGTATTTTTTTACCTTAAATTTTCACAGTGTGTTATATATTTGTCAATAATTTTCATTAAAAATGTTTTTGTTTTTTTATATTTGTTTGCCATGTATGAGCATGATATCGTTATTATGTAGTGTTTTTATACAACTGATATTAAGAACTGATAATGTAGTGGAGCATGAGTAGTTTTCCTTTATTGAAAAATCCTTTATGTCCTTTTTTGCCAGTATCCCTTCTGCTCAATTACAAACAATGAAAACAAAGGCAAAAATGAAATACAAGGGCCAGGGCATATTTAAATGCAATGCAAGCTGCCCTGGAGAGACACTGATCTGGAGTGGTCTATAAATGTAATAACTATTAGTAATAATCCAAATAAGTATATAGTAGTAAAATAATTGGTTCCATCCAATGAAAAGTCATTACACTGGTCTAAACACGTAACACAGGTTTCAAATTTACAATCATATTGTTTTATTAAATTTATATGAAGTATAATGTATATGCACATTTTTCCTACTCCATAAACGATTTTTCATGGAAAAAATATTGTATTGCTCATTTTACCCTAGCCAAGTCATAATGTCAATGGCCAGAAGACAAAAAAATAGGAAGTTATCAAAATTCAGTATACGTATTACATTGTGTTGTACGTACCAATACACACACACAAAGTAAACTGAAAAGTGCAATAGGATCTATTTGACCTTCATCATAATAAAAATGAATATGTAAAATCATATTTCAAAGCTGAGATAAGATCTCAGTTGTGGAAATCTACTTCTGACGGACAAAGCACAAATATATGTATACAGAGGTGTGTTTTTTTTTTTTTATATATATATATTCCTACATAACCCCTTGAAAGGATACTCCACTATTTTTCCAGATTTTTTCTAATCTTCATGTGCTATACTGTATTGGCTAGATATTATTTTGTGTCAGAGCTTTCCTTATAGCTCCTAATAACAAGTACCTTGAAGTTATATTGATACCATTGTATCTGAATTGTATTTAATGTGATCATTACTTTATTGTTCCTTGTCTAGAGAAGATATATGAATTATAATAAAAAGAGAGTAGGTAATACAACTAGTATATGTAATAACTTTGTTGACAAGAGCACAATAGAAACTAGATGATCTTAATAAAAAATTTACTTCCTTGGGAATTTGTTTTTTGGACCTGACATGTATTGAACATGTGACACAAGCTGGAACCAGCCTGGAAGTGAGTTTTAAATCAATCTTTCAATAACTAGTTTAACCACTTCCGTACCGCCCATAGACTATATACGTCCTGAAGTTGGTTGCCTTGTTCTGCAAGGATGTACCGGTACGTCCAAGCAGAACTCAGCAGCTGCACGAAATCGTGTAGTTGCTGAAATGGGGAGTCGGCTGTAACTTCAGCTGGAGCTCCCAGAGAGAAGGTAGGGAAGGTTTATTACCTTCCCTGCCTTCCCGATCGCTGTGTATACAGCGCTATGGAAGCCGCCATCTTGCGGTCACATGATCCGCCAGGATCAGCATGTGTTAGAGCTGCTGGGTCCTACAGGACCCAGATCAGCTCTGTAGTAACGTGCAGGAGGCTGTATTCCTCCTGCAACTGGGGCTAAATGTACCAGCCCCAGTTACAGGGGAAATCAGCCTCCAAAAAAAAAAAAAAAAGTGATCAGATTTCCCCAAAGGTCTATTATGATCTTATGGGGACACAATGTAAAAAAAAAATAAAAAAATTAATAGAAAAGTTAAAAAAATGTAAATAAAATAATTAAAATAATAAATAAAATAATACACCAATAAAATGCCCTTGTTACAGGTTATAGCCCCACCCCCTATGATACCATACAAAATAAAAATTACCGTAACGGAGAGGAAAAACTATTTTAAAGTTTTTTAGTAGCACTTTGTGTAATTAAATAAAAAAATAATAAAATAAAAGTGAAAAGTGAAAAACAGACACGTTTTCCCTCCTCTTTTGTTTATATTTTCCTGGATATAAAAAAAAAATGAAAACACATGCAAAAATAAAAACAACATAAAAATAAAGCCCTATGTGTCATCGAAAAAAGACAGTTGAATAACGTATATGATAAAAATGTTACAGCCCTCAAAACCACACATACAAAAAAAAACAAAAATGTGTCTGGTCCTGGACCAGAAATTGGCCCGGTACAGAAGTGGTTAAAGTGTGCTGACACATAACTAGAAATATGAGGCAAACCAGGGATACCAATCTATAGACAACAATTTTAAAGTTATTGCTCCTCAACAGTAAAGAGCATGGTAGCCACCTATAGGTGGCACAACAGAAACAGCTTTCTTCTTTCCGGTGGAGTGCTAATTTGAAAATTGAAAACTAGATTTTATCATGATGACTCTCTAAGTAAATTGTAACAGGAGTAAAACATGTCTGTCCCCTCTCAGAAGTGAAGAGAATGGAGCTGATCTGCAATTTCAGAGAATTCACATGGACAAATGTGGAGTCAAATCAGACATGTTTTTTTTTTATTATCCTGACACAATACCCTTGTGACATGAACTAACTAAACAAAGAACAGCCCTTGACTTCTTGGACTAGACTGAGCTTATCTCCGACCATTCATACAAAATCATAATGTGTACAGCTACCTGTTATGCTATCACTTTTCAGTGCCCAGAATTTCAACAGTGTCCTCTCTTCCTACCCACGCTGAGAGCACTTCAGGAGTCTTGTCCGCTGACACCTAATGATGTTTATTAAGCAGTCTATACCTTGGCCAGCCACTTTCCAGGTTTTCACATAGTGAAAAAAAGAGAAAAGTCACCTTCTATACACACCATTTCATTAATACCCTCTGCTAATAAAGGTTCTGCAGACATCCTGCTTCATTTCATAACCAATAAATCATAAAGTTCACACTCAAAACTCAGTTATTCTTCCTCTATCATATCCTGGTATTAGGGCAGCATAAATCAGCTGACAGCTTAGCTTTAAAACTATAGCCAGAGGATAATGGTGTATCTATACCCAGGTCCCTCTCACAACACTTTGTGTGGATTGCTAAACATCTTTTGATGTCTAGCAGTCAAGGTATAGTAAGTATTTCCCCCTTTCTCTTTTTATAGAGTTTATTGTGTTTATGACACAGTTTGTAGGACATTTTTTATGTAGACCCCTGTCCAAATAATCTCTCCCTCAAACATCACTTTGAGGCTGGAGACACGCACTGTTATTAAAAATGGCATTTCCTACCCAAGTCTTATTCCATTCCCTTGCTGGCATGAGGTGAACAAGGAGGCCCTGTTTGCAAAAACTGAAATCACCACAGGGCAGGGACTGACATAAATTTCAGGTAGAATTATTGACTCTTTTCTAATGTTAGTTTAGTAAACTTGATGAGTGAGGTATCCCTGACCCAACCTTCCTTAAGCCCTACACCATTCTGCCCGCTTTCTTAAAAATTGGCGAGCAGAAGCAGAAAAAGCAAAGCGAGTTTAGTGGGAATGCCAGAAATCTGGCGCAAGTTATAGCTAAAACATATGCCAGTTTTACACTGGTATCAGAGGCGTAGCTAGGGGTTCAGCACAGGGTGGGGCGAACATGTCCAAGTGGGCCCCCAACTTAGGTATACCGATATTATCACTATACGGTAAGTGTATAGTGATATATATCGGATCTACACAGGGCTCTGCAGACGATTTAGGCAAATACAGTGTAGTAACATTTAGTGACTTACCGGTGACATCTCTGACTAATCGTTCACATTCTCCATCTCTTTCATCTGAACCGCCATGACCATTTCTTCCAGTATCTGTAAAGTTTGCAGCACAGACATCTTTGGCTCCTTACTTTTCCAGGCACCTGACCCATATTGTCCTCACCTACACACCCATCCTGCTGCTACCCCCAATTATAAAATATATAATATAACCCCCCATAATAATAACCACAAGTACATCTTTAAATTAATAACTTCCCTGTGTACCCCCATAAATAGTGCCCCTTATTAATAATGCCCCAGGTGTTTCCTAATTAAAAAGTAAACAAAAGTTAAAAATAATTAATGGGTTTCCAATAATCGGGACCCCCAGGATCAGCTGTTTGAATGAACCGTGGTACCTGTGTAAGCGTCGTGACCCCTTCTCTGTTTACATAGTGTCATTCATCTCATAGCGGCCATGTAATGTAACTACAGCCTCGTCCTATACACGTCTATGTGACAAAGCTGTAATTACATCACACGGTCACTATAAACAGACAGCGTGTGATATAAACAGGCGCCATAGCCCCTTCATACAGCTGATCAGTGGGGAGTCACTTATCTCTTATTGATGATCTATTCTGAGAATAGATCATCAATTAAAAATTAGCTGGAAAACTCTTTAAGGCTAAGGCCCCATGTGGCATCCCGCAGCAAAAAAGTGCTGATCTTCCTGCTGTGCTTTGCACATAAAGTTCGCAGAGGTTTCCTCTGCGGACTTTCTGCTTCAATTATATCTACAGGAAAACCGGGAGCATTTCCATAGGAATGCTGCGATTTCCAAAACCACGACTGTTTTGGAAATCACAGCATGTGCACTGTGCATATTTTACCGCAAAGTGAGGATGGGATGGGGCCCCACGTGGCAAAAACGCCACGGGAAAAAAATGCGGCATTTTACAGTTCCTGCAAAGTGGATGGGATTCTAGCAAATCCCATCCACACATTGTGGAAAAATGCGTGCAGCGGACACTCTGCGATTTCCAAAACCGTTGCAGTTTTGGAAATCGCAGCATGTCAATTATACCTACGGAAACACTGGTGGTTTCCCTATAGTTATAATGGAAGCAGAAAGTCTGCAGAGGAAAAATCTGTGGCCCTTCTCTGAAAAGCACTGCGGGAAAACCCACAATGTTACTGCCGCGGTTTTTCCTGCAGCGCTTTTTTGCTTAACTTTTTAACTTTAATTAAATTAATTGCCCCCTCATATTATGCCCCTGATTCCCCCTGACATAAATACTGCACCCCTAATGACCTCTTATATCGATGACCAACCCCTTATGTTCATAATGCCTCCTAATATAAATGATGCCCCCTAATGGCTTCTTAAGCCATTAATAACCTCCCCCCTTGTACCCCTTAATAACCCTTATATAAATGATGCCCCCTTATGTTCATAATGCCCCCTCCCTTATAGTTATAATTCCCCCTCCTAACAACCCCTTATACTATTAAAATACCCACAACTAAGCTAAAACAAAACAAATATAAGTTATACTCACCTACCAGCGATCATGACGAATAGAGCTGCCACTTTCTCTTCTTGACCCGCGCTCTTTGCGCAGGGTCCACGCACAGGAAGTCAGCGTCTCAGCGTAGGAGGTGCAATGTTGTGACGTCATCACGCCGCCTGTGCTGATGACTGTGTTCTCGTTGTCATGTAAACCGCAGGTCTGAAGTGGCTTGCGGTTTACAAGACAGCAAGTGGCAGGAAGCGTTTTAACTAGACACCGATCTAGTTAAAAGTAAAAGATGTATTAATGGTGGCCCCGGGGCAGTGTCAATGTCAGTGGGCCCGGGGCAGCTGCCCCCTTTGCCCCCCGCTAGCTATGCCTCTGACTGGTATAGGTTTCAATTCCAGCACACAGAGCTTCCCTCTGGTGCATCTTTGAAACATAAAACATGATTTAGACCAGTACATAAAACTCCAGGCTTAACCTGGAAAATATTTCTTTTACTTTGACTATGAGAGTAGCAGAAATCAGGCTATACCTTTTAGAGGCTAACTGAGTATATTTGATAAGTAAGCTTTCAAGAGTGCTAGCTCTCTTCTTCAGACATGGTGTAATACTAGAAACTGAAAATTCACACTATTTATACATACACAAGACATGGATCTTCAAAAGGATCTTGGAATAACAAAATGCAATATAAGTAGGGAAGTATTTACAACAGGTCAGGAAATAAACAGTCTAAAATTTGTGGTGCGTGACAGAGGGATCTGTTATCTATCTGTAATCAGGTGATGACCCTCAAAGGTCATACATAGTGTGACATGAAGCTGGCATGAATATTAAGTCCAAATTGCAGAGTTTGAAATTTTTGCATTAACTTGTACTGCCATTCTTTTCTCTCATTCTGCATCTTAAAATGTCCCATTAAAACCACAACCCTCAAATCTTCAATAGAGTGGTCTTTTCTGGAGAAATGTGCGGCCACTGGGAGATCTGCTCTGCTTTTATTAATGTTGAATCTGTGTGAGTTCATGTGCTGACTAAGTCTCTTTCCCCACATAGAGGCCTGTGGTCAGGGGCGCACCGCTAATGAGGCGAAGTGAGGCGGCCGCCTAGGGCGGCACTGTCCGTCCCTGTCTGGGGGGCGGCATTTTTACTATTCAATGTAAACCAGCCCAGGACAGGCTGCTTTAAAAAAAAAACAAAGCTGAGCGGGGCCTGTCCTGGACTGGTTTACGAGACGTCGCATCTCAGCGCAGGCAGCGATATAATGACGTCATCACAACGCCTACGCTGAGACACAGACGTCGCAGACAAGAAGAGGAGGTGGCGGCAGGTCCATCAAGGCATCACAGGTAGGTGAGGATAACTTTTTTTATATTTTATATATATAAATAGGCCGTAACCTGCTGGAGTATCCCCAGCAGGTAATGGCCTATTTATTTACCTACCCCGCGTCTGCTCGTGGCCGCCTCCACTTCCCCTTCTGCTATGGGAAGCAGAAAGGGAAGTGGATGCCGCTGTGAGCAGCTGCGGGCATCGGTAAGTGAGGCCGCGGGCCTCAAATACTACTATTATTATACTCCGGGGTCTTTTCAGACCCCAGAGTATAATAATCGGAGGCCCAGGGGAGGTGAGAGAACATAAAAACATATCCTACTTAGCTCTCCTGCGATCCGGTGTTACTCCGAGCAGGCTTGGGGCCTCTAATGACGTCATCAGGTCGCGTCGCCGGCCTGATCACGTGAAGTGTGCGCGCAATTAAACAGGGCCGTGTGTGAAATACTGTGTGCAGGGGCCACTGTGGAGCATAATACTGTGTGCAGGAGCCACTGTGGAGCATAATACAAGTGCAGGGGCCACTATGGAGCATAATACCATGTGCAGGGGCCAATATGGAGCATAATACCATGTGCAGGGGCCACTGTGGAGCATAATACCATGTGCAGGGGCCAATATGGAGCATAATACTGTGTGCAGGGGCCACTAGGGAGCATAAAACTGTGTGCAGGGGTTGCTGTAGAACATAATACCGTGTGCAGTGGGCATTGTGGGGCATAATACAATGTGCAGGGGCCTCTATGGAGCATAATACCATGTGAAGGGGCCGCTGCGAGGCATAATACAGTGTGCAGGGGCTGCTGTGGAACATTATAGTGTGTGTAAATGGGGCGCTATAAACAGGGGCTATGGCACCTGTTTATATTATACGCTGTCTGTTTATAGTGGCCGTGTGATGTAATTCCAGCCTTGTCACATACTGTAGACATGTACAGGACGAGGCTGTAGTTACATTACATGGCCGCTATAAGATGAATGACACTATGTTAACAGAGAAGTAGTCATGGCGCTTACACAGGTACCATTCAAACAGCTGATCAGTGGGTGTCCTGGGTTTTTCAGCCCCACTGATTAGTTTATTAATGACCTGGAAAACCTTTTAATTAGGAAACCTATGGGGCATTATTAATAAGGGGCACTATTTATACAGGGTACACCTGGACATTATTAATATAAAGATACACTTGGGAGTATTTTTCATTATGGGGGGTTATATCATATATTTTATAATTGGGGTAGCAGCAGGATGGGTGTGTAGGTGAGGACAATGCGGGTTGGATGCCTGGAAAAGTGAGGAGCCAAAGATGTCTGTGTTGCAAACTTTACAGAGACAAGTCACAGCTGGAAGAAATGGTCATGGCAGTCCAAATCGAAGAGAAGGGAAATGTGAATGATTAGTCAGAGACGTCACCTGTAAGTCACAAAATGTTACTGCCCTGTATTCACCTAAATGATAGAGGATAAATACCTGATTGATGGGGGTCTGTCTGCTGAGACCTCCACTGAATCTGAGACTTGGGTTTTTCCCCCCACTGGGTGGGAATTCAGCCTGACCGCAGCCATATACAGTAGGGAAAAAAATTATTTAGCCACCAATTGTGCAAGTTCTCCCACTTAAAAATATGAGAGAGGCCTGTAATTGACATCATAGGTAGACCTCAACTATGAGAGACAAAATGAGAAAAAAAAATCCAGAAAATCACATTGTCTGATTTTTGAAGAATTTATTTGCAAATTATGGTGGAAAATAAGTATTTGGTCAATAAAAAAAGTTCATCTCAATACTTTGATATATATCCTTTGTTGGCGATGAAAGAGGTCAAACGTTTTCTGTAAGTCTTCACAAGGTTGGCACACAATGTTGCTGGTATGTTAGCCCATTCCTCCATGCAGATCTCCTCTAGAGCAGTGATGTTTTGGGGCTGTCGCTGGGCAACACGGACTTTCAACTCCCTCCAAAGGTTTTCTATGGGGTTGAGATCCTGAGACTGGCTAGGCCACTCCAGGACCTTGAAATGCTTCTTACGAAGCCATTCCTTTGTTGCCCTGGCGGTGTGCTTGGTATCATTGTCATGCTGAAAGACCCAGCCATGTTTCATCTTCAATGCCCTTGCTGATGGAAGGAGGTTTGCACTCAAAATCTCACAATACATGGCCCCATTCATTCTTTCATGTACACGGACCAGTCGTCCTGGTCCTTTTGCAGAGAAAGATCCCCAAAGTATGATGTTGCCACCCCCATGCTTCACAGTAGGTATGGGGTTCTTTGGATGCAACTCAGCATTCACTCTCCTCCAAACACGACGAGTTGTGTTTCTACCAAACAGTTATACTTTGGTTTCATCTGACCATATGACATTCTCCCAATACTCTTCTGGAACATTCAAATGCTCTCTAGCAAACTTCAGACGGGCCTGGATATAAACTGGCTTAAGCAGGGGGACACGTCTGGCACTGCAGGATCTGAGTCCCTGGCGGCGTAGTGTGTTACTCACGGTAGCCTTTGTTATGTTAGTCCCAGCTTTCTGCAGGTTATTCACTAGGTTTCCCCGTGTGGTTCTGGGATTTTTGCTCACCGTTCTTGTGATCATTTTGACCCCAAGGGGTGAGATCTTGCTTGGAGCCCCTGATCGAGGGAGATTATCAGTGGTCTTGTATGTTTTCCATTTTCTAATTATTGCTCCCACAGTTGATTTCTTCACACCAAGCTGCATGCCTATTGCAGATTCAGTCTTCCCAGACTGGTGCAGGTCTACAATTTTGTTTCTGGTGTCCTTCCACAGCTCTTTGGTCTTCACCATAATGGAGTTTGGAGTGTGACTGTTTGAGGTTGTGGACAGGTGTCTTTTATACTGATAACAATTTCAAACAGGTGCCATTACTACAGGTAATGAGTGAAGGACAGAGGAGCCTCTTAAAGAAGAAGTTACAGGTCTGTGAGAGCCAGAAATCTTGCTTGTTTGTAGCTGACCAAATACTTATTTCCCACCATAATTTGCAAATAAATTCTTAAAAAATCAATTAATGTGATTTTCTAGATATGTTTTCTCATTTTCTCTTTTTGTCCCTCATAGTTGAGGTCTACCTATGATATCAATTACAGGCCTCGCTCATCTTTTTAAGTTGGAGAACTTGCACAATTGGTGGCTGACTAAATACTTTTTTTCCCCACTGTATATAGGTGTGTCACTTGGTGGATGGACGAACCCGCGTGGCTCTGATTCACTTCAATGGGAGTGCCAAAGGTAGCGAAGTTCAATACTCAGCTATCTGCGGCGCATGGGTGCCACGTGGGCTCTTCCATCCACCAAGCAGAAGATGTGTGAAGTTATTGTCATTGTTAATACCATGTTGATCTGATACTGAAGTAATACAGGAAGAAGAATTCTTAAAAACTGTTTTATAACTTTGTATATTGTGTATATTGTGCGACGATAACAGTTTGTTAAACTAGTAGCATGGAAACTCAATTTTTTTTTTTTTTTTTGGGGGGGAGTCTTTCTATAGTCCACCTCAGGCAGCAAAGAGGCTAGGTTCACCACTGCCTGTGGTGGGACATTGCACACACATTATGAGATACACCACATTGGAAGACCTGCAGGAAAATGTCCCCCTAATTCTGTGCACCTGTTGTGACTGTGGGACAGGTACACTGTCAGCGGTGTGGATGTGCTTGCAGGTCATGCACCTGTTTTGCAGGCAAGGTGAGGTGCCATTTTCAGTTGGGGCCTTCAGGGCACTCCGGACAATAATACGCCTCAGGCTAACATGGTACAACATTATACTACTATGAGAGGAGCAGGTATACAGGACTGACAGCGGTGGAAAAGTATCACCAGCATTTGCAGCTATGGAGATCTTCAACTGTAAAGCAATGTCAAGGAATATACTCAAACACATTACAGAGAATACATGAGAAATGACAGTTTACGCTATGTTTAAATCAGCATTGTGTAGTCATTATGTAGTCTCTGACAGACCAGGAAAAAAGGACAGGCAGACCACAGCAGACAGCAGTGACTCTAATAGGATACATCAGGTGTCCTTTCTTTTAACCTGAAACCACCAGACGAAAAAGTTGGACTTGCAGTGATTTACGACACACACTGGGACTGAGTCTCCAAACAGACTGATGCAGAAGTGAACCTGGCGATAAAATACAAAACATTTCATACTATGATAATGAACAACAAAATTATATTCTAATGTGTGAGAAAAAACTTGTTTTTAATGCAAAGAAATAAGGTAGATATTGTGTGTTTTTCTCTATAAAACAAGCAGATAAGGGCATATATTTTTATGTTTACTGCATGAGCCTTCAGTATATAATACAAGACAGATTGATTAACAAAGAAGTGCAGTTGGAAGCCTTATGCATTGCGAATGTCTGATCACAGAGTCCTTTTGCGGCGCCCCACTGAGAGGCACATTGCTCGACCTAGTCAGACGCTCAGGCCAATCAAGTCTTGTAGTGTCTGTACTCACACTGGGCTCTGAATTAAGCAGGGAGTGATACAATGGGCACATATGCTCCAATGTCCAGTTCTGTCTATTCATGTGTGTGTTACTTAGCCTAATAAGGATTAGACTTAATGAATTGGAAGGAGTTAACAATATAAAGAGCAAAAGAAAAAGGCCTAAGTAGTGGTAATTCCATTTCATGTAACGTTGGTGTTGCTTTGCTTTCAGCGAATAGGTGTAATCCTCTTTGAAATCAAAGGTGGTACTAAGTATGAATTTAAATTTGACATTTACAGCTAGTGTAAGATTAAGTCTTACAGAAATAAAAAGGTTTGAAAAGCCATCTGCTCACCAGGACTATCCTTCAACATAGCATCTTGCAGAATGTTTTAGAAAAGTTAATTTGCATTAGAATATAAGAAGATTTTTTTAGTTGCACCTATCAATTCACTTGATTCAAAACACCTATCAAAGTATATATTTCAACACAATATATGCTATGCACTTTAAGAAAAATATATACATTATACATTAACAATAAACATTTATAATTCCTCATACTAAAGTCTGCAGAGATATATTGATATGTAAGCAATTGTTGTTAAAACATTTTTATACAATATATATAGATGAAAAAGAAAGGCTTTATGAGCTTGATTGTACTTATACTGTATATAACTGCAATGGCTATAAATGGATCAATAATATGAACTGCATTACCAGTATTGTGAAAAAAAAAATATTTGCCTCCTTATAGGTAGCCCCTATTATTCATATTTATCACACTGAATAATTTATGATCAATAAGCAATGTACAATATTATATAAAGGGAAACACATAATACAGATTATGAATTAATATTGCATGTATTTATGTTATAACAAAGTTATTCAATAATTATATCATGCATATGGAAATGTACTGCCTCCTTCAGATACTTCTCCACCTATAGCAGTAATGTGGTTATACATCTTTTACCTCACTTTGGTAAGTTATAATAATAACAATAATAATAATAATAATAATAATAATAATAATAATACATTTTATTTATATAGTGCCAACATATTCCGCAGCACTGTACAATTTGTAGGGTCCAAGTACAGACAAAAAAGATACATTACAAAGAAATAGTCAATTCACACACTGGGACTGAGGGCCCTGCTCGCAAGCGCTTACAATCTATGAGGTAGAGGGGGTGACACAGAAGGTAGCAGGGGCGGCATCAGCGGTAGCGTTGCTTGTACAATGGTCCAGACAATTTTGTAATAGAGGTTACTGTCATTACACATATATAAAGCTGTATGAGCCGTCATATCAGCCATCACCAGTCGTGACCTGGATATATAAAGTTAGTCTGATACGGCATCAAATGCTGTGAGGTAATGTTGGAGCATAAACAGAGGAGGGTACGTTTTAGGGATTCTAACTATGGAAGGGTTTACGTTAGGAGTTGTGATAGGCCTGTCTGAAAAGATATGTCTTTAGTTTGCGCTTAAAGCTGTGGAAATTGGGGGTTAATCTGATAGTCCGGGATAGAGCATTCCAGAGAAGTGGTGCAACTCGGGAGAAGTCTTGTATACGAGCGTGGGAGGTTCTGATAATAGAGGATGTTAGTCTTAGGTCATTGAGTGAACGGAGAGCACGGGTTGGGTGATAGACAGAGATGAGGGAGGAAATGTAGGAAGGTGCAGCATTATGGAGAGCCTTGTGGATGAGGGTGATAAGTTTATATTGTATTCTGTATTGAATAGGCAGCCAATGTAGTAACCAACACAGACCGGAGGCATCGCTGTAGATGAGCCTTGCCACCACATTCAGAATAGATTATAGAGGGGAGAGTTTAGTAAGGGGAAGACCGATTAGTAAGGAGTTACAGTAGTCAAGGCGAGAGTGAATCAGGGCAACAATAAGTGTCTTTAGTGTATCTGTGGTAAGGAAAGGGCGGATTCTGGAGATGTTTTTGAGGTGGAGATGACATGAGCATGCGAGTGATTGGATATGGGGGGTGAAGGAAAGGTCTGAGTCAAACAAAACCCCCGAGGCAGTGGGCATACTGCCTAGGAGTTATGGTAAGGCCGGAGACTGCAATGGAGATATCAGGGACAGAGATGGTGGAAACAGCAGTAATTCAGTATTTGAGAGATTCAGTTTCAGATAGAGCGAAGACATGATATTTGAGACAGTAGAGAGACAGTCAGAGAGATAAGAGGAGAACCAGGAGAGAGCAGTGTCCGTGAGGCCACAGAGCGGAGCATAGTGAGGAGGAGTTGATGGTCAACAGTGTCAAATGCTGCTGAGAGATCTAGAAGAATAAGAAGAGAGAAGTCACCTTTGGATTTAGCCGTCAGGAGATCATTGGAGACTTTTGTGAGGGCGCCGTTTCAGTAGAGTGCAGAGTGTGGAAGCCAGATTGCAAGGGGTCGAGAAGACAGTTAGCAGAAAGATAGCAGACTAAACGAGAATAGACCAAGCATTCCAAGATTTTGGAGATGAAAGGGAGGTTAGAGATAGGTTGATAGTTAGCAGCACAGGACGGGTCAAGGGAGGGTTTCTTCAATAGAGGGGTTATGACAGCATGTTTGAAAGAGGATGGGAAAATTCCAGAAGAGAGAGAGAGGTTAAATATTTTATTAAGGTAAGTCATGACAGCAGATGACAGATGTCCAAGAAGAAAGTGTAACAGGTTCAAAAGATGAGAATGAACAGTCTTAAGTGCGGTCAGTGCCACCTGGGGATTGGGCAATTATTTCCTGACGGATCTTATCAATTTTGTCATGGAAATAAGTAGCCAGGTCATCTGCGCTAAGGTCTGTGAATGGCATCTGCACCTTGGAAGTGAGTAAGGAGTGAAAAGTTTCAAAGAGCCTTTTTAGGGTTACAGGAGAGAGAAGAGATGAGAGTGGTGAAATATGCTTGTTTGGCAAGGTGAAGGGCAGAGCTATAGATTTTAAGCATAAATTTGAAGTGGAGGAAGTCTGCAGGTGTACGTGATTTTCTCCACAGTCGTTCAGCACACCTAGAGCATCGCTGAAGAAAACGCGTTTGTGGCGTCTGCCAGGGTTGCTGCCTCCTGTGTCTAACTTTTCAAGTGGAGGGGGGAGCTGCCTTATCCAATGCACTCTTAAGGGTTTCATTATAGTGACTGGTGGCCAGATTGGGGCAGAAGAGTGAAGAGATGGGGGACAGAGAGGACTGTAGACTATCTGAGAGGTGCTCGGTGTTAATAGCACGTAAATTCCTATATGAATGATGAGTAGGTGTGTCCTGTGAAGGAGAGGAAGCGCTGATGGTGAGAGACAGAAGGTTATGGTCAGAGAGTGGCAGAGAAGAGTTAGAAAATTTAGAAACTGTGAGGAGTTGATGGAAGACAAGATAAATGGTATTGCCATCTACATGTGTAGCGAAAGAGGAAAGTTGTGAAAGACCAAAAGACTTTGTTATTGAGAGAAATTGAGAGGCAGCTGGGGAGACAGGGGTGTCAGTGGGGATGTTAAAGTCACCCATGATGAGGGTAGGAATTTCACTGGCTAAAAAGAGGGGAAGCCAAGAAGCGAAGTGATCCATTAATTGGTAGGGTGAGCCAGGTGGATGGTAGATCACAGCTACACGTAAGGAGAGTGGGCGGAAAAGTCTGCTAGCATGGACTTCAAATTAGGGGAATGTGAGTGAGGGTACCGGTGGGATGGCCTGAAACGTGCACTGTAGTGAGAGAAGTAACCCTACCCCTCCACCCTTCCTGTTGTCAGGCCTGGAAGCAGTGGCGTAACTAGGAATGGCTGGGCCCCAAGGCGAACATTTGACATGGGGCCCCGCCCCAAACCGCCCCCTCCAAAAACCACATTCCTGCGCACATTATTACACCCCATAGTGGCCCCTGCACACAGTAGTACGCCCTATAGTGGCCCCTGCCCACAGTAGTACGCCCCATAGTGGCCCCTGCCCACAGTAGTACGCCCCATAGTGGCCCCTGCCCACAGTAGTACGCCCCATAGTGGCCCCTGCACACAGTAGTATGCCCCATAGTGGCCCCTGCATACAGTAGTATGCCCCATAGTGGCTCCGGCACACAGTAGTAATCCCCATAGTGGCCCCTGCAAACAGTAGTACGCCCCATAGTGGCCCCTGCACACACTATTATATGTCCCATTGTGGACCACCCATGAACAATTATACTCTGGGGTCTTTCCAGACCCCAGAGTATAATGATCGGAGACCCAGGGGAGGATACAAACAAAAAAAAAACCAACGTTGCTTACCTGTTCCTCGCTCTGGTCCACTCCCTGCTACTTTGGCCTTCTTCAATCTAGGACTAGGCCGGTGTCACGTGATCTGGGCCAGCGTCGCGACGCATAATGACGTTGTCTGACATCTGGGACGTCACCAAACAGGCCCGAAGCCTGGAGAAGCGTAGGAGAGGTAAGTACATTGTTTTTTATGTTCCCTCACCAGCTCTGGGCCTCCGATTAATATACTCTGGGATCTATAAAGACCCCGGAGTATAATGATAGCAGTGATTGTGGGGTTCGGCCCGCGGCCTCACATACCGATCCCCGCTCCTGCTCACAACCGCCTCCGCAGAATGGGAAGTGCAGCCGGCTGTGAGATGGACCCCGGGGATCGATAAGTATATAGGGCCCGTTACCTGCTGAGGTTACTCTAGCAGGTAACGGCCTATTAAAAAAAAAAAAAAAAAACATCAGGGGCCCGCGGGGTCCCATAATGTCCCAGGCTCTGTGGCAGCTGCTACCACTGCTACCCCGGTAGTTACACCCCTGCCTGGAAGTGTGTGAGAATTGTAGGCCACCATGAAACAGAGCAGCAGGGGATGCTGTATCAGACTGCTGGATCCAGGTTTCAGTAAGGGCAAGCATGTTGAGAGATTTACTGAGGAATAAGTCATTAATATATTCTAGTTTGTTACACACTGAGCGGGCGTTCCAGAGAGAACAGTTAAAAGAGACAGGGGAAAGTTAAGGAGAGGGAACATGGTAAATATTGATTAGGTTTGTAGGATTCCTATGTGTGTAGGAAGAGTAAAAATTAGGGAAAGAAGGAGGGCAAGGGTTTGGAGAGATATCCCCAACAGCTAGGAGGAGCAAAATGGACAGAGACAGAAGATGGTTCAGTAATTTATTTGGATGTTTATGCTTGGTTTCACTGCTAAAAGAAGTATAGGGATTAGGGTGGTTAAAGAGAGTGAAAAGTGTGTTAGTGCTGTACATTGGAAAAGGCAGAAGAGAAGAACTGATATGGATAGTGTGCATTTGTGGTAGAGATGTAGGGGAGGTCTGCAGGAAGACAATTGCTAAGATAGTAAGTGACAGTGCAGCTCTATCATACCATGTGTTAAAGCATGCAGTATTTTGGTTTTAAGTTTACCATGTACCTTCCATGGTTTGTCTGTCTTGTGCCCTGTCTAAGTGCCATGTGTAAGTGCACTTTGGTTAATCTGCACTTAGGTTAAGATGGATGCTGCATTAGGAAATGCCCCCCTGCATTGGAAATGTATCACAGTGCTTGGTTACTATGAATCAGAGATGATAAAACCAGTTCAAAACTATTTGATTTTAACCTGAAATTTCCAAAAGTTCATCGTCCAGAGGAGGAGAATTACATGGTCTCTATGACTTAGGCAGTCTTCTGTCACAATCAGTCAGCCTCTCAGCCAATCATGAGGAGAGGTTACAGTGCTGCTGTCATATCAGCAAATCGCAGGGGTCGGCAACCCCTGGCACGCGTGCCAAAAGTGGCATATTTTGCTGGCACGGCAGCCAGCTTGGGACCTGCAAGCATTAAATGAAGAGGGAGCGTCCCTTCAGTGCCCTGCTAGTGCTGAGGTATAGGACTGTGAAAGATCCTCAGTGCGCCAACACCGCTTTGGCTCACACCTGAGTCTTTTTTCATATAAAACCACACTCACCGCCATTGAGTGTTGGGTCCACAAGATAAATACAAGACAAGCTTTCTAAATTTTATATATTTATTAACCCCTAAATGGGTCGGTATTAACATCTAACACATGCAGTTCAGAACAGATATGCAGATATATGCAAGCATTAGTAGTATAATGTTGTACCGTGTTAGCCATTGAAAGTAGTGGAAGAGTGAAGAAATCAGGCGATACCTTTTAGAGGCTAACTGAGTATATTTATAAGTAAGCTTTCAGGAGTACTCGCTCCCTTCATCAGACATGGTGTGATACAAGAACTGAAAATTAACAGATTTTTATACACATGGTTTTCAAAGCATTTTAGAATCCTTAAAAAAAATTGCAATCTAAGTAGAGAAGTTATTTACAACAGGTCAAAAAAAACAGTCTGGAAACTTGTGGTGCGTGACGGAGGGATCAGTAATTCTTGCTGTTATCTGTTTGCTATCAGGAGGTGATTTGTGTCCCTCACAGGTCATACATAGTGTGATTTGAAGCTGGCATGAATATTGAGTTCAGTTCATGGTTCAAACATAGTGTGACATGAAGCTGGCATGAATATTAAGTCCAAATTGTAGAGTTTGAAATTTTTGCATAAATTTGTACTCCATTTCTATTGAAGATTTGCGGGTTGTGGTTTTAATGGGACATTTTAAGACACAGGAGAAAAGGAAAGAAATGGAGTACAAATTTATGCAAAAATTTCAAACTCTACAATTTGGACTTAATATTCATGCCAGCTTCATGTCACACTATGTTTGAACCATGAACTGAACTCAATATTCATGCCAGCTTCAAATCACACTATGTATGACCTGTGAGGGACACAAATCACCTCCTGATAGCAAACAGATAACAGCAAGAATTACTGATCCCTCCGTCACGCACCACAAGTTTCCAGACTGTTTTTTTGACCTGTTGTAAATAACTTCTCTACTTAGATTGCAATTTTTTTTAAGGACTCTAAAATGCTTTGAAAACCATGTGTATAAAAATCTGTTAATTTTCAGTTCTTGTATCACACCATGTCTGATGAAGGGAGCGAGTACTCCTGAAAGCTTACTTATAAATATACTCAGTTAGCCTCTAAAAGGTATCGCCTGATTTCTTCACTCTTCCACTATATGCAAGCATTAACAGTTACTAGTTACAAGATACAGTGCAATGAAATAAAAGGGACTAAAATTGAAATAATTACTTTACCACGCATCTCCTTGATGTGGCTCTATAATCCAACACTCACACATGCTCTGGTATGTGTGAATAACCAGTGGAGGCAGCGGCATTAACTCCAGCATCTCAGCTTGCATACTCCTCAAATTATAATCCAATAGTCTCTCTCAGTGGAAGTCTGTCTGTAATCTCCTCATAGTGTTCTCTTGTAGTCCCAGCACAATCTCCTCCCATTGCCTCTTACCTCATCTTTTATACCCTTTATGCCACCTCCCAGAATGAGGTCACCGGCGGCAGCAAGTCTGATTGAATAATGCACTCAAGTCCAGATTTGTTGTATAGAGCTGAGACCAAGTGGAATGATACAATGTTATCAACCAGGTCTGATCTATCTGCACAATGCATGTTTCTTTGATCACTCAGGGCTGTATATGAATTCAATGGAGCCCTGCTGGGATGGATACAAAGCCCCATCGTTCCAGTGTTGCCACTACTGCCAATATACACCTAGGATTATAGCTGCGCACCTTATGAATAAATGCAGGTAAGAAGGGAGATACTATACCCAGAGATCAAAATACATCTCTGAGTTATAGCCATATTTAAGCAGAATCATCACAAGGACGCTTCCCCTTCTCTTGCTGCCCTCTCTGCCCTCCAATGAGAGGAGTGAGGAAAGCCCAGGAGGCGGAGCCATGTGCATCCTGCAAAGAAGAGGAGGAGAGGAGATCTCCGTTCAGCAAGTGAAAGTAAAAAACACCAGGTACATGCTGGGGTTACTATTCTTATTAATGTCAGGCATTTGGGGTTATTAATTTAGTTTTAGCAACTCCATGTGCCTCACATTAATAGCAGTTAACCCCCATCATGTCCCTTACATTAACCTCTGTGTGCTTTACCTAAGGGTTACTAACATGTGAGACATATGGAGGTACTAATAAAGGACCTCAATAATGAAGATACTTAATTAGTACCTCCATGTCTCTCACATATCAGTAACTCTTATGTGAAGCAGACAAGGGTTAATGTGAGGGACATAATGGGGTTAACTGCTATTAAAGAGGACCTTTCATGTCCTCATCAAAGTGCGGTTTTATATACCGCTAGAAAGCCAAATTCAGCGCACTGTCGGTTATCCCGGTATGTGCCCGGGCACTGGAGAGAAATTAACGGCATCGATATCTCCCCACCGTCAGAAGGGGATATATCGCTTAATTTCTCTCCAGCCCCGGGGCACATACCGGGAAAACTGACAGTGCGCTGAATTCAGCGCACTGTTGGCTTTATAGCGGTATATAAAAGCGCATATTCATGAGCACATGAAAGGCCCTCTTTAAAGGGAGTCTATCATTAGATTTATGCATTAGCAGCAGCACTTCTCACTACAGCACATGCACCGAATTTGCATGAGCTGTAGTGAGAAGTGCTGCTGATGCACCAAAGAATAATAAGAAGAGGATATCGTCAGATGAAGGGGCGTGCAGCAGCAAGAGGAGGTGGAATACTGGATATGACGTCCCCTGTGCTCCGTGCACAGAATTAGCATATAAGAATAAAGAATTTATTTAAAAAACGATGTCGGAGAAAAGATAAAGAAAGGTAGGGATAGAATAGCCTTTCTAAAGGCTATTCCAACATGTCGTTAGAGAAATTTGCCTAAATCTAATGATAGACTATATATGACTATATACTTTTTATCCGCATTTGTGGATAGAAGTATGGAGCCATACATTTCAATGGGCCCATACACATAGATGTTGTTTTTGCGGCTGTGTGTCTCGGCAATTTGAAGAGCTGCAAAATATAGAGCAGGTCCTATACATGTCTGTATTTGCAGCCCTGTCAATTCATTTTTAATGTATAGGTCAGTGAAAACCACATCCATGCCGTTTGTGTGCAGGAGGCCTAAGGGTGTTTCTTTACAGGTGGTGACACACTCTGTACCCAGATGTGGCTATAGCCAAATCCAGTCTCCGGGCACCAGTGCTTTCACTTTGGGGTAAGTGTGACACCCATTAGTTACTGGCTGTAGTTTTGCTGTTACCACACAGCCAGGAGTTAAATCTGGCTGAAATTAATCCACGTTTCAGTTACATAAAATTAAAAGTACCGTCAGCCGGGGACTGGATATGCCTACCCTTGGCATATCGGATACTGCCCAGACAGAAGAGCCTTTTTGTGACAAAGCAGGCTAGGGAAAGAAATCTTGTATCCAAAGCAATTCTAATACAGTGATTGTGGAAAAGATCCCACCAACATTGCAATAGTACTACAGAATTATAGGAGAGGAGAACTCTGGAGTATAATTTAGTTACATTTAATACATTTTAGAAAGGGAGAACAATCATAGAAATTGGTGAATAAGTTCTGCACTCTACTGTGACTGTAGACTGTGTTACATAACTGTGTTACATAAACAATGGTCAGGTCATCCTGCCAAAAATCTCATTTTGTTAAAGTTTTTTGCAATTGATTTTCTTTTGTAAGAAAAAAACAGAAAAACTGCTTGGTGGGTGGTGGTGATGGTTTGCAAGGAGAAATTGAGCCATGGCCATGCAGGCATAAATGTAGGAACAAGATCTCTCTATACTCACATAAAATTGCATCACAACTTCATTTGGAAAAATATTATTGGGAGTGACACTGGCAGGCAAAGTGTGTAAGACTTTCCCAATTTTTCTCCCTGTGATCTTCTTTGTAGGCCACATCCACACCTAGCACATGGTGGTTATCATCATCATCTCCCAACATCAGACCATAAGGGAAAGTATGTCTAGGAAAAAGAAATATGTGCCCAGTCATCCGGCTGGTCTGCAACTTTAACTCATAACTAGCCAAATGGCTGGCAGAGTAGTCGCTACCTTACCAGTTAGTGGATTCCACTGTGTTTCACCAAGTGATAGAAACAAAGACATGTAAAGAGGGATGAAAGAAGAACAACAACTTCTACCTTTTGGTCACCATCACTACTCTGGGGTGGTGCAAGTGGATCTGGAGGAGCATGAAGAGATGGGTGTGAGTAATGGAGATAGAGGACAAGGGGAGGAGAATGGAGGAGGAGGAAGACTTTCCTTTGTATGTGGGGGGGGGGGGGAGTTGATATTTCACAGCCAGGGAAGATGCCAGTTCTTTTTTTTTTTTTTCTTGAATTTCTGTACTTGTCAATCCTCCACTGCTATGTTGCTGTGGCATTTACATTCACAAAGCGATAATGGGCAGGACAATCCAGGTTTTCTTCTGGCTCTCAAGTGTTCTCAGAAGAAAATCCTCTCCATTTCAGAAGATATTCCAGCTTTTTCAACTGACAGGCCAGTTAGAATCACAAATCTTTCTTGAAATTCTGTATAACGTCAGTCCTCTAACACTATGTTGCTGTAGCATTTGCTCCCACAAAGGGATAATGGGACAGTTCAGGTTCTCTCTTGGCTCCCAAGTGCTGCTCTCATGATTAGAAAATCCTTTCCATTTCAGAAGTTATTCCAGCTTTTTCAGCTGGCAGGCTAGGCACCCTGACAGTGTGCCAGATATTTTTTCTTGAAATTCTGTAATTGTCACTACTTCACCTACAATGGTATGTTTCTGCGGAATTTGATCCCATAAGAGGTTTATTTTTGGTGACTGTCTTCAAATTTCAACTGGCAGGCCAGGCACACTGACAGTGTGCCTAAAGTTTTCTTGAAATTCTGTAATTGTCACTCCTAAATTTCCAACACTAGTTTATTCTGGCATCTGCTCCCATAGTGGGAAGTTTTTTTTTTTCAAATTCTGTAAATGCCACTTGCCACTGTTACATGGTTGACATAATAACAACAAATAACTTATTGGTGTGGCATTTTACTCCCATTAATTTTTGGCAGCTTATTTTTGGAAAACCACTTCTTCATCACTTTTCAACCACTTTTCAAGCAGATTCCCCCAAAATAATTTGTGGAGTGTTTTTGTAAGGGAATTGCTAGTTGAGCCCTAAACTCGACCCAGCCCCTGTCCCTACCTTATTGCCACAACTGTCCTAATGACAGGGACAACTGGGCGGCAATCCCTTCTCTGAATAAGTGTCCACAGTGCAAGACAAGACAAACAACACAGAAGCAGAGTCAGCAAGCCGAGGTCAAACCAGATAGACAAACAGTACCAAATCGAAATTAGTCAAGGGGTAAGCCAAAGGTCAGGAATATGAATACAGGTAACAAACAGCAAGAGAAGCACTTAGCAAGGGACAAGTCACAATAGTCAGCAAACATGTGTGAGCAGATGACCTGTTTATAGGAAGTCCAGAATCTGTCCCAGACTTGATTGGTAGATAGCCTTGCCTGTGTGATTGACAGCCTAATATTAACTGTTTGAAGAGCGGCGGGAAACAAAGGTGCAGGAGATGGGTGTGGCGGAAATTCAATTACAGAGAAGAGGTAATAAAGCAGTGTTCAGACAGAGCAATAAGAACCCTAAGCAAGGAATCAAACTGTCCACGCCTCCTGCACCACAGCGTGCGATCAGAGGGTGGCACAGAGAACCGAACAGGCAGAGACGTTACAGTTTTAAATGTTAGCACAGTATATGGTTAATCCATTGCCATAAGTCTTTAGAGATGGTGGCTGCTCTGCTTCATAGAGTCCACTCTGATCACGGGCATTGCATTGCAAGCTACACCTCCAAAGTAAAAAAAAAAAAAAAAAAAAAAGACCCCTAGGACTGGCACCTAGGGCCCCATACTATACCCACGGGAGCCATCCTGTTTTATGACAGCCGGCAGTCTAATGAAGGCTTCCAGGTCTGTCATTGCAATATAGCTATTGAGGTTGGTCTGTGATCAGCCTCAAAAGCTTAGTAGAGAAATACAACTGTGTTGCAGGAAATGGGACTTGCAAACAAAAGATTGTAGATTCATGACGGAGTAACGTCTAGTCCCTACACTTGACTGATGATCCTTCACCTAAATAAATGAAACTCGACACAAGAGAAGTGGAGTTGAATTGGCCACAGCAGCCTTTTATTAACATACAATAAATTTACAAAACAAACAGCAATATCAAAAAACCAACGACCCGTATTTCCCTTTAAAGCCACAGGAGGTCCTCGGAGCCCAACACACTGGCCTTCTAAAACCCCCCTTTTTGTGAATTACCTCGTACCGCCCAGCTCGAAGGCACCAAATCACCAATCCCCCAGGTGATAAAAGGATCCGTCTTTAAAGATCCTGAATGTCCTAAGGCCAGCCTAAAATTGTTTCCCAGCCATGCCATTGTCTCCAGGGGGGTCCAGAGCCTCCAAGCCCCCCCCCACCGATACCACCATGCATTTCCTTCCCAACTCCGAGGACCCCCCGCCTGGCCGCCGTGACAGAAATCTACCTTCCCCTCACTGCTTCCCCCCCCACAATCCCCTTCATCTTCCTTGACTGACAATGCACAGCCCAAATGCTAATAAACAGGGAGGGTGGGCGGGAGCTTCTTCCTCTGTGTCTTCTTCATGGCAACTGCCGTTACTTTTCATGGGCTTTCCCTTAAAAACCTCTCTCCTCTGCAACCTAACTTGAATTAACCCCACCTTGACCAATAGCTGCTGTCCAGCCGTACTCGTCATGTGGGCCCTCCCCTCAGCCTTCGTCCCCGGTCTGGCCCCTTCTTGACGGAGTAACGTCTAGTCCCTCCATGTGAAAGATCCTCCGTGCGCCAACACCGCTGTGGTCACACCCTGAGTCCTCTTTCATATAAAAACCACACTCACCGCCAGTGAGTGCCGGGTTCACCAGATAAATACAAGACAAGCCTTCTAAATTTTATATATTTATTAACCCCTAAATGGGTCGGTATTAAAATCTAACATATACAGTTCAGAACAGATATGCAGATATATACAAGCATTAACAGTTACTGGTTACAAGATACAGTACAAATAAAATAAAAGGGATTAAAGGTGAAATGATTACTTTACCACACATGTCCTTGATGTGGTTCTATAGTCCAACACTCACACATTGCATGTGTGAGTCACCAGTGGAGGCTTTTCAGCATGTGGCATTAAAACGATAATCCAACCTGCATGCTCTCATAACAGTCTCTCAGCATTAGTCCAATAGTCTCAACAGAATCTCATCACAGCAGCCTCTCCTCATGGTCCGTCTGTGTCAACTCTCTAGTCTGTAATGGTCTCAGCCCAAAACTCCATAGCATAATCTCCATAGTGTAATCTCCTCCCACAGACCTCTTACCTTATCTTTTATACCCTTTATGCCACCTCCCAGAATGAGGTCACCGGCGACAGTACGTCTGATGAGTTAATTCAATCAAATCCAGATCTTTTGTATAGAGCTGAGACAAAGTGAATTGATACACTGTTATCAGTCATATCTGATCAACAGCCCAGGCTTGAACAATGTACTATTGTTTGATCAGCCAGGGCTGTATAGGAATACAATGGAGCCCTATTGTTCCAGCCAATATGCACCTAGGCTTGTAGCTGCGCACAGTATGCAAGCAAGCAAGAAGGGAAATCCTATACCCAGAGATCAAAATACATCTGAGTTATAGCCACACTTAAGCAGAATCATCACACTCCACTTGACCGATGATCCTTCACCTAAATAAATGAAACTCGACACAAGAGAAGTGGAGTTGAATTGGCCACAGCAGCCTTTTATTAACATACAATAAATTTACAAAACAAACAGCAATATCAAAAAACCAACGACCCGTATTTCCCTTTAAAGCCACAGGAGGTCCTCGGAGCCCAACACACTGACCTTCTAAAACCCCACTTTTTGTGAATTACCTCCAGCCGTACCGCCCAGCTCGAAGGCACCAAATCACCAATCCCCCAGGTGATAAAAGGATCCGTCTTTAAAGATCCTGAATGTCCTAAGGCCAGCCCAAATTTGTTTCCCAGCCATGCCATTGTCTCCAGGGGGGTCCAGAGCCTCCAAGCTCCCCCCCCCCCCACCGATACCATCAGGCATTTCCTTCCCAACTCCGAGGACCCCCCGCCACCAACGCAAAGGCTTGACACCTTAAACCTTTGCGTCCCTCCACACCCGCAGCACCACTTTGATTCCTTCTTGAATCGACAGAGCCCAAATGTCCGTTCCCACGGCGTTGAGGTGTACCCCATCTCGCCGCCAAAAGTTCCCCCTCCCCTGCCTCGAACTCCTTGTGATGGAGCGCCACAAAACCGTTCCTTTGAAAGAACCGGGCCACCGCCCTATTGACCTTCACCCTGGCCCGATTAAGGCTGTCAACACAGCGGGCCCCCCGCCACACATGACGATGAACTATATCTGACCACACTGTCACTAAACCTGGCGACATAGCCCACAACCTGAGCATATCAAACTTGATATCCCGTATTAACTCGCGAAAAGGCCTGACCCCCAGATCATTCCCTCCCACATGGAGAACAAGAACATCCGGGGACCTATCCAACCTAACAAACCTGTGAAACTCTGGAAGTACCCTGGACCAACACATCCCCCTAAAACCAAGCCATCTTACCATAACCCTTTCTCGGGGAAAACCCAATTGCCGACCGTCTGGCCGAACCGCCGCCCTCAAGGCCCCCCAGAACACAAACGAATGGCCCAGGATCCAGACCAATTCCAGTTCTTACCCCCCTGAAAGAGAAAAGAAAAACAATACACAATATAACCGTGTCGCCTCCACCGCCCTAGACCAGCCAGGCAGGGCGAACATATGACCGAAAACGAACCGACTCCCATCTGCCTATCCGCCTAACCACTTCATCACCCAAACCCCTGCGCGCAGCCTCTGTCGCCGCCCCGATACGAAATGAGTGACCCCCGTAATCCCCCGGGCACCACCCACACTCCACCAGACACTTCCGGAATATTGCCACAAACTGGTATCTAGACAGAAAAGATCCGTCCGCATGTATTAGTAGGGGATCGTCCAGAAACCGTATGGATGGCCTGTACTCCTTGAAACACATGACTGGACACATAAGCACTTCAGGAACCTGAAACAATACCACCCTGGACCCTCTGCCCTCCTGGTCCGTCTTTGATCTGCGCACGAGAAATTCCACCCTATCTGCCATTACTTCCACGTCCTTCATCAGTAAACCGCCCGGCCTGCTAATAGACGGGCTAACCAATTCCCCCAAGCGTAGTGCTCCAAAAAAGGCTAAGGAGAACGCTAATCTAAAAAGTTTAATCTCAAACTCGGACCTACAGAGACTCCCTAATGCTACCCCTATCTCCTGAAGCAAATGAAAAGACACCGGCCGTCGCTGATCCACTGAAGCCCGACCCCATCTCCACCCCCTCAAAGCCTGGCGTACCACAAACGTCTTGGTGACATCCCATAAGCCACGTGCCCTGAAACCAAATGCTAGTCCCGCCATCAGCTTATTTACCCTCGAAACTGACCACCCATCCTCCTTACATTGGCCTATCAACAGGAACAGCAACTCCTCATCCTCCGTAACCTGCCTTCCAAAATTCACCTGCCGTTCCTCCCATTGGCCCCATGCTACCTCGTATGCAGCCCAGGTTCCCTCCACCAAGGACCCTCGGATCAATCTCTGCGCCGCCCGAAAGGCAGATTCCAAAGGTCTACCGACCACGCCTCTCCCTCCTCCTCCGCCTCTGGTGCCAATTGCCGAAACCTGGCCCACTGCAAACGAGAGAGTGCATCAGCAATACAATTGTCAACCCCTGGGACATGTACCGCCTTAACCCGCGCGTTCAGTGACAAGCACAACCATACCAGCCTCCGCAACACACAAACCACCGGGGGCGAGGACGCCGTCATGTTATTAATAGCCTGAACGACCCCGAGGTTATCGCAGTTGAACTGCACCTTCTTGTTCCTAAACTCTTGCCCCCATACCTCTAAAGGCACCACGATGGGAAACAGTTCCAATAAGGCAAGGTTGCGCATCCAACCTTCCGCCTTCCAACTATCCGGCCACGAGCCCACGCACCAAAGTCCCTTGTAGAAGGCCCCAAAACCAATACTCCCTGCTGCGTCCGTGAACAGCTCTAATTCTTCCGCATCCACCCACTGATCCAACATCAATGACCGCTCATTATAACAACCTAAAAACTCGTCCCAAATTTCCAAATCCTCCCTTAAATCCTTTCCCAGGCGCACATAATGACGGGGATGCCCGAACCCAGCCGTTGCCGCCGCTAGCCTCCTGCAAAACACCCTCCCCATGGGCAGTATCCGACACGCAAAATTCAATTTACCTAATAGGGATTGAAGTTCTCTAAGCATTAACTTTTTTCGCCTACAGGCCCCCCTAACCTCGTTGCGCAGCTGAACCAGTTTGTCCTCCGGCAAACGACATTCCATCCGCAACGAGTCGATACAAATCCCTAAAAACGTCAGCTCCGAACTCGGCCCCTCCGTCTTTTCCCCGGCCAACGGGATTCCAAATCGCCCCGCCACCCCCCCTCCAAGGTATGTAACAACAATGAACAAATCCCAGAGCCCGCCGGGCCAATGCACAAATAGTCGTCGAGATAGTGAATCACCGACGACCACCCCGCCTCCCTTTTCACTACCCATTCCACAAATATACTAAAACACTCGAAGTATGCACAGGAGATAGAACATCCCATGGGCAAACAACGATCAACGTAGTAACCCCCGTCCCAATAACACCCCAACAGATCCAAACTATCCTCGTGTACTGGTAATAAACGAAAAGCTGATTCAACGTCGGCCTTTGCCAACAATGCCCCAACCCCGTATTCCCTAACCCAGCCTACCGCTGCATCAAACGATGTATAAACCACCGAACAACATGCAGGGTCAATACCATTGTTAACCGACGCCCCCTTTGGGAAGGACAAATGATGAATGAGCCGAAACTTATTCGGCTCCTTCTTGGGTACCACACCCAGCGGGGACACCCTTAAATGCCCCATCGGGAGACACTCAAAAGGCCCCGCCATCCACCCTAGCGCCACCTCCTTCACCAGTTTTTCACTTACTACCCCCCGGATGCTGTAACGCCGATCTCAAATTCCCGCCGAACCACTGGGAACTCCCCTTCAACATAAGGAATCTTAAAACCAAACTGAAAACCGTCCGCCAACAACCCCGCCGCCGCTCTATCCGGGTACTCATTTAGATACGGCCGCATCGCGCCCACTACCACCGGACTCTGCCCCTTTTCCAGTGTTCTCCCCCCCTTTGGACTTAGCCCCTTTAAAACACCGAGATGCCCCATGTGATCCTCCTCAGTTAGAACACTCATGCTTGAACTTGCACTTTGCACCGAATTTGCATGAGCCTTCGTTAAAGGAAAAGCACAATCCCTTCTGTGAAGCCGCCGAGCACCCCGAAACATCGGACCCCCCGGCTCCTGCCTGAAAGGACTGCCCTGCCCGAACTGGAGCTGTAACCCGTAACCACAGCCCAATATCCTTGTGATCCCACCGGATACTGGGCCGTACCGCCTTTCGTTGACGAAATTGTTCGTCATACCTCAACCACCCTTGACCCCCGTAAACTCTATAAGCTTCCCCAATGGCGTCCATGTAGCAAAAAAGGGGGGGAGCAATTCTCCGGCGCCTTTTCGCCAATTACGCTAGCCAAGATAGCGAACGCCTGCAACCAATTAGAGAAGGTGCGAGGTATAAGCCTATACCGCCGGTTCTCCTCCTCCTCCTTCTTAGACTCGTCCTTCTTTCCCCTATCCAAATTAAAGCGTTCTAACGGGAGTAACGAAAAAATATCTACATACTCCCCTTTCCATATTTTTTCCCTAACCTCCTGCTTCAAATGGCCCCCCAACGGCCCCTCGAAGCAAACGTACACCTCCCCCTTCGCGGAATCATCCAACTTCGGAACCCCCTCCTCCTTGTCCTTTTCCCCACTTTTTTCTTGAGTCTTATCCGCACCCCCACTCACCGTCGCGTCCCCCCGACGTCCCACTAACCGAAGCCCCTCCTGAACCGCTGACTAACGACCCCGGCCCGCCCGCCGGCGACCCCAAACCCCCAATCGCCAGAACGCTCGCCCCCACCCACGCGGGTACCGGAGACGGAACCGCGGCCTGGGCCTGTGCCCGCAATAACTGTCCCAAAAAACTCAGAAAGTCGGGTGCCCACCCCCACCCCTGGACCAGCAACAGGGGAATAGAAGGAGACAGCAAAGATAAACACTCACCTGACTGCCTGGGTGCTGTGTGCCCACCAGTCGATACTCCAGAATCCAGACGCTGCCCGACCATTCGATCTAGCGCAGGAACAAACAGCTGATCCCCCGAGGACATCGCCGGCGAGGAAACCAGCCCCCCCTCCCAGCGAGGAGGGGGGCCGCAAGCGGAGAGGAGTGTGCATCCGCGCACACGTGGAGAGCCGACCCAGGCAGCGCCTGATCGCTAGCTGAAGCATGCTGAAGACCCCAGGTCCGCATCACAGATCCTGACTCACCGCGCAGGGAAGGCCCAAGGTAAGGTGATCCACGGCCCTCCGCACCGGCTCCCGCTCCATCGTCGCACTCTGGTAATGGCGGAGGCGTGGCCTGCCGCCTCCGCCACGAGTCCCGCCCGCCAACCGGATTCCTCCCGGCCCGGGACTGCCAGGAGGCAGCAGACCTGCCGGCATCCTGAACCGGAGGGTCCCTTGAGGGGCTCCGTCTTCGGCGCTGGGCTCGAGGGGCTTCATCCGGACTCAGGCGCGCCGGAGGCCTAGTCCTCCGCGGCTGTCTTGGAGTTGTAGGGGAAACCTCAGCAGCAGGTGACCCCGGCCCCTGAAGCAGGCCCGAAAGCTGAGCCTGCACCCATTCCTCTCCGTGTGTAGCTACCAACTCGCGCAGCTGCACGATCAAGTCTTCAAGGGATACCATGAAAGGTAAGGGAGACACTAGTAACGTAGCTTCTTCCTCTATGTCTTCTTCACGGCAACTACCGTTACTTTTCGCGGGCTTTCCCTTAAAAACCTCTCTCCTCTGCAACCTAACTTGAATTAACCCCACCTTACCCCCACCTTGACCAATAGCTGCTGTCCAGCCGTACTCGTCATGTGGGCCCTCCCCTCAGCCTTCGTCCCCGGTCTGGCCCCTTCTAGTCCGCAAGGTGGAGCTAATAAAATAGTTAAAAAAATTTAACAAAGTTTTCTAAAAATATAAAAACAACTAAAACTAAAGATTCAAATCACCCCCCTTTCCCTATATTTGAAACAAAAATTAATAAACAAACATAAATAAATTATACATCCCAGCATCCAAAAACGCCCAGTCTACAATCATATAGAAATATTTATCCCTACGTTGAATGCCATAGCAGGAAAAAGAAATCAAAAGAGCCAAACTACCATTGTTTTGCTGTTTTGCTTCCCATAAAATTTGAATAAAAAACAATCAAAACATCATACATTCCCCAAAATGGTATAACTAAAAAGTACATCTGGCCCTGCAAAAAAAGATACCTTATGTATCCCCGTACACGAAAATATAAAAAGTTATAGGTTTCAGAAAAAAGCGACTCCAAGAATCTTTTTTTTGAGGTGTAAAATATAAAAAAAATATATATAAATTTTGTATCCCTGGAATCCTACCAACCAATAGAATACAGGTGACATGTCATTTTGGCTGCACAGTGAATGCCACAAAAACAAAGCCTGTAAGAAAGTAGCACAAACGCATTCAGAATTTTTTTTTCAGCTTCCCAGTATATCGTACGGAATATAAAGTGATTCCATTATGAATTACATTTTGTCCCACAAACATTAATCCTGCATATGGCTCCGTTAACAGAAAAATAACAAAGTTATGGGGTTTGGAAGGCTGAGAGTCAAAAATGAAAACTGAAAATCGAAAAATACCTGCTCAAAAATGGGCTAAACTAGTCGTTGCATTCACTGCTTACCATCTGTTTTCCCATAGACATACATATTAATGTCAATGTGTTTGCCTTAGAGAACTAGAAAGAGGTTAGATAAAGTCCAAGGAAGTCTTACTGTCATACACTAAGTTTCAAGCTAATTTAAACTCTTATTTGTGACAATCTTATTTGACCTGAAACAAATCTTTAAATGAAATGAATCTTAAGAGGTCCGCCCTTCTCTGCTATATAGGTATTGCTCATTTTAGGTCTGGCCAAAGTTTCTCTGCAGGTCTAAAGTCAATAAATTTGGGCTAATTTAAAAGTTGTTTTACTTCTTCCATGAAGTGATGCAGTTTACAGAAGAGATTGAGTCCCATATAACAAATCAAACATGTTAGTCATGTTGCTGAGTTTTGCCATCCAAGTCAGGGCAAATCAGTAGAGTGCTGCCTAAAATCTTCTACATACATTAACATAGACTTTTACAGTAGGGTTGGGGAGGGGGGTCCACATCATCCAGTGCAATAAATATGCAAAGGGGTGCACCAGAAAACATGTTTTAGGAATAGAAGAATTTTCAAGAAAATGGCAAAAATGTTGACGTTTCTTAAAAAGGTGAATGTGGAATTATTTGAACAAATTGCTAGGTATATTGAATATAATTATCATTTTTTTTAGATTCACCTTGTAATGCCATGCCAGTATCCAGAACTTTGCTGCTTGAACAATACCCTTTCCATAATCCAGCTGAATATAATGTGTGAGATTTGATTCACATCATTGTTTCGTCTGAGCTTATTTATGCCCCTTTACTAAGCATCATTAGACTTCTGGCAACCATTTCCCAGCATGTTGTCACATTGGCATCCCCATTCAGCTAGGCTTCCTCAGCATATTTACTAAACCTCAGTCCACTGTACCATGCATGTGTCAGTCGCCCAATAGCAACAACAACAATAAAAAAAAATCAAAAATCGGTGATCAGTTGAATGCTGGGGGGCTTCTCAAACTCCCAGAGATCTGCATCTTCCTGGAGTATTACTCGTTGACAATTCAAATAATACAGCAAGAGTCATTTTTTTAAAATGTTCTAGTGTTTAGACATCTGTCTCTTTTGTACCTTGCATAAATTTTTTTGGAGTCATCTTTCTGATAACATCCAGACATGACTTCTAAAATAAAGAATAAAGATAATAGCAATGGCAAAAAAAAGACTGTGTGCATTAATTAGTGCAATCGACTATTTAATTAATCATTGTGACCCGATATTGTTCAGTGTATCATTTTCTCTTGGGTTCTCCACAGAATATTGATTTACTTTGAATTATTACTGCTGCATATTCCATTAGGTGTCAATAGTTTATGGACGGTAGAAGGCTTAAAATAAAAATGGTTAAAGGCTAAGGCCCAACGTAGCGGCCGCAGCAAAAAAGCGCCTTTCATGGAAAGTGAAACCTTTGCGGACTTTCTGCTTCAATTATACCTTTAGGGAAAACGCCTGTGTTTCCGTAGGTATAATTGACATACTGCGATTTCCAAAACCGCAACGGTTTTGGAAATTGCAGCATTTCCGCCACTGTGAGTATTTTTCTGCAATGCGTGGATAGGATAGGGACTGTAAAACGTGGTTTATGCCACATGGGACCCCGGCCAAAAAGAGCTTATTAATGGTTAACAGAACAGGAAAATCCATTTTAGATTAAAGAAACCTTCTTTGAATTGTCTTTATGATTGTGACATCTTTCTAGCAAATATAGTTCAAACTATTTCAAATGGTTTATATCATACCATAAAACACTGGATAGAAACATATCCACTGATTCATCTTCTCCCCATATTTGCGTGGGTTTCCTCCAGTTACTCCAGTTTCATCCCACACTCCAAAGACATACTAAAAGGGAATTCAGATTGTGAGACCTATATGGGGCAGTATCTGTAAAGTGCTGCGGACTATGATGGTGCTATAAAAGTAAGCAAAATAAATAAATACACACTGGCCTAAGCAATCCCCAGTGCCCTTTCACTGAGCTCAGTGGTGTAAGGAAATATTTTAACCCTTTAAGGATGCAGGGTAGTTTGTACGTTAACGTTCAGATTGTGAGCCCTATATGGGACAGTGACTGTCAATGTCTGTAAAGCGCTGTGGAATATGATGGCGCCATATAAGTAAGCATAATAAATAAATAAATAAATAAATAATGCTCAGCGACTTTTTTTCATGTTTTCCTTCTCCGCCTTCTCAAAACTCTTATTCTTAAGCTTATTCCTTGCATGTCGAGTTGTACTTTCATTTAGCACCATTTTGGGTTACATATGTTTTGATTAGCTTTTATTAATGTTTTTTGGAGGTCCATGTGAAAAATTTTTTGCATTTTGTTTTTATTGCTTTCACTCTGTATTAAAACTGACATTGCATATCTGTGTATCGCGTCTTTACGATTACACCGATACCATATTTATATTTCTTTTATAATGGTTTATCGTTTTAACAGATATTTTCACTTTTTGAAAATAAACGATTTTCCTGGGGTTAGTGGGGGGCAATATTTCCCCTGGATGCTATGATTGTTATTGATCACGGCATCCAGGAGGTTAATCCCCTGTAGTCGGAGTAACTTCTGACTCTGGCAACTAGTCTCGGGCCTCAGCTGTCTAACACAGCCGAGTGTCAGAGGTGATGTCTCAGGCACAGCTCTGCTACTGACCAATAGCAGCAATCGGTGAATGTCCATGTTAGTTTTGTGAGTCATTCAGAATTGGTGTTAGGTGTTAGAGAGCTGCGACTTTTATTATTATACTGCAACATATTGTTTGAGTTCCCCTGTGCCTCTGTCTACATTGACTTCCTTTCTGAGCCCCATCTTCTGTGTGCACCACCTCCTCACTTTGCCACATCTGTGTCCCATTCTCTCTGTGTTCACCACCCTGTTATACCACATTTGTGTCCCATCTGTGCCCCACCTCCTATATAGTTTTAGTGTTAGGTTTAGGGAATTGTCACTGTAGTTAGGTTTACCATCAGGGAGGTTTTCATCAAATTAGTTAAAGGGGTATTCCCATGAACATAATCATATCTGTATTTGTAGATAGTTAAAAGTTAAACATTTTTGCAAATATAAGTAGTTAAAAATTCCACAAAGTTTTAAAGATTTTCTCAAACTATCTTAGTGGCGACAGTCTGTTGTCTTGATCGGTTGCCAATGGATACGACCACGAATGCAGAAACTTTCTATGGTCTGGGACTTTTCAGGAACCCAGCCATGATTTTCCTACTGTAGCTGGGTTATCAGGCAGGGACAATACATGTATCAGAAGATATCCTGACCACAATAAGGAAATCATGGCTGATTTTCTGATCTTAGAAAGGTCCTGCATTAATGGTCATATCCACTGGCAACTGATCAAGACAACAACTTGTGACCACAAGATATTTAGAGAAAATCTTTAAAACTCTGCAAAATGTTTAATAACTTATATTTGCAAAAATGTTTAACTTTTAATTATCTACAAATTTAAAAATGGTTATGTTCATGGGAATACCCCTTTAAAATTAGTGTTAGGAAGCCCTTGCTGTAGTTAGGTTTAGTGCCAGGGAAGTACACTTGTTTTATAAAAACTTAGAAAAAACAAAAACATTTTTTTAGGTAGCCACAGTTAGTATTGGTATTTGTTATGGAAGCATATTTTTATGTACTTTTCAAGTTATATATACGTAATTTTTGGGGTATATATTTTGTCTGTTTTTGCTGTATGTACAGTTATATAGGTTTTTTAACTGTATATACAACTCGCACAACTAATTTTATCTGTTTATACAGCATATTTACATCTCCAATATAAATGTCCTGTATGAATGGTTTTTTTTTTTGGTTTTTTTTTATATTTCCCGTGAGCCTCTAACTATTTTACTCTGAAGTCTGAATGCGGTGGCATTTTAGTTCATCTGAGACAAATCACCATTTGTTCAGTTTTGTCAAAAACCAAACAATTTGGAATATTCGGGTTAAACCCGGCTCAATACAAACCAACTCGCCCATCTTTAGTAGCAGAATCAATGGTAATATACTTCTAAGGAGTATAAGCTTCAGCAAACCCGCCACTGAAATAGTCTATTAAGGGTCTCAGTTTATACAAGTGGTTAAAACTGGGGTCATCCTGGGGTGTGCATTATTTATTATCTGCATAATGTTAGGGGCCTCCAAATGCATCCTGGACATTGCAGTATGGTACAACAGGGTGTAGTACAATGTATCAGGGTATATATTCAGATTTAGTATATATGAAGGGAAGGACACCAGTATTGAAAGTTAACGTCAAAATTATGGGGATTTGCATACTGGGGTGTACATCTGGTCCCCATTGAAGTTCCCATTCGCTGTAGATATAGATCCTCTCCTAAAGTAAAATAGTTGTGGCTAAGGATGAATTGTATGGGCTGCATTACTGGTTTTGTTGGGAGGTTTTGTCATCTGGACTGCAGGTGAGGAGGCCCTACTTCAATTCCATAATGACTTCAATGACTTTCACCCTACCATCAACCTTAAACTTAGCTATTCAGAGAGTGAAATCCCGCAATGGAGCAAATACTGTAATTCCCTTCATTCCTCATGCTGCAGGCATGGGACCTCACTCCTCTGCGGAACCAGTAAAGGAACAATGTTCTCAGAAGCACCTGACGAAAAATGGCAGTTGGTGGGGTAACTTGGACTATGATGGTGTCTGGGCTACGTTGCCGTAGTAATTTACAAATTGCTTTTCTATCAGGTTTTTGAAATGTTCACTATATTTGCGCAGGTAGTTTTTTTTTCCTTCTTTATCTTCTAAGCTGAGCTGCTTGGTAAATTTACCTGTTACCTCCACCCCCCGAAGTACTTACATTCTGAGAATACATCATCAATAAAAAATGAGCTGGAAAACTCTTTAAGCCTAAGGCCCCATGTGGCATCCTGTAGCAGAAAAGTGCTGTTCTTCCTGCTGCGCTTTACACAGAAAGTTTGCAGAGGTTACCTCTGCGGACTTTCTGCTTCAATTATATCTACGGGGAAACCGGGAGCGTTTCCATAGGAATGCTGCGATTTCCAAAGCCACGACTGTTTTGGAAATCGCAGCATGTCCACTGTGCATATTTTACCACAAAGTGGGGATGGGATGGGGCCCGATGGGATGGGGCCCCATGTGGAAAAAACGCCACGGGAAAAAAATGCGGCGTTTTACAGTTCCTGCAAAGTGGATGGGATTCTAGCAAATCCCATCCACATATTGTGGAAAAATGCGTGCAGCGGACACTCTGCGGTTTCCAAAACCGTTGTGGTTTTGAAAATTGCAGCATGTCAATTATACCTACGGAAACACTGGCGGTTTCCCTATAGTTATAATGGAAGCAGAAAGTCTGTAGAGGAAAAATCTGTGGCCCTTCTCTGAAAAGTGCTGCGGGAAAAACCACAATGTTACTGCCGCGGTTTTTCCTGCAGTACTTTTTTGCTGCAGCCCGCTACCTGGGGCTTTAGTCTTAATAAAGCCCAAGTGTTACTTTTATTAAATTAATTGCCCCCTCATATTATGCCCCTGATTCCCCATGACATAAATACTGCACCCCTAATGACCTCTTATATCGATGACCACCCCCTTATGTTCATAATACCTCCTAATATAAATAACCTCCCCCCTTGTACCCCATAATAACCCTTATATAAATGACGCCCCCTTATGTTCATAATGCCCCCTCCCTTATAGTTATAATTCTCCCTCCTAACAACCTCTTATACTATTAAAATACCCACAAACTAAGCTAAAACAAAACAAATATAAGTTATACTCACCTACCAGCGACCATGACGAACGGAGCCGCCGCTTTCTCTTCTTGACCCGCGCTCTGTGCGCAGGGTCCACACACAGGACGTCTGCATCTCAGCATAGGAGGCGCGATGTTGTGATGTCATCGCGCGCCTGTGCTGATGACTGTGTTCTCGTTGTCATGTAAACCGCAGGCCTGAAGTGGCTTGCGGTTTACAAGACAGCAAGTGGCAGGAAGCGTTTTAACTAGATCGGTGTCTGCAAACTTCTTTAACAGATTTGAAAATAGTTGATGGAGAGCTGTGTCAAACTTACAGGGAAGCATGCCAAAAGCATGGTCTGATCGAAGACGATCAACACTGGGACATGACATTGCAGGAAGCATCTGTCACTCGCTTTCCACCTCAACTAAGAGACCTGTTCGCTATAATAATTACAACCTGCGCACCTTCTAATTCCTGCGCGGTTTGGGACAAATACAAAGAATATCTTAGTGAAGATATTCGTAGAGTGCAAAGGAGAGTTAATCAAGACTTAGACTTAAATTTCACTGCTGACATATTCAACAAAGCCCTCTTGATGTTAGAAGAAAGGTGCATATCTATCAATAGTAAAACTCTAATAGAATTAGGTTTACCAGCACCAAATCGACCAGAGTTTGATATTATGAACAGAGATATTCCGCAAGAAAAAATCTACGATTTGGAAAAGTATAAAGAATTTGTCATATTAAATAAGCCTCTTTTGGTTGTTGACCAAAGATCGACCTATATGGCAATTATGGGTCAGATTTCCAGTGGAAATGGGGGACTATTTTTCCTAGATGCAACAGGAGGTGCTGGTAAAACATTTTTAATTAATTTGCTGCTTGCAGAAATTCGCTCAAACAATGACATTGCCTTGGGTGTTGCATCATCTGGGATTGCGGCAACTCTTTTAGATAGAGGGCACACGGCTCATTCAGCACTAGGATTGCCCTTTAGTATAGCGCTGTCAGAAACTCCTGTCTGTAATATCACTAAGGGCTCTGGGAAAGCTAAGGTATTACAAACTTGCAAAGTAATTGTTTGGGATGAATGTACCATGGTGCACAAGAAAGCGGTAGAAGCCATTGATCGAACCTTGAAATATCTGCGGGGAACCAATTGTTTAATGGGGGGAATTGTTGTAATTTTTGCAGGTGACTTCTGCCAGACGTTACCTGTTCTTAACCGGTTGACGACCACCAACCGTAAATTTACGGCCTGCGGACGTGGTCTCTGAAGTCCGGCCAATAGTAAATTTACGGCCTGCACTTCAGAGACCCTGTGACCGGGATCGGGAGCGGGTGTTAGCTGTAACTGACAGCAAACACCCTGCTCCATAACCCCCAGTCGGAACTGAGTTCCGAGCGGAGGTTTTAACCCCTTGGATGCCGCGGTCAAACATGACCGCGGCATCCAAGGGGTTCCACCATGTTGCCGCCCCCACCGGCAACCCCCGCGGCGAGATCGGGGGTTGCCGATGTCTATTTTCTGTAGCCCGGGGTCTGGCCAGTGACCGCAGGCTGTCTGAAGCCCCCACTACCTGGTTGATCCTGCCGGGATGTGGAGAAGTCAGCCGATGCGTCTACATCGGCTGACATTCTTGTATAGACTGCAATACAAGAGTATGCTCGTGTATTGCAGTCTATAATACTGAGCCAGGATCAGAGCATCGCTGGCTCAGGTGTCCTTATAGGACAAGTTAAAAATGTAAAAAAAAGTTAAAAAAAAAAATAAAGTGTGTAAAAAAAAAAAAATTAATAAAGTTATAAAGCTCCCAAAAATCCCTTTTCCTATATAAAATGAATTATATAAAAAAAAAATTAAAAATTAATAAAAACAACACATATTTGGTATCGCCGCGTCCGTAACAACCTGTGCAATAAATCTGAAACAATATTTAACATACACGGTGAACGTCGAAAAAAAAAAACGGAAAAAAAACACTGGAAGTAATGATTTTTGACTATCTCGCTTACAAAAAAATACTATAAAAAGTGATCAAAAACTCATATGTACCTCAAAACAATACCAATAAAAAGCGCATGTCCTCCCGCAAAAAATAAGCCCTAAACGAAGCCTGTCAACCGAAAAATAAAAATGTTACGCCTCTCAGGAGATGGTGATGCAAAAACAATTGATTTATGTCCACAAATGGGTTTCTGTTCTGCAGAATTAGTAACGCATAAAAAAACAATATAAATGAGGCATCGCCGTAATCGTACCGACCTGCAGAATAAAGGTAACATGTGACTTATGCTGTACGCCACACAGCAAAAAAATTAAAAGGTAAAAACCAATTCCAGAATTGATATTTTTTTTTTAATCCACCCAGAAAGAGTTAATATAATTTATTCAATAAGCTATAGACACCCCAAAAAATGGTGTCATTAAAAAATGCATATCATACCGCAAAAAAATCAGCCCTCATATGGCTACATCATCCGAAAAATAAAGAATATAGCTTGTACAATGTGAAGACAAAAACCCCAAAAATCACCAAATCATTAGAACACAACTGGCTGCGGCAGGGATGGAATGTATAAGCTGTGCGAGAGTATATCAGGGTACAAACCAGATTTAGAGCTTACAAGGGATAATAAACCAGAAGTGACCCCCAGAGTGACCCCCCTCCCCCAATCATAGGAGCTACTGGGGATATAGTAGGGAATTTCGTGTTCCCCATGTACTCCGCACAGCTTACCTATTCACTCTTCACCATCCGCTGTGCATTCACGTCTGGTATACTAAAGCTTATTACACCCTCTGATAAATTCTTTGAGGGGTGCAGTTTTCAAAGTGGGGTCACTCTCTAGGAGATTCCACTTTTCTGGTACATTAGAGGCTCTGCAAACATGACATGGCGTCCAGATACCAAACATCTGAATCTGTACTCCAAAAGCCACATAGCGCTCTTTCCCTTTTGTGCCCTGCTATGTACCCAAACTGCAGATTATACCCACATGTATGACACTGGTGTACCCAGAATAACGTACATAATGTCATATGTGGGTATAAACTGCTGTTTGGGCACAGCCGGGCACAGAAGGGAAGGAGAGCTATTAGGTTTTTGGAGCACAGATTTACACAGTTTAGCTTTTGGACACCATGACACTTTTGCAGAGCTCCTGAAATGCCAGTAAAGTGGAATCCCCTGATTCGTGACCCTATTTTGGAAACTGCACCCCTGAAGGAATTTATCCAGAGGTACAATGAGCATTTTTTACCTCCAAGTGTTGCAATAATTTATTTTCCAGAAATGAATATGCAGATGATTGTGAAAGGTGAAAATGACAATTTTTCCAGGAATATTTTATTTCAATGGATAATACGTTGTGTCCGGCTTGTATCAGATGTAAACGCTCCAAAAGATGTTGTGCCCGGGATACCCACTTAACAGTTTTTAGAGTGTTTGTGCCTGCTGACATAAGCTGGGCACAAAATATTGGGCACTGAAATAGCGTATCTCTGGAAAAATTGCAATTTTCCCTTTTCATTATCAGCTGCGCATTCATTTATTGAAATTAAATGAATGCAACACTTAAGGGTTAAGAATACTCGCTACCCCACTTGATAAATCCCTTCAGGGGTGTAGTTCCCAAAATGGGGTCACAAGTCTGCGGATTCCATTTTACTGGCAATCCAGGGGCTCTGCAAAAGTGGCATGGTGTCCAAAAACCAAACTGTGCTTCAAAAACCAAAATAGCGCTCCTTCCCTTCTGTGCCCCGGCTGTGCCCAAGCAGCAGTTTATACCAAGTACGTTATCCTGGGTACACCAGTGTCATACATGTGGGCGTAAACTGCAGTTTGGGTACACAGCAGGGGGCAGAGGTGAAGGAACGCTATGTGGCTTTTGGAGCATAGATTTAGATTGTTGGATTTTGGACACCATGTCAAATTGGCAAAAACCCTAAAATTGCCCCTACAAAATGGGGTCACTTCTTGGGGAATTCCAATTTACTGGCACCTCTGCAAAAACAACATGGCGTCCAGAAAGTCCCTCTAGATCTGTACTCCAAAAGCTAAAAAGCGCAGTGCTCCTTCCTGTCTGAGCCCTGCTGTTTGCCCAAGTAGCAGGTTACACCCACATATATAATTTTTTTTCCCCCGGGATAGCCCACATAATAGTTTTAGGAGTGCATGTGTCTGATGCCACAAAGTGGGTACAACGTATTGGGCACCAAAATGGCATATTTATTTAAAATTGTCAATTTTCACTTTGTATATTAATTTTTGGGAAGCATTTTTAGGCTAAAAATGATAATACCCCTTGATACATTCCTTGAGGGGTGTAGTTTCTAAAATGGTGTCACTTTTGAGGGGTTTACATTGTATTGGCACTTTAGGGGCTCTGCAAATGCGACATGGCACCTGAAAACTATTCCAGCAAAATCTTCCCTCCAAAAGCCAAATAGCTCTTTCCATTCTGAGCCCCACCATGTACCCATACAGCAGTTTACGACCACATATGGAGCATTTCTGTGTTCAGGAGAAATTGTGTAACAAACTGTAGGGTTTTTTCTTCTTTATCCCCTTGTACAAATTAAAAATATGTCGCTAAATGGACATTTTATTGGAAAAAAAAAGTAATTTTTAATTTTTACATTCCAATGTTAATAGAATCTGTGAAACAACTGTAGGGTCAAAATGCTCACTATACCCCTTGAGAAATTCCTTGAGGGGTGTAGTTTCCAAAATGGGGTCACTTTTGAGGGGTTTCCATTGTATTGGTACTTTAGGGGCTCTGCAAATGCGACATGGCACCTGAAAACTATTCCAGCAAAATCTGCCCTCCAAAAGCTAAATAGCGCTCTTTCCATTCTGAGCCCCACCATGTACCCATACAGCAGATTACAACCACATGGGGAGTATTCCTGTATTCAGGAGAAATTGTGTAACAAATTTGGAGAGCTTTTTCTCCTTTATCCTCTTGTGAAAATGAAAAATTTGGGGCTAAATTGATGGTTTATTGGAAAGAAAGTAATTTTTCATTTTCATGTCCCAATGTTAATAAAATCTGTGAAACGGCTGTGGGGTCAAAATGCTCACTATACCCCTTGATATGTTCTGTGAGGGGTGTAGTTTCCAAAATGGGGTCACTTTTGGGGGTTTCCATTGTATTGGTACTCTAGGGGCTCTGCAAATGGGACATGGTACCTGAAAACTATTCCAGCAAAATCTGCCCTTCAAAAGCCAAATAGCGCTCTTTCCATTTCGAGCCCCGCCATGTACCCATGAAGCAAATTACGATCACATATGGGGTATTGCTGTATTCAGGAGCAATTGTGTAACAAACTGTGGGCGGCTTTTTTTCCTTTAACCCCTTGTGAAAATGAAAACTTTGGGGATAAAGTGATGTTTTAGTAATTTTTCATTTACACATCCCAATGTTAATAAAATCTGTGAAACAGCTGTGGGGTCAAAATGCTCAGTATACCCCTTGATAAATTCTGTCAGGGGTGTAGTTTCCAAAATGGGGTCACTTTTAGGTGGTTTCCAATGTATTGGTACTCTAGGGGCTCTGCAAATGAGACATGGCACCTGAAAACTATTCCAGCAAAATCTGCTTTTCAAATACCAAGTGTCGCTCTTTCTTTTCCGTGCACTGCCGTGTGCCCAAAAATCATTTTACACCCACATGTGGGGTATTTCTGTGCTCGGGAGAAATTGCACAACAAACTGTAAGATGCATTTTCTCCTTGAACCCTTTGTGAATGTGTTAATTTTAGGGATAAATTAATGTATTATTGGATAAAAATGAAATGTCTAAATTTCACCTCCATATTGTCTTAATTCTTGTGAAATGCTTAAAGGGTTAACAAATTTTCCAAATGCTGTTTTGAATTATTTGAGGGGTGTAGTTTTTAAAATGGGGTGATTTATGGGGGTTTCTAATATATAGGCCTTTATAATCCCCTTCAGAACTGAAGTGGTCCCTAAGAAATGAGTTTGGGAAATTTTCTTGTAAATCTGGAAAATCGCTGTTACACTTGTAAACCTTCTAACATCCAAAATAAATTAAAGGATGATTAAAAGATGATGCCGATATAAAGCAGAGATATGGTAGATAATATTTATTCAGGTATTTGGGTGGTATGACTATCTGTCTGAAAAGCAGAGAATTTTACATTTTGAAAATTGCAATTTTTTTCCAAATTTCCCTCATTATTTTCTCATTTTTTATAAATAAATACAAAAATATTGATCAATGTTTACCACTAACATGAAGTACAATGTGTCATGAAAAAACAATCTCAAAATCACTTGTGTAAGTTATAGCATCTCAAAGGTATTGCCATATAAAGTGACACATGTCAGTTTTAAAAATGAGGCCTGGTCCATAAGGCACTTTTAGGCCCGGTCCTTAACCGGTTAAGGTAGCAACACCAGCGGATGAGCTGAATGCCTGTCTAAAATCTTCTTATCTGTGGATACATGTTCAGAAGCAAACTCTTACTACTAATATGCGGGTTCATTTGATGGGAAATACAACTGCGGACAAATTTACTCACCAGCTACTATGCCTTGGAAATGACAGTTTCCTACTGATTCCACTACTGGTCTCATTTCCTTTCCGGAAGATTTTTGTGAAATGACATCTTCGGTAATGGAACTTATTGACCAAGTTTTCCCTGATATTTGTAACAATTTTAACAACCATCAGTGGCTTTGTGAACGTGCAATCCTAAAGCCTAAAAATGATAGTGTCAGCTCCATAAATCTACTAATTCAGGGAAGGCTGCCTGGTCTAGCGACCACATACATGTCCATTGATTCAGTCATGGAGAGTGAACAAGCTGTAATGTATCCATTGGAGTTCCTGAATTCTTTGGAGTCTCCTGGAATGCCACCGCATAAGCTCACTTTAAAAATAGGTGCCACAATAATTTTGCTTCGGAACCTTGACCCACCAAAAATGTGTAACGGCACAAGATTGTGCATTAAAAGTCTCATGCCCAATGTTATTGAAGCCACTATTCTTATGGGAAACTCTAAGGGAGCAAATGTTTTCATTCCACGTATTCCTTTGCTACCAAGCGACATGCCCTTCAATTTTAAGCATCTGCAGTTCCCAATCCGACTTACATTTGCTATGACTATAAACAAAGCACATGGTCAATCACTTAAAGTAGCCGGCATTAATTTGGAGAGGTCGTGTTTTTCACATGGACAGTTGTACGTTGCTTGCTCTAGAGTGGGTGACCCCAAAAATCTTTTCATATATGCACCTGAAGGTAAAACCAGAGACATTGTTTACCAAAAAGAACTACAATAGATAGTTGTTTAACTGTAAACCAATTTTACTCTTTTGTCCGTGAACTACTTATAGATTACACTGGAGGGAGGGGGGAAGGGTTGCACTATGTTGTTAATTGGGTGTAAATGTTTTATATGTTTGTGTACAATACATAATATGTATTGAATATGTCAAATCAATAAAAAATGTTGAAATAAAAAATAAGTTGTTGTTCACATCAATGTTTCGACAAATAAGTAAAATGCTAAAATAATAAGAAAAATTTCAAGTGGAAAAAAAGATTTACTGAAGCACTCTGAAAATATCAATTTCAGTGTGACACTGAAAATGTTACTTTAGCTATCATAACAAGCAATTTAACATATTTTCCGAACTGTTGCCATCCCTCTCCCTGACTCCTACTTGGCCCGTTTGCAAGGCCTCCTTACTACCACAATGGAAAGGTCATAAACCTAAAATCCATCTCACAACTATGACAAGACCTTGCAGACATGGTGGAATGGGTTTCCCTGACATCAAACACTATTACCACTCTACGCTCTTAACCCACCTCATTCACTGGTGGCAGGACTCCTTCCCCCTCCGCTGGGTAGAGATTGAGAAAGAAGTGGCTGGTGCTCCATTAATTGTACTTCTCCCTCCCACATTATCTCCGCCCTTGAATTTGAAACATGCCCCTTTCACTCTCTTCAACCACTCTAATTCCTATACTGCTTTTAGCAGTGAAACCAAACATAAACATCCACATAAATCACTGAACCACCTTCTGTCTCTGTCCATTTTGCTTCTCCTAGCTGCTGGGGACATCTCTCCAAACCATGGCCCTCCTTCTTTCCTTAATTTTTCCTCTTCCTACACACATAGGAATCCTACAAACCTAATCAATATTTACCGTGCTCCCTCTCCTTATCTTTCTCCTGTCTCTTTTAACTGTTCTCTCTGGAACGCCCGCTCAGTGTGTAACAAACTAGAATATATTAATGACTTATTCCTCAGTAAATCTCTCAACATGCTTGCCCTTACTGAAACCTGGATCCAGACGGCCTCCCTTGCTGCTCTGTCTCATGGTGGCCTACAATTCTCACACACCTCTAGGCCTGACAACAGGAAGGGTGGAGGGGTAGGGTTACTTCTGTCACCGCAGTACACTTTTCAGGCCATTCCACCGGTACCCTCACTAACATTCCGCTCATTTGAAGTACATGCTATCAGACTTTTCCGCCCACTCTCCTTACGTGTAGCTGTGATCTACCGTCCACCCGGCTCACCCTACCAATTTATTGATCACTTCGCTTCTTGGCTTCCCCTCTTTTTATCCAGTGAGATTCCTACCCTCATCATGGGTGACTTTAACATCCCCACTGACACCCCTATCTCCCCAGCTGCCTCACAGTTTCTCGTCTTTTGGTCTTTCACAACTTTCCTCTTCCACCACACATGTAGATGGCAATACCATTGATTTTGTCTTCGATCGACTCCTCACAGTTTCTAACTTTACTAACTCTTCTCTGCCACTCTCTGATCATAACCTTCTGTCTCTCACCATCAGTGCTTTCTGTCCTTCACAGGACATACCTACTCATCATACATATAGGAATTTACGTGCTATTAACACCCAGCGCCTTTCGGATACACTACAGTCCTCTCTGCCCCCCATATCTTCAATCTCCTTTCCCAATCTGGCCACCAGCCACTACAATGAAACCCTTAAGAGTGCATTGGATGAGATAGCTCCTCCCTCCACTCGAAAAGTTAGACACAGGAGGCAGCAACCCTGGCAGACACCACAGACGCGTTTTCTTCAGCGATGCTCTAGGTGTTCTGAACGACTGTGGAGAAAATCACGTACACCTGCAGACTTCCTCCACTTCAAATTTATGCTTAAAATCTATAGCTCTGCCCTTCACCTTGTCAAACAAGCCTATTTCACCACTCTCATCTCTTCTCTCTCCTGTAACCCTAAAAGGCTCTTTGAAACTTTTCACTCCTTACTCACTTCCAAGGTGCAGATGCCATTCACAGACCTTAGCGCAGATGACCTGGCTACTTATTTCCATGACAAAATTGATAAGATCCGTCAGGAAATAATTGCCCAATCCCCAGGTGGCACTGAGCCCCTCAAGCTGCCGCACTTCATACTGTTCATTCTCATCTTTTGAACCTGTTGCAGAGGAGGAAGTATCTCAGCTACTTTCTTCTTCTTGCCCTACGACCTGCAGTAGTGACCCTTTCCACTCACACCATCTCCAGTCTCTGTCGCCTGCCGTCACGACTTACCTTGCTAAAATATTTAACCTCTCTCTCTCTTCTGGAATTTTCCCATCCTCTTTCAAACATGCTGTCATAACCCCACTACTGAAGAAATCCTCCCTTGACCCGTCCTGTGCTGCTAACTATCGACCTGTCTCTAACCTCCCTTTCATCACCAAAATCTTGTAACGCTTAGTCTATTCTCGTTTAATCCGCTATCTTTCTGCTCTCTTCTTGACCCCTTACAATCTGGCTTCCACACTCTGCACTCTACTGAAACGGCCCTCACAAAAGTCTCCAATGATCTCCCTGACGGCTAAATCCAAAGGTGACTACTCTCTTCTTATTCTTCTAGATCTCTCAGCAGCATTTGACACTGTTGACCATCAACTCCTCTTCACTATGCTCCGTTCTGTCGGCCTCACAGACACCGCTCTCTCCTGGTTCTCCTCTTATCTCTCTGACTGCACTTTCTGCGGGCTCTGTTTCTTCCCCTCTTCCCCTTGCCGTTAGGGTTCATCAGGGCTCGGTGATAGGTCCCCTGCTCTTCTCCCTCTACACAGCCCCCATTAGACAAACCATCACTAGATTTGGCTTTCGGTACCATCTTATGCTGATGACACCCAATTATATACGTCATCCCGTGATATCATCCCTGCACTAATACAGAACACAACACCAATGACTGTCTCTCTGCTGTCTCAAATATCATGTCTTCGCTCTATCTGAAACTGAATCTCTCAAAGACTGAATTACTGCTGTTTCCACCATCTAATAGATCTGTCGCTGATATCTCCATTGCAGTCTCTGGCCATACCATAACTCCTAGGCACTATGCCCGCTGACTCGGGGTTTTGTTGACTCAGACCTTTCCTTCACCCCCCATATCCAAACACTTGCACGTTCATGTCATCTCCACCTCAAAAACATCTCCAGAATCTGCCCTATCCTTACCACAAATACATTAAAGACACTTATTGTTGCCCTGATTCACTCTCGCCTTGACTACTGTAACTCCTTACTAATCGGTCTTCCCCTTACTAAACTCTCCCCTCTACAATCTATTCTGAATGCGGCGGCCAGGCTCATCTATCAGTCTAAACTCTACAGCGATGCCTCCGGTCTGTGCCGGTCACTACATTGGCTGCCTATTGAATATAGAACACTATATAAACTTACTACCCTCATCCACAAGGCTCTCCATAATGTTGCACCTCCCTAACATTTTCTTCCTCATCTCTGTTTATCGCCCAACCCATGCTATCCGTTCACTCAATGACCTAAGACTAATATCCTCTATTATCAGAACCTCCCATGCTCGTATACAAGATTTCTCCTGAGTTGCACCACTTCTCTGGAATACTCTATCCTGGACTATTAGATTTACCCACAATCTCCACAGCTTCAAGCGTAAACTAAATACATATCTTTTCAGACTCCTAATGTAAACCCTTCCGTAGTTAGAATCCCTAAAACTTACCCTCTATTCACACTCCAGCATTACCTCACAGGATATGATGCCGTATCAGACTAACTTTATATGTCCAGGCATCATCTGCACGTTAAAGGACACTACTGATGACGGCTCATACAGCTTTATATATGTGTAATGACAGTAACCTCTATTACAAAATTGTCTGACCATTGTATAAGCAATGCTACCTCTGATGCCGCCCCTGCTACCTCCTGTGTCACCCCATCTACCTCATAGATTGTAAGCTCTTGCGAGCAGGGCCCTCAGTCCCAGTGTGTGAATTGACTATTTCTTTGTAATGTATCTCTTTTGTCAGTTACTTGAACCCTACAAATTGTACAGTGTTGCAGAATATGTTGGCGCTATATAAATAAAATGTATTATTATGGTTTCCAGATTGGCATGGTCATCCCTACTCAGAAGTAATGATTAAACCCATAACAAATTCATTGATATGCTGCCATTACAATACCTCTATGTCTTCCAACCATCCCTCCCTCCACGTTCTTGGATTGATCGGGGCATCTCTCAGGTTCGACATTTATTGTGTGTGTTGGGGGGGGGAAGTTGTATCGGCTTTCCAGGACTTATCTCAAGAGTATTGCTTATCGCACACTGATTTTTACAAATATCTGCAAATTAGAGATATATTGAGGCCTTTCCTTCTCTCCAAACACATCTTCCCTGTGTGGCCTTCTCTCATTTTGAAGCCGAGTTGGTAAAGTCTATGGGAATCTTGATCTTTTACTCCACTCTAGTGGGCGGATCCTCTGACTCCAAACTGGGTTTCATATTGAGATGGGAATCTGACCTACAATATCAATTTTCACTGTCTGTCAGGCATTCTGGGCTACTGGTGGTCTCTAAAATATCTAAAAGCGCCATGTATTGGGAAATAGCTCAGAAGCTTTTGCTTCGATGATACAGAACCCCCCTACACTTATCCAAATTTGTCCCTGGATATAGTCCTTTATGCTGGAGGGGGTGTGGACAACATGGCTCCTACATCCATATGTGGTGGGACTGCCCCTCAGTATATAATTTCTGGATGGCTGTTGCACATTATTATTATTATTTCGGTTGTCCAATTCCTGGTACAGTTAATCCTCACTTGGCACTATACTTCATAGGGTTAGATTTCCTTGTCTTTCCGATACCTAGCAGGACACATCATACTAGCTACTTGTTTACTCATTGTGAGGTCCTGGAAAGTAAACACTAATCCAGTTTGATCATGCCATGGAATCCATGACTCATAAAAGATTACACCCCCTAAAACATCTCCCCTCTCACTGGGATGTGTGGAAAGACATGAGTCGCTCCCCCTTAGGTGTACTTCTGTCCTTTACTGGGTTGAGTATTCGCTTTATCTTTTGGATTTACTGTTATAGAGCCTGAATTTGTAGTAGTAACCTTTCCATTGCTATTCTGTTTTTATTCTGTTATTAATTATCTGCTTATCATTACGATTGTTATTACTTTGGAATTACTGAACCTGAAGGTAATAAGTTTAATTTGGATGTATTGTCTATACTTGGACTTCCTACTGCTAATTCATCTGTGACTCTACAAGTCCTGTTACGTTCTGTATCTTTCCAAATATTCAATAAAAACTTTAAATTTGAAAAAAAAAAATAAAACAAAAACAAAAACAGAGAATGGACTGGTGCACAGCCGCCATGGCTTGGGAGAGAGGCGATGCTGACAGCCACAACCAGATGGTACTACTGTCAGGTATGTTGAGGTTGCAATGTCAACATGGGGAAGCTTGCAGGATGCCTTTAGTAACATTATCTAATCAGCGTATATTTGTGTAGGGAAAATGTTGACTATAACAGATACCAAAGGACACAAATAATGGATCTGGGTCCAGAAAAATATTCTGTTTTGTATCTTATTATATCCAGAAATAAGTTTTCTGTGCTTAGAATTGAGGCCATAAATATTGTAATAATGACACCCTTAATCCACCTTTTTTCTCCAAAGTGATTTATTCAAGACTTACAAGCATGTTCTCTTGTTTTACAGTAAGTTTCTGTCTTTATTCCATTAACATTCCCTTGTTTCATTTCCATTTTATGCAAGAGTAAAATCCCAATTCAAACAGAGATTTTGAGAGGTTTGAGATGAGATGTTTCATTAATAAAAACACACTAAAGACTTAACTGGACATCTCTATCAATGAGATTTTACCTTACAAAAAGTGGTGACTTAGTGTATATTTTGTGTAAACCTCTTGCTATCATTAAGAATGCTAACTTCCATCACTAAACATTTATTAGGCTAAGGCTACACGTTGCGTAAAAGCTGCTTCTTTGTGTTGTAGATTTTGCTGCATTTTTTGACCCAAATCTAGTAGTGGCTACAAAAGGAATGGTAAATATAACGGAAGTGCTTATACTTTTCCTTTTTGCTCAATTCACCGCAACGAGGGATCTTAGCCTTAGAGGGGTTTCCTGGGTTTACCAACAGAAGATCTGTGGAGTGTTTTCCTGTAAGTTTCTATGGCAAAAAACACCCAAAGTAAGGTGTGCTATGGGTCACCTGCACATTTCATCTATAGCTCCTCAAAGCTTTCAACCTTTTTTTAGTTCAAGATGTGAAGACTTATTATAGTCCCATCCACAGTGCTGCTACTATAGACTGGGCAGCAGCTAACTCCCTGCCATCATATTACATGCGGCCCTCGCCTAAATTTGGCCTTTTTTAGCCATCAAAAATCTATATCACTGGTGTGCTTTAATCAACAAATAATATGTAAGTGAATTGGTAGTTGTGCAATTCCCTAGTACTTCTGCTGGAACAATGGAAGAAGGGGAAGATAGACAGTGAGTCCTAAGCTCGAGCCAGCCCCTACCCCTACCTAATTGCCACACTGTCCTAATGACAGGAGCAACTGGGAGGCAAAACCCTTCATAGAAATAAGTGTAACACATAACAAGACAAGACTAACAACACAGAAGAGGAGTCAGCAAGCCAAGGGTCAAAATGAGAGAGACAAAGCAGTACCAAATAGTAATCAAAAGAGTAGTCAAAAGGAAGCCAAAGTTCAGAGGTGAGTAATGCAATACAATAGCAAAGGATCAGCTTAGCAAGGACAAGGTCACAGGACAGAGTCAAATAGCCAGCGACCATGTGTGGGCTGATGACCTGTTTATAGGAAGTCCAGAATTAGTCCCAGACTTGATTGATAGCTGTCAATCACACAGGCAAGGCTAAGGTTAACTAGAGGAGTGGAGAGAAACAAAGGTGCAGGAGATGGATGTGGCTGAAATTCAATTACAGAGAAGAAGCAGTAGAGCCATGTTGAGACAGAGCAGCAAGAACCCTAAACAAGGAATCAAACTGAACACACCTCCTGCACCACAGAGACCCGAACAGGCAGAGACGTTACATAATATTTGATAAATAACAAGACATTTTTATAACCCAATATTTAGTGGGTATATATGGGTGAATTGGTTTGTAACAAATCAGAGCTCAATATTCCAAATTGTTTTTAATGAAAATGAATATGGGATTTGTCTCGGACGAACTAAACTGGCTGCTGCGGCATGCATTGGGGAAAATTGGTATACTCTGGGGTCTGAAGAGGCCCTAGAGTATAATAAGTGGAGGCCCAAGGAAAGGGACAAAACTAAAGGAAGCCCAAAAGAGGTAACAGAAGGTGAGTGTAATTTTTTTTTTATTTTTGTCACCTCCCCTGGGCCTCGCTCCACCTATTACACTTTAGGGTTTGAAGGGACCCCAAAGTATAATAATTTCACGTCCAGTTCTATCCGAACAAGTTCGGACAAAACTGAACCAGAGGATAGCTTCATTCGAACACAGGATGAAACAAATCTTCAGAGCTTTCTCTCACCCAAATGTTTCTCATTACTTTCAAGGTCCTTTTGTAAGGAGCAGATAAGAATATAGGATCAAGTGGTAGATGTGAGTACCATTGTTCTATTTATTTTACACTTGTGTTAGCTTTCAAGTAAGACAAACGTAGTGTGTCAACATCTTTATTACAGCTACAAAACTCAGACATGCTCTACTAAGCCAAACTTTTGGAGTTTTGTTTAGCTCTGTGGAGTCTCCAGGTGTTAGGGTTATAATATAGACATTAAAATTTTCGCATTCCATGTCTCTCTGAAATAAGCCATAATTGCATATCAGTTGAGATTTAATAAACCTAACTGACTAATAAATAAGAATATATATGTTCAAAGTAGATGTTTTTGCATTTTCAATTTTAAATACACATAAACATCAAAGTTAAATAAAAATAAATATAGATACATTTCATTGTAATAACCCCAGTTATAGATAATGGTGTCTGTCATTGAATTACCAGTTCATTACAAGTCTGTTGTTTCAGATGTCTTTCTAATATGATAATCACTGCAGATTACAAGATACTGTTTCTCACAGGATAGTGGCTGTGAACAGTTGTCCAGCAAAAGTGCCATTATACTTTGACCATAGTGATAACTAATTCACTTAAATTGTCTGCTGTAAACTGAGTAGATCCAACAAAACATGATACACAAATCAGTAGCAGATGTTACAAATTGAACTATTGAAGAAATATTATATTCGCAAGCCATAGCACATGAACAGAAAAATTCTGCTGGAATCACATACAGAGCTACTGCTTCACCACAGATGTTCTTGTTATGCATACAAAGAAGACTTGTACACGAGGAGAGGTATATATAGCAACATTTTACTGGTTTATCACTTAAAAAACACAAAGCAATTGTCACATATATAAAGAGCAGATGCTTGGAATAATTTATAATAACAATTACAGTAGCATTACAATAAAGATATTTCATGTCAGAATTATATACTAGTGGTTGTATTTCTGGCTCTGAGTAGCCTTTTAAAAAGTACATATATAGATATAATTGCTGTATATTACAATTTTAGGAACTTTGTAAACACATTTGTGTATTGCTATGCATTGGTGTGGAAACACAGCATATCTTACAATATTGCTGCTTTTTATAGTACCAGCAAAATAAATGAGATCCACAAATTGTAAGGAAAAAAGCTATGGAAAAGCTGCATTTCTTGGAAAACATAGAAATAGTGGAAGGAAGGAGGAGGAGGAACACGCAGAAGCCTGACTGGAGATCGCATCACTCTCGTTGCAATATCCTCCTGTGACTAAGATGAGGCAACTAAATAATGAAAAACTTCATCCTCATTCTCAGGAAGTAAAACAATCCTGAGGCTACTAGCAGTGCCACCGAGACCAGAAGTAATGTAGCTTTTGTTACCCACATTCTTATTTGCATGAGTGTTGCCTCCCTCCCCCCTCCTTTTGTCTGTCCCCTGACCTGCTTTTTTGCAGTCATTTTTTACTGCACACAGTGATTAATTATAGTGATTTATTGGCTATTTGGCAACAATTCTAGCACATTGTGTATGTCTTTTTTGGGGGGGAAGTTGCTTTTTTTTTTAACAAATAAGTATTTCAAGAAAAGCCAACTTGAAATAACAAAGTTTTTTCAGATTAGCTCAGGCTAGACTGTATATTGTGTGAACACACACAAAAAATGCTGAAATAACTGAGATTTTTTTTTAGATTAGAGGAGACTGCATTATTGTGTATATACAGTGGGGAAGAAAGTATTAGTCAACCACCAATTGTGCAAGTTCTCCCACGTAAAAAGATGAGAGAGGCCTGTAATTGACATCATAGGTAGACTTCAACTATGAGAGACAAAATGAGAAAACAAATCCAGAAAATCACATTGTCTGATTTTTAAAGAATTTATTTGTAAATTATGGTGGAAAATAAGTATTTGGCCACCTACAAACAAGCAAGTTTTCTGGCTCTCACATACCTGTAACTTCTTCTTTAAGAGGCACCTCTGTCCTCTACTCATTGCCTGTAGTAATGGCACCTGTTTGAAATTGTTATTAGTATAAAAGACACCTGTCCACAACCTCAAACAGTCACACTCCAAACTCCACTATGGTGAAGACCAAAGAGCTGTGGAAGGACACCAGAAACAAAATTGTAGACCTGCACCAGTCTGGGAAGACTGAATCTGCAATAGGCAAGCAGCTTGGTGTGAAGAAATCAACTGTGGGAGCAATAATTAGAGAATGGAAGACATACAAGACCACTGATAATCTCCCTCGATCAGGGGCTCCACGCAAGATCTCACCCCGTGGGGTCAAAATGATCACAAGAACGGTGAGCAAAAATCCCAGAACCACACGGGGGGACCTAATGAATGACCTGCAGAAAGCTGGGACTAATGTAACAAAGGCTACCGCCAGGGACTCAGAACCTGCAGTGCCAGACATGTCCCCGTGCTTAAGCCAGTACATATCCGGGCCCATCTGAAGTTTGCTAGAGAGCATTTGGATGTTCCAGAAGAGTATTGGGAGAATGTCATATGGTCAGATGAAACCAAAGTAGAACTGTTTGGTAGAAACACAACTCGTTGTGTTTGGAGGAGAGTTGCATCCAAAGAACACCATACCTACTGTGAAGCATGGGGGTGCTTTGGGGCTGTTTCTCTGCAAAGGGACCAGGACGACTGATCCGTGTACATGAAAGAATGAACGGGGCCATGTATCGTGAGATTTTGAGTACAGACCTCCTTCCATCAGCAAGGGCATTGAAGATGAAACGTGGCTGGGTCTTCCAGCATGACAATGATCCCAAGCACACTGCCAGGGCAACGAAGGAGTGGCTTCGTAAGAAGCATCTCAAGGTCCTGGAGTGGCCTAGCTAGTCTCCAGATCTCAACCCCATAGAAAACCTTTGGAGGGAGTTGAAAGTCCGTGTTGCCCAGCGACAGCCCCAAAACATCACTGCTCTAGAGGAGATTTGCATGGAGGAATGGGCCAACATACCAGCAACAGTGTGTGCTAACCTTGTGAAGACTTATAGAAAAAGTTTGACCTCTGACATTGCCAACAAAGGATATCTAACAAAGTATTGAGATGAACTTTTGTTATTGACCAAATACTTACTTTCCACCATAATTTGCAAATAAATTCTTTAAAAATCAGATATGTTTTCTCATTTTGTCTCTCATAGTTGAGGTCTACCTATGATGTCAATTACAGGCCTCTCTCATCTTTTTAAGTGGGAGAACTTGCACAATTGGTGGCTGACTAAATACTTTTTTTTCCCCACTGTATGTGCACTTGCTCAACAAAAAAAACAAGGAAAAAAAACACTTAAGCAATGAATATTTTTTCAGATTAACAACACTCCATCACATTGTGTGCATAAAAAAACTATGTATTGGGTGAGCAACAAAAAAGCTAATATATAAAACAGAGGTAATTTTTTTTCAGATTTGGGCAGCACTTTCCTTTTAGAACAGCAGTATGTATTTAATGAAAAAATGTAAACTCTTGCTGTCAGTAAAAAGTATGTTTAAAGGATGTGTATATAAATTAAACTGCTCTTTTGCACAACAGACAGACTATTAAAATAATTATATTACTGGAAATGAAATGGTTAACTGTCCTATCTTTGTGTCTGTGTAAGCAGCAGCACATATTTGCCCTCACTTCTTTGACCCTATCCTATCTCTATTAATTTCTAGCAATTTCTAGCACTAATCTGCCTGTCTGTGTAATTGCTTGATTCTGTCAAAGTTCTCCTAGTTCTCTAACTATTGTCTTGAATTTCTATAGCTTTTTTAGAACTGTGCTCTGTATGAAGCAGCGAGATGGATCATAGATGTATTTGTATGTCCATCATTACAGCAACTAAAGGCTAATCATGAGTGTACAACTTTATATAGTCAGCATGATATCAGCTCTGTATGGTTACGGCCCCATGTTGCAGAAACACAGCTTTTTTTTTTTTGCAGATTTTACTGCGGCTTTTTGAGCCAAAGCCAGGAGTAGATTTAGCAGCAGGTAGAAGTATAAGAACTTCCTATATATTTCCCATTCCTTTTGTAGCCATTCTTGGCTTTGGCTCAAAAAACCGCAGCAAAATCTGCAACAAAAAAAGCTGCATTTCTGCAACGTGGGAACGTAGCCTAAAGTCCACCAACCACTGTCTTTTAGCTAAAAGGCTATCAGGTGGTGCTACAATATCACAGACAGTGTCTGAGTAATGCACACATGTCTCCTGTGTATTTCCTGTTTAAACAAGTGGCAGCATCCATTTTTACATAGCAGCACCATTTTTGTTCATCCAAGATGAATCGCCATTTGTTCATTTTCGTTAGAAAAGCACAGATTAATCTCAGCTGTGTCATTGCAGTATGGCTGTTAACAGCATGGCCAGTAACGAAATCAGGCTGAAATTAGTCGCTGCTTTCACTTACAAAGAAGTCTAAGGCCTAAGGCCTAGATGTGACTTTTGCTGCATCCAGTACATTGAGTGTCACCACCATTACGCTGAGGTGTTTTTTCAGTATTTTTGTTTTTTACTTTCACACAATTTATTTAAGCGCACATAGAATTCTTTTTTTAATGGTAGGACACAATGGGGCACATTATTACGATTACTTGTGTCTTTTTTGGGCGTAAATCACACCTTTTTTTTTCTGCGCTATGCTTCATTTATGAGAATTCAGTAGCTATTGGATTATAAGAAGGAAAAGGGGAAAGAGTAATCTCCTGAGTCACATAATAAAAAAGCATATATTTCTCAAAGATTTGATTGCAATACAAGACAAAATATGATCAACAAGAGGAGAAGTTTAAGGGAACAGTTGCTAAATTTTTTTTTTTTTTTTTATACTTAATTATACAGGGGTTACAGGATTAGATTGCAAGATTATAAAAGTATAGTTACTTTCTTTTACGTTCTCTTTCTTTCTTATTAAGTGGCCCACCTGTCCAAAGGTTGTTTGTGGTACTACAGCTCATCCCCATTCACTTCAATGGAGCTGAGTGGCAAAACCAGACACATCCAATGGACAGGGGTATTGCTTCCTAAGACTACACAGCTATATTTTTCCAATCTAGCAGAACACTCTTTAAGGCCAGGGCCCCACAATGCCGCAATTTTGCCGCTGTAGAAATGCTGCAGAAAAAACACAGCATTTTACTCTCTCTGCAAAGTGGATAGGCTTCTGGCTAACCCATCAACACACTGCAGAAAAATATCCGCAGTGGATATTTACAACCGTTGTGTTTTTGTAAATCGCAGCATGTCAATTATACCTACGGAAATGCAGGTGTTTTCCATATCGGTATAATGGAAGCAGAAAGTCCGCTTAGGAAAACTCTGCGGACTTTCTGTTAAAACCGCTGTGGAAAAAAATGAGATGCGATTTCGTCGCGGTCTTTTCCACAGTGGCTTTTAGCTGCGGACCGCTACATGAGGCCTTAGCCTAACTCTTGATTAAGTAGAATATTTTTTAATCTTTTTTTTTCTGACTGACATTAACAGTTGTAAAGTCAGGCTTAGTGAAAAAAAAAAAAAAAAAAAAAAAAAGGATATTGATGAATGTACTACATACAGTGTTTTAGCATTTATTCAATGCTGGAAACCTATACTGAACAAGTATTACAATATTTTCATAGAGCTCAATATTTTATCACAGTTTTCCTCTAGAACACAATCTACCTCTTTGAGGAACATGAAGGCAACATTTATATGGTTGCTGTGAAGAATGGTATTATTTCTGTACAAAAATATTTCTTTGAAAATAAAAATGTTGTGAAAATGTAGATTCAGCTTTGTAAACTGGCTTCATGGTTCCTAGTAAACATTTGCTGCTTATCATTTCTATTTTTTTTTCAACTCAGCAATTCCTTATGGGGTTCCTTTGAGTATATATTTACAATAATAAGCACAGAAAATTTTCCTGACACAAAGTTTATGATAAAATTGAAATATCTTTTAGGTAAGACAGTAAAGGAGCCTTCCAGAGGGGGAGATATTTATTTTTTAGTATTATCACCTAAGCAACATTTTACACTAAGACATGGGCAGGAAACTCAAAGCGAACTGTAATGACTAAATCATCACCATAGCCTATTTCACATAAAAAATATTAAAATAGATATTTATTATACTCAGGTGAAAATCTTTTTTTTAGAAAATATTGGAGGGAATTTTTTTGTTTTAATGTTATTTAAATAATTATTTCTGGAGACCTCTATAGAATGTAATTAAAATAATGATTAATGTTAATGTCTCTAAAACAATCCTTTTTTTCATCAGGCTTCCAAGATTCTGTGGTACACAAAAAACAGCTCAGGTAACACTGTAAATCCCTTTAAATATAGATATGAAACAACTGCTTGGAAAGAGCTTTAAAATGTCACTTTTACTAAAGACTGGTTCACACATGGTCTTTCTCAGAACATACATACTACATCAACACCCCTTCCCCCCCTTTAGCACCCTCACTGGTATAATGAAACACGCTTGATGGCATGACACAACCTAAATGAGCACTTCTTTTTTTGGCACTCTGGTAAGCTAAATCCTTTTTTTTGTCAAACGCTACCCCCTTAGGATCTTTGCTTGGTATTTTACATAAGCATATTAGTGTACATATTTGTTTTATAAGCAGCAGAGACCCTGATGGGGCTATGTATAACAAGAAGGATTTCACCTGCCTGAATGCCACAGAAAGAGACACCAATGTAAAAAGGAATAAGTGGCAATTGGGTGTACATATATGTGCCGAGCAAAGCGGAATACTTTCCTGAAATAACCATTCACTTTCTAGTGACAGAAGAAATTCCTGAACATTAGCAATGATAGGCAACCTGCAGTCTGTCATTTTATTTGTTGCATAATGCTAACTTACTGCTATTATTCTAGAGACTAATTTGCTTTATTCCAGCTCACTTGTATCCATACATTTTGATTCATTTTTGAGAACTGGGACATTGACTTATTGTGAACTACTTTTTGTGACCTACTATATGTTTTTATACTTTTTATGACCTACTACATGTTTACTAGATGTTTACTTCATCTATAAAATTCTTCCTGGCAGCTCTCAGACAACACTCCTTCCTCATTCAGTCTTATTCTCCTTGTTCTTCTGTATGTCCCTCATGTATAGACTACTGACTACTAACCTATCTAAGAGACTAGAAGTGAGAGAAGGTAGTGGATGAGTCCCTACAATGTTATAAAACAGGCTGTCACAGTGCTCACATGCCCCAGAGACCACTATGCTCAATCAGGGTGGTATCTGGGCATAACTCCGTGATCATAGCTGTCTTCCGACAGATGACCACAGAGTATTGCTGGGGTGGAGGCGGAAGTGCCGATCTCTCTCTCTGCTAGGCTAAGGAGAGGGAGATTGTCATGTGCGACTGTCATTGCGATCGCTGTGACGGTGTGTCATTGCGATCGCTGTGATGGTGTGTCACAGCGATCACAGACCTGGAGACCACACAGAGTGGTCTCTGGGCAAAGCTTTAAGGTCTCCGCTGTCTATTGACAGAGGGACCTCAGAGCTCAGTACAGTGGGGGGGACGCAGTAGAGCTAGTTCTGCTGGACGTACCGGCACGTCCTTGCAGAACTAGACAACCACCACTTGGACGTATATAGTCTATGGGCGGTACGGAAGTGTGAAGGATCCAGATTTACCAGGGACCGCACCTGGCCTTAACTGCGATCACTTCGATTACCTCACACCCACTTTCCGTGAATGTAGGTCCGGTAGAGGATAGTACGCAAGACAAGCCTCCTAAATTTTATATATTTATTAACCCCTAAATGGGTCGATACTAGACACTCAACACATACATAGAATACATGCAGCGGTTAACAAGCAGATACAAGTGGAAATAGCATAACACGGTACATAAAAATAAAAATGGGGATAAACGAAAGAAAAGAATATATATTATCAACACTAGCTTGTGCAGGTATCTCTGGCTTCCAATGGGTACCAGGGCACTCTCTTATGGGACGACCGGCAGCACAGCACCTTAACCAGGTCAAATGGCAGAAGAACATGTGCTGTCTGTGTGCTGTGCTTTTGTGTGTTCCCTGCCCCCGCCCAGAGTGATGTCATGGGGGAGGGAAGTTACACCTACAAGCATGGAACCCTTGAACTTGAAAATCGTTCTGGCTCCTTATCTGGCGACCGTATGGTTTGGTAAGTGGAAGGGGAGAACTCGGGGTGAAACCCTTGTCGTATACATACCAAGCATGGCCCCTCAGTTCCCTTTGGGTAGGGAGTTGGGTGTCTGGACCTGCCTTGGGCTCACAACGGCTCCATGTTTGAGCTGACCGCGTGCGCCTTTCTATGGGGCACCCACAGAATTTATTGGCGTAACTGTGAGGTGCCCCCCTTCTGAGATATGGGCATAAAACTATGATCTCTCTGATGTATTATCTGGTGCCGGGCTGTCTGGGGTGGCTCAGGAAATCTCCTGGGGAGAGGAAGGGTACTTGAAAAGGAGTGTTAATTACTCAGAGCAATATAACAAAGGGATGGTAATTAACCCACAACAGGAACATGGCTTCAGAGTAACTGAGCTGAGGGGGAAGTGGGAACACATGGTCTGCAGGGGTGATGGGGTTATAAGGGGTCAGCTAGATACATAAGGGTACAGAGATACATATATGGGAGCCCCCTTAATCATCACACCTCCCTCCTTTAGATGGTGCTTAGAGGAAGCAGGAGCCTATGCTCCTCTTCCTCGAGCGCCTCTGCAGCCTCACCGCGCCGGGACAGGCCATCTGCGTTGCCATGGGCCCGGCCGGGCTTGTGCCGAATGTCGAAATTGTATTGCTGGAGTACCAGGCTCCAGCGCAACAACTTCCCATTCTGACCTGCGATACGCTTTATCCAGATCAGGGGGTTGTGGTCCGTCACCACAGTGAAGTGGCGCCCATACAGGTAAGGCTGCAGATGCTGCAAGGCCCAAACAATTGCCAGGCATTCCTTCTCCACTGTGGCGTAGGCCACCTCCCGCGGCAGAAGCTTTCTACTGAGGTACTGCACTGGGTGCTCTTGCCCCGCTGAGTCAATCTGGCTCAGCACGGCACCGAGACCGTAGGTGCTGGCGTCTGTCTGTAATACAAGCGGACGGGATTCATCGTACTCACAGAGTGCTCACAGGTATCCGTCCATTGGACGGTTTGCGGCAACTTCTTCTTGGTGAGGTCTGTCAGGGGAGCAGCAAGGGCACTATAGTTCGGGACAAACTTCCTATAGTACCCTGCTGTGCCCAGGAAAGACATCACCTGTCGCTTGGTCCGGGAGGTGGGCCAGGACATGATTACATCCAGCTTCTTAGGTTCTGGTCTAAGGGTTCCCCCACCTACCCGGTGTCCCAGGTACTGGACCTCACGCATGCCCAGCTGACACTTTTCCGGTTTGATGGTCAAGCCCGCACGGTGGATCCGCCCCAGCACCTGCGACAGGTGCTGCAGGTGTTCCTCCCAGGTGGAGCTGAAGACGGCGATGTCGTCCAGGTACGCAGCTGCGAACCCTTCACATCCCGACAGCAGGGAGTTGACCATCCTCTGGAAGGTGGCAGGGGCATTTTTCATGCAGAAGGGCATGACAGTGGACTCGTACAGTCCGAAAGGGGTGATAAAGGCTGACCGCTCCTGTGCCTGTGGGGACAGGGGGATCTGCCAGTATCCCCGGATCAAGTCCATGATGGACAGATACTGGGCCTTACCTAATGTGTCCAGTAAGTCGTCAATGCGCGGCATGGGGTACGCGTCATCGACTGTAACTGCATTGAGCTCCCTGTAGTCCACACAGAACCGGGTAGTCCGGTCCTTCTTGGGCACAAGGACTACGGGCGACGCCCATGCACTGTGAGAGGGTTGAATCACCCCCAGTTTCAGCATCTTGCCGATCTCCTTGTGCATCTGGGCCCGTACCTCCGAGGAGAAGCGATATGGCGGACGCTGGATAGGGGCATGATTTCGGTGTCCACGTGGTGGAGGGCCCGGTCGGTTCTCCCGGGTTTCCCGGAGAACAGACCGGGTAGGGTGCATAGAACCTCAGTCAGTTGGGACCTCTGGGTCTCGGTCAGCTGGGGATCCACCTGGGCATCTTTGGGGGACCCCCTTTCACCAAAATGAGTGAGCAGGTCAACCAGGCTTTCCTCCTCCCCCTCCTCTAACAGACTGCAAACTGGAAAGGCATTGGCTTCCCTGTCGTGATGATCCTTCATCATGTTGACATGGAAGGCCTTATGCCGGTTCCGGCCTGGATCGACTGTGACCAAGTATCTGATGCTGCTGAGCCGCTGGTGCACGATGTACGGACCAGCCCATTTGGCCTGAAGCTTGTCCTGGGGCTCAGGGACTAGGACCCATACCTTCTGCCCCGGCTGGTATGTTCTCTCACGGGCATTCTGATCATACCAGCGTTTCTGGTCAGCCTGAGCATGGACCATGTTGTCATGCACCAGCTGCGCATAAGTCTGCATTTGGTCATGGAATCGCAGGACATACTCAACTATTGGCACACCTTGGATGGCTGTGTCCCCTTCCCATGATTCTTTCACGAGAGCTAGGGGCCCATGGACACGTCTCCCATACAAGAGCTAGAAGGGGGAGAACCCTGTCGAGGCCTGAGGCACTTCCCGGTAAGCAAACAGCAGGTGCGGGAGATAAGGCTCCCAGTCGCTCCCGTGGGACTCGACTAACATCCGAAGCATCTGCTTCAGGGTTCCATTGAACCGTTCACACAAGCCATTGGTCTGTGGGTGATACGGGCTGGACACTAGATGTTGCACCTTTGTTACCTTACACAGGCCTTGCATCAAGGCAGACATGAACTGGGTACCTTGGTCTGTGAGCATCTCTCTGGGAAACCCAACACGGGAAAAGATACCTACCAGGGCCTTGGCCACTACATCAGCCCGGGTTGAGGACAGGGCGACAGCTGGGTACCTAGTAGCATAGTCTACTACCGTTAATATGAAACGTTTCCCAGAGCGACTGGGAATGGACAGGGGTCCTATAAGGTCCGCAGCCACCCGCTGGAAAGGTTCGACTATGATGGGCATAGGTATCAGCGGGGCCTTTGTGCTTTGCCACGCCTTGCCCACCCTCTGACACGTGTCACATGAACGGCAGTACCTAGCTACATCCCTCCCCATCTTAGGCCAGTAGAATAAGTGGTTGAGGCGGGCCGTGGTTTTAGTGATCCCCAGGTGACCTGCTAGGGGAATATCATGAGCGACCCGCAACAACTCCTCCCGGTAGGGTTGAGGTACCACTAACTGTTTCTCCCCAAGCAGACTTTCCTCCCCCCGTTGTGGGGATCGTTTCCCGGTACAACCTCCCTTGGTCCCAGTATATCCTGTCCTTATCAGACTCTGAGGGAGGTTGGGTGGCACGTTCCTTCAACGCGGCCAGGCTGGTGTCGGCCTGGACAGCGTCTTGGAACTCTTGGCTGGAGTAAGACAAAAGAGGAGTGCATGTTACATACCCGCTGGACCCTTCCGATGCCAGGGTGGGAGGATTAGTCACGGCGGTCTCAGTACCGACTCCGGGTGATATAGGGGATGGCTCAAGGGTCGGAACGCCCTCCACCTTCTTAGCACTCTGGCTGCGGGTTACCACCGCTATACCAGCCGTCTGCCCCTCACCTGGATCAGCCGTGAGATCCCCATGGCCTACCCGACCACCTGGCACCTGGCCAGCCGCTGGGTTCTGTTCGGAGGCACTAGGCGAAATAGCAGAAGTCGCTCCCGGTGCCTCAGAAGAGCTACCCTGTACATTTTCACAAGCATTGGCAATTACATTGACAGTACATTCATTAGCAATTGTTACTTAACACCGGGTGTCAATGAGCTCTGCAGTAGACACATCAACAAGCTGGGAGGGAGACACCCCCGCAGATGTGGGTGTGTCTACAGACCAGGTCTCATTGACTCCTAGCACTGGGGTGGACAAAGCATCAGTAACATTTTTGTTGAGCTGGGTTGCGGGAAGCTCATTGGCATCTTCCCTGCTCTCAGCTGAAGGCAAATCATTAGCATTTACACTTACTGCCATGGGAAGTATCTCAGAGGGGGGGTTATGGGCCCCCTCTGCAGATATGACAGACACATTATCAACATCAGTCATAGACAGTTTATCACAGGAAATTGGGGTGCCCCTCACCCCATATTGGGACACCATAGGTCCTAAATCAGTTCCCAACAGTACATTAGCAGGCAAATCAGTCATTAGTCCCACAGTCCGCATTCCTTTTCCTGCACCCCAGTCCAGATAGACACAAGCCATGGGTACAGTGAGGCGTTCCTGCCCAATTCCCCTCAGGATTAAAGTTTTCCCAGGGATAATACTGTCCGGGGGGACCAAGTCAGGTTGCACCAAAGTAACATCTGCCCCAGTGTCCCGAAATCCCATGACCACTTTATCCCCTACAGTGACTTGCTGACGGTTGGCATTGGGTCGTGCCCCCACCCCCCCAACCAAGTACACAGATGAGCCACCTGCTGTGGCTTGGGGGTTCTTAGGGCGGTTTGGACACTCCCGCTGGAAATACCCTGGTTGGCCACAGCCGTGGCACCACTGGACCACCCCTTGGGACTGGTGGTAGGTTGCTGGAGCGCCCGGAGTTCTAGGGACAGGGGAAGTATAGGGACCACCATAGTTTTTCTTACCCCACTTGGAAACAGAAGGCTGTGGTAGATTCCGACCTTGCCCCTCCTTCCAGCTTGAGGGTCTCTGCAGCGTTGCTCCTCCCTTGGTCTCGGGCACCCTGCTGTCCGCGTAGGAGTCAGCAATTTGTGCAGCTTGGTTTGCTGTCTTGGGTTCACGGTCATACACGAACTGGCGGACATCCGGAGGACAAACATGGAGGAACTGGTCTTTTATCATCAGATCCTCAAGCTCCTCGAACTTGGTAACAGTAAGTCCTTTAATCCATTGCCGGAAGGCAGCCCGTAAATCGCCCACAACATCCGCATAGCTGCCAGTGGGGTTTCGCTTTATACTCCGGAACTTTTAGTGGTACACCTCAGGAGTGAGGTTGTACCGTCTGATGAGGGAATCCTTAATAGCGTCATAGTCCCCATCCCGTTCAGGTGATAGGTCTGTAAAGACTCCCAGGGCCTTGCCCCTCAAGCTTGGAGTCAGGTACTGGGCCCATTGTGCCCGGGGCACACGGTATTGCCAGCAGGTTCTTTCAAACCCCTGCAGAAATAAGTCCAAGTCACCATCCTTCTCCAGGACAGGGAAGCTCTCCTGGCGAGGCCTCTGCACATGGGCCTCCTGATTCTGGGAAGAGCTGCTACTCCTCTCCAGCCGGGCCATCTCCAACTGATGCTCCTGCTCGGCCTGGTGCTCTGTAGCCTGTTGATATTGGCGGATAAACTGTAGGCGAGCGTCAGAGTCACTGGAGCCTAGCTGCTGTAAGGCCAGTTGCAAATAAAAGTCCATTCTCCCCACCGGGCTGGGGCTACTAGACACTCCAGGCGTAGTGATTTCTGGTACAGGACTAGTTGCTGCACCTTCTGGCCTGGCAAGGATCTCTTGTCCCAACACCTCAGGACTTTGCGCCGCCTCCTGCATGGCCATGGTACCTTCCATATCAGCCACCTCCTGGAGTTCAGCAGAAGCCAATTCCCGCAGACGTTTGGTTATGCTTCTGGTCCCACCGGCCATCCACTGGAAGCCGTTGCCAAATAAAAGGATAGAAAAACAAAGAGAAAGGGAAGGGAACAGCACCTTGCTAAATTTTCACTGTATCTTATAGCCTGCCCTAGTACCGAGCTCGCTTCGTAGGATTTTTCCGCAAATCCCCAGCATCTGAGTGATACCACACACACAAACGCTGTCTATCCTCTATCCCACAACGCTGCCACCACTGTGAAGGATCCGAGTTTACCAGGGCCTCGCGCCTGGCCTACCTGCGATTGCTTCGATTACCTCACACCCACTTTCCGTGGATGTAGGTCCGGTAGAGGATAATACGAGACGGGCCTTCTAAATTTTATAGATTTATTAACCCCTAAATGGGTCGATACTAGACACTCAACACATACATAGAATACATGCAGCGGTTAACAAACAGATACAAGTGAAAACAGCATAACACGGTACATAAAAATAAAAATGGGGATAAAAGAAAGAAAAGAATATATATTACCAACACCAGCTTGTGCAGGTATCTCTGGCTTCCAATGATTGCCAGGGCACTTCCTTATGGGACGACCGGCAGCAGAGCACCTTAACCGGGTAAAAATGGCAGAAGACCTCTGGAACAAGCAGTTAGTCCATTTCTCTGAGCCCATGTGGTAGGCTCAGAGCACAGTCTTGGCAAAGCATGTGTTGCTTACATGCAGTGGCACCTATTTTAGGTCCACAACAAGGCCTCAAGTTTGGCTCCTTAGGCCGGCATGGCAGCCACATGTTGGTCACATGGCTGGATACCCCCACAGCATGCTTCTAGGAAGCGTGCATCTCCAAACTTCCAGGACAACAGACCCTGGCTCAGCCTGGGCGGAGAGCCCTTTTGTCTCCCCTGGTCTCCTCCCTGAGTGAGGTCACCAGGGGGGAGAAGCCCCGCCCCCTCTCTACATCTCTCAGAATAACTTTTCAGTATAGGTATATGCATGATGTTTATAGAGTCTGGCTGGTAGTATAATGGGGTTCCTGGCGAGATCCCCAATACATAGACTTCAAGTTTGACACTCCAGCTCCCTTTGGGTAAGGAGATCAGTGCCTGCACCTTTCCTGGACTATGAACGGTGACATGTGTATATTCTGAGCGTGCGCCTTGACCTGACGCATCTGGGGGATCTATCGGATCGACAATAAGATGTTCCCCAGGCCAGATATCGTCATAAAACCATAATTCCTTAGAACTAGCAATGGCGCCACTGAGTCTCTCAGGGATATGCGGATCGTTTGCATAAAGCATCCTGTCTAAATGAACCCCCGCTGGGTTAGTGAGGATGGCAGTCTTATGCAGATGAAGGCTTTTGACCAAATGGCTGATTGCTTCAGGGACAGGACAATAGACCTGAACTATAGAGAGTAGTTTGACCACATTCCAGGTGCTCTGCTAAGCCTGATTCTAGGCACCAACCCCCGCTGCGCAGTAGTATAGGCTAATATTGATATCCTAAGACCATACATGCCCCTAATATCATCACACACCCCTATTAATCTTAATCATTTTTAGTTCTAAATATTTGGGTGTTTGCAACAGCCATTTCAATTTGATATATCTAATAACTGATGGACACAGTAATATTTCAGGATTGAAATGAGGTTTATTGTACTAACAGAAAATGTGCAATATGCATTAAACCAAAATTTGACCGCTGCAAAAGTATGGGCACCTCAACAGAAAAGTGACATTAATATTTAGTAGATCCTCCTTTTGCAAAAATAACAGCCTCTAGTCGCTTCCTGTAGCTTTTAATCAGTTCCTGGATCCTGGATGAAGGTATTTTTGACCATTCCTCTTTACAAAACAGTTCCAGTTCAGTTAAGTTTGATGGTCGCCGAGCATGGACAGCCCACTTCAAATTATCCCACAGATGTTCAATGATATTCAGGTCTGGGGACTGGGATGGTCATTCCAGAACATTGTAATTGTTCCTCTGCATGAATGCCTGAGTAGATTTGGAGCTGTGTTTTGGATCATTGTCTTGCTGAAATATACATCCCCGGTGTAACTTCAAATTCGTCACTGATTCTTGTACATTATTCTCAAGAATCTGCTGATACTGAGTTGAATCCATGCGACCCTCAACTTTAACAAGATTCCTGGTGCCGGCATTGGCCACACAGCCCCAAAGCATGATGGAACCTCCACCAAATTTTACAGTGGGTAGCAAGTGTTTTTCTTGGAATGCTGTGTTTTTTGGACGCCATGCATAACGCCTTTTTGTATGACCAAACAACTCAATCTTTGTTTCATCAGTCCACAGGACCTTCTTCCAAAATGAAGCTGGCTTGTCCAAATGTGCTTTTGCATACCTCAGGCGACTCTGTTTGTGACGTGCTTTCAGAAACGGCTTCTTTCGCATCACTCTCCCATACAGCTTCTCCTTGTGCAAAGTGTGCTGTATTGTTGACCGATGCACAGTGACACCATCTGCAGCAAGATGATGCTGCAGCTCTTTGGAGGTGGTCTGTGGATTGTTCTTGACTGTTCTCACCATTCTTCTTCTCTGCCTTTCTGATATTTTTCTTGGCCTGCCACATCTGGGCTTAACAAGAACTGTCCCTGTGGTCTTCCATTTCCTTACTATGTTCCTCACAGTGGAAACTGACAGGTTAAATCTCTGAGACAACTTTTTGTATCCTTCCCCTGAACAACTATGTTGAACAATCTTTGTTTTCAGATCATTTGAGAGTTGTTTTGAGGAGCCCATGATGCCACTCTTCAGAGGAGATTCAAATAGGAGAACAACTTGCAATTGGCCACCTTAAATACCTTTTCTCATGATTGGATACACCTGGCTATGAAGTTCAAAGCTCAGTGAGGTTACAAAACCTATTTTGTGCTTCAGGAAGTCAGTAAAAAGTAGTTAGGAGTATTCAAATCAATAAAATGATAAGGGTACCCAAATTTTTGCACCGGTCAAATTTTGGTTTAATGCATATTGCACATTTTCTGTTAGTACAATAAACCTCATTTCAATCCTGAAATATTACTGTGTCCATCAGTTATTAGATATATTAAATTGAAATGGCTGTTGCAAACACCCAAATATTTAGAACTAAAAATGATTAAGATTAATAGGGGTGCCCAAACTTTTTCATATGACTGTATAAAACAGATACTGTGTGATATAAATAGTGAAGTGCCCCCACATAGTACAATGCACTCCGAAGTGGTCCCCAGACAGTACAATGCGCTCCACAGTGGCCCCCACTCAGTATTATTTGCTTCAAAGTGGCCCCCACACAGTATTACTGTATATGCTCCACTTTGGGCCACCCCACATTATATGCTTCACAGTGGGCCCCCACACAGTAGTATATGCTTCACAATGTCCCCCACACAGTATTAGATGCTTCAGTGTCCCCCATACAGTAGTATATGCTTTAGTGTCCCCCACACAGTATTAGATGCTTCAGTGTCCCCATACAGTATTAGATGCTTCAGTGTCCCCCACACAGTATTACATGCTTCAGTGTCCCCCACACAGTATTACATGCTTCAGTGTCCCCCATACAGTAGTAGATGCTTCAGTGTCCCCCATACAGTATTAGATGCTTCAATGGCCCTCATACAGTATTATATGCTTCACAGTGTCCCCCACACAGTATTAGATGCTTCAGTGTCCCCCATACAGTATTAGATGCTTCAGTGTCCCCCATACAGTATTAGATGCTTCAGTGTCCCCCATACAGTATTAGATGCTTCACAGTGTCCCCCACACAGTATTACATGCTTCAGTGTCCCCCACACAGTATTACATGCTTCAGTGTCCCCCACACAGTATTAGATGCTTCAGTGTCCCCCATACAGTATTAGATGCTTCAGTGTCCCCCATACAGTATTAGATGCTTCAGTGTCCCCCATACAGTATTAGATGCTTCAGTGTCCCCCATACAGTATTAGATGCTTCAGTGTCCCCCACACAGTAGTATATGCTTCAGTGTCCACCACACAGTATTAGATGCTTCAGCGTCCCCCATACAGTATTAGATGCCTCACAGTGTCCTCCATACAGTATCAGATGCTTCAATGTCCCCCACACAGTATTAGATGTTTCAGTGTACCCCATACAGTATTAGATGCTTCAGTGTCCCCCATACAGTAGTATATGCTTCACAGTAGGTGTCCACACAGTAGTTTATGTTACTTACATGAAGAGCTGCAGTCCCACGAAGAGCGTCCTCCTTCTTTTTCTGTTCGCAGGCGCTGATGAATGACGTCATCGTGCCTACGTCGGGGCAGAGGTCACACTCTGCAGTCAGTGTAAGCTGAGGTTCTGCGGACCGCGGCCTACAGTGACAGCTTTCATCTGTATGTACAGTACATATGCACATACAGCTGAAAGAAGCGATCGCTCACTAACGGGGAATCCTGTACCGGATTCCCCGTTAGTGAGCGATCATGGCGATGGCGTGCGTGACAACTGAGAGGGCTCTCCGTGCCCTCTCTGGCACCCGTGCCATAGGTTCGCCATCACGGTCCTAGGGGATCAGTGAAGAGTACGGCTGCAATGCCACGCAGAGTGTCAGGAGCGTGAGATTCAGGTAGGCCTTTAATCTTGCGCCTATGATTCCTGTTTTTGAGGTCCTCTATGAGAGCGTATGCTCTATTTAAGTGTGAGTGGTGAGTCAACAGGTGCTTTGCAAGGGCCCCAGAGTGTGAGGATAGGTCTGAACACACTATCTCAAGGAAGTCGACCCTCTTCCCTATGCTCTGTACGTTGGTACGTAGGTCCACGAGTTCGGACAGTAGCGGAGCAATGGCTTGAGACAAGGCTTTGCGGATGAAGCATTTTGTGATGACATTTGTTGGGATCTCGGGCTTCTCAGTGCTTGCGTTGCTGTCAATATCAAAGTCCTCTGCCACTTCACCATTACTGAGGTCGTCTGGCGCCATCTTGCGCGCCATAACATGGGAATGTGCCGCTTTCCTTCTGAAGAATTTCTGCATATCAGATTGACTATTTCTGCCACCAGGTGTGCCAGGAGGAGGGTCCCCACACCTGTCTTTACTGATTTTGCCCATGTCAGCCAGCGGGAGGTAAGTGGAAGGCAGTGGTTCAGCCCAAAGTTTGACAGAGCTGCAGGCTCAAGCCTACATCAAGATCAGCGGTCAGGCTATGTCCCTGCATAAATTACTTCTATCAGCAACAATATATCTCTGATTTGAAATAGTTCTAAGAAAGGAGTTAGTGACAATAATAGGAACAATAGTGACATACAAAGGTTCGCTAACAAGAGAAAAGTCTTGGACAATATGGGAGTGATGGTTCTGAACATGGGGATCATAACGAGGACCTTTCATCACCTCCACCAACTCTAGTACTTAGCATCTGCTAATAAGCTCCTCTTCACTAATTCCGTTACAGTTGGAATTTTTACTCTAGACACCACGGTTCCTGAACAATCAACGCTGTTAGTTGTGGTGCCTGATATGCTATGTAGTCTCTGTACTGTCAGGAGGGCGGTTTCAGGCAGAAACAGGCAATGGGTATGATTCTGAGCTCTGACACTGCCTGCCTCTGATTGAGAAGGAAGCTAGTGTCAGAAAGCCCTTGCCTGACACTGCCCTTTTGAAACTCAAGCACTGGGCCTTAAAATGAGATTTAAGACTAGGGGAGATGACGATCATGACAATGAATGAACAGGGCTACCTCCGAGGACTGTTCTAAACTATTAGTCTCCAAACACCAAATTAAGACCTTAATGATATACGCCTTATGACTAATTTCCATACTAGGTGGGGAGAGGTGACATTACGATAACATACCCCTAAATATAACACACCCCTAAACCAACGCGTCCCCGCAGGAACCTTAATCGCCTTGACATCCGCACGCTCTCAGACTCTCTCCGACCGCTCGCTGACATATCCTCACTCCAGGACGCAGATACCGCTGCTGACTTCTACAACACCACCATTACTTCAGCCCTTGACTCTGTGGTCCCTCTCACTAACACCAGAACCGAGCCGATCAATAGGCAGCCCTGACACACTGATCTGACTAAAAAACTGAGACGTGCCTCACGGGTTGCAGAATGCCTCTGGAAGAAAAGCCACTCCCAGGAGGACTTCCTTAGGTATAAAGAAGCAGTTCTAACATTCAAGAACGCACTCACCTCTGCAAGTAGACCTCAGGTCTACTTCATCACACTAATATCTGCCCTATCCCGCAACCCCAAACAGCTATTCACTACCTTCAACTCCCTTCTCCGTCCTCCTGCGCCCCTTCCAACATCACTTATCACGGCTGATGACTTTGCCTCTTATTTCAAAAGCAAAATCGACACCATCAGAGACAGTCTCACCCTACACCCCCAACAACCACTCTGTCCAACTGCTCGGTGCTCATCATCTTTAACCTGATTCTCCACCGTCACTGATGAAAAGCTCTCTACCCTAATCTCTAAATCACACCTCACCTCCTGTGCACTTGACCCAATACAGTCACATCTCATCCCAAAACTCTCGGAAGACATTACTCCTGCCTTAACCCATCTCTTCAACCTATCCCTAACCAATGGATCCTTCCCTTCTGCCTTAAAACATGCTACCGTCAAACCTATACTTAAGAAACCCTCCCTGGACCCGTCCTCTCCAGACAACTATTGCCCCATCTCACTGCTCCCGTATGCCTCAAAACTACTAGAGCAACACGTCCATTCCGAACTATCCTCCTACCTCTTGTCCAATATGCTTCTTGACAGACTACAGTCAGGCTTCAGACCCCATCACTCCACAGAAACTGTCCTAACCAAGGTTACTAACGACCTTCTAACCGCCAAAGCCAAACGTCATTATTCTGTCCTCCTCCTCCTCGACCTCTCCTCTGTCTTTGATACAGTCTACCATTCCCTCCTGCTAGAAATTCTCTCATCCCTTGGCATCTCAGACCTGGCACTTTCCTGGATCTCCTCATATCTCACCAACCGCACATTCAGCGTCTCCCACTCACTCACCACCTCCCCGCCACACCCTTTTTCTGTAGGTGTCCCCCAAGGCTCCGTCCTAGGACCCCTCCTGTTCTCAATCTACACCCTAGGCCTTGGCCAACTCATAGAATCCCATGGTTTCCATTACCATTGCTATGCTGATGACACCCAAATATATCTCTCTGGACCAGACATTACCTCCCTGTTGTCTAGAGTCCCAGAATGTGTAGCAGCTGTAGCCTCCTTTCTCTCCTCCCGCTTTCTCAAACTCAACATGGAGAAAACGGAATTCATAATCTTCACCCCTCCTCGCACGGCCCCCCTACCTGACCCATCTATAAAAATGAATGGAACCACTCTCACCCCAGTCCCACAGGCCTGCTGCCTTGGGATAACCCTAGACTCTGACCTATCCTTCAAGTCGCATATTCAAACCCTCAACATCTCTTGCTGCCTCCAACTCAAGAACATCCACCGAATCCGCTCTTTCCTCACCCCTGAAACTACAAAGATGCTAGTCCACGCCCTCCTAATCTCCCGCCTAGACTACTGTAACACCCTTCTCTATGGCCTCCCAGCTAACACCCTCGCCCCCCTCCAGTCCACTTTAAACTGTGCTGCTCGGCTAATACACCTCTCCCCCCGTTCTTCATCGGCCGCTCCCCTCTGCCAATCCCTTCACTGGCTCCCCATTGCCCAGCGAATAGATCTCAAATTACTAACGCTGACATACAAAGCCATCCACAACCTGTCCCCTCCATATATCTCCAACCTAATCTCCCGCTACCTGCCCACACGTAACCTCAGATCCTCCAAAGACCTCCTACTCCGCTCTGCTCATATCCGCTCTTCACACAATCGACTCCAAGACTTCTCCCGGGCATCCCCCATACTCTGGAACTCATTAACAAGACACATCAGACTGATCCCCACAACCACAAGCTTCAAGAAGGCCCTGAAGACTCATCTATTCAAGAAAGCCTACAACCTCCAATAACACTATTGTCACCACACCACCTGAGCAGCCTCTACCCCCACCTTCTGTCTCTATTCCTCTTCCCTCATAGATTGTAAGCCCTTGCTGGCAGGGCCCTCTATCCCACTGTACCAGTTAGTCTCTGTCAGCATTATCTGTTTTGTATATCTGGTGTACCGTATGTAAATCCGCAAACGTAAAGCACCATGGAATTAATGGTGCTATATAAATAAACAATAATAATAATAATAACATAGATACCTGATATGGTTTCTACCTTGCAAGCCTGCTCTGACACCAAAACACAGAAAAAATCTAAGTGATCTCTTGGTATCTAGCCCTACATCCTCCCAAGTCTCAATTTTTGTTCTCATCCTGTGGACCTCGGTGGGGATTTTCACTTTGTTGTGGGTATTCAGCATGTAAATATATAGTGAGAGTTTCAGAATTACCAAACTCTGACTGTAACAAAACTTTTAGGATTGTTGTATCTCCATGTGGTATCATTTAAATTGGCATCTTCTTTAGGCAATTGTATATCAGAATCTTGGAACGTATATGGGATATTCATAAGGCTTTTGATCCTGCAAAAAAACATAGCACACGGTGGATAAAACAGGAGGAGGAACAAATTGGCCTAAAGGTAAGAATGATTGACTGAGTACATGTGGGAGTGGGAGGTGAGATCTTATAAAGAAATTACTTCAGATTGAAGCCAAATGAATTGTTACCCTGCAGACTCTTGCATCCAAAAAACTTAATGAATAGTTTGTTTTCCCTCAGTATATGCATTGAGGCCTTAAGCTTAAAAAACTGTTTAGCCTGCCCATGGGTTAAAAAATGATTATTTTTGCAATTTTTATTCTAATTAGTTTGTATTGGTTCATAGGTGTTTTTGGCCTGCTTATACTGACCCCAGCAAATGGTGGCCATCATGGTGTATTTCTTTTGGGAAATGGGGGTCTCTTGTGGATAATGCAATTTTTTATGAGCTATCGTATGCTGTCATCTTTTGTTTTTTTATAAGGAGTGCATATGTAGTCAGTTTTCTGTACTGTTTCATAATTTTTTTTTGTAAATGTGGCTTCTTTGGCACACCACTTATTACATGTTTACCATTCACTTTACCATGTCATATATCATATTTGCAATTATTTAATTATTTTTTGTCACACATGCATTTGTAATCACATATTACACAGTTATTACTGGGTAATAATTGTCATACAATGCACAATCGATACGTGCATTTATTTGCTTCATGTCATCCACTTGCATCTACAGTACAGTATAACACGTTTTATTACTGGGTAATAATTGTTATGTACTGTATAATTGATATGTGTATATATTTATTTATATTATTTCACACTTTTTTTAAAATACTTTTTTACATTTTTTCTTGACTTAATTCACCTTTGCATTGTCACTTGCACTCTACAGCACTCCTTGTCACTCTTCTTTTCACTCATGCATCACTATTTCACATGTGTTTCACTTTTTGTCATATGTCAGCAGTGTCTTTTTTTTTTTTTTTTTGTTACATGATTGCGTTTTTTTACCTTGCTGTCTAGTACATACAAATAATGGGTAACCCATGAGAGCTTAACAGAACTAATTGTCCCTATATTCTTGCTGTTCTGATTTTAATCTGTATTCATCTTACGTCAGTCTTAATAAAAGGTTTGACTGGCGCAGGGAACAAGATATTTATGAAGAGGCTGTGGCTGTGTCTGATTCAGTTGTACACCAAAGTCCCAAGCTTGTCTGGTCAACTGCTACCAACATCAGGACCACCTCAGGAGGTAGAGACCCAGCAGACTCCCACAGTGCAGTTCAAATTCCTATATGGGGGTTAAAAGATAAATACCAGGGAGTCTGCTTAGACAAGACCTTTAGACGTGGCTCAAAATCAAACTAATTTAGTAGTACATTAGGTCCACAATCCGCTATCTGTTGCATTTGTTAAGTGAACTGAAAATATTTTGAACATTTACATTTTCACTTCAGATCTGTGTGGAAATTTTTTGTCCTATAGTTATAATAACTAAAACTTTAATATTTCAATTTTTATTCTCAGTCCTTAGTAGGGAATTAAGTATTCTGCCTAAGACAAGGATCTCAATTTCATAATGATAGCATAGAAAACAAAAGGAATTCATGAGTTGTGCTTCCAACATAAAATCTAACATGTCTATACATTTCTTTTTAGAAAAATGAAAAATAAATTCAGAAAACACCTAAACTTGCTGGATGTAATTTGATATAGGAGGGTTTGACTCATAGGGAACTGGATGAAGCTGAATGAAGCTCCTGGGCCATATGGCATCTACACATGAATACTAACTGAGCCTAACACTTCTCCATCTCTAATCTCCAGGACACTGGCATAACACCAGAGAATTACAGTAATATAGAGAGGTTGTCATTTGATTCAAAGAGGATGACCATTTAGATACACATATTGTCATAATATAAAACAACCAAATAATACTGAATACAGTACGTTCATTACTGTTTTTCTTACAGCAGTGGCTGCTTTAATCTTATGATTGAATACATTTATATGACTTTTCTGATAATGTGGTTATAATGATATTAGATGTACTTTTACATTTTAGTGCATATACTGTAACAGTAATATTATTATTATTATTATTATTATTATTATTATTATATAGTACTATTAACATTTCTGTATGTATTGTAAGAATTTGCACATACATTGTAAATTTGTAATACAACATACTTTCACTGTCTGTCTGGTGTAAATGAAGTAAAATAATTCCTGTGAACACTACTACAACTAAAAATGTCATTTTACTACATATTCTATGCACTTCTGCATTACTTGCTTGTTTTGAGCATAAAGAGTTAGGGGCTGCTCTAATAACATTTGTGTAGTGGATCATTTGATGGATGTTAAAAACATAATGCGAATGTTCCCTTTCTCAGTATCACAAGAGAAAAAGCTTCAACGTGACAATAATATACACCAACATTTTAGAAAAAAAAAAAAAACATGAATGGCACATCTGAGTATAATACTGTACATTGATCTATGCTTTTCAGCAAACTCTATAAAAATGAACATGAGATTCTTAGCATACATTTTGATCAAGGTGTTTAAGTCCACTAGCCACTTCATTGTGACTTCTGTATAGTGGCTCCCTACTCTGCCAGGTGTTGTGCTGGTGAGCACAATCATAGCACAGGATCTGGGCCATACCACCCCACAGACATATATAGCACCACAGAAATCACAGCCAAAACGTATACTAAGAACCTCATATTCATTTTTTTTATTTTGCTAAGAAGAATAGCTCAGTATATAACACTAGGATGTGCAGTCCATGTATTGGTTGATAATGATACTTATTTAAAATTTATGCTATAGATAAAAAGAGAATAAAAAAGGTGGCACTGCTATAACCTTATTCATATATACCGGTATGCATGGAAATATATCATGTAAACAGGAGTTGCAATAAATAATTTGAACGCCCCGACAGGTGGTGCTCACACCCCTTAGAAGAGAAGCACATGAAAAAATGTAAGGAAGAAATGAAGGGGGTACTCACCCAGGCGTAGATTTTTTCACAAAAACATTCTTTTATTCAGTCCTAGATAAAAAGATATCCATAGCATTGGATAGGAAGAGAGGAACTGCACAAAGAATAGCTAGGCAATGTTCATTTCGTGCTGGGCACGCTTTTCAAGCCTCAAATATGTTGTCCAATCACGGGGTAAAGAGTAAACTTCATGCACACACGTTACAAATGCAAGGGGGAAGAGAGGACCTGAAAGAGAACTGTCAGACTTTTGCTTTACACAGTCTCTTCACTGAGGAATGCTGAATAGCGGACCAGAAGGAGAACTGTGTAATCATTTTGCTATACTTGAGCGGACCAGAAGGAAAACCTCTTTTTCAGATGTATTTTTACGGCTCATGTAGATGCATAAAACGAACTAGAGGAAAAACCCACCGGTCTATTATGTTTTAATTCATAATATGTCTTTATATAACTAAAAGGAAAATAAGTCTTAAAAAGGAAAAAAGCTGCAAATTTGCAGCATACTTGCTTTTTATCACTTTTTATTTTATATTATTTTATTTAATAGGAACAATTATTCCTTTTAACTCTTTCATGAATGAACCTCAATATTTAAAATTCCCCTATCTAGTATAAGTTCCCACAGCAGCAGATACCCATATAGACTCTCAGATTCATAAGATATTTAGAGGAACACGCTCATATCATTACGATCATTCAGGCCAAGGGGTCCCAGGGCATTTGTTTTTTTAATCCATTTTGCTTCTTTTTATAGAAGCATTTTTTTCCTATCTCCTCCATAAGGGGGTATCTGGACCTGTTCAATTCCGGCAAAAGTCATACAACTAGCATCACCTCTGTGTGACTCATTAATATGTTCAATGAGTCTCGGTGACCCTTCACCTGACCTGATTGACTTGAAATGCTCACGAAATCTTACATACATGTATCTGATCGTTTAACCTATTTAAAAAAAGCCACAAGGGCAAAAAAAATCGCATAAACTACAAAATTTGTTCTACATGTTATGAACTGAAAGACTTTATGTCTAACATCTCCAAAGGACGGTGTATTTTTTCTACTATTATATCTACAAAATGCACAATTATTGCATCTAAAGTTGCCTGCTGGTGCTCCTTTTCCCAGCCAAGTATCTACATGTTCGGAGAATCGGCAGGACACCTGTGAATCTTTTATTGTTTTACATTTTCTGAAGGTTATCAATGGCTTATTTGATACTTTAATGGCAAGGATGGGGTCTGCCTCAATAATGCCCCAGTTTTTATATATGGAGTCCGGATCTGACTAGCCATCGGGCTTACATTTATTTTCCAAAAGCTGTTTTCTGTCAATACTTTTAGCCCTATCATATACCTTTTGTATAACTCTCATAGGATAATCTCTGGCCATTGCTATTTCACTCTCAGACTGAGAGGTTATACTTATTTAGTCCCCTGATGATCCAGCAATGGCTGGTGAAACGCGTAGGGATTTTTTATTTTAACTCTTTAACACTTAGGGAGAGACTTTTAAATGTGTGCTATAGGTGTCAGATAGAGGTGTATGTGGAAAGGGTGCTGGGAGGCTGTGGGGTGCTGACAAAATTACCCTATTGAGGGTGTATTCCACTATAACCTGCCAGTGGAGTGTATCTGGTGAATCCTCAGTGCCAGGTGACACACAGTTCTGACTGACTGTGTTTACATATACATTTGAGGCTTTATTTGAGGCACCAGACTGTACTTATACCTCAGGCAGAGTAGAAGCTGTCTCAGCTGTTATGAGAAACAATATGCAGACTTTTGCTGAATACTAAACGAACCCCTCCCTGTCTGTTTGTCTTAGCTCCCTGCTTTGTTTGTTTAACCCCTCCTTCCTCAAACTCTTTATAACCATCTTTTCCTTATAGTTCCTCGCCTGGTGACTGTAGAGTCATCAGGAGGCATGATAGGGTTCGTGGCGAGATCCCCACCGTGTAGACACCAAGGATGACCCCCCAATCCCCTTTGGGTAAGGAGAACAGTGTCTGGACCTTTTCTGGGCTTTGAACCGTATCATGTATGCACTCTGAGCGTGTGCCCAGGCCTGGTGCATTTCGGGAATTTATCGGGCGACTGTAAGAGGTTCCCCAGGGCAGATATTGCCATAAAACCATAATCCTTTTGATGTGTAGCTGACTCCAACTTGTCTGTGAATGGTGTGCAGAGAACCCTCCAAGTACATCCTTTCTGCAGGACCCCCTGCCGGGTCAATAAGTGTAGCACTGTTATGTAAACAATGGCCTGTGTCAGTGACTCTCTGGGGATCAAAGGGTTAATATCTTAATATCTGTTCACCATCCAGCAGTGAACACAAGAACATATATATATATATATTGTGGGGGAGGTAGTTTGGTAGCAGCACAGGTATGGACTCAACAGTCAGAGACAAGGACACAAAGCTCTGGTGCAACAGGTTTATTTAGAAAAAATGTCAAAAATAAATAAACCTTATGTCAGGTAAAACAGGCAAAGTAAAATACAGCCTTAACTTCAGGCAAATAAGAAAACAAAATCCTGCTTGTGTGAGCTTCTAACTGAACAGAAATAATCCTAGCTATATGTGTGGCTTGCTCCAGCTACACGATCAAAACAAAATAGCAATAAGACACAGGTCTGACCAGACTCTCAACTCCAGACATACCCAGGTGCCTCCACTCTCTTCCAGGGTCTGCCCTGAAGTGCAGGCTCTGTAGGCTTTTATGGGCCAGTAATGAGGCCTAGGACTTACACCTGGGCTGAGGCCTACTCCAAACCTGTCCTGGACCAGACATATGTCAAAAACCGGGGGCTAATATAGCGAGACTCCAGCACTCTGCCTGTCACCTTCTCACAAGATATATATATATATATATATATATATATATATATATATATATCTTGGCTTTCGTCTTGGCATACCAATCATACCACCACCCACCACCCCTATCCTATAACTTCCCTCCCCCACTAACCTACCCTACTCACCCACTGGATCTTCTGGGCTGCTGATAAGCAATCATCAGTTTAGCGGTCAAAGCTCCAGTGCCATCTTTCCTCCATCTTTCCGTGGAGGATAATGCCCATTGTTTATATGCTGTGAACTCCTTTAACACTAGAAGTCCAAGAAATTTGGAGCTCCCCCTTGAAGTCCTGAAATAGGGTCAAATGACCCTTAGTCCAAACTGACAACTCTGATGGCTCCAATTAGCATTTCCTTTCATTTGTAAATGTGGCCATTGTCTGAGGAATCTGCAGGGGGGAATTGTGTTGATCCACCTCAGGTCTTGTAAGAGAGTGTAAAGAAAAGAATGTAAGCTGCTCCTGAGTGTCTGCCCACCCCCCAGCTGCATTGTTGTGCTGGGAATATTTGCTAACACCTTAGCAAATTTGCATGCAGCCTTTTGTGCTGTGGGGGATGTGACTGCTTCTCAAAGTAGTCTGCGACTTGAAATCAAAGTACATCTGTAATGTCCTCCCATATCTTGGCAAGGACCCCAGTCGTCCCAGCGGGGAGAGACTGTCCGAAACTGTAGTGATGAGGCTGATGGAATCATTCATGGACAAGGGCAGAACTGTAACCACGAACAATTTCTTTACATCATTGTCACTTGCACAATGACTGCTTAGCCGGAAAACCACTATCCTCGGCACAGTCAACAAGAGTCGTCGGGAAATTCCTCAATCCGCTAGACAGATGGACCGCACTGAATTCAACACTCAGGTGTTTTCAACCACTGATGCCACACTGACAGTGTATGCACCCAAACGAAAGAAGGCCGTCTACATTCTCAGCAGCATGCACAGCGTGGTTGAGACTGAGGATACCAACAAAAGGAAGCCAAACACGGTCACACAATACAACCACACAAAGTGCGGTGTGGATGTAATGGACCAAATGGTGCGGGAGTACAGCGTGCGTGCAGGAACACGGAGATGGCCATTCGCCGTGTTCTACAACATGATTGACATGGCAGCACTGAATGCTCATGTTCTTTATCAGGCATGCACTGGGGTGCAGGAGAGACGGGTGGACTTCCTGGTTGAGCTTGCAAAAGAGTTAGGTGGCTCTCATGTGACTGAAAAGAAGGCATGCAAGGAGAAACTCCTTCGGCAACAACCTTCCACACCCAGCCCTGGCGAAGTGTCAGGTCAACCATCGATGCACGAACAATTGTGCAACTGAGAGATGTGTTTACTGCTACAAATACACGTGTGGCAAATGTACCAGGGACATACCCAGGCAGTGCCAGGTATGTTCCGACAGTGCAGACAGACTGCTGAGTGAGTGCTGAAATGCTAGTCACACAAGAAGGACATGCCACTCACACACACACACGCAGCCCCCCACAGCAGCCTATTGTAAATATGTGTGGAATTGTTTTATTCCTTGTATTTTTTTTATTATTTTCATAACAAAAATAAAAAGCATAGAAACAAATAACAGTTGTTCTTTTGTATATTTACATTTTTGTATATTTAGATTCAAGTCAATGGGTGCAGAAAAAAAAAAAAATCGCCAAAAAAAATCACAGCTACTTGCGATATTTTTGTGATCTGTCCCATTGGTCATATAGATCACTCCTCTGGGATTTTTTCGCACGAAAAAAATCGCACAAAAAAAAAAAATCGCAGGAAAATCGCACCTATGAAAAAAAATCGCACAAAAAAAAATTGCAGGTGTGCTTGGTGCCATTGAAATACATTGGCAAATCGCAGAAAAAAATTGCATCGCATTGCGATGCGATTTTCGCGCAATTTTTTTTCGCTAGTGTGCTTGAGGCCTTAGACCAGGGGTCGGCAACCTATGGCACGCGTGCCACTCTTGGCACGCGAGACTTATTCCCCTGGCACGGCAGCAGACTCCTCACCCAGCAGTTTCGATCGGACCAAACACGGCCGAAACGAAACTGCTATTATTATACTGTGGGGTCTCTTCAGACCCCCGAGTATAATAAGCGGAGCCCCCGGGGAGATGATCAAACATAAAAAACAATGTACTCACTATTCCACGCTCCGCAGCCGCTCTGTACTCTTCGGGCGCTTCTGCCTGCAGGGGCCACTATAGAGCATAATACCGTGTGCAGGGACCACTATGGGACATATACCGTGTGCAGGGGCCACTATGGGACATATACCGTGTGCAGGGGCCACTATGGGACATATACCATGTGCAGGGGCCACTATGGGACATATACCGTGTGCAGGGACCACTATAGAGCATAATACCGTGTGCAGGGACCACTATGGGACATATACCATGTGCAGGGGCCACTATGGAGCATAATACCGTGTGCAGGGGCCACTATGGGACATAATACCGTGTGCAGGGACCGCTATGGGACATATACCGTGTGCAGGGGCCACTATGGGACATATACCGTGTGCAGGGGCCACTATGGGACATATACCGTGTGCAGGGGCCACTATGGGACATATACCGTGTGCAGGGGCCACTATGGAGCATAATACCGTGTGCAGGGGCCACTATAGAGCATAATACCGTGTGCAGGGACCACTATGGGACATATACCGTGTGCAGGGGCCACTATGAAGCATAATACCGTGTGCAGGGGCCACTATGGAGCATAATACCATGTGCAGGGACCGCTATGGGACATATACCGTGTGCAGGGGCCACTATGGAGCATAATACCATGTGCAGGGGCCGCTATGGGACATATACCGTGTGCAGGGGCCGCTATGGGACAAATACTATGTGCAGGGGCAGCTATGGGACAAATACCGTGTGTAGGGGCCGCTATGGGACATAATACCGTGTGCAGGGGCCGCTATGGGACAAATACCGTGTGCAGAGGCCGCTATGGGACATAATACCGTGTGCAGGGGCCACTATAGAGCATAATACCGTGTGCAGGGGCCACTATGGGACATATACCATGTGCAGGGGCCACTATGGAGCATAATACCGTGTGCAGGGGCCGCTATGGGACAAATACTGTGTGCAGGGGCAGCTATGGGACAAATACTGTGTGTAGGGGCCGCTATGGGACATAATACCGTGTGCAGGGGCCGCTATGGGACAAATACCGTGTGCAGAGGCTGCTATGGGACATAATACCGTGTGCAGGGGCCACTATAGAGCATAATACCATGTGCAGGGGCCGCTATGGGACATATACCGTGTGCAGGGTCTGCTATGGGACATATACGGTGTGTAGGGGCCGTTATGGGACATATTGCTGTGTGCAGGGGCCACTATGGGACAAATACTGTGTGCAGGGACTGCTATGGGACAAATACTGTGTGCAGAGGCAGCTATGGGACAAATGCCGTGTGCAGAGGCAGCTATGGGACATATACCATGTTGAAGGGGCCGCTATGGGACATAATACCATGTGCAGAGACCACTATGGGACATTATTCTGTATAACGGTGTGTTTTCTATATTGAGGATGTGTTTTTGCACAGAAAACTCCGGCTTTGTTTTTTTTTTGTGCAAAAATGCACCAGTTTTACATTGAATGAAAAAGTTCCAAATATAGCTGCATCCAGATACATAGTGTGTATTCACCATAAGGATGCCGCCATACGGGGCTCCTGGACACAATAAATTTACCACTAATTGGGGGCTGCACATGGACTTCTAATCAGAAAGTACAGGAGTGTCCCAGGAAATAGCAGTAAGCGCATGTGTCCTAAAGCATCTGGTGGCAGCACTTCTGTGTTATGGTTTGTGGTATATGACTTTAGTTTAGGGGTCGTCAGACTTACAATTATTGACCGGCACTCCGAGTACCTCATCTTTGATTTTTTTATTAAAATCGGAACGCCGAACAAAAAAGGTTGCCTACCCCTGCCTTAGACAAATGCTTCTGGTCATTACTCACAGCTGTACCTTGCTCTAAAATTTCTAATTCTATTTAAAATATATAAAAAATGATTAATTGTTTCAGTGCTTTTTTGCTCAAATAAAACTAAACTAAATACAATATGTATAGTCTTTATATTATCAAATACAATAAACTGAATAGAACTAACTAGAAACTAAATGGCTAAACTCAATGGAAAACAACAACCTCCTGTGGTGTGACAGTAATGGCCTTAATTACAGAACAAAAGACGGTGATTATAGGATGTTAGATAAAATCCTTCAGGTCATTCGACCCGTCTCTGGGTTCCAAAGGTAGAAATGTTAAATGACCCCTCTCTGGGACTTCTAGTGTTAATGCTGTGGTGGCTCCATACCAATCTATAGTTACTATGCATGACTCACTAACAAGCTATGGTAAAGACTAGTCTTGGAAAAGCAAGAACTTTTCAAGAAACCTCTAAATACAGAGAACTTCTGGAAAATTTCTAATCTCCTAGTCAGAGACCACCCATCGACTTCTTCCCAACAAAAAGTAGCTTTACCTAAACAAGCCACCAACAGCACCATGGCAGAAAACAGTGACCCAGATGATGTCCTCCTAAACAACAACCTCCCTGTCTCTAAGTCTTTTATTAGTCAGGTACTGACAAAAGCCCTGAACCCCATTAGTCGGGACTTGAAAGGCATTAAACACAACATGAAACAATTGGAGTTCAGAGTAGATACCATCAAAGCTAATAAAACACAACTGGTAAACTATACTGAAGCTGCAACCACTTCCATCCGTTCTTTTCAATCTTGTCAAATGCTCTAGCAGATTGGCTGGAAGACCAAGACAATAGAGGGAGGGCAAATAACATCAGGATAAATGCATGTCGGAATCCGTACTGCCATAATCAGTAATTCCTACAGTCAAACAAATTTTCATCCCCCTGCTGGGAGCCAATTCACGTGGAGGAGATCCAGATCAAAATGGGCACAGAGCATTAGGATCCAAGCCTAGACCATCAGTGCCCATGCAGGCTATTCAACTCCAGAGTCAGGGGTGAAATCCTAAGAAAGGCCAGAGAGACAGGCACATTCCATAATGAAGATACACACCTTACCTTCTTCCAAGACCTGTCCACTGCTACCTTAATGAAATGACGGACCCTTAAACCACTCATTGACATCCTAAAAAGTCACCAGATTCCATACTGGTGGCTTTTCCCTTTTGGCCTTGTCTTCCAAGTAGGTAAAAATAACCTTTATAATCACAAACATAATGATCTCCCAGAAGCAATGACCACATTGGATATTTGTGACCCTCTCTCTCTCTCTCTCTCTCTCTCTCTCTCTCCCTCTCTCAGTTTCTTGCAAATGTTAACTCACATTGCATGTGCATATTAATCCTTGAATACAATTCTGTCATAGTAGGGGAATCAGGAGATTTCCAGTGAGCAGCTATAACTTGCCTAGTTGAGATAAGAATATGGGAGATGGAACTCTTCACCTCCTATTTGAAGTAGTGCCAACACTGGCGCTGCAGTAACAGGGATTCTAGAGATTGCTGACATGAAGAGAAATACTTTCTCCCAAAATGAAGCAACCACCGGGCATGTCCACCACAAGCAGAAGGTGGACCCAGGGACCACACTTTCTCCAACAAAGGGAGAATTGGAGGGGAAACATGTCAGATAGTCTATCTGAAGTTAAATACCATCTCATATGGAGCTTCTTTAGTTGTTCTACAAGGTTAAAGCACCAAGTACGTTTATGAAGCCATGTCAATGCCCATTACCATTGAGGGAAAGTGTTATGTGCACCCAATTCATGCTCCCAACTTTGCATATATGTAATTTTCTTATGCTTGGGAAAGGAATTTAACTGATGGTAAACTATAGATAAACCTTTTCCAAAACCCCTTTTATTTAGCAAGGCATTCTGATTTCCAAAAAAGGGAGTATTTCCAAACCTAATAAAGAATTTGTAAGTATTGGTAAAAGGATTGCTTAGGAAGGGCAAAGGTCCCTTGAAGCTGTTCAAAGGTTATCAGGTGGCAGTTCAAGAATAAGTTGCCAATGTGGTCAATACCTACGTTTGCCCAATTGTCTAAGGACAAACCCGGAATGTGGTCTAATGTAATAGATCTAATGAATACATATGATGCAGAGGGAGGTCTATAAGCTTATGTTTTTTCATCAACTCTCTCCAGATTATTAGAGATGCATTCATAGATAGTATAGGGTACTTTTTTGTAGTAGGGCATAAGTATTCTGCTTCCAACAGGTGGCGTAATGACTTCTAGTGGGTAAATCCCTTTTGTATATGGGCCCACCTTTGAATGTGTCCAATTGCTTCAAAGAATCAATGATAGCCACTTTTTGGTATAGCAGGAGATTAGGGACTCCCAAGCCACCTTGTGTGAGGCCCACAAAATGTCATCAGCCACCTCACCATTGTTGTTAATCTCAAAATAGTTCTGCAAATGTCTAGAAAAAGTGTCATGATTTAGTTTTTGACTTAAGGAGGGAGGAATTCAGTTGCCAATAAAAGGGGGACATTTTGGGGCATGATCTGACCATGTTATGTCCATTATTGTGGAGTTTTGGCATAGAGGGCTGGTATGGCGGTTAATCAGAAAGTAATTGATATGGAAATACTGTATGTCTAGAAATTAAATCTTTTCGAGTAGAATGGTGATATCTCCATATATCATGAAGATCTGCAGCTAGAACAAAGCGACTGACCTCCTCTCTCTCAGAAGGAGGATTACAATCCAAAACCCAAGAAATAGGGTAATTGAAATCCCTGCATACAATAAGATGCCCCTGGGTCTTCTTGGTGACATTTTTAAAGAAGGATTTGCGAAACCTGCCCTTTGGCCTATTGGTACCATTAATACTACACTAACACCATGTCCCAGTTCTTTTACAATTCAAGCTGACGACCCTCCCTGTAAGGGCATGGACTTGGATGAAACCCTTCTGAGCCACCCTAAAGTTCATAACCGCGTATGTGTAGCCCAAAGAGACTTCTTCCAACTTAATTAAACCCCCGATGCCTCTCCAATTGTATGAGAAACCCACAAAGCTTGTATTAGTGGTGAGCAGATTACTCTTGGTTCTCTGTTGAAAAAACAGAAGCAGACAGAGCTTAGATCACTACTTGCCCAAATCACAACACTAGAGTTTCTTGGGAAGAGGTCCCTTGCCCTCGAGACAGAATCTGACCTTGTATGAAACTCAACAAATGGAAAGTTGTCCCTGGTGAACTAAAATGGACAACACATTATACTCTGGGGTCTCTTCAGAACCCAGAGTATAATACACATAGGCCCAGAGGTGTCTGGTACTCTCCTGGTGATGTCATGCACCTGGGGTCACCGCTGAGGCCTGTGATTGGGACACAGAGGTCACATGGGCATGCTGAGTGTCAAGTGGTAACCCCGGGCACATGACGTCACCAAGGAGGCCAAGAGAGAGCAAAGGACAGCAGGAGGTAAGGGAAAGTGAGTATGTGATATAATATGTAAGGTAAGGGAAAGTGAGTATGAATGTTTTTTTTTATTTTTTACACCTTCCCTGGGCGTCTATCTATTATGCTCTGGGGTCTGAACAGACGCCAGAGTATAAGAATTTCACTTTCACTTTGACATACTGTAACTTCAGCTGTGTTTGCCTTAGAGAGCTAGAAATTGGATAGATAGGTTGCTAGGGGCCCTAAGAGTGGTATGCAATATGTTTTAAGCCAGTTTAAAATGTGGTTCATACCAAACTTGTTTGACTCGAAATGAGTCTTGGACCCAAGCCACCCAAACTCGAAACAAAACGAATCCTGAGAGGTTCGCCCATCTCTATATAAATTCTATGTCCACAGGAACAGAGGTTATAAACTGATGTCAAGTATGGTCAAGAGAAGCATGGAACAATCCATTATTTCTTCTATCAGTTCTAAATCAGGTGTCTCAGTGACAGACAACGACAAGAAAACAAAATAATTCCTAAACTTCTTTAATTCTTTTTATAATGTCCCTACCGCGCCTAACACTGAGGACTTAATTAACTAGTCTTTCTCTTTGATTAAGATCCTCAAGCTGAGTGAATCTGACAAAAAGAGACTTCTAGAGGCGATGTCTGGAGAAGAAAAAACTTCAGCATTCAATTCAATCAGTATCTGGGCCAGCTGATTTTCAGATTTTGTATTATAAAGCTTTTAAAGACATTCTCCTTCCTAAATACCAAACAGTTTGCAACTCATTGTTAACCAGTGCCTCTCTTCCTGGCCAGACCCTTTAAGCTCACATCACTTTCATTCCGAAAGAAGGGAAAAGACCCAGGTGAATGTGGTAGTAACTTTCCTATTTCTTTGTTAAATGCAGATCTGAAATGGTGGACCACGCTATTAGTTAGCTTTTGTAATGGGAAGAGAGGGAAAACATAATACAAATCGACTAACTCACCTCATCTCCCATGACCTCTTGGGAATCGATGCAGAGAAAGCCTTTGACAGGGTTAGCTGGGCCTTTATGCACTTTAACAGCATTTGGATTCCCTGTCTCTTTTATATCAGCAGTTTTTACCCACTTCTCGTTCCCAGGGCTCAAAATCAATAGCACCCTCTCCCTCATTAACATCCTCAATGGCACCAGGCAGAGCTGTCCCCTCTCCTCTTCATCTTGGTGGTGGAAACTCTAATGCAAAAACCAAGACAATCTCATTTGACCTAAGGACTAAAACTAGGTAGTTTCCCAAATGTGACAATAGCCTTCGCTGATTACCTACTTCTCATTATCACTAACCCTGAAACTGCCCTCCCCCACATCATGGATATCTTTTCATCCTATGGGATATCAAATTTTAAGATTAACTTTTCAAAATCAGAGATCTTAAATATCACAGCCCCTTAAACTCAACTATTCCTTTAACCCCTTCCCGACATCCGCCGTAATAGTATGGATGTCAGGTATTTAAATATGGTGGCCGATTAGGAGCTGAGTGGCCGCTGTAACCACCTGGTCTCTGCTGTATTATAAAGCTGAGACTCAGCACTAATGCCTACGATCAGTACCTGAGGCGCCATCTTCCCGGCAGTGCCTGGGCACCACCATTTTGCCGGGCAGTGACCGAAGCAACATTTTGCCGGCGGTGCTGAGGATCGCTGGCACCCAGAGTGAGTTCCAGGGCTGACGTCCCATTGTCTTGACAGCCGAGCGCCAACTAAAGGCTCCTAGACTTGTCTCCCATTCATTTGTATAGCAGGCTGCTTTATGCAGCCTGTCATACAAATGCCAATATTTTGCAATGAATTGCAATGTATTAGCATTGTAATGTATTGCATTAGTGATCAGATTCTCTGGTTCCCCTGGACGAAGCAGTGGCTGAAATGTGCGCCGGGGCGTGGTGTTGTTTACTCTGGGTTGCAGCGTTATTGTGGCTATTCAGGTATATACAGTATGGTATCCCATACTTAAAGGGGTATTCCCATGAACATAATCATATTTATATTTGTAGATAATTAAAGGTATTCTATCATTGGGAAAGGCATTTTTCAATAAAACCACGTCATAATAGCCTTTACAAAGGGTATTCTTCTCCTACCTTTATTTTTCTGAGAATTTTTTTTTCTTCTTTATGCAAATGAGTCTTCTCAAAGCACAGTGGGCGTTCCCCTGTGCTCTGAAAGCACAGGGGGCGTCCACTGTGCTCAAAGCACACACTCTTCTCAAGATCCAGCGCCACCTCTCTCTTCTTATTTTGACGCTTCTCCGCAGCGTCAGCACCCGCCGGAGTTTGTGCAAGGGATTAAAATCCTGGGCCAGTCGGCCATTTTCTTGTGGCCTCGTGTAAGAGGCCACATGAGAATAGCCGACTGGACGTGCGCAGTCGGCTCTGTCCAACGCGAAATGGCGGAGCCGACTGAGCATGCACGGGATTGAATCACGAATAGAGACTCGGCAGCTGATGCCGCGGAGAAGCGTCAGCAGAAGAAAGAGGCGGCGCTGGATCTTCGGAGGAGCGTGTGTTTTATACCTAGTCTATATGTTTGGATATTTTCCCTGAGTGATATATTATGTGGTTAACTCTCATCCCATTATGTATTGATTTTATTGTATGTTCAAATAAAATGTATACCTTTTATAATTTTTCCTGATATATATGTATTCAGTAGGTGGCACATTTATTTATTATATTTCTTTATTCGTAGCCCAATTTGGTATTACACTCTATATATGGCCAGTTTGACAGCCAAATGGACTGAATACAAATCTATAGGTCGGTTTTAGTACACATTTTAAATTTTTATTTAAAGTTATCTGCTTTTCCACATTACCCTATAAGTAAGCTTCCTTTCTAAAAGCATGGAACATCTTGAGAAAATAGTCGCCAGCATCACACTGAATAGGCCAAGTCATAGTCAATATAATGTACTACTGAAACATGTCAACAGTCCATATTTTTGGTGGCAACTGTATGTAACTGGGCCACAAAAGGGATAGGTTTTAGGTATATTCCACAACAACAAATACATTTTAAATAGTAACTTGACTTTTTTACTGAAAATGTTTTATTTCATTATTCACATGATAATCTTACTTAAGAAACACATGAGGAAGAAGAGGGTGATGACCCCGATACCACTATTATTGACACACCAGAGGACGAAGAAGTGGAATTATAAGTTTGTCTTAAAGAGGACCTTTCATGTCCTCATGTATATGCTGTTTTACATCAGAAGGGCGTTCCTGACAGTCTAGCTGCGCTGTGATTAATGCCCTCCCTGACAGTACTCTTACATAGACTTGATTAATGCCCCCTCTGACAGTACAGCACTATGGGCGAGTACAGAGAGAGGGGGCATTCCTTACAGCCCAGCGATGACGCTGAGCTGTGAGGAATGCTCAACCAGTACAAGTCTATGGGCGTGTACTGTCAGGGAGGGCGTTTAGACTGTCAGGAACGCCCTTCTGACGGTAAACCGTGAAACTAAGACCGCTGATATCTCCAGCTCCGAGGCACATACTGGGAAAAACAGCAGTGCATTGAATTCAGCGCGCTGTTGGCTTTCTAGCGGTATGTAAAACAGCATATACATGAGGACGTGAAAGGTCCTCTTTAAGAAACTCAGCCTGAACCCAGTGGTAACTCCAGAAGTCAGATGTTCTTACAGCCATATTGTTGCTGCCAACCTGTTCATTCAACTCCAAAAACATATGAGCCAAAAATATATCAATAAATCAATGATTTACTCAAAGGTGTTGGAGCTGTATCCAAAGACAGCCTAAAGGAGAGGAAGAACTGTATCTTAAGACCTTGCAACCCAGCTGCACAAAGTACCACTGGAAGCCATGCCTTGCGTTCAGGTGGTTCCTTATACAGTACATCTTCTGCAGAACCATGGGACAGCTCTTAAAAGCTTTATTTTTTTTAAACAAGATCAGAGCTACTACTCTGTGAAAAAGCAAATATGCAGCAAGCCAAGAGTCCATAAAATCCTTCTTTTATTGTTTATCATTAAAATAACACCTGCATATGGTCAACCTCTAACCAATGTTGAAGCAGTTACCAGTTATCAGCAAGAACCATCCCACAGTCAGGACAGCAAAGTAACCAGGGCCATGCCAGATATCCATCTGGTTTGAGTGGACATCACAGCTGTGATGCATATCCGTCTCAAGATTCAGAATCGTTACTTTTATAGATGTAGTTATCCTCTTTCCCTTTATTATCTTTACCAAACATGTTGTTACATTGTAATTTTTATTTTTCTTAAAGAAAAAATGAAAAAAAAAAAATTATTACACTAGGATATTGCCGCTTATATTATATCATAGTGTTATTTTACTATAACACTTTATTTTCTTGACTTTTATAATATTAACTAATTTGTATAAAAAAAAACATTTGAAGGTGCATGGCTAGTCGGCTACGCGAGCAGTCGCATGTAATTGAGCTCCTCAGCCCACGGACTAAAATCTAACACTATTCGGCTCCATCGTTGTGTTGCCTGTCTTTTAATTGCACCGAGGTTTTCCCCCACTCCTCAGTCAGCCCATCTGGGGCAATTGTTTACCGACAATTCGGTAACGGAAGGACTTTGAAATCCGCGACCTTCCATCACCATGTGGCTGTCCCACCATCTTTCATCCTGCACTCCACGACCTACATCTACTTCCATGCCACAGCATCGCACAGAGCCACTGCCTGGAATTCTTACTGGGCCACACCATATCTCCCCGGGACTCAGCGCAATCTGCCGCAGCGCATCTTCGAAGTCAGTGCTGCCAATGCAGGCCGTAACTGGGATCCGTTCTGGTTTCCTCACTTTCTTCCAGAGACGTAGCACCGATCCACTGTGTGTCACAAGCTCCTGGGCCCTTCACCTCTCTGTTCGTTGCATCCTCCATCACCTATCGGCGAAATGCTACACTGCGAGACTCCTATCCTCGTGGCACAGACCTCCCATCCTCATTTGTTATCGCTATCTCATTCATTTCCAAAAGGGATCCTGGATCATTAACATCCACAAAGCCTCCTATCAGCCTGCCATAGTCATCTGGATACATAGTCCCAATATCTACCTCCTGAACTGTTCTTCTCTGGTGCGACCCCAGTTTAGAGAGCATACCTGGGCACATCACATCTCTCTCTGAGGGGTCTCATCCTCCTGCTGCATCTCCCATCAACCCCCCATATTGGCTCTCCACTGCAAGCCCTAGGACCAATACTGGACACTCGAACCTCAGTTGCTCCTCTGGGTGGAGAGCCTCTTGGTGTCCTGTCTTGGGGAGGGGAGTGCTGATCTCCTACTCATCCTTCAGGGGGGCTCCTCACCCTCCCCCTGGCGACTCACCTGGATCGGACTCTCAGCTGCAGGTTCCTGGACTAATCTCAGACAATTGACGCTCTGTTGCTGCTCCAGCTAGTACCATTATCAGTTCCCCAGCTAGTACCATTATCAGTTCCCTGCCACGGGGAGGGGAGTGCTAGGTCATCCATCAGGGGGGGCTCCTCACCCTCCCTCTGACATATCTTCCATCAGTTGTACACATCTACTACTCTACAGCTCCTGGAGCAGTACCCTCCACCTGTACCCATCAGCTATCTTCTTAGACACCTGAGCATCATAATGCTCACGCTCCTATACAGACAATAGGCAGACTCCTCACATGCTTGCCACCTCTCCGCTTTCTGAGGCACCTTTCCTCGATCTGCAGCACAGTTGACACTTCACTTCACTCTGCCTGTTATGTCAGCTTAATTTCAATCCTCTAGCACAGTATAGCGACTCAACGCTTCTACTACCCCACACCTCAAATATCTTGCCTCCCTCATCTATGATATCTGCACACCCAACATGGTGAAATGCAAGAAACAATTCAAGTGGTCAGATAACAACTTGACAAATTATTTTAAATGGGATCGCAGCAGAGTTGGTGATGGCGGTAACACTCCACCTAGCCCTGCTGAAATACTCCCTCCATCTCCGACTTTTAACATTACCGCTGCGGGGAACTTCTTGAATGCAGTGGTCCCTGATCACTCAATGGATACTCCAGTCCTGCATCTGCCCCCTACCATGGAGTACATCTGTCAAGCGGTTAAAAATCTCCAATTCCCACAACAGAAAAGTCATCTCGAAGTTCCTACGATGGCGCCAAACTGTTCGTCCTACTACTAGTCCGGTCAAGCAAAAACGTTGCCTGGTCTTACCTCCCTCTACAGGACATACTCACTCCCAGCTTCAGCAAACAGTAGCTGCTCAAGTTCCAGACGGCGGCCTTGATGCATTCCATGCCTCTAATGGACTAGCTTCTGAAAGCACACTCAAGGATATGCTCTTAGCCCTCTGTAGCTCCTTACAAGCCGATATATCCCAACTTATTACACCACTACAATCCTCTGTTTCTGCCTTGGACGGCAGAGTGACACATATTGAGAACAAAATGGGAGACTGTACAACTTCTCACGACCTGGCAGAGGACTTTGAAAAACTTAAAACTAAATTAGTAGACTTAGAAGATCGTTCCCGCCACAACAATATCAAGTTTTGTGGTATCCCAGAGAATATGCCGCCATCTGAGCTACACTCTTAATTGCAAGACTTTGCTAAATTCCTGCTCCCAAACTGCCCTTCCACTGACCTCATAATTGACAGAGCACACAGGTTGATACATCCACACCATCTCAGCGATTCTATACCTCGAGATGTTTTGGTCAGGTTCAATTTTTTTCAGATCAAAGAACTCATCATGGTCCAAGCATGCAAACAGAGATCCTGGCCCACCAGATTCTGAGACATCCGCTATATACAGACCTCTTATCTAATACCCTACGTCTGTGCTGGAAGCTAATGCCCATAACTACTTCACAATCACAGAATCACAAAATCATCTATAGATGGGGATTCCCTGTTAAAGGATGGCACTGTTCATACTGTCTTCACTCTAAATAAAGGTAAAGATTTACTTCTTTCAATATACCACTCTCCTTGCCACAAGATGTGAGCAATCCTCTTCTACGTCTCCAACACAAACGCCGTCCTCCAACTGACTGTAATTGACTTCGATATAGGGCTACAGCCTTCATTAACACAGTATGAGGCCTCCACATGGTTTCTTTACTCCAACTAGCCCATACTGATACCCTCCATTCTATATACAGTATTACTGTATTTGTCTTCAGAACTGTAAGTTGGTTCTTATTTTATTTTTCTTTTATTATCTTGTTGAACTTAAGAATTTTCCAGTTATACTTACTAAACCTGTTATCCACCTTCAACACAACTACATATTGATTGAGTCTATAGACTTTGCCTTACCACAATAGTGCTCAAGTTTGCTTCTCTCAACACAAGGGGCCTTAACAGTCCTCAAAAACGAGTTTATCTTGGGAAAGAAGCCCTTTTATTACATGCTGATATTGTCTGTGTCCAAGAGGCCCATATACCACAAACTGATGCCACTAGGCTCCTACATCCCTCTTTCCTGACTATTCTTCATGCCCATTATGTCAAGAAAAAGAGAGATGTCCTTATTGCAATCAGGAACTCAGTAGCCTTCTCCTTATTGAACCATCAAGCAGACCCCAAGGTAGATACCTTATCGTAGTATGCCTTATTAATAACATACAATACACTGTCGTCAACGTGTATGCACCTCACCAGAGATCACTTCCTTTCCTTAACAAGGTCTACAGACACATCCACAGATTTTACCAGGTAGAACACTTTATGCCTCTCCCAGTTCTCTCTTCAAGAAAATCTACTTGACTTCTGGCAGGCACAAAATGCCTCAGAATGAGATTACACGCATTTCTCCAAGCATTGAAGAAATCTAAAGTGGCAAAATCAAAAATCCCGCACATGAAGCATCCAGAATTGACAGAGAAACTAACAGATCCTAGAAACATTGCTGGAATCTTCAGGGCATATTATTCACAATTCTATAATCTACAGGATCAAACACCAACACCTGCAAACCACCAGACCCTCATCTCTGATTTCTTGACCCATCTACAACTGCCAACCCTAACACCAAATCATATATTCACTTTGAACGAAACCATTACTGTTCTGGAATTGGAAGGAATTATCAAGACCTTACCTAAGGGTAAATCTCCAGGCCTAGAGGGATTCTCTAATGAATACATGAATACCTCCAACACTTTCATCAGACACTCATCCCCTACCTTCTAAGGTTCTACAATCAAGCCATGTCTGGGACTCTTCTTCCAAGGGAAAATCGTGAAGCATTAACCATTACTCTACGTAAACAAGGTAAATCCCCAGATTCCCCCCAGAATTTTAGACCAATATCACTGTTAAACGCAGTCCTCAAACTATACGCAAAACTACTGGCTTCCAGATTGACTCCCATATTACCCAACTTAATTGGGATGAATCAAGTAGGATTTGTCAAAGGCCGCCAAGCCCCAGATAATAACAGACCCATTCTTCAACTCCTTGACTCACTGGAGCGAAACAAAACGTCCTCTGAGCTGATTGCCTTGGACGCCGAGAAGGAGTTTGACCGCATCAACTGGTCCTTCACTTTCTCGGTGATGGACAGACTAGGATGTTCTGGGACGATTTTTCTACTCCTCCCCATCATCCAGAGTTTTTACAAATGGTATCATCTCCGATAGTTTTGGTATCCAGAATGGCACGAAACAGGGATGCGCGCTATCTCCATTGATCGTTCTTACCAGACAGGACAACTCGATTCATGGTGTGAACATCGCAGACTCATCGTACTTGATTTCTCTTTACGCCGATATTATTTTCTCTTTAACTCACCAATCAACTTCACTTCCCTGGGCAATAGAATTTTTAAAGTATTATGGCCTGCTTCCATTATTGATCCTTCTCATGCTGTGAAAATCCTCTAACATCCCAACAATTTCAACTTTGTCTGACATGCTCCATCAAACATTTCAATACAAAAAGACACTTTCCCACAGAGTGTTCGGAGATGTCCACTTTAATGAGAAATGGATGCCTTGGATTTCCCACAGACTTGCTCTCTCTTTACCTCCATGATCCACGACTGCTCTCATATACTCAGACTCTTTATGCCCCTCGCTTGAATTGCTTACACTGCATTAAACACCATTTGTACTATACTGTTATTGCACTCTATTTCTGCATGTTACTACCCTATGCTTTGGACACTCTAGGTTGTTTTAATCCTATCTCCTTTGTTATTGATTTTTTCTTCTCTTATGGCCTATCTTGAGGATAGACCATAAAAAAAATAAGCCCGAACAACCCCTTTCATATTACCCTCTAATGTCCCACACACACACTTTAATGTTCCCCCATAGGATGTTAGCCCCATCACTGCCCCCACACAATATAATGGCCACATCACTGATCCCCATACAGTATGGAGGACCTATGAAGGGGACAGTGTATGAGGGGGAATAGTGAAAGGGTCACTGCATGGGGGGGATAGTGAAGGAGACACTGTATGAGGGTGTGAAGGATCTCGCCTTGCCAAGCCTCTTAGCACACCTGCGACTAACCTTCTTTGCCTCCCACTCACGCCCCGTGAGCGGACCGGACCATAGGATAATACGAAAGACGAGCCTTCTAAATTTTATATATTTATTAACCCCTAAACAGGTCGGCACTAGACACTTAATACATACAGAGAATACATGTAGCAATTAACAAGCAAATACAAGTGGAAAGCAACATGTCACGGTGCACAAAATAAGAATGGGAGATAACAGAAAAGAACATATTACCAACACAAGTCTGTGATTGGTTCTCTGGCTCCAGATGATAATGGTGATGATGATGATGATGATGATGAAGAACTCAGGGCACGTACTTCAAAAGTCCAAAAACATGCATAAGCATGCTATTCTGGGGTCACCACCCTGGAAAGTCCTATTCGGGTGAATTTCAGCAGAACAACAGGCAAAAAGACCAAGTGGCCCTCACATGGCTGGCTTATGTGTTTTCCCTACCCCCGCCCAGAGTGATATCACTGGGGAGGGAAGTTACACCTACCAGCTTGGAGCCCCTGAACTAGAAAATGGTTCTGATTCCTTATCAGGTGACTGGATTGTCCAGCAAGTGGAAGGGGGGAACTCGGAGTGAGATCCTCTTCATATAGATACCATGGGTGGCACCCCAATTCCCTTTGGGTAGGGAGTTGACCATCTGGACCTTTCTCGAGCTCACAACAGCGCCATGATTGGACTGACCATGTGCGTCTTTCTTTGGGGCACCTACAGAATTTATTGGGGTAACTGTGGGCTACCCCCTTGGGAGATATGGGTATAAAACGATGATCTCTCTGATCTATAAGCAGTGCCAGGCTGATTGGCTGTACTGTGGCTCATCAGGAAGTCTCCTGGGGAGAGGTTGGATATTTGAAAAGGAGTGTTAATTACTCAGGGCAATACAATAGAGGGACGGTAATTAACCAGCAACAGGGATCCAACTCTGAGGGGGAGTTTGAACAAATGGTCCACAAGGGAAGGGGAGGGATCAGCTAGATACATATTTATACAGAAATACATATACGGGAGTCCCTGATCGTCACACCTCCCTCTTTTAGATGGTGCTTAGAGGAAGAAGGAGCCTATGCACCTCTTCCTCGAGCGCCTCCACAGCCTCACCACGTTAGGAAGCTTCCTACTGAGGTACTGCACCGGGTGCTCTTTCCCCGCTGAGTCAACCTGGGTCAGCATGGCACCAAGATCGTAGGTCCTGGCGTCTGTCTGTAATACAAGCAGACGGGATTCATTGTGCGCTTGAAGCACAGGGACGCTTGCTAGGGCCGCCTTCAGGGCCTGGAAGGAGTGCTCACAAGCATCCGTCCATTGGACGGCTTGCGGCAACTTCTTCTTGGTGAGGTCTGTCAGGGGAGCAGCAAGGGCACTATATTTTGGTACGTTCTTGCTATAGTACCCTGCTATGCCCAGAAAAGACATTACCTGTCGCTTGGTCCAGGGGGTTTGCCAGGACATGATTACATCCAGCTTCTCAGGTTCTGGTCTCAGGGTTCGCCCACCTACCCAGTGTCCCAGGTACTGCACCTCGCGCATGCCCAGCTGACACTTTTCCGGTTTGATGGTCAAGCCCGCGTGGTGTTCCTCCCAAGTGGAGCTGAAGACGCGATGTCGTCCAGGTACGCAGCCGCGAACCCTTCACATCCCGACAGGAGGGAGTTGACCATCCTCTGGAAAGTGGCAGGGGCATTCTTCATGCCGAATGGCATGACAGTGGACTCGTACAGTCCGAAAGGGGTGATAAAGGCCGACTACTCCTGTGCCTGCAGAGACAGGGGGATCTGCCAGTAACCCTGGCTCAAGTACATGATGGACAGATACTGGGCCTTACCTAACATGTCCAGTAAGTCGTCGATGCGTGGCATAGGGTACGCGTCATCGACTGTAACCACATTGAGCTCCCTGTAGTCCACACAGAACTGGGTAGTCCATTCCTTTTTGGGCACAAGGACTACAGGCAACTCCCATGCACTATGGGAGGGTTGAATCACCCCCAGTTCCAACATCTCGCCGATCTCCTTGCGCATCTGGGCCTGTACTTCCGAGGAGACACGATATGGCGGCCGCTGGATAGGGGCATGATTTCCTGTATCCACGTGGTGGAAGACCTGGTCAGTTCTTCCGGGCTTCCCGGAGAACAGACTGGGTAGGGTGCATAGGACATCGTTCAGTTGGGACCTTTGGGTCTCAGTCAGCAGGAGGTTCACCTGGGCACAGTGTCGGACTGGGATGTCTAGGGCCCACCAGTGGAATTGTTTCTAGGGGCCCACCGTAAGGACCCCTGCAGATCAGCAGTACCGAGACAGGGAGGCTAAAGGAAATAACATGTTGGGAGCCATGCTGCTCACCCACCATACCATGTGCACCACTGCACTACCTAAACTACAACTAAAGTAAACTAAGCTACACTCTGTATGGCAAGTGAACATCGTGGCTCCTAGAATTGTTGCCATTACCTGTAGCCGCGTTGTCCTGGAATAGCTGATCTACAGAGGTCCTGGCTGTTGTACCCCCGCAGATGTAATATAGATGGCCTATCCTAAGGACAATCAATATTAGAAAGATGGATAAATCATTTAAAGAGGTTGTCCAGGAATTGGAGCAACCCATGTGGCGAGCCATAGGTGTAAAATAAAAAAATAAATAGATAAATAAAAAAAAAAAAAAAAAGCGAACTCCGTTGTCTGCTGCCAGTGTCCATTCAGTCTCGTGCCGGCGCCTTGTTGCTGGGAGTTCTGCACCTCATGTGACTGCTAAGACCAATTAGGTACAGGATTTCTAGAAAAGAGGCGCCACCATGAGACACAGACACAGGCGGGGGAAAATGGGGTGCTGGGGATAGGTGAGTATGCTTTTTTTTTTTTTTTTTCAATTTTTACACCTGCCTGGCGGCCTCCACAGTAATCGCTCCAATTTATGCACAACCTCTTTAAAGGGGTTGTCTGGGCCAAATTTTTCTATGGTCACTTCACTGGTCCCCCCATACAGTGGCCTTTTCACTGATCCCCCATACTGTATGGGGAACAGTGATGGAGCTATGATATTGTGTGGGGGCAGTGATGGGGGGTAACATTCAGTGGGGGGTACATTAAACTGTGTAGGGAATATTAATGGGGTTGTCCAGGGTTAATCTTTTTTATGGCCTATGCTCAGGATAGGTCATAAATACTTGACCGCTAGGGGACTGACACATGACCCCATCAGCTGTATCGAGCCACTTCCGGCGCCCGTTCTGTACACAACACAGGGCCGGAAGCAGAAAGCTTCATTCACTCTACAGCAGCCCGGCGCCTTCACTGCAGCTCAGCTCCCACTGACTTCAATAAGTGCTGAGATGCAGTGAAGGTGCCCGGCTAATATACAGTGGACAGAGCTTTCTGCTTCCAGCCCTGTATTGTGTACAGGACGGGTGCCCGAAGTGGCTCCTTACACCTGATCGGACCGGGGTCGGACCCCTACAGATCAGGTATTTCAGGCCTATCCTGAGGAGAAATCATAAAAAATTCTGCTTGGACAACCCCTTTAATATACCCCCCTAATGTGCCACACTTTAAAGAGGTTGTCCAGCATGATTTTTTTATTTATTTATTTTATTTTTAGTCTAGGGGAGGTGAACCCCCCCCCAAAAAAAAACATACCCAACTGTCCCCGTGCTCCAGTGTCTTCCCAGCAGGGTCCGGTACTGCAGCTCCGCTGTTTTCTTTTGCTGGAAGTCCTCACTGGCACAGGTAGTCATGTTCATTGGGAAGAAAACAACAGAGCTGCAGGACCGAACCATACTGGGAGACACTGGGAACAGAAGAGTAAGTTTTTTTGGGGGGGGGGGTTTCACCTGCTCCAGCCTAATTAAAAAAAAAAATAAAATCCTGGATAACCCCTTTAATGTCCCCCAGGATATTAGCCTCGAGGGGCCACTATGGGGGGGGGGGGGGGGGAGAATAGTGCAGGGGCCACTATGGGAGGGAGGGAGAGTAGTGCAGGGGCCACTATAGGGGGGGAAGAATAGTGCAGGGGCCACTATAAGAGGGAGAATAGTGCAGGGGCCACTATGGGGGGGAAGAATAGTTCAGGGGCCACTATAAGGGGGAAGAATAGTGCAGGGGCCACTATAGGGGGGGAGAATAGTGCAGGGGCCACTAAAGGGGGGAAGAATAGTGCAGGAGCCACTATAGGGGGGAAGAATAGTGCAGGGGCCACTATAGGGGGGAGAATAGTGCAGGGGCCACTATAGGGGGGAAGAATAGTGCAGAAGCCACTATAGGGGAGTGGGGGAGAATAGTGCAAGGGCCACTATATTGGGGGTTATAGTGAAGGGACCCCTAGCCCATACAGTAGTCCTTTCACTGGTCCCCCCAATAGCAGTTTTGGGTGATTACTTACCTGTCTGCTCCCCGGTACCGCTACTTCTTGCTCAAGGCGCACTGATATAACGTCATGTGCGCCTGGAGCAGGAAGAAGCAGGAGGGCCCGAAGAACAGTTAGGTAAGTATCAGAACCGGGTCGGTGGCGCCACTTCTCCCCGTTTGTACGATCCGGTTATTAAAACCGGATTGCAAAGCCGGGGAGAACCTGGCAGCATCACTTACCTCACTCTGCTCCTCTTCCTGGGGCCTATGCATCGCACATTACGTCATCGCGATATTATGTGCGACGCACAGTGAGTCCTGGTCTGGAGCGCGGAGAGGTAATTGAATGGGGGCCTAACCGCACCTCAACTGCTTATCAAAAAAAAATGGCAGTGGAGGTCCGGTAGTACCCCATAAAGGCACCGGGCCCACCGGGGGATTCACCGGTTCCCGGGTGGGCCAGTCCGACCCTGCCTGGGCATCTTCGGGGGGACCCCCCTTTTCCCCAAAATGAGTGAGCAGGTCAACAAGGTCTTCCTCTTCCCCCTCCTCTAACAGACTGCATATCGGAAAGGCATTGGCTTCCCTGTCATGATGATCCTTCATCATGTTGATATGGAAGGCTTTATGCCTATTCCGGTCTGGATCAACTGTGACCAAGTAGCTGACGCTGCTGACCTGCTGGTGGATGACATATGGAACAGCTCATTTGGCCTGAAGCTTGTCCTGGGGCTCAGGGACCCATACCTTCTGCCCTGGCTGGTATGTTCTCTCACGGACATTCTGATCATACCAGCGTTTCTGGTTGGATTGAGCCTGGACTATGTTGTCATGTACCAGCTGCGCCATAGTCTGCATTTGGTCATGGAATTGCAGGACATACTCCACGACTGGCACACCTTGGATGGCTGTGTCTCCTTCCCAGGATTCTTTCATGAGAGCTAAGGGCCCATGGACACGTCTCCCATACAAGAACTCGAAGGGGGAGAACCCCATCGAGGCTTGAGGCACTTCCCGATAAGCAAACAGCAGGTGCGGGAGATAAGTCTCCCAGTCACTCCCGTGGGACTTAACTAGCATCTGAAGCATCTGCTTCAGGGTGCCATTGAACCGTTCACACAGGCCATTGGTCTGTGCGTGATACGGGCTGGACACCAGATGTTGCACCTCTGTTACCTTATACAGGCCTTGCATCAAGGCAGACATGAACTGGGTACCTTGGTCAGTGAGCATCTCTCTGGGAAACCAAATACAGGAGAAGATGTCTACCAGGGCCTTGGCCATTACATCAGCCCGAGTTGAGGACAGAGCGACAGCTTCTGGGTACCTAGTAGCGTAGTCTACTACCGTTAATATGAAAAGTTTCCCGGAGCGGCTGGGGATGGATAGGGGTCCAATGAGGTCCACAGCCACCCGCTGGAAAGGTGCGACTATGATGGGCATAGGTATCAGTGGGGCCTTTGAGCTTTGCCCCGCCTTGCCCACCCTCTGACAGGTGTCACATGAACGGCAGTATCTAGCTACGTCCTTCCCCATCTTAGGCCAGTAGAATAAGTGGCTGAGGCGAGCCTTGGTTTTAGCAACCCCAGGTGACCTGCCAGTGGAATGTCATGAGTGACCCGCAACAACTCCACCCGGTAGGGTTGGGGTACCACTAACTGTTTCTCCCTAAGCCGACTTTCCTCCCCCTTGGTGGGGATCATTTCCTGGTACAACCTTTCTTGGTCCCAGTACACCCTGTCCTTGTCAGACTCCGAGGGAGGTTGAACGGCACGCTCCTTCAATGTGTCCAGACTGGGGTCGACCTGGACAGAATCCCTGAACTCTTGGCTAGAATGAGACAAAAGAGGGATGCATGTTACATATCCGCCAGACCCTTCCGGCTCCAGGTTAGGAAGGTTAGTCACAGTGGTCTCAGTACCATCTCCGGGTGTTATAGGGGATGGCTCAAGGGTCAGAGCGCCTTCTGCCCTGTTCGCACTCTGGCTGTGGGTTACTACGGCAATACCAGCAGTCCGTCCCCCACCTGGATCGGCCTTGAGATCCCCATAGCCCATCTGACCATCTGGCACAGAGTCAGCAGTTGGGCGCTGATCTGAGGCACTGGGTGAAGTGGTTAAAGTCGCCTCCAGTGTCTCAGAGGAGCTACCCTGTACATTTTCACAACAAGCATTGGCAATTAGATTGACTGTACATTCATTAGCAATTGTTAATTCACACCGAGCTTCCGTGAGGTCTTGGGAAGAAAGGGTCACAAGCTGGGAGGGAGAAGCCCCCGCAGATGTTGGCGTGTCTACAGTCCAGGTCTCACTAGCTCCTGGCACAGGAGTAAACAAAGCATCATTAGCATTTTCGCTGAGCTGGGCTGCAGATAGCTCATTAGTATCTTCCCTGTTCTTAGCTGAAGGCAACTCATTAGCATTTACACTGACTTCCATGGGAAGCATTTCAGAGGGGGGTTAGAGGCCCCTTTTGCAGATATGACAGGTTGGGACACGTCATCATTATTCATAGACAGTTTATCACAGTTAGTTGGGGTGCTCCCCACCCAATATTGGGATACCCTAGTTCCTAGATCAGGTCCCAACAGTACGTTAGCAGGCAAATCAGACATCAGTCCCACGTCCCACATTCCTTTTCCCACACCCCAGTCCAGATGGACACAAGCCATGGGTACAGTGAATCGTTCCTGTCCAATTCCCCTCAGGGTTAGAGTTTTCCTGCGGATAATACCGTCCGGGGGGACCAAATCATGTTGCACCAGAGTAACATCTGCCCCAGTGTCCCGAAATACCATGACCACTTTATCCCCCACAGTGACCTGTTGACGGTTGGCATTGGATCGTGCCCCCACCCTCCCAACCACATACACAAATGAGCCACCTTTTGTGGCTTGGGGATTAGGGGGGTTTCTTAGGGCGGTTGGGGCACTCCCTTTGGAAATGCCCTGATTGGTTACAGGTGTGGCACCACCAGACCTCCCCTTGGGGCTTAGGAAAGGTCACCGGCGCACCCAGAGGTCTAGGGACAGGGGGAGTAGAGGGTCCCCCCAGGAGAGAGTTTGTCTTACCCAACTTGGAAACAGGAAGTTGTGGGGAGGGCCACCCGGGGCAGAGTTTGTCTTACCCCTCTCCAGCCATTGCTGGCAGGTTTCCGTGACATCTGGTTGGCGACAAAACGATCCACCATCACTGCAGCCGTGTGAATGTCCTTGTGTTCCCAGTCCAGGATGTACTTCTGCACCTCCTCGGTATAGATATTCAAGAACTGTTCTTGGAGCATAAGGTCCACGAGGTCCTCTCTGGTGGTGGCAGACTTGCCCTCCGTCCACTGCCGGAACTACACGCACAGCTGGGCCGCTACATCATCGTGGCTCTCCCTAGGTCTTTTCTGCAGGCCACGAAACTTTAGGCGGTACACCTCAGGGGTGAGCTGGTATCTCCGGATCAGTGCTGCTTTGACGGCCTCTTAATCTTTGTCCTGGTCCGCTGGTAAGTTTGTATTAGTATCTAGAGATTTTCCCCTCAGCCGGGGAGGCAGGTAATGGACTCATTCTGTCTGTGGTAGCTGGTACTGTCCACACACCTTCTCAAACCCCCGCAAGAAAGAGTCCAAGTCCCCGTTTGGTTTTAAGACTGGAAAGTCCTTGCATCGGGGCCTTGGTGCTTGGGCTGTTGGAGTTTGTGCAGGGGCAGATTGTGCTTTCTGGGAGATTTCCAGCCTTTTTAGCTCAAGATGATACTCCCACTCGGCCTGCCGTTCTGCTTGCTGTTCCAAAGGCCTCCCTCTCAGCCTGCCATTCACGTTCCTGGGCCTCCCTCTGCTGATATTGGAGGATTAGTTGAAGGCAACCATTAGAGTCATTGGGGCTTAGCTCCTGTAAGGCCAGTTGCAAATATAAGTCCATTCCCTCCACAGGGCGGTTGTTACTGGACCCAGGCATAGTGATCTCTGGGACAGGGCTAGTTGATGCCCCTCCTGGCCTGGCAATGATTTCTTGTCCCAACACCTCAGGACTTTGCTCCACCTCCTGCATGGCTGTGGCACCTTCTATATCAGCCATCTCCTGGAGTTCAGTAGAAGCCAGTTGCTGCATACCTCTGGTTCTGCTTCTGAGCCCACTAGCCATCCACTGGAAGCCGTTGCCAAATAAAAGACAGGATAGAAAAACAAAGAGAAAGGGAAGGGGACAGCACCGTACCAAACTTTCACTGTATCTTACAGCCTGCCCTAGTACTGAGCTCGCTTCATAGGATTTTGCCGCAAATCCCCAGCATCTGAGTGATACCACACACACAAACGTTTATCCTATATCCCACAACACTGCCACCACTGTGAACGATCTCGCCTTGCCAAGCCTCTTGGCACACCTCCGACTAACATTCTTTGCCTCTCACTCACACCCCGTGAGCGGACCGGATCATAGGATAATATGAAAGACAAGCGTTCTAAATTTTATATATTTATTAACCCCTAAACGGATCGGCACTAGACACTTAACACTTACAGAGAATACATGTAGCAATTAGCAAGCAAATACAAGTGGAAAGCAACATAACATGGTGCACAAAATAAAAGGAGATAACAGAAAGAAAAGAACATATTACCAACACAAGTCTGTGATTGGTTCTCTGGCTCCAGATGATGATGGTGATGATGATGATGATGATGATGATGAAGAGCTCAGAGCACGTACTTCAAAAGTCCAAAAACACGCATTTGCATGCTATTCCAGGGTCACCACCCTGGAAAGTCCTATTCAGGTGAATTTCAGCAGAACAACAGGCAAAAGACCATGTGGCCCTCAAATGGCAGGCTTTTGTGTTTTCCCTACCCCTACCCAGAGTGATGTCACTGGGGAGGGAAGTTACACCTACCAGCTTGGAGCCCCTGAACTAGAAAATCATTCTGATTCCTTATCAGGTGAACGGATTGTCCGGCAAGTTGAAGGGGGGAACTCAGGGTGAGATCCTCTTCGTATAGATACCATGGATGGCACCCCAATTCCCTTTGGGTAGGGAGATGACCGTCTGGACCTGTCTCGGGCTCACAACGGCGCCATGATTGGACTGATTTGGGGCTCCTACAGAATTTATTGGGGTAACTGTGGGGTGTCCCTCTTGGGAGATATGGGCATAAAACTATGATCTCTCTGATCTATAAGCAGTGACAGGCTGACTGGCTGTACTGTGGCTCACCAGGAAATATCCTGGGGAGAGGTTGGATGTTTGAAAAGGAGTGTTAATTTCTCAGGGCAATACAACAGAGGGATGGTAATTAACCAGCAACAGGGATTCAGCTCACAATAACTGAGCTGGGGGGGAGTTTGAACAAATGGTCCACAAGGGGAGGGGAGGGGTCGGGCTAGATACATATTTGTACAGAAATACATATACAGGAGTCCCTGATCGTCACAGAGGGGAAATAGTGATGTGGCCATTACATGCAGGGAATAGTGAAGTGTCCCCTTCACTGACCCCCATGCAGCAGTATTAGGTCAATAATTACCTGTCTGCTCCCCGGTCCCACTTTGTCTTGCTTCAGGCACACTGTTATGAAGTCATGTGCACACAGAGCAGGAAGAAGTGGGAGGGGCCAAGAGCAGATAGGTAAGTACCCAGATAGGTAAGCAGATAGGTAAGCACCCCTATCCCAGGCAGCTGATAGGCCACAGGCTCAATGCGGCTTCCTGCTCTACTAGTAGCAGACCCGGGTCGGGGCATCACTTCTCCCCCGCTTCTTGTATTTTTAACAACTGGATCGGCAGAACTGGGGAGAACAAAAAACCCCTCTATTCCTGTATGTATATATAATTGCTGTTTGATACATTCTATAAAATTTCTGAACTTTATATACAGGTATATACAAAAGCTTGACAAGTTTTTAAAGAGATCGTGATAACTTAGGTTTTCCATTAAAGCTAATTTTATCTTTAAGAAGTATAGAAGAAAGCTGAAATTCCTATTTTTAAAAGGTATTTATATTTTATTTTTATCTAAATGACTTCAGTTTAATTACAATAATGCCATTACATTGCATTTTGCCTTGCATTTTAAATGACCTATATAAAACAAAATAAAAAAGTTTTTGGTTTGTTTTCAACTTTCTTTAGGAGTCACAAATAGAAGGTAGAAATTACAGAAACCCATAAGAAAAATTGAGCAGTCGGTTATTTTCAAGGCAGACACAATACTTAAATGCAATAGCATTAGATCTAATCACTGTTTGCAAGCCAGCTTTTCTATGCTTCTTAGCACACAAAGCTTTCTTTTTTCCTTTTGTGGCTTCAGCTGCTATTTCAGAAAAGGAAAAAAAATCAATAAACCTTTACACCTTTCTGTCTTTTACCCCAAAAGGTGTTTTTTGGGTAGTGTTTTGTCATTCATAAGCTGTGGCGGCAAATCCTTGACATCATTCCTGGGCAGTATTGATCACTTCTTCTGTTCTGCCAAAGGACAAATAGAAATCATTTATCTGTCTGCAGTCCAAAACAGCAAAAAGACAAAAGGATCTGTCAGACTTCCACAACAATCAGCAGCTGAAGGTATTAGCAAGAGGCCAAGTTCAAAGGTTAAGGTTCATACAGGTTGTCATCAGTTTCTCACAGCTCTCACACTTGGCAAAACAGCTGGTTCTTATTAGCTAACTCCACTGCTGTGTAATAAGAGGAGGCAGCACTTGATAGTGGGAAAATTGTCTTGGTTTGATAAGAATACACAAATCCATTAAAAAAACATGTAAAGCACCTGTGTTTGCTGCCCAGTGCATATACCATATTAGAACAATCATAAAATTGTACATCTCTCAAAAACATAACAGTAAAAGCATCAAAAGTCTCTATTTGTTATTTTTTTATTATGTTTTTATTTTTTTATGTAAGTTGTCCAAATGGACTGGGTAACCTATTTATTAGATAATATCAGTCTAAATTAGATTTGAATCATTTTTTAACCTTATTTTGTAATTTAATATTATTCTAAAAACTAGCATACAGCCAATATAAGTGAAAATGGTCCATGAAAAGACTCAATACATTTTTGAAACATTTGTGTAAAAAATGGCACAAAAAACTTATTATTATTAAAACTTAAAAATTATGGAGGACATGGTCCTGGTTAATTACATGTGCTACATGAGCCTAGTTTCTAGTACGTTTCTAGTTTTAGCACTTTATCACAAAAGTTTATTTTTGCAGAATCAGTTATTTTCCACTAATCCTAGAACTACTCCAGTACTCCTTTGCACACAGCACAAAGATATGTATCTCTCTGTCCCTTACAATCTGCTGAAGACTTCTTTCTGAATATTAAAGCACTCCTCTCTGAACACACCCACCCTATTCAACTCACACGTACTGTATCTTTGATTCTTCTTGCTACTCGCACTATATCTCTAACACTGGGTAACCACAGCAAATTGCCATCATAATATTTCCCTCACATCACCAATCAACTACCACACATTTCTGCAAACTCTTAAACCTCAAACCTGTTTGCTTGACTCCTACTCCTCCAGCCCCACTCCTCAGAACATTATGGAATGCACACTGTGTTTGCATAAAACTGTTTGACATTCATGAGTTCTGTATCTGTCATAACTTATCATTCCTGGGCCTAAAGAAAATATCTAGATAGTGACTGAAACAATCTGACACCACTTTCCCTGCAGCACTATCGTATGATGGCGTTCAAGACTTCCTCTCATATGGAATCCATACTATCATCCTGTGTGATTTTAACATCCTTATTGACAAGTGTATTCAGCCTCCTTAAAACTCCTTACTGCCTCCATTGGCCTCCACAGTGGTCCTCCACAGTCACTCACAAAGAGGGATTCATATGGACCATGTTTTCAATCCCTTCTGTTTCCTATCCAATTTCTCAAACTTGCCTTACCTCTTATCTGACCACAACTTACTTTATCAGGCTGTCTCTCTCTCCCCCCCCCCCCCCCAGTTTAGAAGCTAGCACACTCTCATAGACATCTAGACATTCACACATTCTCTTTTTTCTACCAGCTTCTGCCATTGCCTCTATATCTTCATGTTATGGAGAAGCCACTGCTTTCTATCATATCAATAATTTAACAGCTTTGTTCATGACGTCAGACACTCATTACGTGCATGGAGGATGGAACACATTGCCGAACGCTGCAAGGAGGCCTGAAAGAGGTGAGGGAAGGTGAGTATGAAAATGAGTATGAGTTTCTTTTTTTTATATCTCCCTTGGGCTTACCCCGGAGTATAATAATGTACTATAAATCATGTTGCGGCGGATATATTTTTAGTTTTCCTGAGGCGAATGCCAAACTGTTCGGTTTTGGCAAAAAACTAACAATTTCGAATATTCGGATAGAATTTTTGATAAAAAGCTTCCCACCCTACTCTTCCATTTACACCTTACTATCAGTGGCTCAATCTGATCTCATCCCACCTGAACCCATACCTGTGTTTAGTCCTAAACCATCCCTTAATCCATTATTAACCCCTAAACGTACTGCGGCATACTATTACTATTAGTTAATGCTCAGTGCCGCAATAGTACAGCATTGTAATGCCGCAGGCACAGAAGCTGAGGGCCAGGACCAGCCTCTGTAGATGGAAGATACTCTTACTCTGGCGGATTAACCCTCTAGATGCCGTGATCAATAGCAATCACGGCATCTAGTGGGTCCGGGGGCAAGATTGCTCCCCCGTCGCTCCAACTCCCCTCGATAAGATTGTGGGTTTCGAGGGGGTTTTTTGAGCCACAGCCTCTTGGCTGCCTATACACAGTTCCAATAGGAACTAAAGTGCGATGTTCATTGCAATGGGGATCTGAGATCCCAGCTTCAAGTCGCCTTGTCGGACATGTAAAAAATTTAAAGAAAAACACAAACATAGTAAAAACAGGCACTAATAAACAAATGAATAATAAAAAGTAAAAAAAAAACACCTTTATAACAAAAAAATAAGCAAACATGTAAGGGATCCCCATGTATGTACTGTATAAGTCCCCACTATCCAAAAATAGCATTATTTATCCCACATCGTGAACGCCGTAAAAATAATATACCACAATGCGCAAATTAACAAATTAATTGGTCAGTTTGCTTTCCCCAATAAATAACAATAAAAAGGGATAAAAAGTCATACATACCAAACATTGGTACCAATAAAAGGTACAACTTGCCCTGCAAATGAAGAGCCCTGATATATCTCCGTCAACAATACAGTAAAAATGTTATAGGTGTCAGAATACGGTGACACAGGGAAAATCTTTCATTTTCAACAAGTGACGTTTTATTTGTAAAAGCGGTAAAACGTAATAAAAACCAATATGAATATGGTATCATCGTAATCGTAATGACCCGCCGGACAAAGCTGCCCTGTCATTTTTAATGCAGATTGATAGACGAAAAAACAAAATGCAAAAAATTATGATAGAATTGTGTGTTATTTCCCATGGACCCCCAAAACACGTAAATAAACGCTAATCAAAACATTATATATACCCCAAAATGAAAGTACAACTTGTCACGCAAAGAATAAGCCCTCACATAGCTATATTGACAAAAAAATAAAAAAGTTATGAATTTTGGAAGACGAGGACGGGACAATATGAAAAAGTCGCAGAGTAACATCTTCCCCTCTTACTTTAAAGGGGTATTCCCATGAACATAATCATATTTATATTTGTAGATAGTGAAAAGTTAAACATTTTTGCAAATGTAAGTAGTTAAAAATTATGCAAAGTTTTAAAGATTTTCTCTATCTTAGTGGTGACAGTCTGTTGTCTTAATCGGTTGCCAATGGGTACGACCACCAATGCAGAAACTTTTTATACTCTGGAACTTGTCAGGAACCCACCCATGATTTTCTTATTGTAGGTGGGTTATCAGGCAGGGACACTACATGTATCAGAAGATATCCCGGCCACAATAAGGGAAATCATGGTTGATTTTCTGACATTAGAAAGGTCCTGCGTTTATGGTCGTATCCACTGGCAACCGATCAAGACAACTTGTGACTACAAGATATTTAGAGAAAATCTTTAAAACTCTGTAAAATGTTTAATTACTTATATTTGCAAAAATGTTTAACTTTTAATTATCTACAAATTTAAAAATATTTATGTTCATGGGAATAACCCTTTAAACAGCTAGCTATTACTCCCTTCCTCAAGAAGCCATCCCTTCTCTGTCCAGTTATTGTCTTTATTATTACTTATTTATTTTATTACTCTCATTTGTCTCAAATCTCCTCAAAGTGACCTCCCACCTCTAATCCAACTTATTCTTAAACAAACTATCCTAATGATTTAGTAACTGCCAAAGCCCAATGTCATAGATTCACATGTCTTTCAGTATTAGTACTAATGAACTACTACTACTAACTACTACTGTTAACAGCAATCAAACTTATCTCTTTGCTCCCCAGCATTCCAGTTTTTCTATTGAATATATATCCTCTTTGTTTATATCCTCATCAGTAGTGAGCAAAAGTTTCAGGCAAGTGTGGTCAAAAATGTTGCAAAGTAGCACTACTTTCAAAAATAGAAGTGGTAATAGTTTTTTTTTTTTTCAATGTACAAGAATACGTGAATGAAAAAGTTAGAAATATAATTCAAAGGTGTGATCATCCTTTGGAGGAGTCCTGGAAGTGATGATATGGTCCCCACAGAGCCCTGATCTCAATACTATTTCCAGTAGTTCCTTTAACAACTGTGTGCAAAGAGTTGAAGGCAAAGGGTGGTCACACCACATATTGATTTGATTTAGACTTTTCTATTATTCATTCTAATAATTTCTTAATTGGAAAAAATGAACTATTTATACTTCTACTGTTGAAAGTATTCTTATTTTGCATTACCTTTCCCGAACCTGACTAAAACTTTTGTTATACTATACATTCTTTTTTTCTCTAAAATTAAATATTGATCAAACAGGTCTTATCGTTTCCTCACCTCACAGCTACCTCACATATCAATCACAGTTAAAAAGGTTGTCTGGGATAAATTGATAATTATAAATTAAGCTAAACCTCCTTCTACCCTCTAAATTACTCATTGTTCCAAAAATCTATATTTACCTAGATTGCCAGGCACATTTTCTGATTTTTCGGTGACAGGGAACTTGTAGTTTCCCTTTCAGAAAACGGAACATCACCTAACTCAACCCCCACCCCATCATACTTACCTGTCTTCCGGTTCGGAGCTTCTAGGCCCGGGACATTACTTCTTCTGGGCGGCACCTCCTCTTCTAGACTTTGCTGGCCGTCCATGCCTGCATGAGTGCCGGCATGTGCAGTAGCGCACCTATTGAAACATACTTCTCTGTGGTTTTCCTTCTAATGATCTTGCACCTTGCCATGTTTTTTCTCTGCCTCTACTCTATGTCAAGCTCTTCACTAGCTACCTTTTACTCAATTTCATGTTTTGTAGTTTTATGGTTATTGTACTTGTTTTTGTATTATGTACAGTATATAAACCTCTGGAAAATAGAATGAAATTAATGGTGCTCTAAAAATAATGAGATGTATTTCTAATGCCTGTTCGTGTATTTCAAACTGCAACAAAGATAGAAACACTATGTAAACCCATTTTAGATCACTTTCACATGGTCAGTATTTAGAAGTAGTATTTTGTAAGCTAAAAACAGGAATGTATTGAAAGCACACAAGAGTTACAAAACTTTCCACTAAACTTTTTCTTGTATAGCCTACAAGTAATGATAAAGCGGCCTCAGCAGCTTTAGGAATGAACCCAGGACATCACAGCTAGTGATGTCATGTGTCTTTCACTGAGGCCGCTGATTGGCCTCAGTAGTTAATTGCAGAGAGAACTTCAGCCAGAAGACAACAACGAACCTCCCCCGTCCTATTTAAAAAATCACAATTTTGCCCGGACAACCCCTTTAACTTACTGATTCTTTTTGTTGTGTGGAGACTGTAGAGTCAGTAAAGTGAGTCTAATTTTTAAAGTTTTTCAATCAACTTGTAACCATTGCTCAGCCTTTAAACAGTAAATGTGGGTATAATTCTTGTTTATATAATGCTACTGTTAATTTGTGGACAAGGTTCTGTGTGAAGGGCAAATGTGAAGACACAGTAAGGTGCATCTAAACAACGGGTTACTGAAGAATTTCTCAGATAGATACCAGCCTAAATTTGAAGTTGTCTCTGCAAAGTTCATGAGCCACACTAAGCACTAGAACAGTGCTTGATCAGTGTCTGTTATCTTTGTATGTAAATTCAGAGATAACTGTACAATTTAGAACAAGCACATCTTCATCTCTGGAGTATGCTGCTGACCTGAGCTTAAAACCATGGTATAAAACCATGGTATAAAATTAAAATAGGTTTGGATATCAAAGGATATGCAGCAGTATCTCTGTAACGTCTCTGCATCACCCTCCGTCCGCACGCAGCGGCACAGGAGGCGTGATCAGTTTGATTCCTTGTTTAAGATTCTTGTTGCTCAGTCTGAACACTGTCCTAGACTATGTAATTGATTTTCTACCACACCCGTCTCAGCACCTTGATTTTCCTCCGCTCCCCTAGCAATTCCCTTACAGAATAGCCAGCCCTAAATTACCTTCTGCCATTTGCTTCCCTCCAGATCAGCAAGGATCCTATCCAGGGCCTTGCAGCCAAGATGGAGGGTTTGGCAGGCCTGATAGCTGAGCTAGCTAAACAGGTTCAGACCCTTACTGATGCTGCTGCAGCATCCCCAGTTGTTTCTGCTCCTTTCAGGTTTAAGATGCTACTCCCGGATCGTTTCTCGGGGGACCGAGAAAAATTTGAGACTTTCTGGGAGTCTTGTCGCCTGTATTTCCGGATTAATCCACATGCATCCCAGGGCCAAATGGTGGAAGTAGTTATATCCCTCCTACAGGGGAATCCACAAGCTTGGGCCCTTAAACTCCCTCCTGGGGCTGAGAAGTGATCAGATTTTGAAAACATTTTTTTGTCTTTGGGGTCTATATATGATGAGCCAGACCACATTGGACTTGCAGAATCGCAACTCCTCACCCTGTGGCAGGGCAAATGCTCTGCTGAGGAGTACTGCTCAGAATTCCGTAAGTGCAGTGTAACTGCAGGTTGATGTGACTCAGCTCTAAAGGCCCACTTTAAACAAGGCCTATGTGACCGTGTTAAGGAGGTCTGGGTTGGTCAACCAGATCCCCCTACTCTTGAGCAGGCTATGACATTGGCTGTCCGTATTGACCGTAGAATCCGGGAAAATCTTAAAGAGAAAGTAGGGTCTGTTTCCGCTAAATTTTCTGTCTCTTCCCCTCTCTCTCCTGATAAACCCACCTTTTCTCCCATCACTCCTGGTGAGGAACCTATGCAACTGGGAGCTATGGAAGCCAAGACTCGATGAGAGCATCATCTCCTGAATAACCTCTGCCTGTATTGTGGTACTTCAGGTCATATCATCTGAGACTGCTCCATCAGACCCCACACACCAGGGGAAAAGCTTCAGTGCCTGAGTGGTAGTCGGAAGAACCACTCAGGCAACCAGGTATTTGCCAGAAATAACAATTAGATGTTGTTATCTGTGTCTCTGTCCTCTGGGACAGATCTGTTTCTGGCCAGGCCTTAGTTGACTCTGGGTATGCGGCAAACTTTGTCACATTCTCATTTGTCTCAGCTTTAGGCATTGAGCTTTTGCCACTTGACACTCCTCTGGCGGTTACTGGAGCAGATTTTGCCCCACTGGCCAGGGGTAAGGTCCCATTCAAGACCCCCTTAATCACGTTGCAAGCGGGTTCTGCTCATTCAGAGATCATGAACTTTTTTGTTATGGAGCATCTGTCTTCCGATATTATTTTGGGGCTCCCCTGGTTGAACCTCCATAACCCTATTTTTGATTGGGGTAAAAGGGAGTTGGTAAAATGGGGAGATCAGTGCTCATCCCACTGTACTGTTTTGCACACCTTAGACTGTGTCAGTGAAGAGACGGTCTCAGCTGTAAAGGTTGGAAATGCCAGGCGAATAAAAAAAACGTTTGCCTGGTCCACCAGTGCCTGTTGTTGTTGTTCAGAGAGATCTTGAATTCAATGCAGAGAAAATACCGGGTCCTTTTAAAACTGATTTGTCTGGTGAGGGTCCGGTGGCCCCTCATAAAAGGGGGGGGTACTGTAACGTCTCTGCCTGTTCAGGTCTCTGCATCACCCTCTGCCCGCATGCGGCGGCGCAGGATGCGTGCTCAGTTTGATTCCTTGTTTAAGATTCTTGTTGCTCAGTCTGAACACTGTCCTAGACTATGTCATTGATTTTCTACCACACCCGTCTCAGCACCTTGATTTTCCTTCGCTCCCCTAACGATTCCCTTATAAACTCCTTATATGGCACACAATCGCTAGTAACATATACTTTTAGTTTAACCACAGAATATTTTATCTTTCACTGGTTATTGATTATAAAGTGATTAGGTCTTTTGGGTAAGTTAAAACCACAGTTGGCTTCACATGAATCTTTTCAATATTTAAATTGTATTATTATGTAGGAATTGCTCTTCCAATCTCTTATTGAATTTTTTGATTGAAGCTGTTTCCAAAAAAGGTGCTATGGTGAAGATTTATGGTCTGTTACAAGGACCTGAGGTGGTCTTTCCAGGAATATGAAGTTTTAAAAATGGAAGGAGGAGCTTCCTGGATTGACTGAAAGAGAATGGACTTCATTCGTTATATCTGTTTGTAAAATTACACACAATCTATCCATGGGCAAATCTCAATCTCACAGTCTCTTACTTCTGACTAACTGGGACGCTCCTGATGAATCACACAAAGGGTCATTAATAAAAATGGGCATCATAGCATAGTCCAGGAATATTCAGTCATAGAAACTTGCCATGACACCCTTTTTGTACCGCAAGGTCATTGGGGTTTTTATTTCTCAGTATCTCTTGAGTGAGCTCTATTTGCACCCCACAATCCGTGTTGTGAATGTGGATTTAACACCAGGGCTTTTGCTCCTTCCAAGTCAGATAGCTCCAGCCTTTGCACCAAGTTCGACTTATGATCCTCTGCTTGTCCTTCACTTGCATTTGATGCAGATGCCTTGGCTCTTTACTCATGTGTAGGCTCCAACTTCCTTCCTGCTACAATCTCTGAGGCATCTGATTTCCAACCACTCTCAGCCATCTCACACAGTTCTGTCACTAAAGTCTGCAAGAATATTCTGGAGTCTATTAAAGTCAGCAGAGACCTCACTTGAGGTCTGCTACTTCTCCAACTCCAAGTGTAAGCAAATATCATAGTTTCTCAGGACTGCAATTGTCCAGTAACCCTTGGGCCAAGTAGGTGACCTTTCTGCACACTACCAGACCACCCAGTAATTAATAAATAACTGCTCTTCTGTGCAGTCAACTTGGATAAAGCCAAAGACCCTCTTCTTGTTGAACCAGATAACAACTCCCCGCAGAAAGTGGTCTTCCATGATATCTACTAAAGGACCTCCCATAAGCTCCCTCAGCCTCCTTTTAGGGACAGTTTCCGCATAATTGTCACCTTTTAGTACCATCCTGACAACTATGCTAAATGTAAAGTTTTGGCCAAGGTCCTGTGCAAAGGAAAAGGGCAAACACATGGACATAACATGGCCACATCTGCTCAAGTATCCATGTTCGCCTGTGGTTGCTGCCCATCACTGCCAATGTACGTGTCAGTCTTTCTGTTTTAGGGTGGCATTAGGCAGTGATCACAATAGAAAATGATTTTACTGGCAAGTGCAGCCACATCCTAGGTGCATCAAACAGCTCATTTGTATGCAGAATAAAAGTTGAATTTTTCAGTATTATAATTACACTTTCATAAGAACAAATGTGCAGTAATGTGAAAAGAGTGGCCCCTACAATAGCATATAAATGGTTTGGAAGCAGTTTTGGGGCTAGTAGAATCCCCTTAACTAACATGATATAACAATAACAATGTACTGTATACAGAATGGTATATATATATATATATATATATATATATATATATATTATGTTTTAGTTAAACAGTTTTACGGACCCAGCAATACGTTTCCATACTGTTGAAACAAAGGTACTGTATATTGCACCTGCCTAATGCAGTTTCTCAGCATGATAGAAGTATATATTGAAACATTTCTAAATGTATATGAAAAATGTACTGCTCTATATCAGTGTGATTTTAGCCTTAAACAGCACTTAGCTTTACAGCTGTGAGATATTAATATATCTGCTCTATTGTATACACTTTACTCTGCATCTGTATAAATATTGTACTAATATGTAACTTTTTTCATTCTCCCTGGCTGCAGACAGCATATTCTGTGATTCTGTTCTGTATTGTTTTTGGATTTTATCATATTTCCAGCTATGTGTTCTACAATTTTACTACCTGATTGAACTCATATACAGCATGCAATATGTGGCATACATTGAAATAGGGTTGTGTATAAATTCACGCTATACAATGTCATAGAACATTTAACATAAATCTGCTCAAGAAAAATCTGTGGGAAACTCATTGAAATGCCATGATATTATTCTAATATTAATTTGAAATATTTTGTGGCAAACACATCACTTTTCACCTTTCCCAGCAGTGTCCTAATCATCCTTAAACAGCAGACATCCTCCCTCACTTATGAATATGTAGAACGCCTGGACATAGACTCCAAAAAAGAAGTGACATTTTCAATCCAACAATCATATAGATTGAATTTCTCACTGCCTAGGATTAAATATTTTGCAAAGCATCCTTAACCCAGGATTAAAGCAGAGAAAAAGACATTTATTTCTGGTTCCATACATATTTATTTTCATGAATGAGACCTTTCTTTCCATGTATCATGCATATATTGCACTAGGAAAACATCTGTATCTGCAACTCTACAAAATCAGGCATAAAATCTCACTTATTTATTCAAGGTAGACTATAAAAATACATATATATGTCAATGACACAAACAAGGTCATAAGAAACCCTGGTGCTTCAAAGAGTATATCAGGGATACAAACCCATTTCACAAGACTATTGTTGTATGTATCCTCCTGTGCATCCAACTTCATTTCCACTTCAATTTTATCAACCTTCCGCTCGAGACTCAAGGAGATTGGAAACAAGCACTGACATGAATTAGTCTTGAGATTGACTGATATGGCTTAACCCGGGGAATTATGGGTAGAACATTTACTTGCTTTACTTTTTTTTTTAGGAACTATTCTTTGTCAGTCACCTGTCAGGATGTCACCAATCCAGTTCACAATGACAGACAAAGAAGGAAGGTTTTTGATGGAGTAAATTGCCACATGAACAGAAATGTGGTTCATCAGAATTGGCAAATGGGTCGATGTTAAAGAAAAGTTTTTGGCTGAAGAAAGGATTTCATATCTAGAGAGGCTTTTGAAAAGACCTTGATACATACAGTGTAGATACACGCACACACACACACACACACACACATATATATATATATAGTGAGAGAGAGAGAGAGAGAGAAATAATGCACAGACACACTAAAGAGAGTATCTCTATGTCTTCATTGTATTTTCATATTTACTTACAGTTTATGTAAGTAAAATTGCATCTTTGTATTGAATTTCTGAGGCAATATTACTTAAAAGTAAGGGTTTTTACTTAAAGTTTTTTTTTCCCATGAACATAACCATATTTAGACTTGTAAGCAATTAAAAGTTAAACATTTAGCAAAAATAAAAAATACAAAATTCTGAGTTTTCAGAGTTATCAATTTTAATGGTGATGGTCTGGAAATTGGCAGGGGAAAAAAAATCCTGCACGGAGGACTTTTTCCTCCAACTGTTTCAGTTTTAAAACAATGGACACTCGACGGACCGCATTAGAGTCAATTGTCTGACTCCATGTGTAACTGTTTTTTTTTGTTTTTTTTTTGGTCTGACTATTTGTTGTTCTGGTCCTCCAATGGACCAGAGCAATGGTTAGGCAACACTAGTGCACTAGTGTGAACCTAGCATAAGATAGTTAGAGAAAAATATGTAATTTGTTATATTTGCAAAAATGTTAAACTTTTAATTGTCTGCAAAATTAAATATGGTTATGTTTGTAGTTAAACAGACCTTCCTCAGTTTGAGAGAGCTATCTTAAAGAAAAAGTATTCTCTAGCTTTAGAAAAATTGTTCTGCTTTTTTACAGAAACAGCCCATGTGCACCACAAGCTGTATTTGGTATTGCAGATCATCTCCATTCACATTAATACAAATACAAAAATTACAGAAGCACTCTAAACAGCATCAAGATCTATATACATAGATCTGACAATGTATTGCTGCTATTTGTTATATACACATATAAATTTACTATTATTAGTTACTATTTATACATATAAATGTGAGGTCCTTCATATACATTATTGATCAAGCTTGTAAAAGTCCATCTGCCTTGACAAGGCCACCTCAGATGGGACCCTACACTAAAGCATGTGTCTCCTGGACCTAGAATAGGCCCATGGTGTGAATACAAGGCAGATAGGATACAGAACCATGCTCCATTTCAATTAAAGTAGCCTAATTAGTAGATTAGTAGATCCTAATCTGAAGTAGGATCTAAGAGTGTGCTCTATTCCAAATAAATAGTCTTGTGCAAATGGAAGGAGTGCAAGTCCAATATAGAGGGAACCATACCCCCCATGTACTATGCAAAACACGAAATTTAAACAGCACATCCCTATGTGAACAGGTGCAAGCTGCTATGGCAGTATTACAAATACAAAAATTACAGTAGCACTTTGTAAACAGCACCAAGACCTATATAAAGAAGACAATATATTGCTGCTATTTGTTATATAAACATATCGATGTATTACTATTAGTTACTATCAATACATAAAAATTTGAGCTTCTTTGTATACATGATTGATCAAACTGGTAAAAGCCCATCTGCCACGTCAAGGCGACCTCATTCAGATGAGGCCCTACACTAAAATATACCTCTCCCAGATAGAGAATTGGCCTACAGTTTGAGTGAGGTTGCCTTGTCATGGCAGATGGACTTTTAAGGCTAAGGCCCCACTAAGCTTTTTTTGTTGCAGATTTTGCTGCAATTTTGTGAGCCAAAGTCAAGAATGGCTACAAAAGGAATGGGAAATATATAGGAAGTACTGTTACTTCCACCTTCTGTTCAATCCACTCCTGGTTTTGGCTCAAACAACTGCAGCAAAATCTGCAAAAAAAAAAAAAGTGTTTTCGTAACACGGGGCTTTAGCCTAAAGCAGCACTGCATTGTCAGCTCTATTTATATAGGAGAGTTGGTGCTGTTTACAGAGTGCTGCTGTAATTTTCGTATTTGTATTATTGCCATAGCAACTTGCACCTGTTCATATTGGGATGTGTTGTCTAAATTTTGTTTTTTTTGTATTAATAGGGATGAACTGTTATAAATACCGACTATGGATAAGACTGGCACTGTTCCATGAAAAGCACTACTTAAAATATTATCCATTTTTTATGGAAGATGTGTGCTTCTGCAGTAAGTACAGTTCTTTTCAGTGTTCAAAATTTTTAGTTAGCTTTTATCTGTACATGCCAGCCCTCCAAATGATTAACAATGGCTCTCTGCTCTGGACCACAGAGGGGGGCCATGGCAAATTGCCCTATATAATGCTCGTATGTCCTAATAAGACACATAAAAATTAGTTGTCTTTGTGGGACGTTCCCCTTTAATGGCTTTTTTTTTCCACAATTGACACAATTTAATTTAATTTAGAAAATGTAAGGTATTACCATTAAGGCTAAAGATGGGTAAACCTCTGAAACTTTGTTCTGTCGTGTGTCCAGACAAACACAGTGACATATGGTGTTCTCCTGTGTTGTCATGTGCCCGGGGTCACCGCTGAGGCCAGTGATGACATCATGAAGCTCAGCATGCCCATGTCACTGCTGTGGACCAATCACAAGCCTCAGAGGTGACCCTGGGTGCATGTCATCACAGGGGAGCTCCAGACGTCACCAAGGAGGCAGAGACAGAGCACAAGATGCCGAGAGGAGGCCCAAGAGGGAGAGTATAATTTTTTTTTTATAAATGGAAGGGGTGTATAAATGTTTTTCTTATTTTTGTCACTTCCCCTTAGTCTACACCTATTATTATCTGGGGTCTGAAGAGACCCCACAGTATAATAATATACTGCAATGCATGTCGCAGTGGCCATTTTAGTTAGTTCAAAATGAATCCCAAATTGTTTGGTTTTGTTAAAAATGTTACAAACTGATTCACCCATCTCTAGATAAGACCCCACGTTGTGGAAACGCAACAGAAAAAAAAAGCTGTGTTTTTGCAGTTTTTTTCTGCAACATTATTTACCTGGGTTTTCCCACATAGGACCTTAGACATCGTTTTACTTTTTCAAAGAGAAAAACATTTGAACTCAATATTGAATTGCACCTTGTAAAATTCAATTTATCTTTTAACCTGGAAACTTACCAGTATGGAACTTTACAATTTTATGAGACAGCCATTTGCCAAAAACATTTTAGGTTAAGTGTTCTACTATAACATTATTAATTCATTTAGTATTTCATGCAATAAAGCTATTGCTAATTAACTCATTTGGTATTAATAGCAAGTTTATATAAATTAAAGGCCATATTTCATAATATATGAGCAAGCTTCAAAGCTGGAACATATAGCTGACAAAAAGCAAGTAGTGTAATGATGAAGATATGAAATGGATGTTCAGCACAATCAGTTGTCTTTTAATATCATTAGCCGAGTTTTATATTTATTTGGTTATATCCAATCATATTTTGAATTTGTAAACATGTTCAGATTAGATAAAAAATGTTATATTATATATCAATATAATGTTACCTGACATTCAAGACAGCTGTAATTCTACAAATATAACGTCAGATTTTTTTGTGTGGTATGTGCTATACCACAAAATATATACTACTATTGCTTTAATGTTCAGATCTATGTCTTTTTTCCATCGGTCTTCCATCGGTAAGTAATATGTCATATTTGCATTTCTAGAATAATTAACCATATCATAGCTAGAGATGGGCAAACCTCCCAAGGTTCGATTCTTTTGGTTGACTTGGATCCCTAATTCATTTAAGGTCAAGCAAGTGAAATTATTATACTCTGGGGTCTCTTCAGACCACATAGTATAAAAGGTGTACAGTCATGGCCAAAAGTTTTGAGAATGATGCAAATATTAATTTTTACAAAGTCTACTACTTCAGTTTTTCTAATGGCAATTTGCATATACTTCAGAATGTTATAAAGAGTGATCAGCTTAACAGCAATTACTTGCAAAGTCAATATTTGCCTAGAAAATGAACTTTATCCCCCAAAACACATTTCAACATCATTGCAGCCCTGCCTTAAAAGGACCACCTAACATCGTTTCAGTGATTGCTCCATTAACACAGGTGTGGGTGTTGATGAGGACAGGGCTGGAGATCAATCTGTCATGATTAAGTAAGAATGACACCACTGGACACTTTAAAAGGAGGCTGGTGCTTGCCATCATTGTTTCTCTTCTGTTAACCATGGTTATCTCTAAAGAAACACGTGCAGTCATCATTGCACTGCACAAAAATGGCCTAACTGGGAAGAGTATTGCAGCTAGAAAGATTGCACCTCAGTCAACAATCTATCGCATCATCAAGAACTTCAAGGAGAGAGGTTCCATTGGTGCCAAAAAGGCTTCAGGGCGCCCAAGAAAGACCAGCAAGCGGCAGGACCGTCTCTTAAAAGTGTTTCAGCTGCGGGATCGGGCTACCAGCAGTGCAGAGCTTGCTGAGGAATGGCAGCAGGCAGGTGTGAGTGCATCTGCACGCACTGTGAGGCGGAGACTCTTGGAGCAAGGCCTGGTCTCAAGGAGGGCAGCAAAGAAGCCACTTCTCTCCAGAAAAAACATCAGGGACAGACTGATATTCTGCAAAAGGTACAGGGAGTGGACTGCTGAAGACTGGGGTAAAGTCATTTTCTCTGATGAATCCCCTTTTCGATTGTTTGGAACATCTGGAAAACAGCTTATTCGGAGAAGAAGAGGTGAGCGCTACCACCAGTCTTGTCCCATGCCAACTGTAAAGCATCCTGAAACCATTCATGTGTGGAGTTGCTTCTCAGCCAAGGGAATCGGCTCTCTCACAGTCTTGCCTAAAAACACAGCCATGAATAAAGAATGGTACCAGAATGTCCTCCAAGAGCAACTTCTCCCAACCGTCCAAGAGCAGTTTGGCGCTCAACAATGCCTTTTCCAGGATGATGGAGCACCTTGCCATAAAGCAAAGGTGATAACTAAATGGCTCAGGGAACAAAACATAGAGATTTTGGGTCCATGGCCTGGAAACTCCCCAGATCTTAATCCCATTGAGAACTTGTGGTCAATCATCAAGAGACGGGTGGACAAACAAAAACCAACAAATTCAGACAAAATTAAAGCATTGATTCTGCAAGAATGGACTGCTATCAGTCAGGATTTGGTCCAGAAGTTGATTGAGAGCATGCCAGGGAGAATTGCAGAGGTCCTGAAGAAGAAGGGTCAACACTGCAAATATTGACTTGCTGCATTAACTCATTCTAACTGTCAATATAAGCTTCTGTTACTCATAATATGAATGCAATTATATTTCTGTATGTGATAAAAACATCTGACAAACACACATAAAAACCAGAGGGCAGCAGATCATGTGAAAATATAATATTTGTGTCATTCTCAAAACTTTTGGCCATGACTGTAGGCTCAGGGAAGGTGTGAAAAATAAAAAGCATTATTACTCACCTTTCCTCATCTCTTTTGGACCTCCTTGCAACGCCCGGCGCTCTCTCGGTCTCCTCAGTGACATCATGCACCTGGTGCTTGGTGTGACCATGTGACTCCAGGAGCACCAGACACGAGGAGGAGGCCCAAGAGAGGTGAAGGAAGGTGAGTATGAATGTTTTTTTTATAAACTTCCCTGGGCCTACACCCTGAAGAGACCAAAGAGTATAATAATTTACTGCAATGAATGTAGTTTTGTACATCCGAGAACAATCCCCATTTGTTTGGTTTCATTAACCTCTTCCCACGGCAGTGCGTTTTTTTTCTTCTTGACAGAGCTTGAATGTTCAAATCTGACATGTGTCATGTCGTGCGGTAATAACTTTGGAGCGTTTTAGCTCTCTAATGTGATTTTGATATTGTTTTTTCACGACATATTGTACATCATTTTATTTCTAAATTTGAGTCAATATGTTTTGTGTTTAATTATGAAAAAATAGGAAATTTGGTGGAAAATTTTGAAAAATATGCAATGTAAAAAGTTTGCATTGATCTGCTTTTCATACAGATAGTCATACCACCCAAATTAGCTCATAAATCTAATTTACCATACCTCTGCTTTATGCTGGCATCAAACTGCTGTATGGATACATAGTGGAGCTTTTAGAAAGCAAATTTTGATGGAATTGTTTTTGGGTATTATGTCTCATTTGCAGACCCCTAAAATGCCAGTACAACAGAAGACCACATTTTGGGCTATAATGAGCATTTTGATCCCACTGTTGTTTCATAGATGTTATTAACATTGGGTAGTGAAAATGAAATATTATATATTTTGCAATAAAATGTTGTTTTAGCCACAAATGTTTCATTTTTACAAGGGGTTAAAGGAAGAAATGTATCAAAAATGTGTTATGCAATTTCTCCTGACTATGGAAATACCCCACATGTGGAGGAAAACTGCTGTTTTGGCACATGGCAGGGCATACAAGTTAGGCAGAGCCAATCGTTGATTGTAATGTCAATCTGTATTCCCTTAGTCCAGACAGCAGCACAATATGGGGTATCTCTGCCCCTGTGTGTTGTTTAGGACAGTGGAACCTTTAATTAGCACCAAATTTAAGGTGCCTCCTACTAGCCCTATAAGAGGGCACCTGAGACCTCCCTCCACTGTGTAAATTATAAAGTAAAAGGAAACAAGCTTCTAGGGAGGGAAGCCTTGTGCTGCTGTCTGGACTAAGGGAATACAGATTGACATTACAATCAACGATTCCCCTTACGTCCGACAGCAGCACAATATGGGGAGATAGCAAGTAATTCCCCTAGGGAGGGTTTCCTCGCCTTACAACGTCAAGGACTGTCTGACCAAAGGCAGTTCTTTAGGAAAAAAACCCCTAGCAACGGGAGGTCACCAGAGACCTCCGTCCACATGTCCCACACAGGACAGAAAAAAACACAGTGGAGGGAGGTCTCAGGTGCCCTCTTATAGGGCTAGTAGGAGGCACCTTAAATTTGGTGCTAATTAAAGGTTCCACTGTCCTAAACAACACACAGGGGCAGAGATACCCCATATTGTGCTGCTGTCGGACGTAAGGGGAATAGGCTTTTGGAAGGCAGAATCATTTTCAGGTGCCACGACACATTTGCCCCTAAGGTGCTAATGTAGTGGAGAGTACCAAGAAGTGACTTAATTTTGGAAACTGCACCACTCAAAAGGTACTAGTGATCATTTGACCCCAGAGATGTTTTCCAAAAAGAAATATGCAGCAGATGGTGCAAAATGAAAATTGACATTTTCCCAGAAAGGCCATTTCAGTGGCCAATAGGTCCTGCTCATATCACGGCACTGTGAAAAGTCAGCTCTCCAGTTATTATGCTCTGTTTCCTGATTTTGAAAACACCCTATATGTGACCCTTATCTTTTGCTTAGAGATACATCAGGGTTCAGAAATGAAGAAGCACAATACGCATTTAAGGCTTAATGTGATATTTTACACTGCATTGGCGAGCAATTGCAGACAGTCTGAGGCAAAATAAAAATAAAAATGCACCCCTTATTTTAGAAACTACTCCTCTCAAGGAATATATGAAGAGGCATAGCGAGCATTTTTATCTCTCAAGTATTGCATTATTTTAATTTCCAGAAATAAATGCGCAGTGAAGAGTAAAAATTGCAATTTTTACAGAGATACGCCATTTCAGTGCCCGATATGTTGTGCTCAGATTTTGACGGCAGAGATGCACACTCCAAAATCTGTTAAGCAGGTATCCTTAGTACAACATCCTTTGGAGTATTCATCTCTGACACAAGCTGGGCACAACATATTGTGCATTGAAATGACGTATTCCTGGAAAAATTGTCATTTTCACTTTTAACCGCTAATGGTGCATTTATTTCTGGAAAATAAATTAATGCAACACAGGGGGTAAAAATGCTCACTGTACCTCTGGATAAATTCCTTGAGGGGTGTAGTTTCCAAAATGGGGTCATATGTCAGGGAATTCCACTTTACTGGTATTTCAGGAACTCTGCAAAATTGGCATGATGTCTGTGGGGCGTGTCCAAGCAGCAGAGTGAGATAGATGTGCCTTACATGTGCTCCTGCTTCATATTTATTAAACCTGTTTTTTTGAACTACGACACTCGATTTGGGGGAAAGATTACACCATACCACCATCCTGATCACTCTTATTCACACTCTGGTCCTCCAGGACCTGGTCCTCACCATCCTACCGATGTGGCCTACTAACCGGGTTGACGCCTTGGTCTAAATTTTTGGCCTTCCCCGCACTGTTGCCACTGTTGCAACTACACGACATCAGAGACCATCGAACTCTGAACTATCGCAGCACCACTGCACCCCGGCCAAGCCTGTTTCCAGGCCATCCATCAATAGTGCTGGCAGGATCATGGCTCTGTTCTATCTGGAAAGAAGCTCCAGTGCTGACATCCACCCGCCCTCCGACTCATCCACCTGCGATCTACCCGACATCCTTTCAGCTTGCAGTACCATAAGCCTGTCCTGGAGGACCTTCCACCCACGATCTCTTCATCCCCCGGAACACTCAGGTACCTCGTCCTCTTACCTGTTTCCATCCACCTGTGCCGTCTTCAGCAGCATCGCTCCACTTTGGCAGCCATCTTCGTATTTCAGGCGGCCTACTTGCTACTCCAGTGTAACTGATTTGGTGCTTGCTGGTGGCCATCTTGGTACACTTTACTCTACCACCCATTTAGAAGCTCTGGATACTGGCTCTCTCCTTTGCTTTGTCAGAAACAGACTTTGCACTTCTCTGCTCCTCCATCAACCCACTCCCTTTGCCGCAACTCACACGTTCATCTCTTGGGACTTTTATATCCTTCCACTCCTCAAAAACTTTCTGCAAACCACTGCTCAGTCACTCCCCCTACAATCCTTAGCTGTCCATTTACAGAGACCAATACATCACCATCTGTCTCTAGCGACAGCCCCTGTTTTGGCGTCTTGGGCGCTTCTTATGACTAACACATTGAGATTGTGCCTCGCCTCTCCCTCACTGCCAATACACATCCATCAGGTTGGCGTGTCTGGGAGACAGCTGATTCGATTGGACACTCTCCTTGCCCATATGATGTTTTGAACTCACTTCCATATACAACCACTCGGCTTGGCCTTGCAATCACTTGTACTTTACAGAATGATTAAGATCGGTCAGAACAAATCAATGGACTCTTATGCTACTCAAGAAGTCCCAAGCGGATATTGACAAATACCTCAAGAAAAGATCTCCTCAGTCCACACCTGAAGGCAAGAGAGCATTGAATATACCGTACCCAGCGGAATGATCAGACGCAGAGTGCCTCATGGATGAAGGTAGTATAGATATTTACAAAAATTAGCATTATAACAGACAAACAACGGTTAAGGTATAGTAAAAAGAAATGTTACAGAAAATGGAGTGAGGCTATAGAAAAATATCAGAATTAGACATCAAAATTATGCTGACGTACCATCAAATATACCCATGTCCACTATCCCAATTATTCAATAAATTGAATAGAAAATGTAAGTTAAAACAGGATGTGTAGATATCATATAGATATTAGTATATAGATCTATGCTTAACCTATTTTGTTTTACCTCAACCAAAACGTCAAGGAATATCACCCCTGTTTTACTGTCTTTCAATAAGACTTTCATCGAGGGGAAGCATTCTTGATGTATATATGAAATTGCATCAGAGTCCACTCTCATTGTAGGCATTGAATCCCCCCCCCCCCCCAAAAGTAAAAAAATCACCCACGGGGCCGGTCCCCACCGCCGAGATCGAGGGAGCCGACCTGTTACCTTGGCAGCCTGGAGCCTTCTTAAAGGGGTATTCTCATGTACATAACCATTTTTAAATTTGTAGAAAATTAAAAGTTAAACATTTTTGCAAATATAAATAAGTAAACATTTTTATGAGTTTTAAAGATTTTCACTAAATATCTTGTGGACACAAGTTGTTGTCTTGACCGGTTGCCAGTGGATACGACCATGGAAGCAGGAACTTTCTAAGGTAAGAAAATCAGCCGGGATATCTTCTCATACATGTAGTGTCCCTGCCTGATAACTCAGGTACAATAAGAAAATCATGGCTGGGTTCCTGACAAGTTCCAGACCATAGAAAGTTTCTGCATTCATGGTTGTATCCATTGGCAACCGATCAAGACAAAGACTGGATAGTTAGAGAAAATCTTTAAAACTCTGAAGAATTTTTAACTACTTATATTTGCAAAAATGTTTAACTTTTAATTATTTTCAAATATAGATATGGATAGGTTCATGGGAATACCCCTTTAAGGCTTCCAGGCCTGCAATAGGGATATTACTATTGCGGCTAGTCTATGATCAGGCGCAATAATAACATACCGAAAGTCCCATAGACTGCAATACAGTTGTATTGCAGTCTATGGGACTTGCAATCAAACTATTGCAGGTTCAAGCCCCTTAGGGGAGCTAATAAAACAGTGATAAAAAAAAAAAAAAAAAAGTTGAAAAAAACATTAAAAAAAAAAAAAACCTAGAAGTTCGAATAACCCCCTCCATTCCCTAGAATACATATAAAGCAAAAAAATTACTGTGAAACACATACACATTTGGTATCCCTGTGTCCGAAAATGCCCGGTCTACAAACTACAAACGCCGTAGTGGGAAAAAAAAAATCAAAAGTGCTGAACAGCTGTTTTTTCGCTGTTTCACCACAGATAAAAATTTGAATCAAAAGTGATCAAAGCAATAGACATTCCTCAAAATGGTATAACTAAAAATTACACCTGCCCCGCAAAAATAGACACCTTATGCATCCTCGTACACAGAAATATAAAAAAGTTACAGGAGTACAGAATATGGTGAAATTTTTTTTTTTTGCAAAGTTTTGGATTTTTGTTAAGGGGTTAAAATGTAAATAAAACCATATAAATTTGATATCCCTGGAATCGTACCGAAACATAGAATACAGGTGATATGTCATTTTGGCTGCAGAGTGAACGCTGTAAAAACGAAGCCCGTATGAAAGTCACACAAATGCACTTTTTCTTCAAATCCACCCCATTTGAATTTTTTTCAGCTTCCCAGTACATTGTACAGAATAATAAATGGTAGCATCATGAAGAACAATTTGTCCCGCAAACATTAAGCCCTCATATGGCACTGAGAACAGAAAAATAAAAAGGTTATGTGGTTTGGAAAGTGGGGAGTCAAAAACAAAAATCGAAAAATGTCACTGGCAGTAAGGGGTTAATAAAGTCTGTGGTATCTTTAAGGCATGAGTGACCATTATACACATAGGGTCTAAGTAGTACATCAAGTATTCTTGCAGATGCCTGAAACAATGAGTCAGGGCCAGACATTATTGGATGGCCCGGTGGATGCAACAGGTTTTTAGCACCTTAGGTAGAGTGTATAGTACAGGAAGGTGTGGGTGTTGTGGTCTCATGAATTCCGCCAGTTTGGATGTAATTATTATCTATATCAGAATTAATGATAGTGTTTAATTTTATACATAGATGTGGGGTGGGGTCAATAGGGATAAGTTTTTATACTGTGGTGTCACTTAGTTGTTGATGGATGGATGGAGATCCTGCATGAATACACCGAAGCCTTTATCGGCTGGTTTAATGACAATGGAAGAGTTCTGTTTGAGTGTAGAAAGGGCATCTCTTTGGTTTTTAGATAAATTTGTAGGTCTGCCTTAAAAAAACTTAACATTTGTCTCTATACAACAAAATTTACAGTATTTGGAGGAACATATTTACTCACCGCCTTCAAGTCAGATGTCGTCATCATGAAGGGTGAGGTGATATGGTTTAGTTCGCCCATGTGGGTTGATTATGACTATACTGTTTCTGAAATAAAGTTCCATATAGTGGTACAACTTGACCCAGTCATTGTAGTTAGTAGGGCAAAAAGACAGACCCTTGCTCAAGACAGACAGTTGAGACTCCATAAGCAGAGTGATGGAAATGTTGATTACCAGATTCTTGTTCTCTGAGCCTGGAGCCAAATGTTTATCTGTCAAGTTCAAGTGCTTGTGGAGTCTGTGACCACCTCTCCTCTTCCTCTTGAGGTACCCCTTCTGCATGTGATATTGCATCTGTGCAGGTGGAAAAAATTCACGGATTGGTTGGAGTGCTAAAGATGGTATGGGGCGTAGGGCTGGATGGGCATGGAAGATATTCGTCCCTGTATACCTTATTAGTGGTGTATTCCATGCAATCACAAAAAATTCTGTCTTTTCCTTTCTTCTAATGTAGATTTAAGTATAGATAAGTTCTTGTGAATATTATATCATATGGAAGCCACAATATCTTATGAAGAAGGGGAAATGTTGGCATCTAAGGATTTAATCTTTTCTCTTAAATATTTAAGTTTGGTCTGTATAGTTTCCACCATTAGTAATATAATGTCAAAACATGCTTTATTTAGAATCTTTTCAAACTTGGTCTGCAAACAGGGTAGGCCTAAAATTACACCTTAAGCCCAGAGGAATCTTGTTGATCCACAAATATTCGTACAGGGTGATCGCATGTAAGTCCAAGGCGATTTATTTTTTTCTTAAATTTCTCTAGATATTTCAGATTGTTGTCCAAAAATGAGACTGGTAGAAAGTTGGGTTTACATTGTACCAGGCTAGTTATCCTGGTAGCATCCTTTTCAGTATAGAATACATTGGCAGAGATGCAGTATCCCGATGTGGACAGGAACTCTGCTTCTACTACTTAAAGCACAAGCAGATGGCCAGGGGTTCCATGACTATGGTGAAAAGGAGAGGTGATAATAGGCAGCCCCACTGAGTGCCCTGTCTCAGAGGGAAATTGGAAGACAGCAGGTAATTTAAGAATATTGCTGATCTCAGGTCTGGCTAAAAAGTCTGTACCAGGTGATGAAGGCTGGTCTGAAAGCGTTTCAAAATTCACAAGACGTAAGTCCACTTTTTAGAGTCAAAGCTTAGGCAGGGTTCACACTACCGTTGGAGTCCGTTATGAAGGTGTCCGTTAAAAAAAAAAAAAAATGGACACCTATCATAACGGACACTAACTGATGTTAATGTGTCCGTTTTTTTAACTGATCCAATTAATGGTTATGTTAAAAAAAACATACACATTAGCATCATTAGTGTCCGTTAGCATCAGGTAGTGTCTGTTTTTTTAAAGAGGACCTTTCATGTCACATACCGCTAGAATGCCGACAGCGCGCTAAATTCAGCGCACTGCCGGTTTTCCCGGTATGTGCCCCGGGGCTGGAGATATCAGCGGTGTAAGTTACATGGTTTACTGTTAGAAGGGCGTTCCTGACAGTCTAGCTGCACTGCGAGGAACGCCCTCCCTGACACTGACACTTCTCGTTCGTTCATAGACTTGTACTGAGGGGGCGTTTCTCACTGCTCAGCGTCATCGCCGGGCAGTAAGGAACGCCCCTTCTCTCTGTACTCGTCTATAGTGCTGTACTGTCAGAGGAACGCCCTCCCTGACACTTCTCTTTGTTCATAGACTTGTACTGAGGGGGCGTTCCTCACAGCTCAGCGTCATCGCCAGGCAGTAAGGAACGCCCCCTCTGACAGTACAGCACTATAGACGAGTACAGAGAGAGGGGCGTCAGGGAGGGCGTTCCTCGCAGCGCAGCTAGACTGTCAGGAACGCCCTTCTAACAGTAAACCATGTAACTTACACTGCCGATATCTCCAGGCCCAGGGCACATACGGGGAAAGCCGGCAGTGCGCTGAATTCAGCGTGCTGTCGGCTTTCTAGCGGTATGTAAAACCGCATGTGCCTGAGGACACGAAAGGTCCTCTTTAACACTGTTAGTTTTTGGGTTTTTTTGGCTTGTTTCTCCTTTCTGAGCATGCGCAGGGAAAATAAATGGACATAAAATAACGGACAGTAACTGATGGCTATCAATGTTAAAAAAATAACGGACACTTGCTGTCCGTCAAGAATCCATTTTTTTCAAAGGGACAAAAAGTCCTGCATGTAGGATGTTTTGTCCATGAAAAAAAACAGACTTCTGACGGATTTGGTGTAAAGACACAAACGGACACAAACGGACACAATATAAAAACCCATTGAAATGAATGGAAATTTTAACAGATTTCTGATGGTTCAGCTAGTGTCCAATGCTAAAATCTTGTAACGGACAATAGCAACAGACACTACTGACAGTCACCAACGGTAGTGTGAAGGCCCCCTTAGCTGCATTAAGTGAGGCCCAAAATAGCAGAATAGTCATATACTATGTTGATTCAGTGGCTATACGTAAAATGGTGAGAAAAGTACTTGTTCAAAGTAGTTTTGTGTATTATTCTTCTCATGTAGATAGTGGAGGTGTTCTCTACCAGCTATTAGCCAGGCCTGCTTGTTGTTCTCAGTTTGGTCAGTTATATAATTAGTTTCTAGAGACCTGCATGACTCTGCCAGTTGTTTTTCTATTGCCATTAAGTCTTTCATCTTCTTCTTAATTATTTTTTGCAATAGTATTTTTTTAAAAATAGGAGAGAAAAACCACCATTATCACTCCAAAAATCAGATGTGACTGTCATGCAGTGTGTTCTGTTCTAATATTTACTGGCCAGATCACCCTTTCAGTGCTAAATTTTATCTTCTTGTTAAGTATTTTTGTAATTGACTTTTTTCTTTAAAAAGTACAGAAAAACTGCCATTGTCACTCTAAAAATCCAGGTCGACTTTGATGACATTTGTTCTACTCTAATTTTAATAGTCACACTTCCCGTGTCAAATCTGATTTCTTTCCTAATCTTCTTCAAATAGTTTTTGAAAAAAAAAAAAAAAGCAAATACGCACAGTGTCAAAATAGCTGTGAGTCATTATTATATAAGAAGTGCAGTAAAATGACTGGAAAAAAAACAGAACAGGGGATAGGCTAAATTAGGATTAGGAGGAAACATTCATACAACTCTCATGCCTCCTACCACAGCAAGTACTAACAATAAGAATGTGGGAAACAACAGCAACACTATTTCTGGTCTTGAGTTCTTCCACCTCTTCCTCACTGGATCACTTCTCATCCTCAGCTTCACCACGGCAAATAATTGCTTGTATTTCATCTCCCTATTTTTATGGCTGTAGCATGAAGTGCACATGGAGTTGCACATGCTAGAGTGCCTGAGCAGCAGAAGACTGTGGAGATTACTGCACGCAGAAAACCACAGTCACATTGTGCTATTTTTAAATCCTCTACTGGAGACTCATGAGGAAAGTGTGTGTCCTTCTGAAGCCCTTTGAGGAGGCTAACAAATAACTAAGCATCATTGATGTCATACCTAGGGCAGCATGGTGGCTCAGTGGTTAGCTTTGCAGCGCTAGAGTCCTGGGTTCGAATCCTGCCAAGGACAACATCTGCAAGGAGTTTGTATGTTCTCCCCGTGTTTGTGTGGGTTTCCTCCCACACTCCAAAGACATACTGATAGAGAATGTAGATTGTGAGCCCTATATGGGACAGTGACCACAATGTCTGTAAAGCGCTTGCGGAATATGATGGCGCTGTATAAGTAAGCATAATAATAAATACCTTTAATATATATCTTGCAGAAATTACAGTCATGGTATGGAGGAAAATATCACTCTGCAATCACAGTTGCAGACGTTTGGGTTAACGTTGTTACATCTATATATGTTACTGTCACTTTGACATTACTTTAGCTGTGTTTGTCTTAGAGAGCTAAAATTGGCTAGATAGAGTCCTAGAAGCCCTGACATTGTCATACACTATGTTTTAAGTCATTTAAACCCTGATTCATAACAAACATTTCACCTAACAGAACTGTTTGGATCAAACCATCTGAACCCAAAACAAAATTAATCGTCAGAGGTTCGCCCATCTCTGCTGTTAACTATTTGGGACCGCTGTGTTTAATAGGAACTACACCTTTGGAACTAGTTTAACTAATATTTGAGGAAACTGCAATATATACAACTGCTTCATGCTATAGTAGTGATTTGGATAAAAATGTAGGCCTGCAACAGGAAATTCAGATTCCAAAAAGCTCCTTCAATACAGTAGAGGTACAAGCTATGTCATTACCATGATAGTAATTGGTATCAATGGTTTCTCTCTCAGATAGATAGAAATCCAGAAATTGTGATCTGCTATGCATATTAAACATGTTAAATCACAGACTACTGTTATTCCACTATCATGTTTTTTTTTTATATATTATAGGTTTTGTTCAGCATGTTCTAAAGTTGATTGCTGGCTGAAATAAATTCCAACCTCCACAAATGACACTATACATAAATATTCAGTAAATTAGCAGCATACTTTTATAGATGTATCAGTCACTGCAGGCAAGCAATGACAGGCAATGTTGTAGCTGAAATATTAATGCTGACAAATTAATGATTTCTGAGTAAATGATGTCATTTTTGCACTGTTTCATTAAAATTTACTCACTTTCAGTGCCAGCATCATTCCCTTGACTCAAAAAATTAGAATGGCTTTCTTTTTTCACAATGGTAAATGTATAAAGCTGAAAATATTCCAGTTCTCTTTGTTTTGGGAGAAAATTTTTGAATTAACGTTTATAAACATATGAGCTAAAACTTTATCATATAGGGATCAATATATAGCAACTGTGGCAACTGTACATGTTACCATCCCAGAATATTTTGCATACATAACAAGATAAATTTGCATGTGAAGCTAGGGAAGTTGAAGGTATAAATTTGGGAAATGTTTTTACAGCCACATTGATAGTCATATGTAAGAGCATCTTGCCCTGTACACTTGTACAAGAAGTTGTCAACATCTGTTACCTACAGCTGTGATAGTATTTTGTTAGGAGCTATCAAAGTCATTAGTTATTAGTCATTGACAGCTCCCTTAGGCTAGGGGTGAAAATTTCTGTGGTATAATTCCTGCTGAGTATCCCACAAATAGATGTTGGGTGCCTTAAACGCTACACGTCCCCCTACATTATTCAGTTAAATAAAGAAGCCATCTTAGCTATCTGTCTATGGATATGATAGATTTGGTATTGCTGACTGAGAATATTAAATATATTTATTATTGATTTACTGGTGGCCTTATATACCTTATTACCTTATAAAAAACTTCACACAGATGCCCCCACTCAAGATGTCTCTTAATAACATCCTTAGGCAGTAACGTAGCAAGCAAAGACTGGGCCCCCCAGCAAACTTTTGACATGGGGGCCCCCCACAGCATAACGCCCCCTTTCCTGGCCTCCACACAGTATAACGCCCCATTTACACACTCTATAATGTCCCAAAGTGGCCTCTAGACAGTATAATATCCCATAGCGGCCCCTCCACATGGTGTAAAGTCCCATAGCGGCCCCTCCACACAGTATAATGTCCCATAGCGGCCTCTCCACACAGTATAATGTCCCAAAGCAGCCCATGCACACAGTATTATATCCCACTGTGGCCCCTGCACACACATTATTATATCCCATAGTGACCCCTGCACACAGTATTATGTCCCATGGTGGCCCCTGCACACAGTATTAAGCTCCATAGTGGCCCCTGCACACAGTATAATGTCCCAGAGAAGCCCCTCCACACAGTATAATGTCCCATAACATCCCCTCCACACAGTATAATATCCCACAGCGGGACCCTGCACACAGTATTATGTCCCACCGTGGCCCCTACACACACACTGTTATGCCCCATAGTGTCCCCCGCACACACAGTATTATGCCCCACCGTGGCCCATGCACACAGTATTATGTCCCACCGTGGCCCCTGAACACACATTGTTATGTCCATAGTGGCCCCTGCACACAGTATTATGCCCCATAGTGGCCTCTGCACACAGTATTATGCCCCATTGTAGCCCCTGTACACAGTGTTATGCCCCATAGTGCCCCTACACACACACTATTATGCCCCATAGTGGCCCCTGCACAAAGTATTATGCTCCATAATGGCCCCTGCACATAGAATTATGCCCATAGTGGCCCCTGCACACATTATTATGCCCCACAGTGGCCCCTGCACACAGTATTATGCCCCATAGTGGCCCCTTTATGCAGTATTATGCCCCATAATGGCCCCTGCACACAGAATTATGCCCATAGTGGTCCCTGCACACAGTATTATGCCCCACAGTGGCCCCTGCACACAGTATTATGCCCCATAGTAGCCTCTGCATGCAGTATTATGCCCCATAGTGGTCCCTGCACGCAGTATTATGCCTCATAGTGACCCTTCACACTGAATTATGCCCCATAGTGGTTCCTGCATGCAGTATTATGCCCCATAGTGGCCCCTGCACACAGAATTATGCCTCATAGTGGCCCCTGAAAACAGTATTATGCCCCATAGTGGCCCCTGAACACAGTATTATGTTCCACAGTGGCCCCTGCACACATTATCATGCCCCATAGTGGCCCCTGCACACAGTATTATGCCCTATAGTGGACCACGTATGAATAATTATTAGAGTCTGGGGTCTTTTCAGACCCCAGAGTATAATGATCAGAGAACCAGGGGAGGTGACAAATATAAAAACCAATGTTACTTATCACTCCCGGGCTTTGGCGCAATCCCTGCTGCTTTCGGTCCTCTTCAATGTCGGTACAGAAGTCATGTGGGCCAGGCCAGTGTCGCGACATATAATGATGCGGACCTGACCCACGTGACGTCTGCGACATCACCAAAGAGTCTCAAAGACTGCCCTGAAATGGTGGAGCGCAGGAGAGGTGAGTAACAGTGTTTTTTTTTTTATGTTTCTCATCTCCCTTGGGCCTCCGCTCATTATACTCCGATGTCTAAAAAGACCCCAGAGTATTATAATAGCAGTATTTGCTGGGATTTGCGGGCCTGCGGTCTCGCTTACTGATCCCCGCTCCTGCTCAGCGGGGATTGGTAAGTAAATAGGGCCCGTTATCTGCTGGGTTTATTCCAGCAGGTAACAGCCTATTATAAAAAATTTAAAAAAAGCATCAGAGGCCCAACGGGCCCCCTAAGGTCCCGGGCCCTGTGGCAGCCACTACCGCTGCTACCCCAGTATTTACACCACTGAGTGCAGACAGGAATGCTATAAACCTATTATATGGTTATTATAACCTGAAGGTTTGTACATCTCTTCATTCTGAATACAGGTAATATCCCACAAGATATCTGCACTTTACTTATGGGCGGAAAAAAAAAAGGAGGTGATATACCATGTGGTGGGCCAGGAAAAGGGGGTCATATACCGTGTGGGGAGCCAGGAAAAGGGGGTCATATACTTTGTGGAGGACCAGAAAAAAGGGGTCATATACCGTGTCATGTATGGTGTTGTGGGCAAAAAAAAAAAGGGGGGTCATATATCATGTGGTGGGCTAAATAAAAAGGGGTTGTATATTGTGTGGGGGACAAAAAATGGGGGTGTTATAATACGGGGGTCCAAATAAGAATTTTTTTTATTCTGCCAATGAGGTGGGAGTGTCCTAATTAAAGGGCCCCATCAGGCAACCAAAGATAGCCAGGTTGGTATCTTTTTTTGGGGGGGGGGGGCGGAGGGGGAAGCGGCTTTCTATAGTTTGCCTCAGGCAGTAGAGAGACTAGGTTCACTTCTGCATAAAGGACAAGGGAAGTGGTACTGCGCAGTGCCTATGTATACATAATAAGCGCTGATGCTGAGAATTAAACCCAGTATACAGGACAAGAGAAGTGGTACTGTGCAGTTTCCATATATACAAAATAAGAGCAGATATTGAGAATTACGCCCAGTATACAGGACAAGAGAAGTGATACTGTGCAGTATCCATATATACAGAATAAAAGCAGATACTGGGAATTACACCAAGTGTGCAGGACAAGAGAAGTGGTACTGTGCACTGTCCATATACACAGATTAAGAGTATATACTGAGAATTTCCAACAATAGTAGAGGAAAAAGAAGGTGGCACTGCTGAGACGACTGACCTATATAACAAATCATCAATGTGATATAACGGCACTAGAAGACCATATCAGACAAGTCCATACTTTAAACAGGGTGGTGCACTTCCTTTTAAAGTCTAATTCATAGAATACAAATATGTAAGAGACAGCCAATGTTGTCCTAAGCTTCATTTGTCTGTATAAACTGTTAATGTTGAATGTATTTCTGTGATTCTGTTCCTTTAAGACAGCAGCCATTGTAATTGTGACATGATGCTGGAGTGAGACCCCCCCCCTTTTATGTCAGCCTGCCTATTCTGCAGACAGAGTGTGAGCAGAGCAGCAGGAAGTGACGAGACAGAGAGCAGCAGCCATCTTGGCAAGTGTTGTATTGAACTGGTGTGGAGATTTTTCTGTACAGCTAAGCTGTATCTTGGTCCAGAGACAACAGAGTGTAAAGAGACAACAGGACTAGTGAGTCCATGTGAAAGGAACTGTGCTCAGTGGCTGATCAGTGAGACTGACATTGTGACTGTGTATATGGATACCACAGATAGAGACTCGCAGTGCTGTTGATGTACTGGACAGCACCTGCTAAACCCCGGCTTACAACCCAGCTCAGTGTATGGATTCGGCAGGACTGTCAGTGTGCTGAGTGGAATCTGCTGTTGGATTACATTGCATTCATTGGGTTTCCCTGTTAAAGAGGACTTCATTTCTCCCAAGATCCTGATAACAGTGAGGAGAGGACGCTTCACTATAAAAGAAAAGAACGACTTTGGGCCCCACCGCGCGCTTCTACAGACTGTAAGCGGTCCACCTGGACCACTGGGGAAAAGGGGATGCTAAGACCACGGTGATATTGAGGCCATTTGAACAAAGGCAGACATTTGAGCAAGTAGTCCAGATTCTAGAAACCATTTATGGAGAAACTGCATTGCTGGGGTCTCTGCAGGCTCGGTTCTTCCAGAGGGTACAACAGGAGAATGAAAGCCTTCCCCAATATGCAAATGCCCTACAAGAACTGCTCCGAGATATTCAAGTGAAGGAAAGAGGGGGCTCGCCAGCCTTCTGTAACCCTGATCGGACTCTCCGTGACCAGTTTGTCCTGGGGATACGTGACGGCAGTTTAACTGTGACTATGCAGGATTTTATACGACGAGAGACTGATGCTAAATTCCATGATGTACAGGTAGAGGCCATCTCCCGTGCTAATAGTATGTTCCCGAAGCCCCAGACCGCAGTTGGAGTTACTTTGTCACAGGGGGCTAGTTCTGGCTCAGAGACAGTAGAAAAGGGGACGGTTAAAGAAATTCTCACAGTAATGCAGAAACTGCAAGAGCAAATGGAACACTTGCACACCCGTTGTGATGAACATTCTATGAAAATTGCAGACTTCCAGAAAACTGGAGGTGAAAGGGTGAGCCGTCCATACCCAGAAAATCAGAATCACCCACCACCCCGCTGGAGGGATGAGGATAGGACCTACCGAAGGGGTCCAAATCAGTTAATGCAGTGCTCAGGAGAAATCGAAGGGGCTTACCGAAGGGGCCCAAACAGATGGCCAGAACGACGGGAGATACGCTGCTGGGAGTGTGGACGGATGGGCCACGTTGCTGCTAGATGTCCAGAGCAGCGACAAACTTATGAGAGACCGCCGTTAAACTGAAGTCCCCTGCTGCTGTAGGGCGTGTAGTAGGGGAGACTGACAAGGAGACTATGTGGGGAGAATGCCCTAATGATGACCTGATCGCTGCAAGTCCTGTTATACAGGTGGAAATGGAGGGTATTCCGGTTACCGGGATGATTGACACGGGTTCCCAAGTAACGACCTTGAGTAGAGACTGTTATGAACGGTACTTCCAGCAACATGTGAAATATGATCCCCATACATTCGTACGAGTGGTCGCAGCTAACCAGTTACCAGTTCCAGTCGTGGGAGTGGCCTGGATGAATGTCCGGGTATGTGGCCAAGATCTAGGTAGGAAAGGCATTGTGGTGGTACAGGAGTCACATGAAGTAAAGGTCCCTGTCATTTTGGGGATGAATGTGTTAAAAGAATTAGATCAGATCCTCTTTGAAAAGAAAGGTCACGGTTATTGGAAAGAAACCACCACCCATCGGCCTACTCAAACAGCTTTCCAGCGGCTGATCCGGACATGTGGCTTACAGAAAAGTTCAGATGCACAGCGTCCTCTGGCTCGAATTTCAGTTCCTTTGCATACAACAGTTACACTGCCACCCAGTCGGGAGACAATAGTGTCCATGCCCATAGGCACCTGTCGGAAACTAGAGGGCATAGCTGTGTTGGTAGAACCACTGCAGGCAGCCGAAGGAGGTGTTGATCCGCTAGTGGCCCGTTCCTTGGCAATAGTTCGCAATGGAAGAGTACCACTTCGATGTGTAAACACTCAGGACCAGAGTGTGGACCTGACCCCAGGGAGGCAGCTGGCTAACATCTATGTGACTCCGGAGGAAGTAAGGAAAGTAACTCCAATGCAGCTGAAGCCGACTGAAAGGGATGAGTGGACCGTAACTGTGTCCATGGGAGAAGATGAGGAACCCACCTCTGAATGGAATGGCCGTGCAATTCGAGAACAGATGAAGATGGATGCAAGTTCATGTTCTCTGGAATGGGTGCAGAAGGTAGATGAACTGTTGTGGGAGAACCGAGCCGCCTTTTCACGGTATGCTGAAGATTTTGGATGTACCACAGGGATCTACCATGAGATTCCCACAGGAGACACCCCTCCAATTAGAGAGCGCTACCGACAAATTCCTCCACAGTTGTATCAGGAAGTAAAAGAACTGTTAGCTAAGATGCTACAGGGTGGGATCATCCAAGAAAGCCAGAGTCCCTGGGCAGCTCCTGTGGTGTTAGTAAGAAAAAAAGATGGGTCCATCCGATTTTGCGTAGACTATCGGAAGTTAAACGCTTGCACCGTACGAGATTCCTACCCCTTGCCACGGATTGAGGAGTCCCTCTCAGCGCTGGGGAGAGCCCGGTACTTCTCCTCACTAGATCTGGCTAGTGGGTATTGGCAGGTGCCGATGGCCACAAAAGACAAGGAGAAGACGGCATTCATCTTGCCCATGGGACTATACGAATTTAACCGGATGCCCTTCGGGTTGACAAATGCACCCGGAACGTTTCAGCGGTTGATGGAGAAATGTCTCGGTGACTTCAACTTTGAGTTCACTCTCATCTACTTGGATGACATTATAGTGTATTCTGCGACCTTTGAAGACCATCTCCACCAGTTGGGGCAAGTATTTCGAAGATTGCGGGAACATGGGCTCAAATTAAAACCCAGTAAATGTCGGTTGTTCCCATCTGAAATTGATTACTTGGGTCACCGCATATCAGGAGAAGGGGTGAGACCATCAAGAGACAAGATAGCGGCTGTTCAAGATTGGCCAATACCGACTACCCTGCGAGAAGTGAGGGCGTTCCTTGGAGTAGCCGGTTACTATCGACGGTTTATTAAGGATTTCGCCAAGGTAGCAGCACCACTTAATGCTCTCCTACGAGGCACATCCGGTGGTCCAAAGAACCGGTCCGTGAAGTGGGGACTTGAACAGGAACAAGCCTTCCAGGCATTAAAGGATGCACTGACAACAGCCCCAATCTTGGCATATGCTGATTACCACTTGCCGTTCCAGCTGTATACGGATGCAAGCCTGTATGGTCTTGGAGCAGTGCTTTCCCAGCTTCAGGATGGCCAGGAGAGGGTCATAGCGTACGGCAGCCGGTCTTTGAGAGATTCTGAAAGAAACCCCGAGAATTATAGTTCATTTAAGTTGGAGCTGTTGGCACTGGTATGGGCCATGACCGAGAAATTCTCTGAATATTTGACCGGTGCTGAAGTTTTAGTACTGACTGACAACAACCCACTAGCTCACCTGGAAAATGCCAAGCTCGGGGCGTTAGAGCAGAGGTGGATAGCCCGAATGACTAAGTTCAATTACCGCATTAAGTATCGGTCCAAGACAGAGAACCAGAATGCTGACGGGCTTTCTAGGGTAACCGCCCAGACCCCCACAGTAGACGTGGATCATGAGTTGGAGCATGTGGAGGTGCCCGACTTCAGCAGATTTTCACAGGCCTTGGCCGCCGCTAATCAGTTTGAGATGGAGGGGACTGAAACGGCTCCTTTCTTTGGTCCCTCACGACAGGAATGGGCACAGATACAACAGACCCATGAGGGGCTGGCACAGATGATCAAGTGTGTTGAGAAAGGCCAGAAGCCCTGTAGAGAGGAAAGAGAACGACTGACACGTGAGATATTATCTGTTCTGAGTCAGTGGGAAAAGTTGGAGATGAAAAATGGAGTGCTATGCCGAAAGGTCTATTTACCTTCTGAGATCGACATTCGATACCAAATTGTGGTGCCTAGTGAACTGGCTCGCTCGTTGGCAGTTGAGGCTCATAATAAGAATGGACATTTTGGTCATGAGAAGACCTTTCGTTGGTTACAGCGACTGATTTACTGCCCTGGTCTTCGTCAAATGGTCGAAGAAGTATGCCGCAGCTGTCGAACTTGTGAGATCCATAAGGCAATAGAACAGAGAGCTCCCCTGCAAACCATCGTGACCCAGGAACCTTTAGAAATCGTCATGATAGACTATCTAATGGTGGGCCCATCCAATAGCGGATACCAGTATTGCCTCGTAATGGTGGATCACTTCACCAAATTTGCGGTGGTAACCGCCACCAAGGACCAGACAGCTGAGTCAGCAGCTCGTGCTCTGTGCCAAGATTTCATTCGAGTATATGGGTGCCCTAAACGCATCCACTCCGACCAGGGTGCCTGCTTTGAGGGACACGTAATGAAAGAAGTTCAACGTATCTACGGGATAAAGAAGTCGCACACGACTCCATACCACCCTCAGGGAAATGGGGCCTGTGAAAGATTCAACAGAACTCTGCTACAGATGCTGCGGACTCTGGAGGAAGACAAGAAGTTACAGTGGCCTCAGTTCTTGTCTGAAATGGTGTGGGCCTATAACAATCAGGTCCATTCTACAACGGGGTACTCTCCTTATACACTTCTCTTTGGGCGGTCTGGGCGAAGTATAGGAGAATTACAGTTGGATGATGTGGATGGGTTCCCTCCGAGGGATCCAACCTCTTGGGTGCGGGCGCACCGGCAGAGACTTGAGACGATCCATCGATTGGTGCGGCAGCGCCTGCAAGAACATCCCCATCCTGATAAGACCCCAGTGCAAGAAGCACCATTGCAACCAGGCGACCTGGTGCTAGTTCGTGTCAAGAAACCCCAAGGGAAATTGGAAAGCCGATGGGAGGCTTTGCCGTATCGTGTTGTTGGCCGCAAGTATGCGAATGGGCCAGTGTACCAGGTCCAGAAAGAAGGAACTGATTGTGTTCGAGTACTTCACCGAAATATGTTGCGCCTGTGTCATTCTGAAGGGACAAATCATGATGGGCCTGCCAATGTGAATGAGCTCCCACAGTCAGAGAATGGAGGTGCGGAATGGGCCTCAGACGAGGAGGATGATTGTTGGCCGATCCCTGCTCCTGGGGATGTTCCACCTGTGACTACTGTATCTCCGGCCTGTGCCCCCTCAGGTGCGGAATCCGCTGGTCCTTCTCAGCCCATAGCTGTAGCACCCCATAATATACCACCGGTCCTCAGACGGACCACTAGGCCAAATGCTGGTATTCCCCCTGTTCGGTATGCGCAGGATGAGTTTGTTTGTCCTGCCATACATCGGTATACTACCACCCTGTGCATAAAAGTACAACCCTCTGGATATACAGTCATAGGCAGGGACTGCCAATCTTAAAGTGGGGGGGAATATGTAAGAGACAGCCAATGTTGTCCTAAGCTTCATTTGTCTGTATAAACTGTTAATGTTGAATGTATTTCTGTGATTCTGTTCCTTTAAGACAGCAGCCATTGTAATTGTGACATGATGCTGGAGTGAGACCCCCCCCCCTTTTATGTCAGCCTGCCTGTTCTGCAGACAGAGTGTGAGCAGAGCAGCAGGAAGTGACGAGACAGAGAGCAGCAGCCATCTTGGCAAGTGTTGTATTGAACTGGTGTGGAGATTTTTCTGTACAGCTAAGCTGTATCTTGGTCCAGAGACAACAGAGTGTAAAGAGACAACAGGACTAGTGAGTCCATGTGAAAGGAACTGTGCTCAGTGGCTGATCAGTGAGACTGACATTGTGACTGTGTATATGGATACCACAGATAGAGACTCGCAGTGCTGTTGATGTACTGGACAGCACCTGCTAAACCCCGGCTTACAACCCAGCTCAGTGTATGGATTCGGCAGGACTGTCAGTGTGCTGAGTGGAATCTGCTGTTGGATTACATTGCATTCATTGGGTTTCCCTGTTAAAGAGGACTTCATTTCTCCCAAGATCCTGATAACAGTGAGGAGAGGACGCTTCACTATAAAAGAAAGGAACGACTTTGGGCCCCACCGCGCGCTTCTACAGACTGTAAGCGGTCCACCTGGACCACTGGGGAAAAGGGGGTGCACCCAAATGTGATGTCTGGGTCAGTTAGGGATAGTTTTGAGTATATTGTTCATTCAGTGTCCATACTGCAGAAGTGGACAGAGTAAAAGTAGAAACCATTGCAGAATTTGCCTTGAAATTGTTCATGCTATATTGTATATTTTGCTTGTCTTTATCCCTGTCATTTTACCTTCAAATAGCCTTTATTAACTTATAGTAAATATATATTCTTTTCTTGAACTACCGCGTGTGCGTTCATTTCTGGTTGCGGAGTCCAAACCACCTGCCTTGCTCTCGGTTCACAAGTATAAAGGCAAAAAAGCAGGAGGCACTCACCCAGACTTGTGTAAAAAGGTAGACTTTTATTCAAGGAACGGCCATAAAAACATCTATATCAAATGGGAGAGAGGAAAAACACACTAAATGCAAGCCTCAGGATACCACCTGAGCAGATATTGAGAATTACACCCTGTATACAGGACAGGAGATGTGGTACTGTGCAGTGTCTATATAAACAGAATAAGAGCAGATATTGAGAATTGCACCCAGTATACAGAACTGTCTATATATACAGTATAAGAGCAAATACTAAGAATTACACCCAGTAAACAGGACAAGAGAAGTTTTACTGTGCACGGTCTATATATACAGTATAAGAGCAGATACTAAGAATTACACCCAGTAAACAGGACAAGAGAAGTGGTACTGTGAACTGTCCATATATACAGAATAAGGACTGAAAATTACTCTGGTCATACAGGGCAAGAAAAGTAATACTGTGCAGCATCTAAATATAACTATAGTAAATCCTTGATAAAACATCTTATGTATCATCTCTAAGGGTAATGTATATTATACAAACCCTTCACACCATAGAAAGGACAATGACATCACAGAGCACATGACATCACAGACACTGCAAGATGTCACAATGGGTTTAGAATGTGTAAAGTTCTTATCCTGAGCCATCATGTGTCACTTGGGCTTGAGAGCTTGAAGAGGACAGATATGCAGGTAAGTAGCTCGACACGCACTGCTGAGACCTTGTTCACACATTGTGTTGCTTAGAGGGGATAGACGATATCCAATTTGATGTGTTTTTTTTATCATGGTGGCTTGTAGAAATTGTGTGGCTTGTATGCTGTGTGTAGCCCTGGCCTAAAGGTCTCCATATACAGTACAGACCAAAAGTTTGGACACACCTTCTCATTCCAAGAGTTTTCTGTATTTTCATGACTATAAAAATTGTAGATTCAAACTGAAGGCATCAAAACTATGAATTAACACATGTGGAAATATATACTTAACAAAAAAGTGTGAAACAACTGCAAATATGTCTTATATTCTAGGTTCTTCAAAGTAGCCACCTTTTGCTTTGATTACTGCTTTGCACACTCTTGGCATTCTTTTGATGAGCTTCAAGAGGTAGTCACCTGAAATGGTTTTCACTTCACAGGTGTGCCCTGTCAGGTTTAATAAGTGGGATTTTTTGCCTTATAAATGGGGTTGGGACCATCAGTTGTGTTGTTCAGAAGTCAGGTGGATACACAGCTGATAGTCCTACTGAATGGAGTGTTAGAATTTGTATTATGGCAAGAAAAAAGCAGCTAAGTAAAGAAAAACGTGTGGCCATCATTACTTTAAGAAATGAAGGTCAGTCAGTCCAAAAAATTGGGTAAACTTTGAAAGTGTCCTCAAGTGCAGTGGCCAAAACCATCAAGCGCTACAAATAAACTGGCTCACATGAGGAACGCCCCAGGAAAGGAAGACCAAGAGCCACCTCTGCTGCGGAGGATAAGTTCATCCGAGTCACCAGCCTCAGAAATCGCAGGTTAACAGCAGCTCAGATTAGAGACAAGGTCAATGCCACACAGAGTTCTAGCAGCAGACACATCTCTACAACAACTGTTAAGAGGAGACTGTGTGCAGCAGGCCTTCATGGTAAAATAGCTGCTAGGAAACCACTGCTAAGGACAGGCAACAAGCAGAAGAGACTTGTTTGGGCTAAAGATCACAAAGAATGGACATTAGACCTGTGGAAATCTGTGCTTTGGTCTGATGAGTCCAAATTTGAGATCTTTGGTTCCAACCATCGTGTCTTTGTGCGACGCAGAAAAGGTGAACGAATGGACTCTACATGCCTGGTTCCCACGGTGAAGCATGGAGGAGGAGGTGTGATGGTGTGGGGTTGCTTTGCTGGTGACACTGTTGGGGATTTATTCCAAATTGAAGGAATACTGAACCAGCATGGTTACCACAGCATCTTGCAGCGGCATGCTATTCCATCCGGTTTGCGTTTAGTTGGACCATCATTTATTTTTCAACAGGACAATGACCCCAAACACACCTCCAGACTGTGTAAGGGCTATTTGACCAAGAAGGAGATTGATGGGGTGCTACGCCAGATGACCTGGCCTCCACAGTCACCAGACCTGAACCCAATCGAGATGGTTTGGGGTGAGCTAGACCGCAGAGTGAAGGCAAAAGGGCCAACAAGTGCTAAGCATCTCTGGGAACTCCTTCAAGACTGTTGGAAGACCATTTCAGGTGACTACCTCTTGAAGCTCATCAAGAGAATGCCAAGAGTGTGCAAAACAGTAATCAAAGCAAAAGGTGGCTACTTTGAAGAACCTAGAATATAAGACATATTTTCAGTTGTTTCAAACTTTTTTGTTAAGTATATAATTCCACATGTGTTATTTCATAGTTTTGATGCCTTCAGTGTGAATCTACAATTTTTATAGTCATGAAAATACAGAAAACTCTTGGAATGAGAAGGTGTGTCCAAACTTTTGATTACTGCTTTGCACACTCTTGGCATTCTCTTGATGAGCTTCAAGAGGTAGTCACCTGAAATGGTCTTCCAACAGTCTTGAAGGAGTTCCCAGAGATGCTTAGCACTTGTTGGCCCTTTTGCCTTCACTCTGCGGTCCAGCTCACCCCAAACCATCTCGATTGGGTTCAGGTCTGGTGACTGTGGAGGCCAGGTCATCTGGCGTAGCACCCCATCAATCTCCTTCTTGGTCAAATAGCCCTTACACAGTCTGGAGGTGTGTTTGGGGTCATTGTCCTGATGAAAAATAAATGATGGTCCAACTAAACGCAAACCGGATGGAATAGCATTCTGCCGCAAGATGCTGTGGTAACCATGCTGGTTCAGTATTCCTTCAATTTTGAATAAATCCCCAACAGTGTCACCAGCAAAGCAACCCCACACCATCACACCTCCTCCTCCATGCTTCACCGTGGGAACCAGGCATGTAGAGTCCATTCGTTCACCTATTCTGCGTCGCACAAAGACACGGTGGTTGGAACCAAAGATCTCAAATTTGGACTCATCAGACCAAAGCACAGATTTCCACAGGTCTAATGTCCATTCCTTGTGTTCTTTAGCCCAAACAAGTTTCTTCTGCTTGTTGCCTGTCCTTAGCAGTGGTTTCCTAGCAGCTATTTTACCATGAAGGCCTGCTGCACACAGTCTTCTCTTAACAGTTGTTGTAGAGATGTGTCTGCTGCTAGAACTCTGTGTGGCATTGACCTGGTCTCTAATCTGAGCTGCTGTTAACCTGCGATTTCTGAGGCTGGTGACTCGGATGAACTTATCCTCCACAGCAGAGGTGACTCTTGGCCTTCCTTTCCTGGGGGCGGTCCTCATGTGAGCCAGTTTCTTTGTAGCGCTTGATGGTTTTGGCAACTGCACTTGGGGACACTTTCAAAGTTTTCCCAATTTTTTGGACTGACTGACCTTCATTTCTTAAAGTAATGATGGCCACTCGTTTTTCTTTTTCTTGCCATAATACAAATTCTAACACTCCATTCAGTAGGACTATCAGCTGTGTATCCACCTGACTTCTGAAGAACACAACTGATGGTCCCAACCCCATTTATAAGGCAAGAAATCCCACTTATTAAACCTGACAGGGCACACCTGTAAAGTGAAAACCATTTCAGGTAACTACCTCTTGAAGCTCATCAAAAGAATGCCAAGAGTGTGCAAAGCAGTAATCAAAGCAACAGGTGGCTACTTTGAAGAACCTAGAATATAAGACATATTTCAGTTGTTTCACACTTTTTTGTTAAGTATAAAATCCCACATGTGTAAACCCATATTTTTGTTGCCTTCAGTGTGAATTAAAAATTTTTAAAGGGATGAAAAAAAAAAAAATTCTTTTGTTGTGAGGTTTTTTTTTTTTTTTTTTTTTTTTTTTTTTATTTTTTTTTTATATCGATTTTGTAAAAAAAATATTGGAAGGGATGTACATCTCACCCAGGTTGCTCAGATGGGTGAGATGACGGAAATCCAGAAAGTTTGGTTCTCAGCAGACAATTATGTTTGCTGAGCATTATTTAAGTGCTGTGCACTGGGCTGGATTTTTTATGGAATGGTTGGTAGGTTGGTAGTGGGACCTGCCATTCCCATCCCCTCCAGTCCACACCTTGTGGATACTTCTGGAAGAAACCCAGCTGACTGGAATCTCCTTGTTAAGGGGATATAAGAAGTCTACTAGGAGAGCAGACTATGGCAGAGCTTGGCTGGAAAGCCACAAAGAAAGTGGCTACTGCTGAAAGATAATCTGACAGTTTGAACTTGTTCCTATTCTAGGTGAGGTAACCTATTTCTGTTTAGTTAGAGCCCAGATGGGCAGGTATTTATTTTTTTCGGTTTCTGTTATGTTGCATGTACCAAGGAGTGTTTTGAGTGAATAAAACTCAATCCTTGGACTAATACCTTGGTGTCTGTGCTCATGTCAGCCCACCGAGCACCCCAGATCCTGACAATATATATATATATATATATATATATATATATATATATATATAGCAGCAGCTGCTGCAGGACAGGGGACTATAGGGGGCACTATATATAGGGAGCAGATCACACATAACTCTAGTCATTGTGAAACCATAATGTCATCTCCTGTCCCAGGTTACATTACAAGTGTTATGGGGTTCAGTCTCCCTGATATGGGGCAATAACATTGTTAGTGTCCTCACATCTATTCACAACATACTACCTGAAAGAAGACTGAAGAGTCCACAAGAGCGACTGAGCACAGGAGAGACAAGGTGTTTTGTATAATAATAGGAAACAGAGTAAAGAGGCTTCATATCCACAGGGCCCCATAACAAAACTTGGAAGAAGACCCCACTAATCAAAGACCACTTTACCAGACAACGGCCCACATCTACTAAGACTGGTGGTATGAGTGTTCTGTATGCAAGAAAACAGGGCACCTAAAAGCTGACTGTAGAGTCTGGAAAGCTAGGATGAATCATCTGAAAAAGGAAAATCATCAAAGGGTTAAAAGTGCCATCACTGAAGGAAAACACAATTCAAGTACTGAAACTGCTTTTACCATTAATGCAAGTACATCCAAGCATGCTTGGTGTATAGACTCTGGAGCAACTAGTCATATGACCAATGACAGAAACTTCTTTTCTAACCTTAACCAAAGTAAGTCAGAGAAAGTGATTTTGGCTAATGGTCAGTATATGAATACAAAGGGAATAGGGGATGGTTACATTGATTGTCAAGTCTCCCCAACACAAAGCAGAAAGATCCCAGTAAAAGACTGCTGTATGTACCTAGCCTTGAAAGCAATCTGTTATCTGTGAATAAACTCACAAGACAAGGAAATGAAGTTACATTTAAAGATAACGGCTGCATCATCTCAAAAAGGGGCCGTATTCTAGCAGAAGGAAAGATCAAAGATGAGCTATATCAGTTAAATTGCAAAGAAAACGCATATACTGCTAAACAAGAACAACACACTGTATCCATCTATGGCACAGGCGTCTTGCACATAGAGACCCAGAAGCAATAAGAAAGTTAGTTCAAAAACAACTTGCTGAAGGCATTACAATTGATCAGTGTAATCAGACAATGAAGTGTACAAGCTGTCTTAAAGGAAAAATGTCCTGAAAATCTTTTCCTAAGAATAGTACTACAAAATCAGAACAGCCACTGGATTTAATACATACTGATGTTTGTGGTCCAATGAATACTCTAACTCCTGGAAAGAAGAGATATTTACTCACATTTATCGATGACTGTTCAAGATATATGGTTGTCAATCTACTTCACAGCAAAGATGAAGTCCCAGGGAAACTTGAAACATATCTAGCTGAAGTATATAACAAATTTGGGAGAATGCCAAAAATCCTGCATGCAGATAATGGAACTGAATATACAAGCAGTGAGACACAAAGCATTTTAAAGAAAAATGGAATCGTGTTTCAGACCACTGTACCATACAATCCTGAACAAAATGGTGTAGCGGAAAGAAGAAACCGGACACTCTGTGAAAGTGGAAGAAGTATGCTATTTGACGCAGATTTGCCTACAACATATTGGGGTGAAGCAATCATGACAGCATGCTATCTTCAAAACAGGTTACCAGGTAAAGCTACAGAGAAAACTCCATTTGAGATATGGAACAGCAAAAAGCCTAATCTACAACACATAAGAGTATTTGGAAGTAAAGTATTTGTGCATGTCCCTAAGGAAAAACATACCAAGTGGGAATCCAATTCCAAAGAAGGTATCCTGGTGAGCTACAGTGAAACCCAGAAAGGATATAGAATCCTGCACTGATTGATGAGAACTTTGTCTCACTCAAGTTTTATGACATCATACCAGTAGTCCAGATGAAGCAACAACAACCTAAGTCACAGTTACAAAATGATAAAGAGAAAGATGCAGAAGTTTGGTTAGATTCTTCAACCATTGAAGAAGCAACGGAAACATCAAGTGAACCTGAAATAAGATCGTCAAGATCAAACAAGGGTATACCAGCTAAGCATCTATCCTACATTGCTAAAACACTACCCGAACTAGAGCCACAGTCATGGGATGAGATGCAACGACTACCTGCCCATGAAAAAATGAAGTGGATTAATGCTGCTAATGAGGAAATGAAATCGCTTCATCAACTTCAAACCTGGAAACTCACCAAACTACCACAAGGCAAGAAAGCAATAAAGTGTAAGTGGGTATTTAAGACCAAATATGACTCTGAAGGCAAAGTTCAAAGATTTTAAGCAAGATTAGTTGCAAAAGGATATTCTCAGAAATATAGTGAAGATTATGATGCTACATTTTCTCCAGTTACTAAGCAGACCACGTTTATTAACTGTATCTGCTATACAAAGGATGTCTGTCAGACATTTGGATATCAAAACTGCCTTTCTAAATGGTGACATTGAGGAGGATTTGTACATGACTCAAGCTGAGGGCTATATCAGAAAAGGTGAAGAAAACCTCCTTTGTAAAGTACAAAAATCTCTCTATGGTCTTAAGCAATCGGCAAGAGCATGGAATACCAAAATATACAAAGTCTAATTGGAAGAAGGATTTAAGAGAGGTCAAGCAGACCCATGCCTATACACAAAGTGTACAGATGGAAAGTGGATGTATATTCTCTTATATGTAGACGATGTGATTGTCGTACATGAAGAAGAAACAGAAATTACAAAAATGACTGAAATTCTGAATCAGCATTTTGAAACAAAAGACCTTGGAATTGTTACATATTATTTAGGCATCCAGATCCAGAGAGAAGAAGATGGAAGTTTTCTTCTAAACCAAAGTGCAAAAATCAACTCAATCCTCAACCAGTTTGGAATGTCAGAAGCAAAAGGTATATCAACCCCAATGGAGTCATCCTACCTAAGATTGGAAGAAGATGATCTGTTACCAAACAATAAGAAATACAGACAGGTAGTGGGGGCACTTCTATACATAACAACTATGACTCGACCAGATATCGCAGCAACAGTGGGTATTCTCTGCAGACATGTGGAAAAACCGCGCCAAAGAGACTGGAATGCTGTTAAGAGAATTCTCCAATATTTGAAAGAAACTGAAGATATAAGTTTAAGAATGTCTTCAACAGGAGATCTAAAACTCACAGGCTATGTGGATGCAGACTGGGCTAATGATTCAAGTGATCGTAAGTCAACAAGTGGGTACTTGTTCAAGCTTGGAGAAAGTTCTATCTCTTGGTCCAGCAGAAAACAGGTATCTGTTGCCTTGTCATCTACAGAAGCAGAATATGTGTCTGCGGCCTACGCAAGTCAAGAGATCCTTTGGCTAAACCAGTTGTTGGATCTTGGCAAGCCGTCAACTCAGCCAACGACGATGTATGAAGATAACCAAGGATGCATTAAACTTGCAAGCAGTGAAAAGATCAATTCAAGAACCAAGCAAATCGATGTTAAACATCACCACCTGCGTGATTTGATAGAACGTGGTATCATCGAATTTGTTTATTGCAAAACTGACAAGATGGTGGCTGATATTATGACAAAGCCATTGCCAAGAACCAAGTTCGAAGAGTTCAGAACCTCAATGGGACTAACTAGATAAGTAGTTGTTTAGTGGGGGTGTTGGAATGTTTATTATTGCCTGTATTGCAGCAACTACTGTTTATAAGTTTATAACTGCATAAGCTTCTGTCTCTAGGCATAGTGTTAAGTTGTTAATAAAGCTCTGTTAAAAAGGTGCTGGCTAGAGTGACAAGACCAGGAAGTTCCTCTCTGTTTTGTTTTTTGTAGCTACAGCACAGAGCAGAGCACATGGAGCTCACAGACAAGTAGCTGAGATCATAAGTTACAGAATACAGTGTATTATTCTTGTTCCTCAATAAATATCTGTTTACTGTTGAACGCCTGGACAGTCAAAGATTAATCCGCTGCCAACAACAAAATTGTTGGTACCCCTCGTTTAATGAAAGAAAAACCCACAATGGTCACAGAAATAACTTGAATCTGACAAAAGTAATTTGCCAAACTACATGTTGACAAGCCACAAAGCTTCTGGGAGAATGTCCTTATGGACAGATGAGACAAAAATCAGCTCTATGTTCACGGATGGAAAAATGAAGCATATCTTGAAAAGAACACTGTCCCTACAGTGAAACATGGAGGAGGCTCTGTTATGTTCTAGGGCTGCTTTGCTGTTCTGGGACAGGGTATCTTGAATCTGTGCAGGGTACAATGAAATATCAAGACTATCAAGGGATTCTAGAGGGAAATGTGCTGCCCAGTGTCAGAAAGTTTGGTCTCAGTAACAGGTCATGGGTCTTGCAACAGGATAATGACCCAAAACACACAGCTAAAAACACCCAAGAATGGCTAAGAGGAAAACATTGGACTATTCTGAAGTGGCTCGTACCTAAATCCTATTGAACATCTTTGGAAGGAGCTGAAACATGCCATCTGGAAAAGGCACCCTTCAAATCCGAGACAACTGGAGCAGTTTGCTCATGAGGAGTGGGCCAAAATACCTGTTGAGAGGTGCAGAAGTCTCATTGACAGTTACAGGAATCGTTTGATTGCAGTGATTGCCTCAACAGGTTGTGCAACAAAATATTAAGTTAAGGGTACCATCATTTCTGTCCAGGCCTGTTTCATGAGTTTTCTTTTTTTAAAAATTCTGTTGAAGCATGGTTGAAAAGCAATGTCTGACTAAAATTTTTATATATTATTACTTTTTTCACATTCAAGTTATTTCTGTGACCATTGTGGGTTTTTCTTTCATTAAACGAGGGGTACCAACAATATTGTCCACGTGTGTATAAGGCTCCACACAGTATAATACTCCACAGTGGCCCACACAGTATACTACCCCTTAGTGGCTCCAGACAGTACAATATGCTCCCCAGCAGCCCCACACAATATAATATACTCCATACAGTATAAAATGCATCCCAAAGTGCCCCCCCAGTATAATGCTTCACATTGGCCTTACACAGTATAACATGCTCCACAATGGCCTCCACACAGTATACTATACTGCCCAGAGGGGTTCCCCCAGTATAATGCTCCACAGTGGTCCCCCACAGTATAATATGCTCCTCACAGTCCCCCCCAAGTATAATGCTCTACAAAGGCCCCATAGAGTATAATATGCTCCTGAGAAGCTCCACACAATATAATAAACTCCACAGTGGCCCCACACAGTATAACAGGCTCCCCACAGTGCCCCTTCCAACAGTATAAAGCTCCACAGAGGCCCATAGTATAATATGCTCCCCAGAGGGCCCCCGCTAGTATAATGCTCCACCATGCCCCCCCCCCCCAGTATTTTGCTTCCCAGTAGCCCCACGCAATAGATTATGCTCCCCACAGTAGGACCTAGGCAGTATAATATACTCCCCAGAGGGCCCCCTAGTATAATGCTCCCTAGTTCCCCACCAAATAATGCCCCACAGTGGTGCCACACAATATAATATGCTCTGCAGATGGACACCCCAGAATAATGCTCCACAGTGACCCCACACAGTATAACATGCTCCAGAATGGCCTCCACACAGTATAATATACTGCCCAGAGAGGTTCCCCCAGTATAATGATCCACAGTGGCCCAAAACAGTATAATATGCTCTCCAGAGGGGCCCCCCAGTATAATTCTCCAAAGTGGCCCAAGAGAATGTAACATGCTTTCCAGAGCCCCCCACATTATAATGCTCCACAGAGGCCCCATACAGTGTAATATGCTATCCAGAGGAGCCCCCCAGTTAAATGCTCCACAGTGGCCCCACACAACATAATATGCTATCCAGAGGGACCCCCCAGTATAATGCTCCACAGTGGCCACACACAGTATAATATGCTACCCTGATGGGCTCCCCCAGTATAATGCTCCACAGTGGCCCTACACAGTATAATATGCTATCCAGAGGGTGCACCCCAGTATAATGCTCCACAGTGGCCCTACAGACTCCCTTAGTGTTAGTATTATATTATACTCTAGGGTCTCTTCAGACCCCAGAGTATAATTATCAAAGGCCCGGGGGAGGTAAGGGAAAATAACAGTTATACTTACCTTGCCTTACCTCTCCTGGGCCTCCTCGCGCTGTTCCGTTATCCCCGCCGGCGCCGGCTTCCTTCTTCTCTGTGTCTGACGTCATGCGTTGTGGACGTCACCGCTGAGGCTACGTGAGCATGCTGTTAGCATGCCCTACGTGCTCGCCGAGGCCTGGCCTCAGCGGTGATGTCCGGAACTCCCGAAGATGACGTCGGACAAAAGGACAGGTGAGTAAAAATGTTTTTTATTTTTACTCACCTCGGAAAGGGGCCCTGCAGCACATGACGCTGGGTCCCTTTATGTTACCGATATAGCCGGTTCTGACATCAGGCTCCGGATCCCGGGGGCCCCTTTGTGTTCGGGGCCCTGGGCAATTGCCCAGTTTGCCCTCCCAACGCCGGCCCTGGCCTGCGGCCTAACTTACTGATCCCCGCTCCTGCTCACAGCATGGGGCAGATGTGAAGGAGCACTATGTGGCTTTGGAGTGCAGATTTAGATGTTTGGTATATGGACGCCATGTCATGTTTGCAGAGCCTCTAAGGTACCAGAAAAGTGGAATCCCCTGAGTGACCCCATTTTGAAAACTACACCCCTCAAAGAATTTATACTGAATACATAAGCTGTGCGGAGTATATTGGGTACACCAAATTCCCTACTATGTCCCCAATAGCTCCCATGATTGAGGGAGGGGGTCACTCTGGGGGTCACTTTTAGTTTATTTTCCCTTGTAAGCTCTAAAATTGGAGTGTCCCCTGATATACACTCGCACAGCTTATAAATTTCTTTCCTGCCGCAGCCAGTTGTGTTCTAATGATTTGGCGATTTTGGGGGTTTTTGTCTACACATTGTACAAGCTATATCTTTTTTATTTTCCTGGTGATGTAGCCATATGAGGGCTGATTTTTTGTAGTATGAGATGCATTTTTTATTGACACTTTTTTTTGGGGTGTCTATAACTTATTGAATAAATTATATTAACTCTTTCTGGGTGGATTAAAAAACCCCATCAATTCTGGTATTGGTCTTTACCTTTCAATTTTTTTTCCATGTAGCGTACATCATAAGTAATATGTTACCTTTGATCTGCGGGTCTGTACAATTACGTCGATACCTAATTTATATTGTTTTTTTATGCGTTACTAATTCTGCAGAACAAAAACCCATTTATGGATATAAATCAATTGTTTTTGCATCACCATTTTCTTTTGGTTGAGTTGGTTGAGGGCTTATTTTTTGCGGGATGATCTGTGCTTTTTATTGGTATTGTTTAGAGGTACATATGAGTTTTTGATCACTTTTTCTAGCATTTTTTTGTAAGTGAGATGGCCAAAAATCATTATTTCTGGCATTTTTTTCCCCTACCTTCACGTGCAGGTTAATTAATATTTCCATTTTATTGTATGGATTGTTATGAATGCGGCGATACCAAATATGTATTGTTTTTATTCATTTTTAGTTTTTTTTTTTTATATAATTAATTTTATATGGCAAAGGGGCATTGTGGGGCTTTATTCATTTATTATTTTTTTTAATGCACTTTATTTTTATTTTTTCCACTTTTTTAAAAAAATTTTAATTGTCCCACTAGGGGACCTGAACCAGCGATGCTCTGATCACTCATTCAGTACTATACACTGCAATTCATGTGTATACGCTGTAGACGTTGACTTCCTGACATCACGGCAGGATCAACCAGGTACTGGGGGCTTCTAGAAGCCTGGGTCACTGGCAAGACACCGGGCTGCAGAAAATAAGTAAAGGCACCGAACAATCTTGTCTATGGGGTCCACAGGTTTCTGCGGGTAACCAGTTTGTAAGCAGATTAGGTTTCTGTTCGTCTGGTCCCCAAGCAAACCAGACGAACGGAAACAGGAACGCAGGTGTGAACCTAGCGTAACTTTTTTATTTTTCCATTCACAGAGCCATATTAGAGCCTAATGTTTGTTGGACAAATAGTTCTTCATAATGGTACCATTTATTATTCAGATTTTTCTTAAAGTCGCCATATTCTGACACCTGTAACTTTTTATATTTCAGTGTATGGAGATGCATATGGCATCTTTTTTTTTTTTCCTGGGCCAGGTGTACTTTTCAGTTATAGCATTTGGGGTAATCCCTACTGTTTGATCACTTTTTATTTAAATTTTTATTAAAGGCAAAACAGTGAAAAAATGGCGGTTCGGCACTTTTGATTTTTTTTTTTTCCCCGCTACAGCGTTCACAGTATGGGAAAAATATTTTTATAAGTTTGTAGACCAGACGTTTTCAGACACAGAAATAACTAATGTGTATGTGTGTCACAGTAATTTTTTCGTTTTAAATGTATTCAAGATAAAGGGGGGTGATTTGAACGTTTAGTTTTTTATTTTTTTATTTATTTTTTTTAAACTTTTTTTACTACTTTATTAACATGCAATCACATTGATTGCAAGTCCCATAGACTGCCATACAACTGTATGGCAGTCTATTAGAGATTCGCTACATTACCATTCAGAATGGTCATAGAACAGCTGCAATAGTAATATTCCTATGACAAGCCTCCTAGCTGTCATAGGAACAGGTCGACTCCTGCAATCTTGCCATGCGGGAGCTGGTCTATAACATTAAAGTTACGGGGCCAGTGGGGGCATTTTTTTTTAGTTTGGGGGGGCCAAACCGCAGTGCAATGCCCATGATCAGAGTGAGCTATGGCGGCCGCCATCTTTGAAGACCTTGCATCCGCCATAATAGTACAGAGGATGTCGGGAAGGGGTTAATGACACAAATGCTGCTTGAAAATCAAAAGTTTAGTTATGCTCTAAGCATACAGAGTTTGAGAGGAACTTTGTTAAATGGCATTTACACATTCATCCAATGTTAATTCTTCAAGAAATCTTACCTAGCAAAATATAGGAAAATAAAGACTGCTTAATCTGTGATACAGTGTTTAATATTTGCAACTTATTCCAATAGCCTATTCTCCCACTAACCTGTTAATCCTCATGGAGTCTATTAATTGCTCTGCTCTACTAATTCTATAGGCATAGGCTAAGACTTATTCAAATTGAAAAGTATCAGCAATCTTAGCATGCTGTCCTCCAAGATGTCCTGCGTTTCAAATTAGCACAAATGAAGAGGATGTTTTATTGACTCCTTTCTGGACATTTTTCTGGACTGTGGGTACAGCAATTTCCTAATATGTATCCATTTCTGATATAAAATATATGAGGTAAATTAACAAAATAACAAATAGAAACTCTATTTTTATGTTATTGACTCAAGGTACCACCATTGGTTTCATTCTCTTCAAGCTACTGTATCTTTATTTCTGTACTAGGAGACACAGAAACAAAGGGCAAAGTTTCAGCTATGTGGCATTTTTCAAGTTGCAAATAGCTATTTTGTTTCTTTGCTTCTATGCTTTGGTGTAGAAATACAACTGTCTTCACTGGAGTTTGTATGTTCTCTCTGTGTTTGTGTGGGAGTTTTGAGGCATACAGGATCAGTGAAATTGGGTGATGATTGGCTGGAGAGGTTTGGTCAAGGGATGGTTTCTTAAAGATGGGTGTTTAAAGTAACATGTTTAAAAGCAGAAGGTAAAGTATCTCTGGTTAGAGATCGGTTGCAGAGGTGAGTTAGAGCAGGAGTAAAGATTTCAGTGAAGTTGGGGTTGAGGTGCGATTGGATCTGGTAGATTGCATTGATGCTAAGATGGACAGCTTTTTATTGGTGACGGTGAAGCAAGTTAAGTATGAAGAGCACTGAAACGTTGGGTAGAGTGGTTGTGGTGGTGCAGGTCGAGGCTCTCTCTCATGGTGTCACTTTTGTTTTTGAAATAAGAGGCAAAGTCTTCGGCTGAAATAAGTGATGTTGGAGGGGGCACCGGAGGGCGGAGAAGGGAGTTGAAGGTATTAAATAACTGTTTGGGGTTATGGGATAGGGAAAATATGAGTGTGACAAAATAGAGCTGTTCTGCAGAAGAGAGTGAATTGTTGAAGTTGAGAACTGCCTGTTTATAGCTAATAAAGTCTTCTGAAACACGTGAAGCACAACCCTGTGTTTTTGTCAGGACCGTGTGCCAGGATTGCCTATTGATTAGTCGAGTTCTGACGTGTTTGAGGGGGGCCACTGAGTTGAAGGCTGAAATAATGGTGGTGTTATAAAAAGCATCGATGGCATCTGTGTCCTGGAAATAATATAAAGTAATAAAGTTGAGCAGGCACCTCCAAATGCCCAATCACAGCTGAATATTTACACCGGAGCACTAAAGGTAAAAATCAGTCACATTGGACACTAAAGACATTTAACATAAGAGAACAATATAAATAACCATTGATTCTCCTAAGAATTAAGATGAATTGCCGCGTATAAATGTAAGGGCTCAGCAATTAAACTTGCATAGGTTAAAGTGTTTCAAATGACAGAGTAATATGATATATGTGATTACCTATTTTTAATACAATACTTTCCATACTTTTACACATATTTTGTTCTCACTTTATGCCTTAGGTAAATAAAGTAAAAGTAGAAGAAAGCATAATTGTAAAGACTCATACAGCAGGCCAGGCATATGCCTTTTTCAGGCCTCAATTTTTCTATAGCCAAGGTTGGGGGATCTTGGAAATGGACTTGTCTTGCGTTAATATTATGTTACATGATTGCATTATCTATTACCGGTTAATTGTGTATTTACTCTAACAATAACTCTAACATATACTGTAACAAAAATTTGGTCAATTGAAAACTTCCAGCTGCTCATATACATGAGCTAAAAGACAGTCAAAATGGCTTAACAACTTGAAGTACAAGGCAGGAAAAGTCATAATTTTTTAATGCGAAATTTGCAACTTTTTCCATTTTATTCCTGGCTTGCTGCTTTACAAAGAAATGACGTCACAAAAATATAAATGAAGAGGAAAAACTAGCACTCCTGGGATCTTCATAAAACTGAGCCTTTATTAGATCCTTTAACATACTTTAACAGTATATACATAATCGTTCAGATCAGCTATGTACATGTGGTTTTTAAGGCTTAGTTTAATGGATGCAAAAAAAAATTGATTAAAAAAACGGACGCAAAAACAGACACAAATGGATACAAACAGATGGCCATCCGTTTCCATAGACATCAATGTTAAAAAAAAAACGGATCCGTTGCTGTCTGATTTTTTGAAGTAGTATAATGTTGTACCGTGTTAGCCATTGAAAGTAGTGGAAGAGTGAAGAAATCAGGTGATACCTTTTAGAGGCTAACTGAGTATATTTATAAGTAAGCTTTCAGAAGTGCAAGCTTCCTTCATCAGACATGGTGTTATACAAGAACTGAAAATTCACAGATTTTTATACACATGGTCTTCAAAGGATTTTAGAGTCCTTAAAAAAATCCAAAACAAAATGCAATCTAAGTAGAGAAGTTATTTACAAAAGGTCAAAAAACAGTCTGGAAAGTTGTGGTGCGTGACAGAGGGATCTGTTATCTGTTTGCTATCAGGAGGTGATTTGTGACCCTCACAGTTCATACATAGTGTGACATGAAGCTGGCATGAATATTAAGTCCAAATTGCAGAGTTTGAAATTTTTGCATAAATTTGTACTCCCCTTCTTTCCTTTCCTCCTGCGTCTTAAAATGTCCCATTAAAACCACAACCCGCAAATCTTCAATAGAGTGGTTTTCTCCGGAGAAATGTGCGGCCACTGGGAGATCGGTTCTGCCCCTAGTTGTCACCTACAACTCACAGCTGGAGATCCTACGAAGGATTGCCAAGGATCTCCAACCTGTGCTACATAGGGACAACAGACTCAAGGACATATTTCCAGTCCCCCCTCTCCTTTCCTTTCGACAACCACCAAACCTGAGGCGTATTATTGTCCAGAGTGCCCTGAAGGCCCCAACTGAAAATGGCACCTCACCTTGCCTACATAAAAGGTGCATGACCTGCAAGCACATCCACACCGCTGACAGTGTACCCATCCCACAGTCACAACAGGTGCACAGAATTAGGGGGACATTCTCCTGCAGATCTTCCAATGTGGTGTATCTCATAATGTGTGTGCAATGTCCCACCACAGGCCTCTATGTGGGGGAAACAGGGCAGAGACTCACACTGATCCAATATTAATAACAGCAGAACCGATCTCCCAGTGGCCACACATTTCTCGGAGAAAACCACTCTATTGAAGATTTGCGGGTTGTGGTTTTAATGGGACATTTTAAGACGCAGGAGGAAAGGAAAGAAGGGAAGTAAATCCTTTGAATTGCATTTTGTTTTGGTTTCTTTTAAGGACTCTAAAATCCTTTGAAGACCATGTGTATAAAAATCTGTGAATTTTCAGTTCTTGTATAACACCATGTCTGATGAAGGAAGCTTGCACTTCTGAAAGCTTACTTATAAATATACTCAGTTAGCTTCTAAAAGGTATCACCTGATTTCTTCACTCTACCACTGATTTTTTGAACGACAGAAAAATGTAGTATACCGTACTTTTGATGTCTATGGAAACGGATGGTCATTTTTGCGTCCGTTTTTTTTAATCCGTTTTTTGCATCTGTTAAACTGATGTAAAAAACATGATCTGAATGGACCCTTAGGCTAAAACCCAACACTGCAGAAACACAGTGTTTTGGCTTCTGCGGAAAAGCAGCACTAAGTATGCTGTGTTTTACAGTTCCAGCAAATTTAGTGAGATTCTGACTAATCTCATCCACACACTGCAAAAAAAAAAAAAAAATGTGGAAAATGCCGCGTTTTCATGAATGTGTGCGTTTTTGAAAAGCGCAGCATCTTAATTTTATCTGCGGAATCACAAAAAATTTCCCTATAGATTTAATAGTGGAAGGAAAAAAGCAGAGAAAAATGCAGCAAATCCTCAATGAAAATCTCTGTGGAAAAAAATGCAATGCGTTTTAATAGTGTTTTTCCCTGTAGCGTTTTTTAGTGTTTTTTAAGCCTTATATATTTATTATTTATTTATTATGCTTACTTATATAGCGCCATCATATTCCGCAGCGCTTTACAGACATTGACAGTCACTGTCCCATATAGGACTCACAATCTACATTCCCTATCAGTATGTCTTTGGAGTGTGGGAGGAAACCGGAGTACCCGGAGGAAACCCACGCAAACACAGGGAGAACATACAAAAGCCTTAGCCTTAGAAACATAGATTGATGTCAGAAAAAGAACACCTGTTCCATCTGCCCTTATATTATTTCCTTTTTATCTTAGGATAGACATGATTACCCCGGGCATGTATAAATTCACTTACTGTAGATTTCTCAACTTCCTCAGCTGGAAGTTTGTTCCAAGCCTCAACTATACTCTTTCAGTGAAATAATATTTCCTAACATTGCTTCTGATTCATTGTAGGAAAGAAGATTTATGCTTTTTGAACTTCCCTTTATTTATTACATTTTTAGCGAAGAGTCCTACACAGGTACTCACTAACCATTGGAGAGAAAAATTATATAATTTCAATTGCCTCACCCCTTCCATCGATCCCATAATAAGCCACATAGCAGCCTCATTGTTGCATGTATGCTATTTGTCATATATTATAATAATAATGTTGAATGGCAAATTTTCAATTGACTAGAAGCAATATTAGAAGCCATGGAAATAAACTGACGGAATGCATAGGAAAACATTCCAGGACATTTTTTTTGCTGTAGTACAAAGAAAAATAAATATTAGCCCATTTTAAAATGTACAGAAATGAAACGACTTTCTCTAGTACCCTGACATCATATTTAAATGCCACAATCTAGCTCTGCAGTAAATTAAAAAGTGCAGTCATATTTTCTGATATGTGTGCCTTGTGAAATTTACCTGTCTGAAGAGAAGTGTGCCAAATGGTTAATTAGTCGATATTGGTAAGACAAAATTCATAACATTTATTTCTTACCCTCATTTTTTTACACTTCATTTCACTTGTTTTAACATCCCTGCATGCCTTAGTGAGCAGGGTTCTCAGAATTGTGTTGATATGCTAATCTAGCCAAATGATTATGCGGCTGCTGATTTAGGTATGTATTTTCTAGTGAAATGAGTTCTGTGAAGCTGATTCAAATAAATATTTGCCATTGCTGTGCAAATCTAGTATGTGCACAGAACATAGGTCTACTCACATATTTTATTCATTCCATTCTGTGAAAAATCTTAAGGGTTAAAGTATCTACACATGCAAACATGAGTCAAGAAATGGATCTGATTCTACTGATTTAAAAAGCTTCTAGTGAGCCTACTCATTTAAATATTTTAAGTATACTAATATTTTTACAGCATCAGTGCTGTTTTTTTCAATTATACTATGTTGGGGTCTTTTCAGCATTTTAATGTAGAGCAGAATAGAAGGAGAGAATTTTCTGTACAGTCACCAAGTCAAAATGGGTAGTCATATGGGTAGTTGTAATGGTGTTGTGGACAAACATAAATAGGCAGAAAGGAACAAGTACTGCAGATTTGTGATGGTTTGGTCATACTCCTTCACAAATTAGAAATTGATGGCACCAACACAACTGAAAACAGTTGGGACACGGATAGAATTAAAAAAAAAATTGGAAAAAAAGCAAATTCACTTGAGTATAAAATTAACTTGTTAGAGAGGCAGAGTCTCCCAGAATGAAAGATGGCCAGAAGTACACCATTCTTTAAAAAACTGTCTAAAAATTGTGGAACAATTTCATATAAAAAAAACTTTGAATATTTTACCATCTATATAGTACATAAAGTATTCGGCCCCCTTGAACTTTTCAACCTTTTGCCATATTTCAGGCTTCAAACATAAGGATATAAAATTTTAATTTTTTGGTGAAGAATCAACAACAAGTGAGACACAATTGTGAAGTGGAACGAAATTTATTGGTTATTTTAAACTCTTGTAAAAAATAAAAAACTGAAAAGTGGGGCATGCAATATTATTCGGCCCCTTTACTTTCAGTGCAGCAAACTCACTCCAGAAGTTCAGTGAGGATCTCTGAATGATCCAATGTTGTCCTAAATGACTGATGATGATAAATATAATCCACCTGTGTGTAATCAAGTCTCCGTATAAATGCACCTGCTCTGTGATAGTCTCAGGGTTCTGTTTAAAGCACAGAGAGCATTATGAAGACCAAGGAACACACCAGGCAGGTCCGTGATACTGTTGTGGAGAAGTTGAAAGCCGGATTTGGATACAAAAAGATTTCCCAAACTTTAAACATCCCAAGGACCACTGCAAAACTACCAAGACCCGGCCGTCCCTCTAAACTTTCATCTCAAACAAGGAGAAGACTGATCAGAGATGCAGCCAAGAGGCCCATGATCACTCTGGATGAACTGCAGAGATCTACAGCTGAGGTGGGAGAGTCTGTCCAAAGGACAACAATAAGTCGTACACTGCACAAATCTGGCCTTTATGGAAGAGTGGCAAGAAGAAAGCCATTTCTCAAAGATATCCATAAAAAGTCTTGTTTAAAGTTTGCCACAGGCCACCTGGGAGTCACACCAAACATGTGGAAGAAGGTGCTCTGGTCAGATGAAACCAAAATCCAACTTTTTGGCCACAATGCAAAACGATATGTTTGGCGTAAAAGCAACACAGCTCATCACCCTGAACACACCATCCCCACTGTCAAACATGGTGGTGGCAGCATCATGGTTTGGGCCTGCTTTTCTTCAGCAGGGACAGGGAAGATGGTTAAAACTGATGGGAAGATGGATGGAGCCAAATACAGGACCATTCTGGAAGAAAACCTGTTGGAGTCTGCAAAAGACCTGAGACTGGGATGGAGATTTATCTTCCAACAAGACAATGATCCCAAACATAAAGCAAAATCTACAATGGAATGGTTCACAAATAAACGTATCCAGATGTTAGAATGGAAAAGTCAAAGTCCAGACCTGAATCCAATCGAGAATCTGTGGAAAGAGCTGAAAACTGCTGTTCACAAACGCTCTCCATCCAACCTCACTGAGCTCGAGCTGTTTTCCAAGGAAGAATGGGCAAGAATTTCAGTCTCTCGATGTACAAAACTGATAGAGACATACCCCAAGCGACTTGCAGCTGTAATCGCAGGAAAAGGTTGCGCTACAAAGTATTAACTTAAGGGGGCCGAATAATTTGGCACGCCACACTTTTCAGTTTTTTATTTTTTACAAAAGTTTAAAATATCTAATAAATTTTGTTCCACTTCACGATTGTGTCCCACTTGTTGTTGATTCTTCACCAAAAAATTAAAATTTTATATCCTTATGTTTGAAGCCTGAAATATGGCAAAAGGTTGAAAAGTTCAAGGGGGCCGAATACTTTCGCAAGGCACTGTAATTTCAAGAGATTCTGAGAACCTAGAGAAATCCATGTGCACAAGGGACAAGGCCAACAGTCAATGTTGGATACTAGTGAACTACAGGCCCTCAGGCAGCGTTGTATAAAAAGCAGACAGGAATTAGTAATGCAAATTAATGCATGAATTCTGAAATACATAGAGAAATAATTGTCTTTGAACACAGAGTACCGTGCAATCCACAAATGCATGTTAAAGCTATATCACACAAAGTGGAAGCAAAGCTCATTTAAAATGGTCTGAGGCAAAATGGAAAACTATTCTAAGATCAGATGAATCAAAATAAAAATTCTTTTTGGATATCATAGACGCATTGATCTGCCGATTCAAGAAGAGGAACCATCCAGCTTGTTATCAGTGCAGCATTCAAAAGCCTGCATCTCTGATGGTACGGGTTGCATTAGTGCCTATGGCTTGGACAGCTACAGATCTATTGTACTATTGGTGCTGAGCAGTATATAGTGGCTTTAGAACATATGCTCCCATCTACACAATGTCTCTTTCAGGGAAGGCCTTGCATATTACAGCAAGACAATGCTAAACAACATACTGCATCTATCTGTCATTTATTTCTAAATTTTCTCAAGTGAAAACTTCTGATGTGTTCTATGTCCTATTGTGAGTAAAATATGGTTATATGCAATTTATAAATTATTGCATTCCAGTTTTCATTACATTTTACACAGTGTCCCAACTTTTTTGCAATTGGGGTTGAATCCAACCTATAAGACTGATACATGGTGTTATTATGAAATTTTAAATCATATGTTAATCTTCAAGAAGCAGTCCAGTGAAAATAAGGCACATCACTGCATTCTGGACTTCTTTTCTGTATTTGCATTATTGCAGTTCAGTCTCTCCTGTGTTCTAATCATCTTAATTTTTAGATTTCTCTTTACATGGGCAGTTGGTGACAGTACCATCTGTGTGGAACAGTCCATCTAGTTTCATCATACAAGCAAATCTGTTGTGACTTTTAAACAGAGCGCAAATTCCATAAATCTCAGCAGATCAGAATGATGTCACATTACCCAACTGAAAAGAAGGATCTCATGAACTTTCAGATAGAAATCAAAAACTAAATAAGGTAACACTCTCTGACACATATCAGGGGAAAAGCTATCTTCGACATGTGACCTACAGTCTATCTCAAGATAGATATATCAAAGATTTTTATTGTGAAAGTCAGTTTACCAGAGAGAGAGCGATAGAGGAAAACAGCCTCATAAGAGCAAAAAGAAACATTTTTCTCTGATATGTTATATTACAAAATTTGCTATAATCGCTTGTTGTATTTACAAAGTTTGTTGAAGTGGTAGTGACCATGACTTCCGGGTCCCGGCTGTGCAACAGGGGTAGCCACTAGAATTGAAAAATACTCCTACTCTGGCGACTCACCCCTCTGTCAGTCCCTCAGATTCCCTTCAATGATATTGCAGGGTCTGAGGAGTTGTCATTACAGCCTGGAGGCCAATCAATGGGCTCCTGTCTGACTTTTCCTATTATACATAGGGATTCCATCTGTGTAATGTTTGCAGTACATTGCACTGGGGATCAAGGGATCCCAGGTTTCAGTCCCCTTGTGAGACAGTAAAAATATTTATTAAAAAAAAAAAAGGTTAAAAATGTAAAAGAAAGTATAAAAAAAAATAATAAAAATAAATATTAAAAAGTAAAAAAAAAAAACTTTATAATTTAAAAAACACATAATGTAAACAAAATAGAGTAAACAAACATATTGGGTATCCCCATGTGCTTATATGTCCACACTATCCAAAATTATCACATATTTAATTATTCAGTACAATGAATGTCGTTCAGAAAAAAAAACATACCACAATGTAGGCACAAATTAATGTGTTTTGGTCACCTTACCTCTCCCAAAAATAGCAATAAAAAGTGATCAAGTAGTCATACATACCAAAAAATGGTGCAGATAGAAACTAAAACTCATCCAAAGGTTCTGTCACAGTAACAAACATATGGAGCCTCCTACATACATCTGTGCATAAGTAGAGTAGACCCCTATTCAGTAAATGGAACAGCCCACTGGAAATATTCCTGGTAAACTACATTGCCAATCCACCGTGGCTGTTTTGCAGGTGCAAGTCATTATGCAGTCAGTGCTCTGGTTCTTTCTGGAAGCTGTAATGTGAGATGAATCCTTAGAGGCTGCGCAAGTTGCATCATGGGAGAAATTGTTTGTGACTCTCCAGTGGTCTGACCTACTGATGACAGGCATTACCCAGGCTACCCAAAGCTGGAAATGAGCCTGTTAAGGGCCTGTTTCTGAACTTTGTTGAGGCAGTGTCAGTTTGTGGACGACTCTCCAAGACAGACAGATAGCTTAGTGCTAGAGGATAGTTTGCGGGAGGAAATATTCAGCAAAACCAAGCAAGCTAGCAGAGCTATATGGAGAGCTTGTGGAAAGCTTATGGAGAGAGGGACACAGCCAACAAGAAGTCAGCTCATTTGGTGACCCGGAGCACTTGGTAAGCGGAGTATGGGTATTGTGGTAGGGTGGTGCATTCCCAACTACAGCGTGCTCAGTGCCACAGCTCAGAGGCCTGCATAAATTACCCTACCACCACAGTGTGATAATCCAGTGAACATTTGCTCCAGTAAATGAGAATGCCACAGTGTCAAGCCAAGTGTTGTGCTTGTCCTTTGGTGGAAGATTTCAGGTGACTTGTAAAGGGTGGTGTCCGGGTAGTTGCTCCGTGAGGATTGGACATTGAAGAATGTGTTAGCTGTGGTAGGACTGCCGTGTCTGCCACATTGAGCACCATATTGCCATCATACTGGGGTATTATGAGGGCACTGTAATTTATTTTAAATTTTGTCATTATATAGTTCCGACCTTCCTCGGCTGGTTTGATTTAAAAAAAAAGTTGGAAGGGACTCCCTCAATGTTTTGACTAGGGGTCATTCAACTTCATCTATTTCCTGTGTTGTCTGAATATTGTCAGTATGTGGTTGTCTTAGCTAAGCTCACTTTTTTTGTTTCATCCACATATTATATATGTAGCATCATAAACCTCTATAAATGCATCTTTATTCAACATTATTCCTAGTATGTTTATATGTAAATAAGCAAACACTCATGTATTTACATATAAACATACTAGGAATAATTAGTAGTTTGGCTAACACTGATGTGAAATTATTGTACATTATTTACTATCTTTCTTGCCTTTCTCCTTTTTCTGTGATAATTCATAAAATATCTGTATGTTAAACTAGATCTGAGGCTCTTTTCAATTTTTTGTCTTTTTCAAAAGTGATAAATGCTCCTGCAGTAGTTAATGTAACCTCCTCGAATGTCCTTCATTTGTCAGAGATCGCAGCTTTTTACTGCAGGTCATTATTCCACCAAGAAAATGAAGGGAAATATTTCCAGTACACGGCAAGTGATCTGTTTCTCTTCTCCACCCACCACATTAGCCTTTGAATACTCTCATTATACCATTACTAATTAGAAATTCTCTCCAATTGGCGGCTGCATTAAAAAAAAAAGACAGTGTGCTGAGCATATGGCATAATATCCTATTAATGAACACTCTAAATTCAAACTCAGGTCAGCTGTTCATTTCTTGTTCATGTCACCCAGGCAAAAGAGAGCGTTTTTCTTCCAAATTCAGAACATGGAATCAGGTGAAAGCAATAATGCCTAGGGCTACTGTTTTATTTCACTAGCTGTATGAAGATATGAAAGCTAGATAGATTACAAGGATATGAGGTTGATATGATGTAGAGATATAGATAGATAGATAGATAGATAGATAGATAGATAGATCTGTATATTATGCAAGCAGTAATAATACTGGGACTTCTAAGTACCCTATGGTGTCTCTGTAGTAATTGTATCACACTTCTAAGTGACGTAAGAATTAAACTAGGTTTAAAACCATGTATGTATTTTGTTTAACCGGTTAAGGACTGGGCCTAAAAGTGCCTTATGGACCAGGCCTCATTTTTCAAAACTGACGTGTCACTTTATATGGCAATAACTTTGAGACCCTATAACTTACACAAGTGATTTTGAGATTTTTTTCATGACACATTGTACTTTATGGTAGTGGTAAACATTGATCAATATTTGTGTATTTATTTATAAAAAAAATAGGAAATTTGATGGAGCATTTTTAACCCTTGAGTATTGCATTCATTTAATTTCAATAAATGATTGTGCAGCTGATAATGAAAAGGGAAAATTGCAATTTTTCCATAGATATGCCATTTCATTGTCTGATATTTTGTGTCCAGCTTATGTCAGCAGACACAAACACTCCAAAAACTGTTAAGTGGGTATCCCAGGCACAACATCTTTTGAAGCGTTCATATCTGATACAAGCCAGGCACAACATATTATGCATTGAAATTACATATTCCTGGAAAAATTGCCATTTTCACCTTTCATAATCAGCTCCATATTCATTTCTGGAGAATAAATTATAGCAACACTTGGAGGTTAAAAATGATCACTGTACCCCTGGATAAATTCCTTCAGGAGTGTAGTTTCCAATATGGGGACACATGTCAGGAGATTCCACTTTATTGGCACTTCAGGAGCTCTGCAAAAGTGTCATGACGTCCAAAAGCTGAACTTTCTAAATCTGTGTGCCAAAAACCAAATATCGCTCATTCCATTCTGTGCCCGGCTGTGCCCAAACAGCAGTTTATACCCACATATGACATTACGTACGTTACCCTGGGTATTCCAGTGTCATACATGTGGGCATAAACTGCAGTTTAGGCACACAGCAAGGCACAGAAGGGAAGGAGCACTATGTGGCTTTTGGAGTACAGATTCAGATGTTTGGTATCTGGACGCCAAGTCATGTTTGCAGAGCCTCTAAGGTACCAGAAAAGTGGAATCCCCTAGGGAGTGACCACATTTTGAAAACCGCACCCCTCAAATAATTTATCAGGGGGTGTAATAAGCATTAGTATCCCAGACGTGAATACACAGCGGATGGTGAAGAGAGAATATGAAAGCTGTGCAGAGTACATTGGGAACACGAATTTCCCTACTATATCCCCAGTAGCTCCTATGATTGGGGGGGGTCACTCTGGGGGTCACTTTTAGTTTATTTTCCCTTGTAAGCTCTAAAATTGGAGTGTCCCCTGATATACACACAGCTTATACGTTCCCTTCCTGCCGCAGCCAGTTGTGTTCTAATGATTTGGCGATTTTTGGGGTTTTTGTCTTCACATTGTACAAGCTATATCTTTTTTATTTTCCTGGTGATATAGCCATATGAGGGCTGATTTTTTGCGGTATGAGATGCATTTTTTAATTACGCCATTTTTTTGGGTGCCTATAACTTATTACATAAATTATATTAACTCTTTCTGGGTGGATTAAAAAAACATCAATTCTGGCATTGGTTTTCACCTTTTAATTTTTTTGCCGTGCAGCGTACAGCATAAATAGCATGTTACCTTTATTCTGTGGGTCGGTATGATTACGGCAATGCCTCATTTATATTTTTTTTTATGCATTACTAATTCTGAAGAACAAAAACCTATTTGTGGACATAAATCAATTGTTTTTGCATCACCATCTTCTGAGATGCGTAACATTTTTATTTTTCAGTTGACAGATTTGGTTTAGGGCTCATTTTTTGCGGGAGGACATGTGCTTTTTATTGGTATTATTTTGAGGTACATATGAGTTTTTGATCACTTTTTATAACATTTTTTTGTAAGCAAGATAGCCAAAAATCATTACTTCCATGTTTTTTTTTCTGTTTTTTTTTTCTACGTTCACCATATACATTAAATATTGTTTCAGTTTTATTTTACAGGTTGTTATGGATGCGGTGATACCAAATATGTATTTTTTTAATTAAATTTTGTTGATTTTTTTATATAATTCATTTTATATAGGAAAAGTGAAATTTTTTTTACACACTTTATTTTTTTTTTTAACTTTTTTTTACATTTTTTACTTGTCCTATATGGACACCTGAGCCAGCGATGCTCTGATTACTGGTTCATTATTATAGACTGCAATATACGAGTATACACATGTATTGCAGTCTATACAGGAAGTCAGCCGATGTAGGCGCATCGGCTGACTTCCTGACATCAACCAGGATCAGCCAGGTAGTGGGGGCTCCAAGCAGCCTGGGCTGCAGAAAATAGATATTGTCACGGGGGGGGGGTGCCGGGGGGGCGGCAACAAGGCGCAACCACTTGGATGCCGCGGTCATGTTTGACCGCGGTATCCAAGGGGTTAAAACCCCCAATCGGAACTCAGTTCCAACCGGGGGTCATGGAGCAGTGTGTTAGCTGTCAGTTACCGCTAACACCCGCTCCCAATCCCTTTCACAGTGTCTCTGAAGTGCCGGCCGTAAATTTACAATTAGGCGGACTTCAGAGACCAGGACCGCTGGCCGTAAATTTACGGCCGGCGGTCGTCAACCGGTTAATATGGTAAACTAGGACTGTGAAAACTATGTATATCATCTTGCAATAATGCATTTCTAATAGAAAACAAAATCTAGACATAAACTGTATATCTACAACAACAGATATGCTACATTATCTACTTCATTCAACTAAAACCAGATTGATTCAAGAGAGATGCCTATAAATTTTCACAGCAATGACTGATTCATGTGTCCGAATTTTGCAGGTTAGTCATGAACAGCATACGAGCCTACTTATTTTCAGGTAAATTGTTCAGTTTTTAACAAATACCAATATTTTGTAATTTGTCTCAGACAAACTAAAATGGCTGCCGCGACATGCATTGCACAGTGGAAATCCAGAGGAGACGCATGTTTGTGACATTCTAGCATCACCTGGAAGCCTCTCAGCCAATAATGAGTAGTAGGTAGAGACCTTAGAATGCTGATATCACAGACAGAATATACAAGTGCATCTCAATAAATTAAAATATCATCAAAAAGTTTTTTTTTTAGTAATTCAATTGAAAAAGTGAAACACATATATTATATTGAGTCATTACAAACAGAGTGTCATTACAAACAGACAAGTGTTTATTTATGTTAAAGTTGATGATTATGGCTTACAGTCAAGGAAAACCCAAAAGTCATTATCTCAGAAAATTAGAATAATTAACCCAAAACAGCTGCACAGGCTTCCTAACCGTTTAAAAAGGTCCCTTAGTCTGGTTCAGTAGGCAACACAATCATGGGGAAGACTGCTGACTTGACAGATGTCCAGAAGGCAGTCATTGACACACTCCACAAGGAGGGTAAGCCACAAAAGGTCATTGCTAAAGAAGCTGGCTGTTCACAGAGTGCTATATCAAAGCATATTAATGGAAAGTTGAGTGGAAGGAAAAAGTGTTCTAGAAAAAGGTGCACAAGCAACCGGGATAACCGCAGCCTTTATAGGATTGTTAAGAAAAGGCCATTCAAAAATTTTGGGGAGATTCACAAGAAGTGGACTGCTGCTGGAGTCAGTGCTTCAAGAGCCACCACACACAGACATATCCAGGACATGGGCTACAAGTGTCGCATTCCATGTGTCAAGCCACTCATGACCAATAGACAATGCAAGAAGCGTCTTACCTGGGCCAAGGAGAGAAAGAACTGGACTGATGCTCAGTGGTCAGTGTTGTTTTCAGATGAAAGTAAATTTTGCATTTCATTTGGAAATCAAGGTCCCAGAGTCTGGAGGAAGAGCGGAGAGGCACACAATTCAAGCTGCTTGAGGTCTAGTGTGAAGTTTCAACAATCAGTGATGGTTTGGGGAGCCATGTCATCTGCTGGTGTAAGTCCACTGTGTTTTATTAATACCAAAGTCAACGGAACCATCTACCAGGAAATTTCAGAGCACTTCATGCTTCCCTCTGCCGACAAGCTTTTTGGAGATGGAATTTTCATTTTCCAACAAGACTTGGCAACTGTCCATACTGCCAAAAGTATGAATACCTGGTTTAATAACCACAGTATCACTGTACTTGATTGGCCAGCAAACTTGCCTGACCTTAACCCCATAAAGATTCTATGGGGTACTGTCAAGAGGAAGATGAGAAACAACAGACCCAATAATGCAGATGAGCTGAAGAGTGCTATCAAAGCAACCTGGGCTTCCATAACGCCTCTGCAGTGCCACAAACTGATCGCCTCCATGCCACGCCGCATTGATGCAGTCATTCATGCAAAAGGAGCCCCAACCAAGAATTGACTGCATTTAATGTACATATTTTTCATTTGGCAAACATTTCTGTGTTAAATATTTTTTTACAGTTGGTCTTATATAATATTCTAATTTTCTGAGATAATGACTTTTGGGTTTTCCTTGGCTGTAAGCCATAATCATCAACATTAACATAAATAAACACTTGAAAAAGTTCACTCTGTTTGATGATATTCTAATTTATTGAGATGCACTTGTAAGATTTTATTAGAGGAAGACAGAGCCATTTTGGGATGTTTTCAAGCTGAGAAACACATGCTAGAATCATCACTGCATGATACAAAGGAAAAGATCCATTTTCTACTGTAAATCAGCAACAGTGTGAAAGAGCTATAAGAATAATAGGAGGGGAAGAAGTAGAACAAAGTTAGTTAGATGTAATCAATTACAGAGATAAGTCATTGGAATGAAGGGAAAGAAGAATTTCTGCACTGTGCTGTGTGAACCTGTAACTGTAAGTGAAAAATCTCTTGTCTTTTGGTACCTGAGTTTTCATGAAAAATGTAAATATCTCCATGGTCTTGGTGGGCAGTCTTTTCTATGACGGTATAAGCCTACATACATGATGTACTATAAGGTTTTTTTCTGCTAATAATCAAATTACGACTAAAGAACCTTTTACTTTCGTCTCTGAGGCAGGGGGTGTGTACAATAAGGAGCAGTCTACCCTTTCTCCTATCCATTATAACTAGCTTGGTATGTGTACATGTAATTCTGCCAGGAGTAACTGTACAAGAGCAAACAAATATCTGAGAAAAGCCCAAGTGACCATCATATAGGAGATCCATGAACATTGAACTGCAAATACAGGGCAGATACATGCAGGCATGACACAGAAAAAGAGCAATCTATGAGCACAGCCACACGTGTATAACATCCCATCTGTAATAGCACAAGCAGCCAGAAGTAGATACATGTATATAGAAGACTTTTCTTACATTGTAAGATGATTTGTATAATGCTCAGTCCTTTGTAGTTTGTAGATGTGTGTGTGTGCAGGCTGTGAGGAGAATCAGCCCCTTCCATCTACATTCACTGTGTGAAGAGACCAGTCCCACCTCCTTCCTTCTTGCATATATGGAGATAAAAAATAGCCTAGCAACAGGGTGTGAACTGTAAATTAGCTAGGGAGAAACCTGAGAGGTTTTTCAGCCAAAAACAGCAACATTTTTAATTAAAGTGCATTACATTGTGGCCCAGAATCATATGTTCAATTAAATGAGACTAAGTTGTCTGAAAAGTTAGTGACCATTTAAGGGTTTTTCTTTTGTCAAGATTAATTTTTTTTTTGTTAAATACATACTATTATGGAACTGCCTCTAAAGCAGTAGAAAAATCTACCTAACTCTCAATGCCCTGGGATATAGAGTCTAAGGCTACCCTTATGTCTTCACCAGAGCCAGCCCAAACCCCAGATGGGCTTGATCCAGGCTATCACACAAGAAGCTAATGTAGAAAATAGGTGCAATGCAAACTAAAATCAAACTAGGGAAACTACAGCAAATCACTCACAAGCCAGGAGAGCACTACTGTGTGGCTGTTACAAATTTGGAATGACAAAAACAACCTTGTCCAGGCCATAAATATTTGATGGGGAACAGGAAGCTGACCCCTGTACAGATCAGCTGCTTGGGGTACATCTGCTCCATATACAGTACTACACAATGCACAGAGCTGGAAGCAGATAACTCCTTACACTGAAAAGTGACCTGGTGACATTACAGCTCCTAACTCCAATATGGCGCAATTCTTTTTGATCTGCAATATCTAAAAACAACTAGAGGTGGTTGAACCTCTGAAGATTCTTTTAATTACGGGTTTGGGTGGTTTGGTCCAAAGATTAGTTTCAGGTCGAATAAGGTATAAACCAGAGCTTAAATTGGCTTGCTCCTAGGAACCTATCTATCCAATTTAGCACAGCAGACGTTATGTCAAAGTGACAGTGACATGTATATCAATGGGAAAACAGATGGTAAACAGTGGACACAAACTGCAAGTTTAACCATACACTGCATTGCCACCTGCTTTTACTGAGTTTAACATTTAAAACACTTCAAAATTAACCTGTTTTGGGGGAAGGTGCTTGTCTGTGTTTTTTCATACATGAAAGGCAGTTATATTGCAAAAACCAAGGGCTTTATATAAAAATTATCCACAGTTTCGTGGACTTATGCAACAGACTTGTTATTTTGGAGAAAAAATTGTGGCTGTGTACCTGGTTGAAAAGTTATAATGAAAAAGTGTCTTTTACAATTTTCCAAAAAAACAAACAAACAAAAAAATTGTTTCATGAAAGTCATGTATTGTCCCTGCCCATAGTTGCTGCTCCACATGTAGACGGTGGCATGTACTTTTCCAATACTGACGTATTCAAGGAGCGGTCCACATTCTCCAACAAGTGGCAATATCAAGCAGGAACAGCTTTCCAATAGAAATAATGGCAGCTAGTTACTCCACATTTGTATTTCAGTTCTGTCAGATGTCATATCCTTCCGTAGGGCGGCACGGTGGCTCAGTGGTTAGCACTACAGCCTTGCAGTGCTGGAGTCCTGGGTTCGAATCCTGCCAGGGACAACATCTGCAAGGAGTTTGTATGTTCTCCCCGTGTTTGCATGGGTTTTATCCGGGTACTCCGGTTTCCTCCCACACTCCAAAGACATACTGATAGGGAATGTAGATTGTGAGCCCTATATAGGACAGTGACTGTCAATGTCTGTAAAGCGCTGCGGAATATGATGGCGCTATACAAGTAAGCATAATAAATAAATAAAATAGTGCTGTGGCTATGATCAGTGAGAAAAGTAATCAAAAACAGATTTAGCACAGAATGGGTGACCTGGCCAGTCAGTATTAGAGAAGATCACACTGTGTGACACTCTACCCTTCTACCTACATGTGGTGGTGGCCATTTTAGTTCATCAGAGACTAATCACAAAAGTTTTGGTTCCAACTGGTTCACTCTCCTGGGCATCTGTCAGTGCCCTGGCATCATTTTCAGGCTTCTTCAGACCTCTGGCACCATTGTGTCACCTCTGAGACCCAATCGCATGGGTCATGTACTTATGTCCCTTGGACCTCCACTTAGTATACTCTGGACTCTGAGGACCCCAAACTATAATCGTGTTTCACTGGTGACACACCCCAAAGTTTTGGGTTTTGGTCAAAACCAAAACTTTTGGAGAATGTGTGTCTAATCATATTCTATCTTAATCAGTACACTCATCCATAATTAGGGTATGCTAGCAAAGTGAGTGGCAACACTACCTGATATGCAGCACACAGACCCTGTCACCAGAAAAAACACAGTATTACAGCCTGGTTGGCTAGTATATCCTGATTTGCATTTGTTTTCATTACTCATTCCTACAATGAAACTTCTCCACTACAGGTTTCACCAACACACACTTGGGTCATCAGAGAGATAGTCTGAGTAGGAGAGAAAGGCCTTATGATGTATTCACACATCTATGTCCAGGTCTAGAAACATGGTTCATGTGATGGCTACATTTGTCAAACAGGCCAAGGGTCCTGTGACTTGAACTGACAACATTGCAATAATTTATAATACTGTAAGTGTAAGATGGGGAAACAGCCCTCATGTTATGAATGTTCCTGTTTCTGTAAATAAGTTTATTTTTTTTATGAACTAACATTTGGTTGTTTGACCACAAGAGGCCACTGTTACCTCAGAAATTAGAAGGACTGTAATTCTGTAATTCCCTGGAGTAGTGACGTGGAGACCCTGTTCTGCAGAGGTGGAGCTACAAGGAGGAGCAGAGTGTTTGTGGCAGCCATCTTGAGAGTGTTCTCTGAGCTATGAGGAGAAGGATACACATGTAGAAGGAGGATTCCTAAGGGATCAGAAATATAGCAAGGTGGAGATGAAGCAGAGACTGTTCCAGGGTTTGTTAAGACAGTATCCTAAGGAGAAGATTGCTATTTGTAAGCTCTTGTGTTATACCGCCGGTGCCCCTATCACACTCACTGAATTGTGATAAAAAGGTGACAAGCGGCTGGTTAGTTGCAGCCTGCAGATAGGTAAAAGCTTGGAGTATATTGGAGGCGCACAATAGAGGGCACCGCACTGTACAACACCAGGGACTCAGCTTACTGGCTGAGTGTATGTAAATAGTTGGGAGTGTTCTTTTTGGTAAAGGGGTGTTACTACACTAAGTAAAATCTTGTTTTTACTAAATTGAGTTGGAGTCGCTTCCTTTGTTCGCTGTATCATGGGGAGCTCACCCCGGTACACAGCTTACATACAGTAAGCTTCAGAAACATGCCACCTCTGGTGAGACCATGCCCCTTTTAGGGGTGTGCCATGGCCACTTTTGTGATGTAGACACACAGTCATGCTCCTTTATGCGACATGTTCAGCATATAACATATGTCATCTGGACTGCAGGTGAGGAGGCCCTACTTCAATTCCATAATGACTTCAATGACTTTCACCCGACCATCAACCTTAAACTTAGCTATTCAGGGAGTGAAATTCACTTTCTGGATACCACAATATACATTAAAGACCACCGGCTACTCACATCAATATACCACAAACCCACAGACAGAACGGCCTACCTGAGAAACGACAGCTTCCACCCCAAGCACACAAGACAATCTATAATCTACAGCCAGGCTATACGATACAATCGTATTTGCTCCGACAAAACAGACCTGGACAAGCACCTCCTGGATCTGAGGTTGAAATTTCTCAGATTGGGATACAAACCAAAAGTGACGGACAACCAATTAAACAAAGCGGCAGCCATTACCAGAGACAGTCTGCTCACATATAGAGAGACCCAGAAAGAAGCCCGAGTGCCCCTAGTTGTCACCTACAACCCACAGCTGGAGATCCTACGAAGGATTGCCAAGGAGCTCCAACCTGTACTACATAGGGACAACAGACTCAAGGACATATTTCCAGTCCCCCCTCTCCTTTCCTTTCGACAACCACCAAACCTGAGGCGTATTATCGTCCGGAGTGCCCTGAAGGCCCCAACTGAAAATGGCACCTCACCTTGCCTACATAAAAGGTGCATGACCTGCAAGCACATCCACACCGCTGACAGTGTACCTATCCCACAGTCACAACAGGTGCACAGAATTAGGGGGACATTTTCCTGCAGGTCTTCCAATGTGGTGTACCTCATAATGTGTGTGCAATGTCCCACCACAGGCCTCTATGTGGGGGAAACAGGGCAGAGACTCAGTCAACGAATGAACTCACACAGATCCAATATTAATAACAGCAGAACCGATCTCCCAGTGGCCGCACATTTCTCCGGAGAAAACCACTCTATTGAAGATTTGCGGGTTGTGGTTTTAATGGGACATTTTAAGACACAAGAGAAAAGAAAAGAAATGGAGTATAAATTTATGCAAAAATTTCAAACTCTGCAATTTGGACTTAATATTCATGCCAGCTTCATGTCACACTATGTTTGAACCATGAACTGAACTCAATATTCATGCCAGCTTCAAATCACACTATGTGTGACCTGTGAGGGTCACAAATCACCTCCTGATAGCAAACAGATAACAGCAAGAATTACTGATCCCTCCGTCACGCACCACAAGTTTCCAGACTGTTTTTTTTGACCTGTTGTAAATAACTTCTCTACTTAGATTGCAATTTTTTTAAGGACTCTAAAATGCTTTGAAAACCATGTGTATAAAAATCTGTTAATTTTCAGTTCTTGTATCACACCATGTCTGATGAAGGGAGCGAGTACTCCTGAAAGCTTACTTATAAATATACTCAGTTAGCCTCTAAAAGGTATCGCCTGATTTCTTCACTCTTCCACTACTTTCAATGGCTAACACGGTACAACATTATACTACTATCAACTTGAAAGATACCACAATGTACCGCAAAAGAATGGAACTGAAAAACCGGCTTAAGAAACTTGCACAACTCAACAGCGACATCTTCTTCTTAACAAAATGCAAAAAGGAGAGACTCATCCCAAAAGGCTTCAATTTACGTAACCCAACCCGGAACACCTACAACAGCCGATATGCAGAACAACTATGTATTCGGACATCTGAAAGGCTGCGGAACAATATGATAAAAATTTCCTATAACAACAAAAAAAGAACACAGGAGGAGATACAGGCCCTGAAATCATCATTGGCTAATGACACAGAGGAAATGAAGGCCAGACTCCACACATACTACTGGAAACTTCAGGATATGCTTATTAACAACAAAAAGAAAAAGCTCCACAGACTGAGACAAAAAGGCCTCATTACTACAACCGCAAGTACTAGCCCAGCTCAGCAAAGCTGTGTTGTGAATCTTTCCTCTTATGAGCCAAACAAACACGAAATGTCAGTTCTCTCCAAAGGTCTCTCCTTCTGCCCCTCGGCACACACTGACCATATCCAACTCTGCAATGATATGGAGGAGTTTTTCAGAAAAATGAGATTAAGGGAATATTTTTATGACAAAGACCCTCCATACAGCAGTGACTCTGAGATGGAACAGCCCATAAGGAATCCTACCAAAAAATCTACCTGGACCCCACGCCCTGGAGCTAATGCAGCACTGGATAAATATATTGACTGTTTCAGAAGCAAAGTAAAATCAGAAATCCTAGAGAAACAAAAGAAACAGGTGCATAACCTAACCCTGCAGGAACAGAAGGCTATTACTTCACTGAAAGAAAATCAGGATATAATAATAAAACCAGCTGACAAAGGGGGCGCAATAGTCATAATGAACAAATGAACATAATGAACATAATGAACCTCAGACTATATCCAGGAAGCAAACAGGCAACTGTCAAATCCCATCCATTACTCCAAACTTGGAAGTGATCCCACAGAGGCCTATATGAAAGAACTAAAGAGTATGATCAAGGAGTTTCCAGTCCAGATCCAGAATCAGGTAAAAGGACTTATCCCCCAAGATCCCAGGCCGGGCTGCTTCTATATGCTCCCAAAGATACACAAAGATGGCAACCCTGGGAGGCCTATCATTTCTGGCATTGGGACACTGACAGAAAACATCTCAGGTTGGGTGGAAAATCTCCTAAAACCCCTTGTCAGGGATACTCCAAGCTATATCCAGGACACCACTGACCTTCTTAACAAACTGAATGCCTTGGGCCCTCTACCTGAGGGTACCATTTTGGCCACCATGGATGTGGAATCCCTGTATACCAACATTCCTCACAAGGATGGAGTTGCAGCATGTCGGGTACACCTGGCAAAACAAAACCTCCCAACAGAACCAGTAACGCAGCTCATACAATTCATCCTTAGCCACAACCATTTTACCTTTGGAGAGGATCTATATCTACAGCGAATGGGAACTTCAATGGGGACCAGATGTGCACCCCAATATGCAAATCTCTTTATGGCAGAAATGGAAGGAACATATTTATCAACATGCACCACCAAACCTATGATTTACCTTCGTTATATCGATGATATCCTTGTCATCTGGACTGCAGGTGAGGAGGCCCTACTTCAATTCCATAATGACTTCAATGACTTTCACCCGACCATCAACCTTAAACTTAGCTATTCAGGGAGTGAAATTCACTTTCTGGATACCACAATATACATTAAAGACCACCGGCTACTCACATCAATATACCACAAACCCACAGACAGAACGGCCTACCTGAGAAACGACAGCTTCCACCCCAAGCACACAAGACAATCTATAATCTACAGCCAGGCTATACGATACAATCGTATTTGCTCCGACAAAACAGACCTGGACAAGCACCTCCTGGATCTGAGGTTGAAATTTCTCAGATTGGGATACAAACCAAAAGTGACGGACAACCAATTAAACAAAGCGGCAGCCATTACCAGAGACAGTCTGCTCACATATAGAGAGACCCAGAAAGAAGCCCGAGTGCCCCTAGTTGTCACCTACAACCCACAGCTGGAGATCCTACGAAGGATTGCCAAGGAGCTCCAACCTGTACTACATAGGGACAACAGACTCAAGGACATATTTCCAGTCCCCCCTCTCCTTTCCTTTCGACAACCACCAAACCTGAGGCGTATTATCGTCCGGAGTGCCCTGAAGGCCCCAACTGAAAATGGCACCTCACCTTGCCTACATAAAAGGTGCATGACCTGCAAGCACATCCACACCGCTGACAGTGTACCTATCCCACAGTCACAACAGGTGCACAGAATTAGGGGGACATTTTCCTGCAGGTCTTCCAATGTGGTGTACCTCATAATGTGTGTGCAATGTCCCACCACAGGCCTCTATGTGGGGGAAACAGGGCAGAGACTCAGTCAACGAATGAACTCACACAGATCCAATATTAATAACAGCAGAACCGATCTCCCAGTGGCCGCACATTTCTCCGGAGAAAACCACTCTATTGAAGATTTGCGGGTTGTGGTTTTAATGGGACATTTTAAGACACAAGAGAAAAGAAAAGAAATGGAGTATAAATTTATGCAAAAATTTCAAACTCTGCAATTTGGACTTAATATTCATGCCAGCTTCATGTCACACTATGTTTGAACCATGAACTGAACTCAATATTCATGCCAGCTTCAAATCACACTATGTGTGACCTGTGAGGGTCACAAATCACCTCCTGATAGCAAACAGATAACAGCAAGAATTACTGATCCCTCCGCTCCGCGACCGCACCACAAGTTTCCAGATCTGTTTTTTTTGACCTGTTGTGAAATAACTTTCTCTACCTTAGATCCCTGCAATTTCTTTTAAGGACTCTAAGCCCCCCCCGCAGATGCTGTGTAAACCATGTGTATAAAAATCTGTTAATTTTCAGTTCTTGTATCACACCATGTCTGGTGGGGGGGGCGGGGCCTCTGGAAAGCTTACTTAAAAATTTGCTTGGTTGGCCTTTTAAAGGTTTGGCTTGTTTTTTTCCCCTTCTCCTTTTTTTTGTGGGGGCGACGGTGTAACATTTTACTATTACTGGGTTTTAAAAAGGAGGGGGGGGGGGGGGGGGGGGGGGTTCTTTGGGGGGCGGGGGGGATGTGGGTTTTTTTTTGTTTTGGGGGGGCTCTGGTTTATTTTTTTAAAATTTTTGTTGTTTTTGCTTTTTTTTTGTGTTTTTGTGGTGGTTTTTTTGTTTTTTTGGTGGTGGGGGGGGGTTTGGTGGGTTTTTTTTTTTTTTTTTTTTTTTTTTTTTTTCTTTTGTTTGGGGGGGGAACAACCTGGGTGGGGTGTGGCAAAGGACAGTGCCCCCGGTTTGTTTGTATTATAACCAATGGCTGGGCCCCTTCTGTGGTGGGGCCGGGGTGGTGGGAGGGGCGGGGGGGGGGGGGGGGGGGGGGGGGGGGTTGGTGGGGGGGGCAATAATTTTTTTTTGTTGGTTGGGGGGGGGGGGGGGGGGTGGCCTCCCCCTGATCAAGGGCCTGAACCAGGACCCATAAGCCTGGATGTGGTGGACGAGTTATCTGCAGCTGCTGCACAAGCTGTTCCTAGGACTCCGCTGGAGCCTCACTATATCAACTGCTGTCCCACTGGCTGAGGTACGCTCCCAGAAACCTATCACTCTGGCTGGGCGTCAACAACTTAAAGTGGAGGAAGAAATGATTGACTCCCATCGCTGGGCTGGACAGGAGCCACTTGCTGTGGATGAGGTGCCTGACTGCAGGAGAGGCATCGTTGTGGACTTTGACTGGGTAACCGGGTGTGGCTACCTCAATGTTTTTGTGCACCAACAGTCAGTCAAGAGGCCTTGGCTGACTGAACATCTACGTAACCTGCGCCCAGGGGAGAGAGTGGAGTTAACCCTCAAGACTTGCCCCAGGGGATTCTGGGCAGCTGATGTAGATCGGGTCCGTGTCACCACCATTACAGGAGGTATGGGAGGAGTCAACCACAACCACCCCAGGGTGTCTGCAATTTACAGGATCAATTCTCTCCGAGGGTGCACCTACTACACCACCCGCCCAGCAACCACAACTACTCCATCTGTTATCCTGAGTACCGTCATCATCTCAGGAGGTGACCACATCTCTGTGGGATGTCATTCATCCAATCCTGCAGCTGTGCAGCAGGCTTTACCATGGAGGATAGGAGCACCATCACCCCTGCAACGGTGATAACCTTCTACCAGGCCATGGAGTCATAGCAGTCCTGGGTGTTTTGGGAGTACACTGGCCTGCGGGAGCCATCATCTTTGCCAGCCTTGCCACCCAAGTCATCTGCACCACCATCTAAGGAGGCTGAGCCATGAGGATATTGCTGCCAGCACTTTTTTTGCCCCCCAGTCAGCACATGGCTGAGGTGATCAAGTTTTGTGTCCTCCAATCCCTCTGGCTGAAGTCATTCATCAAGTTTTATGCCCTCCAGGGCATCCCCTGGAGTGACTCCCTGGACACCTACACTTGTATATAGTCACCAGGTTTATTGGTCCTGTATTTATATGTGCGAACTGATAGACACATCCCCATTTATTATTTATTAGTGTTGAACTGTGGACACTTCTTTATCATTTAGTGCGAATTTTGAATACTGCCCCAGTTTGACCTTGTGTTTTTTACTTTCCCCAGTGGCTAGGAATGGACACTCATGTACTTGTGCTCTGGAGTCCTCCTCATATCGCTTTGTTTGTTGAGGCCCTGAGAAGGACACTAAAGGACCTGTGCCTCAGGGTTCCATGTGATGTTCCTTTTCCTCTTTACCAGGTACCTGAGATTGGACACTGACGCACTAGTGCCTCAGGTGCTATGATCTTAGCCCCTGCTCACCTTCCCTTGACCTCTGACTGGACTATTGACTGTATATTGTACATATTGTCTTGTCTAACCCCCTTTTATTTCAGGTTTATTTATGTTGTTGTAACCCATTTCCTTGCCGTGGACTCTCATAGTCACCAGTGGACACTGCTTCTATGTCTTTGCTTTTATTTTATTATGTTATGTGCCACTGGTTGTAAATGTGTTATTTTATGTATATTTGTATGTTTTGCATCTTGCCTTATGTGTATTCCCCAATGGTATTTCCCCACCGTTGTCTACCCTTTTTCTTAGAGGGTTTGGTACAGCCGTGGTCAATCAAAGGCCACTGGGCAGGGCTTGGAAACTCTAAGTCCCTTAAGGACCATTAGATTGAGTAGTCTAGTGTGTGGGCGCAGGAACTAGAACTCTGACATGTTCTCAGCAGCCCCTGAGGGAGAGGTGAACACCAGCCGAAGACTTACTGAAGACAGCCCTGAGAGAGGGAAGATACAACTGTCATTTCACAAGGGACTGGGTGTCAGCCTAGGATGAAGATAGGAGTTGTGCTTCTCTAGAAGCTGTAATCTGGGACCCATTTGGCATTCAGGTATTTGGACCCCTGGGACTTCATTGTGTTCAGACCCAAGGTCTCTAAACACTGGTAGAGTATATTACTTATTTGGACTGGAGTAAAGGCTCCCCTACACCATCACAGTCTGGGCATCCCTCATCCCAAGCCTGGGTGTAACCAATAAGTTGGAGACTAATACCCCTATCGGGAACCTGCACAAGTTGTGTGTTCTGAGTTCTATGAATAAAGTTTCAATTTGGTTCAACTGCACCACTGCCTCCTGAGTCATTCCTGGGCTTACCATCAGGGTCCTTCTGAACACCAACACACGGCTTTGGGTAAGAGAGGATCCTTCTCCAACTGGAAGTGCCCCAGGGGAGCATCTAACACCACCATCAAGTACCATGCAGGCCCCCCTTGTCAGGGTCTGAGACTGACTACTGTGAGACTGTCAGGAGCTCCCCGCACTCAGGGCAGGGCTCTGCTATGCTTGGTCATTTCAGTTGATCTTCTAACAATCCCCTGAGGAGCATCCATGTTTTGGACGCGAAACGCGTCGGAAGGGAAGGAGATATTAACAGGGCAATTTTAGGTTCACCATTGGGACCGCCCTTGTAAGGGCAGGAGTTAAGGGTGACAGGGTTGCACAGGATCAATCTCCTGCACCAATCCTTGGTTCCCTTTGCATTTGGATAAATTGTGGCCCTAAAGGTGGGGTATGACATCCTTCATCTGGAACGGGTAAGAGCGCTCCAAATATTTTCATATTTTTATACCATCCAATCATTGGGGTTAATTATATTTTAGATGATTATTAAATGTTAAGTTTTATTTGTCAAATAATTGTGGATCTTTGCTTGCTTGTATTATGAATTTTTGATCCATGAGAAATTAAGAACCCTTTTTCTCATTTGTGCTATTGTATACAATATGTATCCCATTGCGACCAGATAATCTGGAACGCCTCCATAGTGTTATTAAGATTCGCTGTCAGGTATTCAAGAGTGCGAATGTCTTTCATTCTCCCAAGTAAGTCCGGCCCCGACGGCAGAGACACCGTCCTCCAATTTCGTGCCATAAGGGTCTTTGCAGACGTACAGAGATATAGGAAGATCCGGGATGATGCCTTGCCAAGGTGTCTAGGGGGGAAGCCGAGGAGATAAATCAGCGGGTCCAATGGGACCCCCTGAAGGAAGAGGGTATCTGTTATTGCCTTGACCTCCTTCCAGAAACCCAATATGAGCGGGCAGGTCCAAAATATATGATATAGAGAACCATGACTTGAAAGGCACCACCAACACAAAGGCGGTAAGGCAGGATTAAGGGAGTGGAGGAGAGCGGGGGTGTGGTACCAATGCATGAGCAATTTGTATTGAGTCTGCCTATAAGTTAGGCACGTAGAGGACTTCGCCGCTCGGGACCAGACCACCCGCCATTGACCTAAAGTGATCATTTGACCTAGGGCCTCCTCCCATCTGGTCATGTATCGATGAACCAAGGGTATGCCACCCTTCGGGGAGGAGAGCAATTGGTATACGTATGAAATAAAGCCCTTAATAGATATACCAGACCGGCAGAGCTTCTCGAACGGGGATGGTCGGGAGACCATGAGTGAGCCAAAGAGTGTGCGGACCAAGTGGACCACCTTTTGATAGTGAAGCCACTCCGAGGATGGGAGACCAAGGGTAGAGGTGAGAAAAGCAAAGGGCCTGAGCTCCACAGAAGAAGGGTCAACCATGTCCGCAATGCGATAGAGACCCGCCCTTGACCACACCTGGACCATATTGGAGGTCATACCCTCTGGCAGTAGGGGGTTGTACAAAATAGAGATCATAGAAGACCTCTCAGAGGACAGAGGAAAATGGCAAGAACATTCTGATCATATGGCTTTCGTGAACCTAATAGGGCCCAACAAGTCCATGGGAGGGGGGTGAGGGGGGGAGCCGACCCACAAAAAGGAATTAGGATGCACAGGTGCAATCCACAACTTCTCTATTTCCATCCACTTCGTATAAGCTGGGATGGTTGCCCAGAAGGGGATACAACGCAGATGCGTTGCCCAGTAATAATGGACTAAGACAAAAAATCATGACCACCAAATAATAAAATAACATTTTATTGATACTTATATAAAAAAAACATACATATGGATGTAGAAACACAAAAACACAATAAATAAATGAGAAATTGGAGATACCACATATATCATAATATAGGCTAGGTGAGCCATGCAGGGATGTACACCTTTAGCAAAGTATATATGAGGGGAGGGGGAAAGTAGTGCTCTGAATGAGCACTGACACTGTATACAATACTGGTATGTGTCATAGGGAGTAATTCTCTCTCAAATATAATACCATTATGATAGTACTCAATGTAAACAACACCCTTACCCACAAATAATCAAATAATGTAATTAAAAAAGCCAGCTTGTGAACTCACCTAGCCACATTCCACTCCGACGCGCGTTTCGCCGGGAAGGCTTCGTCCAGGGGACGTGTGGCATGGTCAAATAGTGAAGATTAAATAATATGCAGGGACCTATCACAACCACATACAATTGTCACATGGAAACACAACTGAAAGCGTATAATGAAAACAGCGTATTATTCCTCCACCATATTAGCGCAAATCGCGCATGCGCGAGATATATATAAACAGGATCGCGAGACTACGCGACCTAGATGAAGATTCGCGCATGCGCACATGTAATATGCTTCATAACGCGAGATGAACAATAAAAGACTTCGCGCATGCGCAAAAACATACCCATTAGAGCAAATGGCCAAGGAATGATAATGTAAAAACTGCTATAACACTGCACAAGGGAAACAAAGATATGAACGGTGGTGAAGTGGTGAGGTGAAAAAGTGAAAGTGCAGTGAGTGAACATGCAGTGAAATGAAAAGTGAGGGGAAAATAAGTAAAAATTCATAACCCAAATATACAGTACAGACCAAAAGTTTGGACACACCTTCTCATTCCAAGAGTTTTCTGTATTTTCATGACTATAAAAATTGTAGATTCACACTGAATGCATCAAAACTGTGAATTAACACATGTGGAATTATATACTTAACAAAAAAGTGTGAAACAACTGAAAATATGTCTTATGTTCTAGGTTCTTCAAAGTAGCCACCTTTTGCTTTGATTACTGCTTTGCACACTCTTGGCATTCTCTTGATGAGCTTCAAGAGGTAGTCACCTGAAATGGTCTTCCAACAGTCTTGAAGGAGTTCCCAGAGATGCTTAGCACTTGTTGGCCCTTTTGCCTTCACTCTGCGGTCCAGCTCACCCCAAACCATCTCGATTGGGTTCAGGTCTGGTGACTGTAGAGGCCAGGTCATCTGGCGTAGCACCCCATCACTCTCCTTCTTGGTCAAATAGCCCTTACACAGTCTTGAGGTGTGTTTGGGGTCATTGTCCTGTTGAAAAATAACTAATTTTGAAAAATTGTGTGCATATATATATTTTTATGTATGTATAGGCAACATATTTTTTTATATTTTTATATATTTATATTTGTATTGGAATTGGCCTTGGCCTTTTACTATTCTGCAACGAAAAAACATGGGAAGTACTCATGGAGGCATGCAAATCACTTTTCTATGCATAGTGATGAATAGGTTTCAGTACTTCTTTCACGATTTTAAACATCTCTTGGAAGGGACCTTGTCACCCACTGAGTTTTATCTATCTGTACATCTCTGATCATTTTATACAATGTTGACTCATCTGTTCAGGACCATGCACATTAATGCCTTGATTCCAGGTAACTGGTGAGTTACAAATGTTACATATGATTTCTAAAGTACAGTATAGCAATTTAGGGAGCAAGGTCATCTTGATCACTGTGACACGTCCCAAGAGGGAGACTGGAAGAGACTTCCAGAAATCCAATAGGGACCGGAGTTCCTGAAAGAGGCACGGGTAGTTTGCTGCATAGAGTGTGTATAGGATGGGGTAAGATGGACACCCAGACAGTTAATGGAGTCCGAGCGCCACTGAAAGTTATAGTTGCTGCGGAGGAGAGCTAAAAGGTTGCTCGGAACATTAAGGGGAAGGGCCTCAGTCTTGGAGGAGTTAACCTTGTACCCCGAAAGATTCCCATATAACGTCAAGACATGCATAAGGTTAGGCAGTGTGGTGCGGAGGGAAGTCAGGAGTAAGGAGCATGTCATCTGCAAAAAGCGATATTTTAAACTCCCTATCCCTAACCGCAACCCCTTTTATGCTAGGATCGCGGCGGATCATGGCTCAATACAAAGAGCAAAAATAAGGGGGGAAAGGGGGCAAACCTGCCGTGTTCCATTACTGATAGGAAAGGGAGTGAAGTTTGAGTGTGGGAGTTTGATCTCCGCCGTGGGCTTAGAAGAGAGAGAGATCTGATTGCCATTAAAAACGGCCCTGAGAGGCTGAAATTCTGCAGCGTGGCCAGCATAAAGGACCAGTCTAGGCGGTCGAAGGCCTTCTCAGCATCCAAGCTCAGTAACAGAGTCAGAGTAGAATAATGGTTGGCAATCTCCACCAAGTCCACAGCTCTTCTGGTGTTGTCGCACCCCTGACAGCAGGGGACGAACCCCACGTAATCCTTATGAACAAGCGAGGGAAGCCAAACACTAAGGTGATTGGCCAAAAGTTTGGTAAACAGCTTCAGGTCCGTATTTAGCAAAGCAATCGGGCGGTAATTGAAGCAGTCTTGCAGGACCTTCCCGGATTTGGGAACCAGAGTAATATGAGAGTGAAGCACGTTGGTAGCGATAGGGGAGCCCGAAAGGAAGGAATTAAACAAACCTACTAAGTGACCCAAGAGTTCCCCCTGAAATGCCTTGTAGTACAAATACGTGAAACCGTCAGGGCCAGGGGTTTTACCATTAGGGAGAACCTTTAAGATCCCCTTCAACTCCTCTACAGTAATAGAGGAGTTAAATGAAGAGACGGCCTCCAGGGGAAGGGTAGGGAGATGGCAGTCACCTAAATATGTGGCTAGAGGGGAAGCGGGAATGGCAGACAGCCGTGTACTAGGTCTAGGTAGGTTGTACAACTTCAAATAGTATGACCGAAAGGTAGAGGCGATCACCTCAGGATTATGCTGAAGAGAAACAGTAGGGTCATGGACGGCGTGAGGCATCGAGGAAGCCCGGTGATCCCTGAGGGTCCTCGCCAAGAGGCAGTGCGCCTTGTTGCCTCATTCGTATTACCTCTGACGAGTGTACAGGAAGAGGAGTTGGACCTGGTGCGTCTCCAGGGACCAGAGATCTGCACGAGCCGTAACCAGCTGGCGGAGGACCTCAAGGGAGGGGCGGGCCGACAGGGTACTGGTTAACGTGTGAATACGAACTAAAAGTGGCCGTCTCTGGGCCTGTCTATCATTCTTTAAACGTGAGGCCAAAGCAATACAGTGACCGCGCATTACCACCTTATGGGCCTCCCATAACACTGCGGATGAGGAGACCGAACCCATATTACCCTGGAAATAGGTCGAAAGATGGGACCGCAGGGCAGGCAGCGTGGCAGGGTTGCGGAGGAGGGATTCATTCAAATGCCAGTGGCATTTCCTAGTGGGAAAAGGGGCAGGGGACAGTGTTATAATAACTGGGGCATGATCAGACCAGAAGAGAGGCTCCCAATGTCACTATCAACCAGCAACCTAAGGGTGGGGGCGCTGCCAAAAAAATAATCAATGCGGGTGTGAGTGTTATGGGGGTGGGAAAAAAAGGTATAGGAACGTGCTGTAGGGTTATCAACCCGCCACAAGTCATAGAGAGCATACGAGCACATAAGGTGATGAAACTCCCTCGATAACTGGACCTGAGTGCGGGGGCGGGGTCTAAGGGGGACTGCAAGTCTATCAGCATGTTCAGATAATACCATATTAAAATCTCACCCAACCAACCAGGTTGTCAAAGGACAGGAGCGTAGACGAGACAGGACCTGTCGCAAAAAGCAAATCTGGGAAGAGTTAGGTGCATAAAGAATACAGAGAGCAATAGGATTACCGTGGAGGGAGCCCTCAAGTATAACGTAGCGGCCCTGTGGGTCAATATGGGATGCAGTGACTATAATCGGGCGCGACCGGGAGAGAAGGATAGCTACTCCAGCTCTGCGCTGATCACTGACAGCAGAATACGCCATAGGGTAATAATGTTTAGCAAAATTAAACAATCCGGTATGGTCACAGTGGGCTTCCTGAAGGAAAGCAACATCGGCGCGAAGGGAGCGCAGCTCTCACAGAACCATTTGTCGCTTGATGTTAGAGCCCAGACCCTTTACATTAATAGTAACACATCTAACCATTGGAGAGGGTAAAAAGATATAATCGCAAATGATAAGCAGGCTCACCCACAGTCACACCAACCCGAGAAACACAAACTTGGGGTCCAGGGCGATACCAACATCCAGAGAGGAAGTCCTCAGTAGAAGCTGCCAGATCATGGAAACAAGGTAGGAATGGAAAGAGAGGAAAGGAAAGGGGGGGAAAGAAAAGAAGAACAATCATTAGAACAACAAAGCACATAACATTTAATAAGTAAGTCATGGGCAGAACTAAACTCCTGCCAGGGAACTGCAAGAGGCCGTTAACCAAAGAAGAAGAATACAGCATCAACATCCCCAAGATATGGAGGGCAATGGCTCCGGTAGGGAACACGGAGTATCAGTATAACCTAGCCACAAAAAAAAAAAGGAATTCTAAAGAGATCACGAGGCCAGAATCCAATGAGCTTCGCTCCCCCCTGCACACACTGCATATAAACTAGAAACAAAGTCTATCCGTTGACCTAAAAGGAAAAAAAGAAAAAAAAGAAAAACACAAAAACACAACATCAAGAACAAATAGCACAGCTCAGGAGGTTGTGTAAGTCCATAGGCGTGATGGAGATCAGTGAGCAGAACCCTCTAGTCGAGGCTTCTGGGGAAGAGATCTAGGAGTGTGAAGAAGGTGCCATTTAGGGCGCTGATGCTGCCACACAGGTGGAGGTTGTGGGGGGTAGGAGCCGCCAGTTCCCAGTCAGGCAGGTCCGGTTTAGGGATCTCCAGCAAATCGTAAAAGGAGGGCAAATCAGGGTGGGGACGCAGCGTAGCTGAGCGGCCATCCTTACGAGCTATGAGAGCAAATGGAAAGCCCCACCAGTACTTGATCTGATGTTCTCTCAAGGTCTGTAGGAGAAGGCGCAGGTGGCGTCACTTCTGGAGAGTAAGGAGGGAAACATCTTGGAAAAGCTGTATCTTAGCACCATCAAAGTCTATATCCTTCAAGCGGCGGGTCTTAGCCATAATGGCCTCCTTAATAGCGAAGTCATGGACGCAGCAGATCACATCTCGTGGGGTAGAGGAGAGGTTCTTAGGGCGGAGGTCACGATGTGCTCTATCTAGCTTAATCCTATGGGACGGAGGTTCCTGGAGGACGTTGTTAAATATTGCCTCAACCGTAACGTGGAGGTCTTCATCGTGTGTAGCCTCTGGAAGGCCCTTAATCCTGATATTATTGCTTCTGCCTCTATTATCAATGTCTTCCAAATGGCGCTGCACCTCACGCAGTGTCGCAGCCTGTGCAGAGGTAGTATCATGAAGCTTCCCTACATATACCATGGTAGTGTCATGGTCATCTTCTAGGGTCTCAACTCTAGCAGAGATAAAGTGGAGATCATTACACAAAAAAGAGATTTCAGAATGGAAAGTCTCAGTCACTTCAGCTATCAACGATTTGAAATCCTGCTTATTAGGAATCTGAAAGAGGAAAGATTGCCACTGTGAAAGGGCTTGTGAGAAATCCAAAGCTGGGGCATGAGAAGCCAGCAAGGATGGATTAGCAGGCAGGCTGTCACAGTCCCGTATGGCCAAGGGGAGCAGGGCCTCAGGGACCCCTGGGTCTAAGTCCTCAGAGTCATGAGCCAGCATGAGGTGCTGGGGCAGGGGAGATGCAGGGGCCAGCCTTAGGGAGTCCAGGGAAGATGCAGGACCAGAGGCAGGAGGGGCTGCAGGGGACAAGCCAGGAGGGGCAGCTGAGTGCTGCTCAGTATTCACGGTTGGTTATGCTGTAGAGGCTGATGAGGTGCTGGGGCCAGTGTCAGGATGCACCACAGTATCAGGCACAGAAGAGAGGGAGCAGGACACCAAGGCCTTAGGCTTCTTCCCCACAGTGCCAGAGCATAAGACACCTGGGGAAGCAGATGGAGGAGGCTCCGTGGTCAGCACCATCAGTGGCTGTAGTAAGGAGGAGGACGGCTGGGAGCTCCAAAATGGCCGCGACCTCGTGACCGGCTGGTTAAGCACAGCGGCCGGCTGCGCCAGGTAAGAGTCCAGGGTGGCCCTAGAAGAGCGGTCAGCAGGACCGGGTGTGCTGGGGGCCACCTTCTTGGTAGTTTTCTTAGCCAGGGGCATTGTTAAGGAGGCTGGGGTCCACACTGCGTGACGTTCCAGGAGGAGAATGGCACTGGAGAATTAATGAGACTATTCTAATCGACCCTGAACAGTTCCTGAAACTTCAGCTCCTCCTCTCTGAATATTTCCAGGCCAACTCCCTTCCAGATAACCTCCCCCCGTGGTGTGGGAGGCCCACAAATTCCACAAACTCATTACAATATGCTCCTATGTTAAAAAATGGCGAACACAGCGAACGGGATGAGGCAGGGCTGCCCCTTGTCACCGACCATGTTCATTTTAGTTATGGAAATGATCCTCCAGAAGCTCAACATCTCTGGTATTTGAGTGGAAAGTTATACTCACAAAATCGTTGCATTTATGGATGACTTATTAATTTTAACATCTAATCCCCTCCAGTCATTCCCTGCCATTTCCACTATATTTCAGGAATTCTTCCTCTCCTACTTCAAATTTAACCAAAACAAATCAGAAGCACTTAATATCAACAGTGTAACATAGCTCAAATTGGAATTCGCTTTCTCTTGGCCAGAACACCATATTAAATACTTAGGAATTTACATTACCAAAGACATCTCCCAACTCTATAACCTGAACTATGTGCCACTACTATCTTCAATTAACTCCCAGCTTTGCTCCCCAAAAGTCCCCATGTTAACCTGGGTGGGTAGGAAAAATTTCTTTCTGACTTTTATTATCTCCAGACTTTTAGATCACCTACCAATTACTCATCAAACTAGGTGGTCTATTATAAAACCAGTGCTGCAACCCAGACGGAGGAGACCGGAGGATGGGAGTTGTAGTGGCGGATGATGTGCCAACTGCTAGGTCGGCCGAGCACACTCAACCAAACACTCCAGCCCTACTCCTGGGCTGGACACTGTTGAGGGGGGTCCTGCAACACTACCTGGATGGTGGTGGTAGTAGTTTCCCCCGGGTTGCTTCTAGTTGGAGAGGCGACCTCTCCTCTCTGAGCTGGTGTGATGGTGTTTGGAAGGGCCCTGATGGTAAGGCAGGCACAACTGCACTGTGCCAGCAGTGCAGTTGAACAGTGTAACAGCTTTATTACAGCAACTGGAACAGATGTAAACAGCAGCTTCCAAATGGGAGTAGTAGCACAGTGCCCAATCCCCCCAGCCTTGGTTATAGGAAGGTGCCCAGGGATGTTACAGGCTCTATGGCAAAGTTCTCCAACTACGCCTCCTCTCGTGCCACTCCCACATGAGGATGCTGGGGATAGGGAGTCCTGACAGTGACCTGGTTACCTTCAGTTTAAGCCCGAACCCGTTCCTCCTGTCAGGGTCCTCTCTTACTCCTCCTGGCATGGAACATAAAATGTCCAATAATCCAGTCAGCGATACTCCCTTGTCAGAGCTGTCTCCAGATGAGCCTGGGGCAAAGAATAATCCTCCTAGAGGCTGTATGGGTAGCCGTTGAGATCCAGTCCAGGAGCTATCAGTACCTCTGCACAAAGCAGGAAACCAACTGCTCACAAACTAGACTGGCACAAGACTCAGCGGACACCCTGAATACCTAGGTCTCCTACAACCCAGCCCAGTGGCCTGTGATTGGCATGGCTGAACCAAAGGTAAGGGTTTGAAACACTGACGGGAAAACAATAGGAAAGCTGCAAACAGTGTATATACATGACATAGTGCAGCATCCCAGAGTGCTACTGCTTTTATGTGTTTGTCTTGAGTGCCTCTGGGTTTTATGTCTGTAAGTTTTGTTCTATGTTAAGTGTTTTTTGATGTGCAGCTTTTCCCTTATATGTTTCCCCCTGCAGTGTTCAGATCCAGACTTGGTTCAGCCCTGGCCTATCACAGGCCACTGGGCGGGGTTGTGAGGAGATATAATCTCCCCGGGGACGGTTGGGAGTTAGTTCAGTGCATGCAGCAAACCAGACGAGGTGTGCAGAGCTGACCTGCCACCAGCCTCTGGACTGAAAGCCAACCGCCGCTCTCACAGCCTCAGGAGGGATATCATCAGCCCCAGGCTCACCTGAAGACAGCCCAGAGCAAGGGAGTACAGATTTCAAAGTGGCTGGATTCATTCGGTGCCGTGCCAGTAGGAGCAGGAGAGGACCCTGACAGGAGAGTCGTATTCGGGCCTAGTCTCCAGGTAACCAGATCCCTATCAGGACTCCCTGTAACTCCATCCCCAGTGTACCTAGCTGGGAGAGGCACAGAGGTGGAGTAGAGAAGGCCATACTGTGGAGCCTATACTATCTTTGGGCACCCTCCTAGAACCAAGGCTGGGGGTTGGACACTGTAGGACTACTACCCCCATCTGGAAGCTGCTGTTGACATTCTGTTCAAGTTGCCTAAATAAATGGCTGTTTGGTTTACCTGCAACGCTGACCCCTGAGTCGTGCCTGCTTTACCATCAGGGCTCTTCCGACCAACACCACACCAGCTCAGGTAGGAGAGGTTCCCCTCTTCTACTGGAAGTGCCCCGGGGGAAAGAACTACTACCACTACCATCCGGTAGTGCTGCAGGACCCCCCTCGACTTTGTCCGGCCTAGGAGTGGGACTGGTGCGATTGGGGAGCGTGCTCGGCCTGCTAGGTGGCACAGCATCCGCCACTACTATTCCCATCCTCCGGTCTCATCCGACTGGGTTGCAGCAATAGAACATAGAACATAAAGGAAGGGACATACCAACACAAACCAGAGGCACAATAGACAAACACTTAAAGCAGTAGCACTCTGGGATGCTGAACTAGTGGATGTCTTTTCTTGTTCCACCCATCATACTCCAGCCTTTACACGGATTTAGAATCCCTCCTAGTTACAACTAATGAAAGTAAAGCACTATGGGGAGTCGCAAAGCAAAGTACTTTGTCCAATGCAAATATAATAATTTAATAAGAGGTATGATTTTGGTTTGGCACGACTTTTTATTCCTTCAGCATTATAATATCACGTGTATATCCTTTCTTAAACATTATTCCCCACTATCTAACTCCACCTGTCTTGAGAAGCTACTAAGCTCACCTTCCCCACCTCCCAAACTACTTTCATATATCTACAACCAGATTCTCATGGAAAACAACACCTTTAAATCCTATTACCTGGATAAATGGGAGGACGAATTACAGATCACTCTTTCTGAACCTAAGATCTGCTTTATCACTTCTCATGCATACAGGTTCTCTAGATCCACCCGAATTCAAGAGAGCGCTTTTCCTCTAATCTCTAGTACTACTGCTCTCCATGTTATGGACCACTCTTTCCCTAACCATTGCTGGAGATGCCACAGTAGTCCTGCCACATTTGGCCTCTCATATTTGGTTGGATTGTCCGGCTATAGCAAAATTTTGGAAATCAGTTGAGGAAAGAGTAAACTCGTTATGCTATAAGACTAGACTGTGACTTAATATTATTATGGAGACCAAATAACAGCAGTACTCCTAAGAGAATGTCTTTAGCCACTCACCTTTTGATGGCAGGCACAATACTGATCCCCTCTCACTGAAAAGATACTTATCCCCCCTCCAACAATGTGAGTCCAAGGTCTCAGACAAATGCCAACTAGAGGAAATAGTTAATTGGTCCTCCATGTCATGCCAAAAATTCCTAGACATAAGGACCCCCTGGCTAAATTATTGTCTTACAGTATCTCCCCCTAGAACTTCATATATGTGTACAAACTAGGCTTATATTTTTCTACCAAAATGTTTAACTAAGCACTGTATGCCTAGTCAATAATGCACTTTTGATATGATTTTAGCGACCTTCTAGACTTTTTGTGTCTAGGTGACACAGATACATCAATATTGCTGCCAGTCATACATGTATACAAACAGCAGTTGATTCTTACCTTCCAGACCGTGGCATAACTAAAGTCTCAAGTGCCCTGGTGTAATTGCACCTTCTGCAACAGCTCAAGATATGCCCTTGCCTCCAGATAGACAGAAATAAAAGCATTAACCAAATCAATATATGCAAAATCACTCGGTGGTAGTCAGAATCAGTTAATCAAATCTGTGATAAAAGAGTACCTATGGGTATTACAGGCACAGTTATACAGTTATATCACTTGCGGTCATGCAACATACTATAAATCATTGTCTTTTTCTTAACTGAAAACAATAGTCTATACTCTTATTGTGACATCATAGCAGGGGTATATACACACATAGCACAGGTACACATTCTAAAAGATCACTGTGTAAACTGTTACATTCCAGCATATGAAAAAAGTCATTACAACAATGTCACATATTTAACCCATTCCTGCATTTTTTGATTTTCGTTTTTGACTCCCCGTCTTCCAAACTCCATAATTTTGATACTTTATCATTCACAGAGCCATATGAGGACTTAATGTTTGCAGGACAAATTGTACTTTGTAATGGTACCATTTAATATTCTGTATAATGCACTAGGAAGCTGGAAAAAAATTCAGAATGGGATGGAATTGGAGAAAAACTTTGTGCGACTTTCTTACGGGCTTTGTTTTTACGGCGTTCACTGTGCAGCCAAAATGACATGTCAACTGTATTTCATGGGTCAGTATGATTCCAGGGACACAAAATTTACATTTTTTTATGCTTTTACTCCCTTAAAAATACTTTACAAAAAAAAAATCGCCATATTCTGACACCCGTAACTTTTTATATTTCCATGTACAGGGATGCGTCCTTTTTTGTGGGGCAAGATGTAATGTTTAGTTATACCATTTTGGGGCACTTATGATATTTTGATCGCTTTTATTCAAATTTTTATGGGAGGCAAAACGTTGAAAAATTAGCAGTTTGGCACTTTTAATTTTTTTTTCACTGTATTGGAAAAATATTTTTACATGTTTATAGACTGGGCATTTTTGAACATGGAGATGTATAATGCATTTATGATCAGATAGAAAGGCATTACCTATGTTGGCTGAGGTCACTTGCGGCAACAGGGTGGGGAGTAGGAAAATATAGTCCAGTCTGCTGTATGAGTTATGGGAGTAAAAAGAATGATCCTGGGTATCTGGATGTAGAATGTGGCAAACATCACACAACAGCATGGAGTGTAAAGTCTTACAGAGTTTGTTGAGGGTCAAGTAAGAAATGTGAGCTCTACCTGTTGACAAGTCTATGACAGGATTGATGGTCAGGTTCAGGTCACCACAGAGAATAAGGTGAATGTTAATAGAAGGAAGGGAATATGTCCAGTGTTGGATGAGTGAAGAGTCAGCAGTCTCAGGGTCGCTCAGAAGTTGCTCCCAGCTTGGAAGGAGAAGAGCTGGCAGATCCAGGGTCTGGAGAAAAGAGGGGAGGTCCTCAGGGGAGGAAAGGATCAGCTGTCTGTTTTTAAGGCAGACCTGGGGGCAAACGGGAAGCCCCAGCAGTATGGGATGCTGTGCTCTCGAAGGAGTGTCAGTAGTGGCTTCAATGCTGTTCTTTGGTGAAGAGTATGACGGGTTAGATCCGGAAAAAGGGAGAGGCAGGGCTCCATCGAAGTCGACAAAATTGCTGTCTCTTGCTTTCAAAATTATTTCTTCCTTCAGGAAATAGTAGTGTACCAGGCAGATTATATCACATGGTTTGGTTGGATCTGAGTTATGAGGCCTGAGAGTGCAATGGGCTTGATTAATTTTTATGTCGACTGGATGACCCAGCAACATGTTGAAGATGCCAGTGAGGGTGGAGACAAGTTCAGAGGTTGGTGTAGCTTCAGGTAAGCCCCGAATTCTGATATTATTGCAGCGGTTGTGATTCTTGATATTGTCAACATGACACAACAGTTTGCAGAAGTGGGAAGAGGCACCCCGAGAGGACTGCTTTAGGAGCTTTCTTTAAATCAGTAGCTAGATCATCCATGTCCCTCTTACTGGGGAGTAGGGCCAATAGCGCCTGTAGTTCAGGGTGGCCTTGAGGCGTGTGAGTGGCTTCATCTGGCGGGGATAGGTGCAGAATGTTAGAGGCACCAGAAGTATTGTGATCAGCACCATAGTGGGTCCCATTTCTATTCCTCCGGCATGTGAGGGGTGAAGTGTCATCCTTATCAGTGGAGGGATCCGCTTCTGTCGAAGGTATAGCGCATCTCGCTGTGTGGCTCTTGCAGTCTGGGATTTGTAACAGCAATTTTTTTAGTAAGGTGGCTTGTACCCCAGTCAGATTCACACTCCTGTCAGTAGTTGAGGGACTTAGGAGGGTCAGCAGGCTGTGGTGTCACTGGAGACTATGGGGGCTGAGATGCAGGCATAAGGGCAGGGAAGCCCTGGAGTGTTCATTGTAGGTGCCAGGACCGGTGCCATTAAGGGCACACACAGCGTGGAAGATAACGGCCGGACATTTGCAGCCAGAGGAGGAAGAGTAGAAGATCTCTCTACAGGAGCCAGGGAACTCACTGGTCTGACAGAGGGAGCAGTCCAGATAGTGGGGGCACCGTCTGCAGTATGGAGAGCAGGTACTGTGGGTGAGGGAGCTGGGCTGGTGTTCGGGTCCCGGATGGCAGCGCCGCTGGAATGTGTTAGGAAAGATGGCGTCTCAGCACTGGAGTCGCTGTCAGCTGAGTGCTGCTGGACTCCAAGGGGGGTGAAATTAGCTGGAGATTGTCATATCAGGTGCCTGTGGTATAAGGGGTCCGTTTGGACCTTCTTTTGCCACGTCCCCTCTATAATGTAGTTATGCTTGTTTTTGTTTATTTACTTTTATTTCAAATCTAGGGAAAGGAGGGTTGATTTCATTTTTTTTATATTTAATTTTTTTTTTTTTTTTTAATTTTAACACCCCCTAGTGGGCTTGAACCTGAAACCTTATGATTGCATGTCCCATAGACTGCAATACAATTGTTTTGCTGTCTATGGGACTTTCACTACATAGCTATTGAGGATAGTTATAGGTTATAAGGCTGTCATAGTAACAGGGAGGCTCCCGTGATCTTGCCACGTGGAGCCGTCCTTCACTGAAAAAGGGGTGTTTTTACACTTTGGGGTGGGCTCACACATACCAATGCTGCCATTATTCATTAATGGCATTAGCTCTGGATCTCTGCTGTACAATACAGCGGAGACCTGGTAGCTATGTCATCTTTTACCCCTTCCTGCCGGTGACATTTTTCGATTTTCATTTTTGTCTCCCTGCCAAACCCCATAACTTTTTTATTTTTCTGTTCTCAGAGCCATATTAGAGTTTAATGTTCAATTGATAGGGCAGCATGGTGGCTCAGTGGTTAGCGCTGCAGCCTTGCAGCGCTGGAGTCCTGGGTTTGATTCCTTCCAAGGACAACATCTGCAAGGAGTTTGTAAGTTCTCCCTGTGTTTGCATGGGTTTCCTCCCACACTACAAAGATATACTGATAGGGAACTGTAGATTGTGAGCCCAGTATGGGACAGTGAGTGACAATGTCTGTAAAGCGCTGCAGAATAAGATGGCACTATACAAGTAAGCATAAAAAAAAAAAAAAATTGTTCTTCGTAATGGTACCATTTATTATTCTGTACAATGTACTGGGAAGCTGAAAAAAAAATTCAGAATTGGAGAAAAGTGTATTTGTGCGACTTTCTTATGGGCTTCATTTTTACGGCGTTCAATCTGCAGCCAAAATCACCTGTATAATATGTTTTGGTACGAGTCCAAATTATGTTTTAGTTTTATTTATATTTTAACCTCTTAACAAAGAGCTAAAGATCTAAAACTTTGCAAAAAAATGTTCTTAAAGTCGCCATATTCTGACACCCAAAGCTTTTTTTATATTTTTGTTTACGGGATGCACAAGCATCTTTTTTGGCCGAGTCAGGTGTAATTTTTAGCTATAGGCCCTGGTGTTATAGGTGTACGCCCAAGGGAGGAGTAAAAAATAAAAAACATTTAAACTTACCTTTCCTCTTTTGGGCCTCCTCGCAGTGTCTAGGTGATTTGTGTTTTCCTCCTGCAGGTGCGTGATAGAAGAGCACCAGAGCTAGTTCCCATGTCACCGATGAAGCCCAATCACAGGCCTCAGCGGTGACCCTGGGCACATGACATTACAGAAGAATGCCACAGATCCCAGAGGAAGAAGACACAGACGCTGCGAGAAGGCCTGAAAGAGGTGAGGGAAGATGAGTATTTATTTATTTATTTAGCTATAAATGTTTATTTATTTTTTACACCTCCCTTGCGCCTCCACGTATTATACTCTGTGGTCTGAAAATATAATATACCTGTAATATATTTAGTATAATAATTTACCGCAAATCACGTTGCCGCGTCCATTTTAGCTTATCGGAGATTAATTGCTCAGTTTTTTGAAAAACCAAACAATTTGGATTATTCAGGTCGAATCTTGTTCATTGCAAACTGATTTGCCCAACACTAATGAAGACCAATCAATTTATAATTTTCTACTATATTCTTCTACTATACAGATAAGACTGTCTTCCTGCATACACTTTCCACTTCCTTTTTTCCTGCAATGTCTGTGTTACACTACTAGTAACATACAACCATACAGGCAACAATACAGACAACAATAGACACATCAAACAGGTATGGCCCACTACTATACAATACATTTCACAATACACTATACCCTTTTTGTTCACATAGAAATTGTCCCCTGAACAATTATTATAAGTTTCTTATACATTTAGAAATACATCTCACACTTGTCACTCTCTGGTCACACATTCTTGCGCAACATGTCAACCTCTGGATGGATGAACCTCTCAAAATTTTTTCAGGTTCAGCAGCTCAGGGACCTGATTCATTTTGGATTGAACAAGTTCGGTGCAAACAACTACTTAAATTGTCTTAAAACATAGTGTAGAACACTCATAGGGGTCCTCTGAACCTCAGCAGGGGTCACCGTAGAGGCCTGTAATTGGATAGCACGGAGGAGCCCAAAACAGGTAACGGAAGGTAGGAATGAATGTAGTAAATTTAAAAAAAAAAAAAAATTTCACCTCCCCTGGGCCTCAACCTATTATACTCTGCAGTCTGAAGAGACCCCAGAGTATAATGTGATGGCCATTTTTATTTTGCCTTGTTTGGTTTCATAATAAACAAACAATTTGAAATATTTGGGTCAAACCCGAATTGGTAGAAACCGAATTGCCCATCTCTAGCTGCAAGGATACACACAACTGAACTAACGGTCACTAGAGACTCACAGTCTTCATCCCTTACCCAGTGGCCAGTAATTGGCCAGGGATGCACCAAGTCATCTAATTCAGAGGGGTAACCAGACCACAGTGGAAAGGTTCTAAATGGGGGAAATATAATAAATCAGAAGTTGCAAAACATACAAATATGGGAAAACACATAAAAAACATAAGAATATACACAAACTATATACACAGTGGCACAAACACAACATAACGAAATAAAAACATAAGCAGTGTCCACTGGGATGCTGCACAAACACTTAAATCCTTCTTCACAAGTATAGGTATCTCTCATTCCCCATTTAACCAACTCTTGTGAATGTGGGTTCTTGAGAGGAGGGTCCTTGGAGTACTCTACAATTATAAGGTTCTACAACAACTAATGTAACTCTCTGTGAACATTTATTCTGAACCTTTTAGTACACAAACCAATGCTACCTTTTTTCTTACAGTAGCCATGAATCTCTCTAAATACCATTCAATGTATTCTCACTTTTCTGTAAAGTTCCATACCAAACTAATCTCCAGCCACCACATAAGTAGCATACGCTGTCGGCCACTTCTTTTCACACATGATTCAGGCTTCCATTTCCACCTCGGCCTATATAGATTCACTTACTTCTAGCCGTCTGAACCTCACTTAGTCACAGAATGAACTTGCAGAAGTTAAACTCGTGGGCGGGAACGGTTACCCACTGCTTTTTCAAGGATCAATTTGCAATCTGATCTTAATAGAACCCAGACCAAGCCAGAGAGAACACTTCAGATATGCTGTTTACACTAGGTTCACACTAGTGTTCAGGAAAGACGGAGACCCTGTCCACTTAAAAAGCAGTTACCTGTGGAAACCTGCTGACCCCATAGACTATAATGGGGTCCTCCGGGTTTCCGCCTGGATTCCACTGGTTTTATACTGAAACCAAGATTTTAAGCAGAATCTGTGGTGAAGTCTCCTACGGAGAATCCAATGCAGATGTGAACCTAGCCTTAGTGCTATCTAAGGCATAGATAAGGAGGGTCTTGTATTTCTTGAGATCACAAAACAAACGATCCCTTATCTCTGCCATTCTCCTTAAACACTCCTTTTTCTTACTAAATTTAATATTCACATATAATCACACACAGGCATAATCGTAGGCACAAAGGATCACAACATACAGTGGGGAAAAAAGTATTTAGTCAGCCACCAATTGTGCAAGTTCTCCCACTTAAAAAGATGAGAGAGGCCTGTAATTGTCATCATAGGTAGACCTCAACTATGAGAGACAAAATGAGAAAACAAATCCAGAAAATCACATTGTTTGATTTTTAAAGAATGTATTTGCAAATTATGGTGAAAAATAAGTATTTGGTCAATAACAAAAGTTCATCTCAATACTTTGTTATATATCCTTTGTTGGCAATGACAGAGATCAAACGTTTTCTGCAAGTCTTCACAAGGTTGGCACACACTGTTGCTGGTATGTTGGCCCATTCCTCCATGCAGATCTCCTCTAGAGCAGTGATGTTTTGGGGCTGTCACTGGGCAACACAGACTTTCAACTTCCTCCAAAGCTTTTCTATGGGGTTGAGATCTGGAGACTGGCTACGCCACTCCAGGACCTTGAAATGCTTCTTACGAAGCCACTCCTTCGTTGCCCTGGCGGTGAGCTTGGGATCATTGTCATGCTGAAAGACCCAGCCATGTTTCATCTTCAATGCCCTTGCTGATGGAAGGAGGTTTGCACTCAAAATCTCACGATACATGGCCTAATTCATTCTTTCATGTACACGGATCAGTCGTCCTGGTCCCTTTGCAGAGAAATAGCCCCAAAGCATGATATTGCCACCCCCATGCTTCACAGTAGGTATGGTGTTCTTTGGATGCAACTCAGCATTCACTCTCCTCCAAACACAACGAGTGGTGTTTCTACCAAACAGTTCTACTTTGGTTTCATCTGACCATATGACATTCTCCCAATGCTCTTCTGGAACATCTAAATGGTCTCTAGAAAACTTCAGACGGGCCCGGATATGTACTGGCTTAAACAGGGGGACACGTCTGGCACTGCAGGATCTGAGTCCCTGGTGACGTAGTGTGTTACTGACGGTAGCCTTTGTTACGTTAGTCCCAGCTTTCTGCAGGTCATTCACTAGGTCCCCCCGTGTGGTTTGGGGATTTTTACTCACCGTTCTTGTGATCATTTTGGCCCCACGGGGTGAGATCTTGCGTGGAACCCCTGATCGAAGGAGATTATCAGTGGTCTTGTATGTCTTCCATTTTCTAATTATTGCTCCCACAGTTGATTTCTTCACACCAAGCTGCTTGCCTATTGCAGATTCAGTCTTCCCAGCCTGGTGCAGGTCTACAATTTTGTTTCTGGTGTCCTTCCACAGCTCTTTGTTCTTCACCATAGTGGAGTTTGGAGTGTGACTGTTTGAGGTTGTGGACAGGTGTCTTTTATACTGATAACAATGTCAAACAGGAGCCATTACTACAGGTAATGAGTGGAGGACAGAGGAGCCTCTTAAAGAAGAAGTAACAGATCTGTGAGAGCCAGAAATCTTATTTGTTTGTAGGTAATCAAATACTTATTTTCCACCATAATTTGCAAATAAATTCTTTAAAAATCAGACAATGTGATTTTTTAGATATGTTTTCTCATTTTGTTTCTCATAGTTGAGGTCTACCTATGATGACAATTACAGGCCTCTCTCATCTTTTTAAGTGGGAGAACTTGCACAATTGGTGGCTGACTAAATAGTTTTTTTCCCCACTGTAGCAGAAGTCATACACAAGATCAACTTCACAGACAAAGGTGTTCCTAAGAAACCCACAAAATCAACAGGACACAATACCTGAAGATTGGTTTTACAGGTGAGAATTCACAGTAAGAACAAATTGTCTCACTCACTGTGGTTTCAAGTGTTTTATTGTAATCCTGAGGCCTCGCCTCTTACTGCCATAAAATTTGATTTAACCAATCATATTTTATATTTAAATGATATGCACATATATGGTCCACAGGATGTGGCGAGCCGGATGAGTTAAGCATATAACTCAGTAGTTCACATTTAAACACTGAGCACCTGCTTTTCATAAGTTTAGTAGCTCAATATTTGTAGAACTTAATTTGGCTTACTCATCATATCCAGTGGGGATTGCAGCTTTATGCCCTCTTGTGAGAAAACCCAGTGTATTCAGACTACACCTGAAGTCAATAACACATGCATGAGACATAACACACTATGAGGTCTTTGTGTAGTATAGTTGGGATTATTTTGAGTTCGCCAATTGGTTGTTTTGTTGAGCTTTGGTATGTCCAGCTTTCTGGGTGTCAAATGAAGCTGAAGTTGGAGCAATTAGCTTCATTTTAGTGGTTTCTGTTGTATCTGATGTTAATACTATTGATTAGCCGCACGTACTGTAAGAAGTGACGAAAATTGAGTAAACTTAATATTCAAGCCTTAATCAGGAAATGCACTGAAAAGTCTCCACAATAACTAGAGGTGCAAACCAACTCGTACCAAGTCGGTTCAAACTAAATATCCCAAATTGTTCCATATGGAGATTCATCTCCGGTCAACTAAAATGGCCACCACATTTTACTCTGGGTTCTCCTTAGACCCCAAAGTATAATAGGTGGAAGGTGAAAAAAATAAAAAAATATTCATTCTCATCTTCTGTTACTTCTTTTGGGCCTCTTCGTGGCATCCAATGCTCTCTTGGGGGATATCATGTGTCCAGCGTCACTGCTGAGGCCTGTAATTGGGACACTAGCGATCACATGGGCATGCTGAGCGTCATCGTGTCATGAGGCTCACTTGCCCATGTTGCACAATCGTAGAATGTTTAAATGGCTGTGAAATGCTGAAATGGTTAAGAAACTTTCTAAATGCTGTTTTGAATTCTTTAAGGAGTGCAGCTTTGAGAATGTGGTGATTTATGGGGGGTTTCTATTAGAGAGGCCTTTCAAGGCCCCTTCAAGACTGAACTAGTCCCTTGAAAAATGTGTTCTGGAAAAATTCTTGAAAATTTGGAAAATTACTGCTTGACTTACAGTATATAAGCCTTATAATATCAGAAAAAAATGAAAGGACGATTAAAGTTTGCAACATAAAACAGAGATATGGTAAATTATATTTATGAGTGGGACAAATTTGATTGTGACTAAAATGTTTCAATACATTTTCGGAAATGTTTTTTTTTTCTACAGGCTTAATTTTTATGAAATGTAAATTTATAACAACATTATATTGCTTTGACAGAGAAGGATATCAAAAGCCGATGGAAGAGTGTACGGGACGGTTTGATGAAGGACATCCGAAAGGCTTATAAAAATGGGTCCTCTCTTTCTAAACAGAAGAAGATTACAAACTATTAGGTTCTCCTGTTCCTCCTGCCCAAGAGAGGACAACGGCCATAACTATTGATAATCTAAGTTATCCCCATGTTTTTTTTTTGTTTTGTTTTTTTTATTGTTTTTATACAGAAGGGCAGTTGGAGTCTGTGGCTCCACAAGGGGAACAGGAGCAGGAGTAGAGTGATCCCACTACATCGACATCTGCAGATGTCCTCCATGAACTGAAGGAGGAGTCTGACCAACCTGGACCGTCTGCATTGCTGGGGGAGGAACCTGTCTCACCAACACCTACATCACCAGTAGCTCAGGCTGAATTTTCACCACCATCCAGTCCAGCTGTTGGTGCTCCCCCCAGCAGACATCTGTTGGAGACATCAGGCTCCTCCTTCAACCAGAACACCTTCCACCAGGAAATGGAGCCGAAGGATCCCCCAGATAATATACAGGCAACTGGAAGTTGAGTCGGAAGCCATGTCCCTTAATAAAGAGGGTTCACGGCAATGACGACATAGACTTCTTTGGTCATACGATCTCATCCTGCTGCAGCTGGATGAGTCCCAAATGCCAAGAAATCTTTATGTCTGTTGCCCATGTTGTGGCAACAGACTCCAGGTCCATTCCCAGCCTGCCGGAAATGAGTCAGTTGATTTACAAGCTATGGGTTCCATACCCACAACCAGCCCAATGCGACCACCACCACCAGTGGTTCGCTTTGTGTTCACAAAGAAAGACCCAACTTTGGATCCCCACCCTCATCCCCTCTCCTTCCTCCTCCTCCTCCTACTGCTGCTGGTTCTCAATATTATTCCTCATTTTTCCCTCACCAACGTTATCCTTATCCCTCCCAAAGCCACACTCCACTACATACAGTACAAGTGGCTCATTAGATCCCCCAGATACTCCTTTTTATTATGCTAATCATTAATTTTATTTATTATAATTTATTTATGTTTTGGGAAAGGGATGGAACGATTTATTGTTTACTATTGGTTGGAGGGGTTACTATGGGACATGGGTTGGGTGGGGGGTTGTAATTGTATTATATTTTTCTTTTATTTTGTAAATATATATTTTCATATTCTAAAAACTTGTGTATTTGTATTTTTTACAATATATATACTATTATCTAAAATGTGCCAAGCACAGAAGACATCATGAACAGGGGCATAAATACTGGGTTAGCAGCGGTAGCGGTTGCCACAGGGCCCGGGACATTATTACTTACTGATCCTCGCTCCTGCTCATGGCCGGCTGTGCTTCCTCTTCTGCGGAAGCAGAGGCGGCTTTGCACAGGAGCGGGGATCGGTAAGTAAGGCCGCGGGCTGAACCCCACAAACACTGCTATCATTATACTCTGGGGTCTTTACAGACCCCAGAGTATAATGATTGGAGGCCCAGGGTAGGTGAGGGAACAGGCTTTGGGGGTGTTTGGTGACGTCCCAGACGTCAGCCCACGTCGCGACGCATGCCTGGTTCACGTGACATCTGGTTCAAGTAGCGGGGAGTACAGTGGAGCCAGGGAGAGGAAAGTAACATTGGTTTTTATGTTTATACAGTGCTGGCCAAAAGTATTGGCACCCCTGCAATTCTGTCAGATAATACTCAATTTCTTCCAGAAAATGATTGCAATCACAAATGCTTTGGTAATAATATCTTCATTTATTTTGCTTGCAATGAAAAAACACAAAAGAGAATGAAAAAAAAAGTCAAATCTTTGATCATTTTACACAAAACTCCAAAAGTGGGCCGGACAAAAGTATTGGCACCCTCAGCCTAATACTTGGTAGCACAAACTTTAGACAAAATAACTGCGAACAACCGCTTCCGGTAACCATCAATGAGTTTCTTACAATGCTCTGCTGGAATTTTAGACCATTCTTCTTTAGCAAATTTCTCCAGGTCCCTGAGATTTGAAGGGTGCCTTCTCCAAACTGCCATTTTGAGATCTCTCCACAGGTGTTCTATGGGATTCAGGTCTGAACTCATTGCTGGCCACTTTAGAAGTCTCCAGTGCTTTCTCTCAAACCATTTTCTAGTGCTTTTTGAAGTGTGTTTTGGGTCATTGTCCTGCTGGAAGACCCATGACCTCTGAGGGAGACCCAGATTTCTCACACTGGGCACTACATTATGCTGCAAAATTTGTTGGTAGTCTTCAGACTTCATAATGCCATGCACACGGTCAAGCAGTCCAGTGCCAGAGGCAGCAAAGCAACCCCAAAACATCAGGGAACCTCCGCCATGTTTGACTGTAGGGACCGTTTTCTTTTCTTTGAAGGCCTCTTTTTTTTTTCCTGTAAACTCTATGTTGATGCCTTTTCCCAAAAAGCTCTACTTTTGTCTCATCTGACCAGAGAACATTCTTCCAAAAAGTTTTTGGCTTTCTCAGGTAAGTTTTGGCAAACTCCAGCCTGGCTTTTTTATGTCTCTGGGTCAGAAGTGGGGTCTTCCTGGGTATCCTACCATAGAGTCCCTTTTCATTCAGACGCCGACGGATAGTACGGGTTGACACTGTTGTACCCTCGGACTGCAGGGCAGCTAGAACTTGTTTGGATGTTAGTCGAGGTTCTTTAGCCACCATCCGCACAATCTTTCGTTGAAATCTCTCGTCAATTTTTCTTTTCCGTCCACATCTAGGGAGGTTAGCCACAGTGCCATGGGCTTTAAACTTTTTGATGACACTGTGCACGGTAGACACAGGAACATTCAGGTCTTTGGAGATGGACTTGTAGCCTTGAGATTGCTCATGCTTCCTCACAATTTTGCTTCTCAAGTCCTCAGACAGTTCTTTGGTCTTCTTTCTTTTCTCCATGCTCAATGTGGTACACACAAGGACACAGGACAGAGGTTGAGTCAACTTTAATCCATTTCAACTGGCTGCAAGTGTGATTTAGTTATTGCCACCACCTGTTATGTGCCACAGGTAAGTAACAGGTGCTGTTAATTACACAAATTAGAGAAGCATCACATGATTTTTCAAAGGGTGCCAATACTTTTGTCCACCCCCTTTTTTATGTTTGGTGTGGAATTATATCCAATTTGGCTTTTTGACAATTCTTTTTGTGGTTTTCCATTGAAGAGAAATTAAATGAAGATATTATTACCAAAGCATCTGTGATTGCAATCATTTTCTGGAAGAAATTGAGTATTATCTGACAGAATTGCAGGGGTGCCAATACTTTTGGCCAGCACTGTATCCTCCCCTGGGTCTCCGATCACTATACTCTGGGGTCTGAAAAGACCCTAGAGTATAATAATTGTTCATGGGTGGTCCACAATGGTGCATAATAATGTGTGCAGGGGCCACTATGGGGCATAATAGTTTGCGCAGGAATTTGGTTTGTGCGGGGGGGGGTCCTATGGAAAATATTCACCTTCGGGCCCAGCCATTCCTAGTTATGCCACTAGTCATGACTGCTATTAATTTCATGAGCCATCATGGCGCCTTCTGTGATATAAGCCCATGTGAAGTCAAAAGAAGGTAAGCAGGTTGTTTTGCTCATAACTTCAAAAGGGTCAATGGCAGAAGAGCTCTTGACTGCTATAGAAAACAAATGGCGGTTGTGGGCTGTTCTGTCACTGGCACAATTGAAGTAAATGTGTCCCAAAAATGTCTTTAGCTTCATGGATAACTTGTTGATCACTTGACCTACATATATAATAAAATGGGACACATGCTCACATATTCCAATGATCTGTGTTTATGAAAATCATTGAGTCTGCCACAGATCACAAGGTTGTCCTATGCCTATATGAATCTTTTTTTTTTTAATAGAACATATATATCAAAATAACATTTATTTGTGAGTGAAATATATTCTCTGTCAGTGAAAAAAATAGTTAATTTCTATTTGACCAAAACAAAAAAATAATAAAAAATAAGGCCATTGTTCAAAATGAAAAAAGATAAATGCACATATGGGAGGTAGTTGGTTTGGTGTGTCAGGTGGTTGCTGCAAAATCATAGCTGTGCCTGGTGGACCAAAGGCTTGGTGTGTCAGGTGGCTGCTGCAAAGTCCAAGCTATGCCAGGTGCATGGATGGCAGGTGTGTCAGATGCCAGGTGGGCCACATGAGGAAGACCATCAATTTTGGTCACGATGCTCTTCACTGAGGCTGGGAAAATTGCCACAGCATGGAACCTTTGGGGGTCATGATGTAGTCCATGAAGGCATCTCTCACCTGTACAGCTGAGTTGGATGCGTGACCAAAGATCCGGTTGGGAGATGGTTCTCCAAAAGCCACTGTGACTCCACATTCATGCCGGGGCTGTCATAGTCCCGAAACATAGTTGTGAAGCACACAGGCAGCTTTGATGACAATGTTAACCGTGCCGACATCCAGCTGCAGTGCAAAAGTGAAGATCCTCCACTTACTACATCCACAAATTGTCATGTTCTTCTTAGCCTCATGTTGAAGGTCCTCTTCCAGGCATCCAGTCCCCTCCTTGGGTATGGGTGCAGCAGGTTTGTCATCACTGAAAATGCCTCATCCAATATGATAACAAAGGGGACTGGATGCATGGTACCCAGAAGCGGCCTTGGAGAAGGTAAAGTCACCTAATCTACCAGTACTCTTTGCACTCATTGACAGTAGCGCCCGAGAGACCCAAGTACTACCATAGGTGTCGACGTCAATAGCAATAAATCTATATGTGGCATCAGCCACCACCATCAGGATCACTGAAATACTTCTTGTAATTGAAGTATTATGATCCTGAATGCGGTGGCTGCTGCACACATACATGCTTACCGTTGAAGGAGCCTATGCAGTTGGGGGAATTAGCCACAGAGTGAAAGCCTGCTGCTGTCTGCAACCAAATCTTTGGGGTCGAACTGGGCATCCACATGGGCTGCAAATCACGTGGCATGTGCTCCTCACAATTCCAGAGATGGTGGATTTACCAACCCGGTATTGGAGGTGCAGGGATACATAACTCTCCCCAGATGGCAAAAATCTGAAAGAGAAAACAAAAATTATTAACATTTAATGACATATTTTCATACCTGTGACTGCCCAAAAAAGGCACACATCAAAAAATCGTTATAAACAGTTTAATAGGGCACCATGAACACAATCATATTTAATCCCTTAAGGACACAGCCCAAAAGTGTGTTAAAAGGGTATTCCCACCAACATAACTATTTATAAATTTTCAGATACTTAAAAGTTAAACATTTTTGCAAATATAAGTAATTTAACATTTTGCAGAGTTTTAAAGATTTTCTCTAAATATCTTTATGGTCACAAGTTGTTGTTTTGATTGGTTGCCAGTAGATACGACCATGAATGCAGGACTTTTCTAAGGTTAGTAAATAAGCCATAATGTCCTTATTGTGGCCGGGATATCTTTTGATACCTGTAGTGTCCCTGTCAGATAACCTGTCCACAATAAGGAAATCATGACTGGGTTCCTGACAAGTCCCAGACCATAGAAAGTTTCTGCATTTGTGGTCGTATCCATTGGCAACTGATCAAGACAACAGTCTGTCAGCACTAAGATGGTTATAGAAAATCTTTAAAACTACAGAATTTTTAACTACTTATATTTGCAAAAATTTTTAACTTTTCATTATCTACAAATACAGATATGAATATGTTCCTCTTTAAGGACCAGTCCTCGTTTTTCAAAACTGACATGTGGCAAGAACTTTGAGACGCTTTAATTTACATAAATGATTTTGAGATTTTTTTTTTCATGACACATTGTACTTCATGTTAGTGGTAAAAACTAATCAGTATTTTTGCATTTATTAAAAAAAAAAAAAAATAGGAAATTTGATGGAAATAATCACAATTTTCAAAATGTGGAATGCTCTGCTTTTCAGAAAGATAATCATACCATCCAAATACATTAATAATTATCTACCATATCTTTGCTTTATATTGGCATCATCTTTTAATCATCCTGTAATTTATTTTGGACATTATAAAGCTTACAAGTATAACAGTGATTTTCCAGATTTACAAGAAAATTTCCCAAACTAATTTTTTTTTTTTTTAAGGGACCACTTCAGTTCTGAAAGGGATTATAAAGGCCTATATATTAGAAACCCCAATAAATCACTCCATTTTCAAAACTACAACCCTTAAAGAATTCAAAATAGCATGTGGGATGTTTGTTAACTCTTTAAAGGGTTTCTATAATTGGGAAACCCTATTTTCATTAACAGCACGTTGGAATAGCCTTTAGAAAGACTATTCGTCTCCTACCTTTATTGTTCTGATCCACGCCGCCGTTTTGGAGAATTTTCTTCTTTATGCAAATTAGCCTTCATAAAGCACAGGGAGCGACACCTGTGCTTTCTGAAGAATAATTTTCATAAAGAAGACGTAATAGTATGTCCAAGGTCGTGAAGGGGTTAAGTTCATTATATTATTTGAAATTATAATATGGCAACTGAAAATTAAATATGTAGATTTTGCAGCCAGTAGAAAATACATTAAAAAATATGTCTGTACATTCAAAAGCAGATATGAACATTTATTCTAGTGTTTGGGTAAGTGAAAAATCACACACAACACACAAATAGCAATCTGTGTCTCATCTGTTTTGGGTTCCAGGACATGTATGGTTGTATCCATGAACACAATGTTTTGTGGACAAAATTAAACTAACAAATTTAAAAATGGAAATATTCACTGCAACGTGATGAGCAGCCTTTCCATTGGAGTGATGGTTCTCCTCATGGTGGTATCTTCCTGGTGAAGATGCTCCGAGAGGATACCATCCAGCTGATCAAAAGTCTCGACTGGCATCCGGCAGAAATTTAAAAAATTATCTGGGTATCTGCAAGTACAAGAAACACATTATATCATGAGTAATTCCTCAACAAAACAGTAGCACAACAAATGTTAATGTATTTTTAATTAATACAATATTAACAGAAAGCAATTTGCTGCATGCACCATCATACTATCATATTCCCTGGCAGCCTGAAACTAGCTGCCAAATAGAGAGCAAGTGTGTAACCTATTCTAAACTCAGGATATAGTCTACGTATGAGTTAAAAAAAAAGTTATTTATCAGCTGAACCCAATAGCGGTGCCTGGTCGTGTCGCCTAGAGCCCTAGAGATGCCGTACTGAGTCATGTGTCTTCTGCTGTGCAAATTCAGTGACACTTTCCTCTGTGTGAACCTAGCATTAGAGTATAAATTAAATTTTATTGGACAAAGCTCCCAATTATTAAATTTTTTTCACAAATTAAAAAATCAAATTCCACTGTTCCAAATTATGATGCACAACAGTTTCTAAACATTTTTTTTAGGTTGTAGGCTAAAAATGATCATTTATTGAATTTCCAGCATTAAGAGGTCATATTTACTCAAATCAAAAGTTATTTCAATCAAAAACATCTTAACAGGCCAAGTTACATGTTGATATAGGACCCCTTCTTTGATATCACCTTCACAATTCTTGCATCCATTGAACTTGTGAGTTTTTGTATAGTTTTTACTTGAATTTCTATGTAGGATGCCATATAATCCTCCGAGCTGCTGTTTTGATGTGTCTCCCACCCTCACAGTGAATCCCATCCCCACAGTGAGGTAAAATACTTGCAGCAGACACTGCAATTTCCAAAACACGATTTTGGAAATCGCAGCACGTCAATTATACCTATGGAAATGCTGGTGGTTTTCCTATAGGTATAACTGGAGCAGAAAGTCTGCAGAGGAAACCTCTGAACTTTCTGTGAAAAGTGCTGAGGGAAAAATCGCGATGCAGTGACTTAGCCTTAGGCTGAGGCCCCAAGTTTTTTGCTGCAGATTTTGCTGCTTTTTTTGAGCCAAAGCCAGGAGTGGATGGAGCAGAAGGTAGCAGTATAAGAACTTCCTATATATTTCCCATTCCTTTTGTAGCCATTGTTGGCTTTGGCTCAACAAATCTGCAACAAAAGAAGCTGCGTTTTCGCAACGTGGGGCATCAGCCTCATGTAGTTTACCTTTAATTGGGCTCATCTGACAAACTAATTATCACAGGTGTTTGAGATTGGTTTCTATGATCCAAGGAGCTCTGAGACACAAAACCATCCATGAGTATAAAACACAAAAAAAATAAATCTTTATGATGCTTAAATCCGATTTGCATAATAATTTGGAATGCAGTGGTCTTAGTAAATTTGCCCAATGTGCCTTCCAACATTTAGGCTAAAGCCCCACGTATCGAAACCCTGATTTTTCTGCACTGTTTTCCCTTGACTTTTTGCTGCATTTTTCTCTGTGGTTTTCCTTCCCTTATTAAATCTGTAGCAAAATCTTTGAAAATTGAGCTTTTCCGCAGCTTTTTTTTTTTTCGCAATTTGTGGATGAGATTAAGCAGAATCTCATTCACTTTGTTGGTTCTATAAAACACAGCCTTAAGCTTTTTTTTTTTTTTTCCACAAGTCACTGTATGCAAGTTTTTTTTCACAATAGTTAAATTGTTGGCCTTATAGTAATAAATTCAAATAATTCACTACAATGTATCTACTTCAAAGACTTAAAACTGCAAAGTCTGAATCTATTAAACTTTCATAAATTATGTAATAAACAGCTGAAAAATAAAAATTTAACCAAAGGTTTTAAAATGTATATAGAGTTTAAAAATTGTATATATAAAAAGAAAATAAGTTTACATTTTGACTCTAAACCTCAAGCTTTAATACTATCATATTTTTCAGAGAGTGATGTCCTACATATTTCGAAGGTTATTTCAACAATTTTAACATTTTTGATTGACATTCAATCACTACAGATTTTGCAGTGCAGAATATTTAATTGCTAAAAACATATGGTTATGAAGGCTTTCTTGATCAAAGAGGTTATGCACAGCATGTATATAGGATATCCTTCACATACTTAAAAGACATTGAGAAGGTAGTTGTATTATTCTGATTATTGTCAATGAAGGTTAACATGAGTTATATATTTGCTAGATTTTGTATACTTAACTTTTATGGATTCTAAACATTTCTAAGACAATCAATGGACACATGATTAGTTGACAAGGTCATATAGCACAATAAATGGAAGTGACTGACAAAAAAAACAAAACAAAACACAATTCTCATCGTATCTGGAGCATTTTACATTTCACTCTGATAATGCAATACAAAACATACCCTATAATTATACAATTTTTGCATTAAATACAACGTACTGTGATAGCCTATACTTTTCTACTGTCAAGAAACAGTTAACCTTTAAAACTTATGACAAAAAGACAAACTTTGATATGCATTGAACCATCAAGCCTATGAACGTAGCAAAGAATACCAAAGGAAGGGAAGAGTGGGAATTATGACCTTGGTCAATTTGCAGACTCAAAGTACAACTCTAAGGCTGTGTTCACACGGAGTTTTTTGGCAGCGGATTTTGACGTGGAATCTGCCTCAAAATCCACCTGAAAAAACCCCTCCCATTCATTTCAATGGGAGTCAGTGGCGTTTTTTTTCCTCTAGTGGCTTTTTTCAGCTAGCGGGAAAAAAAAGCAGCATGACCTACAGTACAGACCAAAAGTTTGGACACACCTTCTCATTTCAAGAGTTTTCTGTATTTTCATAACTATAAAAATTGTAGATTCACACTGAAGGCATCAAAACTATGAATTAACACATGTGGAATTATATACTTAACAAAAAAGTGTGAAACAACTGAAAATATGTCTTATATTCTAGGTTCTTCAAAGTAGCCACCTTTTGCTTTGATTACTGCTTTGCACACTCTTGGCATTCTCTTGATGAGCTTCAAGAGGTAGTCACCTGAAATGGTTTTCACTTCACAGGTGCCATGTCAGGTTTAATAAGTGGGATTCCCCTTACGTCCGACAGCAGCACAATATGGCAATATGGGGGGTATCTCTGCCCCTGTGTGTTGTTTAGGACAGGTGGAACCTTTAATTAACACCAAAAAGGTGCCTCCTACTAGCCCTATAAGAGGGCACAAGAGACCTCCCTCCACTGTGTTTTTTTCTGTCCTGTGTGGAACAGGTGGACGGAGGTCTCTTGTGACCTCCCGTTGCTAGGGGTTTTATTTACTCCTGGCTTACCTTTATGGGGTACCGCGGTCCCAAAGAAAAAACCTCCGGTCCTTCGGGCCTTCGCCCCACAGCGCAGCGTTATCCGGCTCATCGCTCTGCTGGCAGCGCGATCCCGGAAGTAAGTGAGGAACCTCCTTGGCCGGAACTTTTCTCCGGTCCTGTGTTCCCAGGGGAAGGAAGACTTTACGCACCACCGCGGCCTACTTCCGGTTTTCTCGGAAAAAGTGCGGTAAGTTTGGAAATTGAAAATTTAAAGGCAAAATATGGAATTGATTTTTGCTGCTTGTATTTTGAGCCTCTGGCTTAGGCTTATGCTCCTCTATGTTCCATTATGGCGTTTGACTTGTTTTGGTGCTGTATAAATGTTTCTTTGTTGGCTTCCTCCCCTCGCTGCTGGATTACATTCAAAAGGTCTGCAGTCCTTTATTTGTTGAGTGAGTGGTTTCTAGCTCCTCTGCTACGGGTTGCGGTGGCTGGTTTTTTTCTGACTTTTTTTTCTCTCTTCAAGTGACCGTTTAAAAAAAAAAAAAAAGAGGTACCCCTTGGTTTTTTATGCGATGCTTGCCAATCTTCCCTTTTTCAGTGTCACATGGCTGTTTGATGTTTCAGATATCATCTTCTGCATCACGTAATGGCGATGGGCTTAGGAGGAAAAATTCCTCTAAACTTGAACACCTAACGTGTTTGGATTGCAATACCCCTTTACCTGACGGCTATGATTTTACCCGCTGTCACCAGTGTCGCGGACCTCCGCCGGAAGTACCTTCTATAAGAGGTTGTTACTTGGGTAAAGGACTATATGAGGAGTCTCTTAAGGAGATCCTTTCTTCCATCGCCCAGATTGCCAAGAGACCGCAGATTGAGACACAATCTTCCTTACGGATCTCTGATGAAGATTATCAGATAGTGGACGAGACACTCTCATCTGACGATTCCACTGAAGATCCCAGCAGGCCGTGCTTCCCACTCGAAAAATTAAGCCGGCTGCTGAAGTCCATCCGGTCTAAGGATCGTGATGTTGACGGGGAAGCCTCCGCGTCCACCTATAGAGGGCCTAGGGTCTTCCAAGTGGACCAGACATTACAAAAATTAATGTCCTCAGAGTGGAGATGTCCTGAAAAACCTCTTGTGGTTCCTAGGAGGTTTAGCGCTTTATTCCCAGTTGCTCAATGGGATCAATGGGGTCCTCCTCCCAAGGTGGATATGGCGGTGGCTAAACTGTCGCACTAAGGTACCATCAGATGATGGAGCAAATCTGCACGACGCCATGGCAGGCGCTTCGACAATACCTTCAAGAAGGCTTATTCAGCTGCCTCGCCCAAGACCGCTGTGGCGGTTGCGTCCTGTGAAGTGTCAGCCAAATTATGTACTGACCTGGTCCACCTCGAAAGTGACCAACTCTGGAGTCTCCAGAGACGAGCTGCTAGGGTTTCTAGGCTCAGTTTCCCTGGCAGCTGAATATTTAACGGAAGCCTCCCACCATCAATTAAGGCTGGTGGCCAAATCCCTGGCACTTACCAAGAACACTGCAGCAGGAAGACCTCTATGGTTAAAACCTTGGAGAGCTGTGTTCCCCTCAAAGTATAATTTGTGCGCATTACCCTTTGAGCCAGGTAGGGTCTTTGGGTGTGCCCTAGACGAGATCCTAGAAGGCTTGGCCGACAAGAAGGGTAAAACTTTACCCCAGGCCTTCAGAGGTAGGTCTGGCTCTGGCCGTGGTAGAGACTATCCGCCTCGTCGTGGAAGGCAGTCCCAGAGAGGCTCTAGTTATTCCTCTAGAGGCGCCGGCCGGAGATTCCCGAAGTCTGATGATAAAAAAATCAAGCCTAGCTTTGACATCAGAAGCAGTTTTCCTGTGGCCGAGATTCCTGTCGGAGGTCGTGTCTCCCACTTTCTCAACTGCTGGCAGGAAAAAAAATTTGAGACCCATGGGTCCGGTAGGTAATCCAAAGAGGTTATGCAATCAAGTTCTTCCGTCCTCCTCAGGATCGGTTTGTGTTAACTCGCAGCCTCCCTACAATGCAGCAGACTACATTGGGATGCTCCATCTGAGAGTACATTCACAAGGGAGCCCTGGAGGAAGTCCCTTCTCTAGAAGAAGGGTCCAGTGTCTATTCTCCTGTCTTCCTGATGCCAAAACCGTCAGACAAGTGGAGAATGATCATAGACTTAAGGTACCTCAACCGCTTCATCAAAAAGAAGCGCTTCCGTAGGGAAACCATAAAGTCTGTCACCACCTTTCTCCTCTAAGGCGATGTTTTTTGTGACTTTGGATATAAAAGACGCCTATTTGCATATTTCTATTTACCTCCACACAGAAGGTTTTTTCTAAGGATTGCCATAGTAGTTTCCGGCCACAGGAAGCACTTTCAAATCACAGCACTACCCTTCAGGATCTCCTCTGCTTCCCACATCTTTACAAAGGTAGTGGCCCCCATAACGGCCGCCCTCAGGCTTCAGGGGATATTCTTGGTGCCTTATCTAGACGACTGGTTGATAAAGGCCCAGTCAGAGTCTGTTCTGCTCCAGTACCTACAGACAGCCTTCAGAGTCTGTGATGGCTTATAAACTGGGAGAAGTCAAAAACGATCCCTTCAACTCGAGGGACGTTCCTGTGAAAAAAATTACTTCCTAGATTCAGTCCGCCTGCAAATCTCCTTGACACCAGCAAGGAAGGAGAAGCTGGTTGCGGCATTCCGGCACCTCTTCAAAAAGCCGATAGCCTCCATCAGAACATTGATGAAGATCCTGGGCTTGATGTCTTCCTCAGTGGAGACAGTCCCATGGGCTTTGTGGCACTTACGTCCCCTCCAGAAGGAGTTACTAGAGGCTTGGGATCGCTCCCTTCTTACATTCAGCAAGAAGATTCGACTCTCCCCCAGGACCCGTCTTTCCCTCAAGTGGTGGTTGCACCTGAAAGACGGAAGGTCCACGGTCCAACCTTCTTGGACCCTGTTGACTACAGATGCATCCCTTTCGGGATGGGGAGCCCATTGGACGAAAACTCCATAAAGGGAGTCTGGAGCGCTCCTGAAAAAAGGACCTCGTCCAACTGGAAGGAGCTCAGAGCCGTATATCGTGCCTTACTCTATTTCTCGCCTCTTCCCAAGGGAAGAGCAGTCAAAATCCGGTCAGACAACATGACCACAGTGCTGTACGTGAACAGACAGGGAGGCACCAGATCACCAACCCTCCTCAGGGAGGCAGATCTGATATTTACATGGGCAGAGAAAAATCTAACCCATTTATCCGCAGTTCACATCAAGGGCTCCCTGAACATAGTAGTGGATCGGTTGAGTTGGGGTCATGCCGTATCAGGAGAATGGTCACTCAATCCAGAAGTCTTTCATCAGATTACCCTGAACAGGGGTCTTCCAGAAATAGACCTCATGGCAACCCGACTCAATGCCAAGGTGGAGAAGTTCTGTTCCCTTTACCAGGAGGACAATCCCTTGGCAGTGGATGCCCTGTCCATCCCTTGGAGGTCCAGGCTGGCATGCATCTTCCCTCCAATTCCAATAATACCAAAGGTATTAATGAAAATCAGACAGGACCAAGTCTCTGTGATAGCCATCATTCCATTCTGGCCAAAAAGAGCTTGGTTTTTCCCAACTCATGGAGATGAGTCGAGGGATATATTGGAGGCTTCCCCCATCCAGAACCTGGTTTCCCAAGGATCTCTGAAGTGCCAGGATCTCTGGAGATTCAACCTGACAGCCTGGAGGTTGAGCAGTCCCTACAGCAGGATAGAGGACTGTCAGAGGCCGTCCTGAAGACCCTTTCTTCTGCAAGAGCAGAATCTACCAATAAGAACTACCAGAGGACAGCCAAGATTTTCATGGAGTGGTGCTCCAAGAAGGGTATTAATAATCTAGAACCTTCAATGGCTGATATTTTAAATTTTCTTCAGGACGGTTTGGATAAGGGCCTTGCCCCTGCCACTTTGAAAGTGCAGATTGCGGCCCTCTCCGCTCATTTGAACAGACGTCTGTCTCAGGATCCTCTGGTTGCAAGGTTCCTTAAAGGGGCAATGAGGCTAAAGCCCTCAGTATCATCCCCAGTGGGACCTTGTGGTAGTCATTGCAGGCCTGTGCGGTCCGCCATTTGAACCCTTGGAGACTACGGAGCTAAAATATTTAGCCTACAAAACCACTTTTTTGTTGGCTATTATATCTGCCAAAAGAGTAGGGGAACTCCAGGCCCTCTCTTCTAGAGAACCGTACATTTTGTTTTTGCAGATAGGGTGCACCTTAGGTTTGCCTAGGTTTATCCCTAAGGTCCCCTCATACTATAATAGCAATCAGCTAATTTCGTTACCTGTGTTTTTCCCCACTCCAACCTCTGAGGAGGAAGAAAAGCTCAACACCTTAGATGTGGTAAGGTGTCTGTGGATTTACCTATCCCACACTCAACCGCTTAAGAAGGCCGAAAGCCTACTAATTGATATGCAGGGTAAAAACAGAGTCCTCAAGGCTTCCAAGCCTACTCTATCCACATGGATCAAGGAGACAATTAAGTCTTCCTTTCTTATTCAGGAGTAATTCTCTCCAGTCTTTCTACGGCCACTCGACCTGGGTTGTCGACTTCTTTGGCTGAGTATCGGTCCTTACCATTGGACCAGATTTGTGCGGCTGCATCATGGTCATCTCAGTTGACCTTTTGTTAAACATTATCATTGGACATCCGCAGTTTCCAGACAACTGCCTTTGGTCAGTCAGTCCTTGACGTTGTAAGGCGAGGAAACCCTCCCTAGGGGAATTACTTGCTATCTCCTCATATTGTGCTGCTGTCGGACGTAAGGGGAATCGTTGATTGTAATGTCAATCTGTATTCCTTTAGTCCTGACAGCAGCACAAGGCGTCCCTCCCTAGAAGCTTGTTTCCTGTTACTTTATAATTTACACAGTGGAGGGAGGTCTCTTGTGCCCTCTTATAGGGCTAGTAGGAGGAACCTTTTTGGTGCTAATTAAAGGTTCCACCTGTCCTAAACAACACACAGGGGCAGAGATACCCCCCATATTGCCATATTGTGCTGCTGTCAGGACTAAGGGAATACAGATTGACATTACAATCAACGATTTCTTGCCTTATAAATGGGGTTGGGACCATCAGTTGTGTTGTTCAGAGGTCAGGTGGATACACAGCTGATAGTCCTACTGAATGGAGTGTTAGAATTTGTATTATGGCAAGAAAAAAAGCAGCTAAGTAAAGAAAAACGAGTGGCCATCATTACTTTAAGAAATATTTCTTTAGTTTCAGGATCCTCGTAGAGGTTTTAAAGTGTTTGTTTGAGTTGAGTTGGAAGGGACCTCAAGGGCCATCAAGTCCAACCCCCTGCAAAAGCAGGAATTCCTAAATCATCCCAGCTATATACCTATCCAGTTTCCGCTTGAAGATTTCAATTGATGAAGAACTCACCACCTCCCGTGGCAGCCTATTCCACTCCCTCACTACCCTTACTGTTAGAAAGTTTTTCCTAATGTCTAATCTGAATCTCCTTCCCCTTAGTTTCATCCCATTAGTTCTCGTGATTCCTTCTGCTAATGAGAATAGGGTAGATCCCTCTGCACTGTGACAACCTTTCAGATATTTAAATACCGCTATTAAGTCTCCCCTTAGCCTTCTCTTCTGCAAACTAAGCAGTCCCAATTCTTTTAGCCTTTCCTCGTAGGACATGGTTTGTAGACCTTCCACCATTTTGGTTGCTCTTCTCTGGACCTGCTCCAATAAATCGATGTCTTTCTTAAACTGGGGCGCCCAGAACTGTACACAGTATTCCAGGTGGGGTCTGACCAGGGCAGAGTACAGCGGAATAATTACCTCTCTTGATCTAGCTTCAATGCTCGTCTTGATACATCCTAGAATTTTATTAGCCTTTTTAGCCACCGCACCGCACTGCTGACTCATGTTGAATTTGTGATCTACTATTATGCCCAGATCCTTTTCCCCTGTACTCTCACTTAGTTCTATTCCTCCCATACTATATATGCTTCTTGCATTTCTGTTACCCAGATGTAGGACTTTGCATTTGTCCCTGTTGAATACCATTTTGTTCACCTCAGCCCATTGTTCCAGTGTGTCTAAGTCCTTTTGGATGCACTCTCTCTCCTCTCTAGTGTTGGCTATAACTCCTATCTTTGTATCATCTGCAAATTTTATTAGTTCCCCATTAATCCCATCATCCAGATCATTTATAAAAATATTAAAAAGTACTGGGCCCAGGACAGAGCCCTGCGGCACCCCGCTTTTTACTTTCTTCCAGTTTGATGTACAGTAATACCTCTTGCATTCGCGTTTCTGAATTTGCGGATTCACCTACTCGCGATATTTTCTTTGGAACCTAAGACATATGCATTTGCGATTTTTCCACAGATCTGCGAAATTTGCGGTTTGGGTATGAGCAATAACATAGGCTCCATGATGACACACTATTGGCTGGAACGGTTGAAAGTACTGTAACCAATCACGCAGCACGCTACAAGCTTTCCTTGTTCCTGATTGGTTTTAGCTCGGATGCTTTGTGTACGTACACTATAGTATTTTTTTTTTTTTTAAGTACCGTATTTTTATTGTGCATATGTGCAAACGGCAGCAAATGAATTGGTATACGTGCAGTACAGTACTGTAGGGGTAACATTAATGATATTTAGGGGTTATATAAGGGGGGAAATAAGCATAAATTAGCATTTAAGTGCTCGCACCAAATATTCGCGATTCCTCGCGATCCGCAACTGGTTCTGGAACCTAACCTCGCGAATATTCGAGGTATTACTGTATAGCCATTTAGAATTACTCGTTGTGCCGAATCATTAAGCCAGTTGTGAACCCACCTCACTGATATTTTATCAAAGCCATACTTGATCATTTTTTCAATAAGAATGTTATGTGATACTTTATCAAAGGCCTTACTAAAGTCAAGATATACTATGTCCACTGCATTCCCCTGGTCCAACCATTCAGTGGTTTTATTGTAGAAGGAAATCAGGTTAGTCTGACAAGATTTATTATGCATAAAGCCGTGCTGGCTCTGATTAATTAAAGCCTTCCCATCCAGGTGCCTAATTAAATGTTCTTTAACGATTTGTTCAAAGATTTCTCCTACTATCGAGGTCAGACTTACCGGCCTATAATTTCCTGGGTCGTCCCTATTCTCCTTTTTGTAGATGGGGACCACATTTGCCCTTTTCCAATCTAGAGGGACCACTCCTGTTTCCCATGACTTATTAAAGATTATTGCAAGGGGTTCTGGTATTTCCTCTGCTAATTCTTTTAAAACTCTAGGGTGTAAATCATCCGGTCCTGGGGACTTGGTTTCCTTAATCTTAGCTAAATGTTCTCTTACCAAACCTTCACTAATAATCGGCTTGGAGTCCTCTCTCCCCTCACCACTATCACCATTAATGTTGATATTTCCATCCATTTCTTGGGAGAAGACGGATACAAAATATGAATTTAGTAACTCCACCTGCTGATCCACCATGTTAACTTTTTCACCCTTTTCGTTCTTCAGGACTCCAATGGTTTCCTTCACTTTTCTTTTGCTCTTAACATATCCCAAAAAACCTTTTACCTTACTCTTAACTTCTTTTGCAAGCTTCAATTCGTATCCAGCCTTAGCTTTTTTAATGCTTATCTTGCAGTGTCTGCAAACTGCTGTATACTCTCCCTTAGATATAGCTCCCATCTTCCACTTGTTGTATGTTTCCTTTTTCTTTTTTAGTAGGTTATGTAATTTTTTGGTCATCCATCCTGGAGTTTTTAGGTGATTCCCATTTTTTTTGCTTCTAGGTATTGTTAGTTCCTGTGCATTAATGATTTCCCTACGGAAAATTTCCCACCCCTCATGTGCATTTTTGTGCTTAAGTATTTTTCGCCATGGAATTCTACTAACCCTTACCTTTAGGCCCCTAAAATCTGTCCTACTAAAATTGAGCCTTCTAGTCTTTGTCTTCTCAGGTCTTCTTCTTCTTCTTACAACCCCAAACTCGAGTATAGCATGGTCGCTGAATCCCAATGTCCCTGCTACCCTTAATTCCTTAACCATGTCCTCCTTGTTAGTTAAAACTAGGTCCAGAATGGATGTTCCTCTCGTGTTTTTTTCTACTAACTGGGCAATGAAGTTGTCTGCTAGAGAGGATAAAAATTTGATAGAGCTTTTACTCGTAGCTGTGTGAGTTTCCCAATGAATATCTGGGTAATTAAAGTCTCCCATGATAACAATTTCATATTTCTTCGAAAGCGTGGTCATTTGCTGTGAAAAAATCTCATCCATGTCTTCTGTCTGTCCTGGTGGTCTATAATAAACACCTATTATGATGTCCTTATCATTGTTTTTCCCCTGAATTGTTACCCAAATATTTTCCAATAAATTATCATTTTGTAAAACTGTGATTTCCGTGGAAATGTGATCTTTTTTAACATACAATGCAACTCCTCCCCCTCTTTTGTTAGTTCAAACAAACAAACAAATGAAGGTCAGTCAGTCCGAAAAATTGGGAAAACTTTGAAAGTGTCCCCAAGTGCAGTGGCCAAAACCATCAAGCGCTCGCTACAAAGAAACTGGCTCACATGAGGACCGCCCCAGGAAAGGAAGACCAAGAGTCACCTCTGCTGCGGAGGATAAGTTCATCCGAGTCACCAGCCTCAGAAATCGCAGGTTAACAGCAGCTCAGATTAGAGACCAGGTCAATGCCACACAGAGTTCTAGCAGCAGACACATCTCTACAACAATTGTTAAGAGAAGACTGTGTGCAGCAGGCCTTCATGGTAAAATAGCTGCTAGGAAACCACTGCTAAGGACAGGCAACAAGCAGAAGAGACTTGTTTGGGCTAAACACAAGGAATGGACATTAGACCTGTGGAAATCTGTGCTTCGGTCTGATGAGTCCAAATTTGAGATCTTTGGTTCCAACCACCGTGTCTTTGTGCGACGCACAAAAGGTGAACGAATGTACTCTACATGCCTGGTTCCCACTGTGAAGCATGGAGGAGGAGGTGTGATGGTGTGGGGGTGCTTTGCTGGTGACACTGTTGGGGATTTATTCAAAATTGATGGAATACTGAACCAGCATAGTTACCACAGCATCTTGCAGCGCCATGCTATTCCATCCAGTTTGCGTTTAGTTGGACCATCATTTATTTTTCAACAGGACAATGACCCCAAACACACCTCCAGACTGTGTAAGGGCTATTTGACCAAGAAGGAGAGTGATGGGGTGCTACGCCAGATGACCTGGCCTCCACAGTCACCAGACCTGAACCCAATCGAGAAGGTTTGGGGTGAGCTGGACCACAGAGTGAAGGCAAAAGGGCCAACAAGTGCTAAGCATCTCTGGGAACTCCTTCAAGACTGTTGGAAGACCATTTCAGGTGACTACCTCTTGAAGCTAGAATATAAGACATATTTTCAGTTGTTTCACACTTTTTTGTTAAGTATATAATTCCACATGTGTTAATTCATAGTTTTGATGCCTTCAGTGTGAATCTACAATTTTTATAGTCATGAAAATACAGAAAACTCTTGGAATGAGAAGGTGTGTCCAAACTTTTGGTCTGTACGGTATCTTGCCGTGGATTCCACCCGCGGTGTCCGCAGCTCCAGCCGCGCTCCTGATTAGGCCCATTCATTCGGACTTAGTCAGGAGCAGTTAGCCGCGACGGAATGCTGATGCACGGCATCGGAAACCTGTCGCGGCTGACCGCGGCGAAAACTCTGGGGACGGAAAATTTTCCACCGTGTGAACACAGCCTAAGTGTTAAAATCAGAATTAGGCCAGAATTGGACCAGAAGGGAACATCCCAGTAAAACAAAACCTAGCAATTGTCTAACAGAAATGCTTCTCACTATAATCACTGTTGTTCTTCCCATACTTGTAAGAACGACTTTTCCACCCCACATCAGCCTTGTCACTAAGGAAATCTTTATCTCTCCATCTATTCTACCCCACCACCTGACCTTCTCTGCACAGCTACTCACAAACGTACAAGCTTTCCGTCCCAAACAAACACACAACTTCCCCATACTCTCTCCTACCTACACCTACTATCCCCGTCCCTGCTTCTCCTTACTTCTGGTGACATATCTCCCAATCCTGGACCATCCCAGCAAATCCCTACTGTCGGATCTCTCCAAACAACTGGCATCAGCGCACAGATCCCCTAAATCTTACACCTATCTTACCCGCTCAGGCCCCTCCCCAAGCCCTCTCTGATGCACTATGGAATGCTTGCTCCATACGCAATAAACTTGACTACATCCATGACCTCTTCATTTCTCGTGAGTTCTCATGTCTTGATATCACAGAAACATGGTTGACACCCTCAGACACCACCTCCCCTGCGGCCCTCTCCTATGGAGGTCTGCAATTCTCGCACACACCCCACCTCAACAATAAACCTGGTGGAGGCATAGGCATACTACTGTCTAACAATTGCTCCTTCTCCCCCATCCAACCACTACCTGCTCTCACCCTCCCCTCCTTTGAAGTGCACTCTGTTCGCATTTAATCACGCTCCAACCTCCAACTATCCTGCTGTGAAACCTGGAGGAGGCTCTGTTATGTTCTGGGGCTGCTTTGCTGCATCTGGCACAGGGTGTCTTGAATCTGTGCAGGGTACAATGAAATCTCAAGACTATCAAGGAATTCTAGAGAGAAATGTGCTGCCTGGTGTCAGAAAGCTTGGTCTCAGTCACAGGTCATGGGTCTTGCAACAGGAAGATGACCCAAAACACACAGCTAAAAAACGCCTAAGAATAGCTAAAACATTGGACTAGTCTGAAGTGGCCTTCTATGAGACCTGACCTAAATCCTGATGAGCAGGGTCGGACTGGCCCACCGGGCTATTCTGAGGTGGCCTTCTATGAGCCCTGACCGAAATCCTATTGAGCATCTTTGGAAGGAGCTGAAACATGCCGTCTGGAAAAGGCACCCTTCAAACCCGAGACAACTGGAGCAGTTTGCTTATGAGGAGTGGGCCAAAATACCTGTTGATAGGTGCAGAAGTCTCATTGACAGTTACAGGAATCGTTTGATGGCAGTGATTGCCTAAAAAGGTTGTGCAACAAAATATTACGTTAAGGGTACCATCATTTCTGTCCAGGCCTGTTTCATGAGTTTTCTTTTTTTTTTAAAAAAATTCTGTTGGAGCATGGTTGATAAACAAGGTCTGACTTTCATTTGTTCATTTTCATAGAATTTTTATATATTATTACTTTTGTCAGATTCAAGTTATTTTTGTGACCATTGTGGGTTTTTCCTTTCATTAAACAAGGGGTACCAACAATTTTGTCCACGTTTGTATAGATACCACATAAGGTTATAACAGGAGCTTTATAAGTGTCAAAATGATAGTAGTACATACATGCAGTATACTGAGAACACAGCAGTACTACAACAACCAGCAATTCTGCAACAGTCTTAAGTTATATACCCGGGTATATATAGCTAGCAAGAGTTCTGTGCACAATACCTCCAGGCAACAAAAGAGATAATCCAGGTGCAGGGGCCCATGTGGATGACTGTAGATCCTCAAATTATTCTAGGAGGTGATCCACAGCCGATCAGGAGATGATGATGACGCTTGATGAAAGGATTTTCCCAGGCAGCAAACAGGGCAACCACAACAGTAGTAGAAGCAGGCCTAACTACCCTAACACTGAGTCCTTAACCTGCTAACTAATATACCATTGCAACCGGGACTCTAACTATCTAGTTGGTCATTGGAAGCCTAACCTATCTCTACCCTGAACTATATACTGATCCCTAACTACAATTACTAGATAGATCCTGTGAGTATATAGGTAACACAACACAGAACTACTGGCTCTGTGTGAGGGAGATAAAGTGGAGCAGGTGGCAATCTATTCCTATACACTCCAGCTTCATTAGCTGATCTTAAGGATATAGATACTCAAAGATCTGCTTATCTATTTCTTCTAGTTGTAAAGATTACACCTGCCACTTGCCTTAGACCTGTCTCTTTAGAAGATGTCTCCTCACTGCAGCTCTATCCCTCATGGTTCTGACTCACACTTATTTACAAAACAAACCTTGTATTGAATCCCTGGGGTTTCTGAGGCCAAGCAGTAGGGGCAGAGTAGCTAAATACACTATATCTTAGTAGTTCCCTACACAAGTTTATCACTAGAGATGAGAAAAAACTACTACAGCTACATACTTTGACTTATTTGTATTTAATTTTTTTCAGAAAGCAAAAATATGGTGCAAATGTATCCAAACATCCAAACATATATGCATATATTGCTGGTTTGAAAAAGACTGTTCAGCATAGATTAGTTTATGCCAATGAAACTTTGCGTTAAAAACTGAGTGCTGTTCCACTTGTACTTATGCATACCTCCCAACTTTTAGAGGACAGAAAGAGGGACAAATTTAGCTCCACCCAATTCTAAATTGACTCGGTCCGTTCCTATCCATTTCTCTTTGTGCTCCCCACACAGTATAATGCTCTTACAATCACCCTAATATTATATGCCCCCACATTATAATGAGGTTTTCAAATTGACCCCACAGTATAACGTCTCTCTCCTGGTGCACCCACGGTTTAATGTCACCCTCCAGCTGCCCCAGTTTAAAATGGGGGCAACTAGAGGGGGACATTAATGTATCACAGGATCTGTATACAGACAAATGGAGCTGGCAACACTGGAAACAGAGGCCCATAAGAGAAGTAAGTACTGGTTTGTTATGTTTATGGGCTCCCCAGCAACATTATTAAATAACAACATTAAAGGTTGGACAACCCTTTTAAAGGACCCTTTACATAGTGTTACATAGCGCTCGTTCCTAATAAATTTGACCTGTATTTGACATCTGCAGTAGTAGTATGGCAGATGTTAAGCCATTAAACATGAGCATGGGCAATGAATGGGATTGAGTGCTTCTAGGAATTTCCGTTTATGAACATTGCCTGCCCTTTTGTTCCATGTATAGGCATTTACACACACATGATGATGAGAAGTAATCAATGAACTGAAAAATCTTTGCTTAAAATAACTACATTTTAGGCCAGGTCTCCACGTTGCAAAAATGCTGCATTTTACAGTACCTGCAAAATCCCATCCACACATTGGAGAAAAAAAAATCTGCAGCAGAATTTTTGAAAAATTACACCATATCAGTTATACCTATGGAAACGCTGGTGTTTTCTTTATAGGTGTAATAGGGACATAAAATCTGCAGAGGAATTTCTGTGAAAAATGTTGAGGAAAAAGCCGCCATGTGTTACTGCCATGGTCTTTTCAGCTGCGTTTTATTGCAGCAATTTCGCTGTGTGGGGGCCTTAGCCTTAATCTGTATAACTGTCATGCTGTGACTTACAAAAACCCAATGATTTTTGAAATTAGCCAGAATCCCATCCACTTTGCAGGTACTTTAATACGCAGCATTTTTTTGAATTTTGGGGTCCCGGCCTTAGTTGTTTTCTAGTATGCCACCTTTAGGCTAAGGCCCCACATAACACTTTTCACAGAAAGTGTAGGTTTAATTGAAGCACAAAGTCCACAGAGGTAAACTCTGCAGACTTTGTGCATCAATTATACCTATACGGAAACCGCCAGCGATTCTGTAGGTATAATTGACATGCTGTGATTACCAAAAATGACAGTTTTGAAAATTGCAGCATTTCCACTGCATGGTATTTTTCTGCAGTGTGTGGATGGGATTCGCCAGTGTTTAAGCTGCAGCCAAACCACGGTATTTACGCCATGTGGGGCTTCAGCCTTAGTATTTTTCTAACATTTATTTGTTAGTTAAGTTGTTCCCTTCCCTCTGTGCCCACTATCTATATATAAATCCAGCCCTGGATAATTATGTTCTATAATGGATATTAAACATACTGTAACAGGGTTAGTTCAGGGATTGCCATCTCTTCAGATAGACGAGCACTTTTTGGCACAGCAATAACAGTCCAGTCCAGCCAAGTATGCAACTGGCCACAACCATTTTTATTAGTGTTTTAAGGAAAACAAAAAAATAACAATGCAAAATATAATCCTAGCCGTCTAGCTACTACCTACAACACAGGTACCTAACTACAGAGAGCTGGGCCTACTGCACAGCTCCCTAAACACAATTCACAGCAGTTTAAACTCACAGTGGTTTCCCAGGAGCACAGAGAGCCATATACCTGTGTGCTGTCTTCCCTTATATACGTACACTTCAGGAAACAAGGCATTAACCCCATTCATCCCAAAACCTGAAGTGGCTAAATGGAGTGGAGACACACCCATTTCTCCCTACTCCAGCAGCCAGACCTTTTAGGCTGAGGCCCCATGTTGCAGAAACGCAGCTTTTTTTTGTTGCAGATTTTGTTGCGGTTTTTTGAGCCAAAGCCAAGAATGTCTACAAAAGGAATGGGAACTATATAGGAAGCTCTTCTTCTACCTTCTGCTCATTCCACTCCTGGCTTTGGCTCAAAAAACCGCAACAAAATCTGGGGCCTTAACCTTACAGTGTTTTGGTAAAACCCTCCAGCAAGGAACACAGCTTTCTTATTGCAAGCTTTCCCAGGTGCTTTTAGAAGGAATATGACAAGTACCTGGGAGACATGTATACTCCTTCTACCACTTTTCCCCTTGTCCTGTCACAATAGATATGCTCACTAGTTTACTTCGATTTACACAACAGCAAATTTAAAACTGAAGTTATTAATATGAAGGCTATAAAGTGTCAGTCAATTTTAAATAAAGCATATTATGTGGATCAATAACTATAGAAACAGAAAATTGAGAAAAGAAAAAAAGACCACATGGTCCATTCAGTCTATCCTTTCCTTTTTTGCGAAAACGTAGTGTTGTGGCTGCGGCCGAAATGCTGCATCAAAAAACGTTGTGTTTTACATTACCTGCAAAGTGGATGGGAATCTGGCTAATCCCATCCACACGCTGCAGAAAAAAAAATCCGCATTGTTGTGTCAATTGTACATACGGAAATGATGGAGTTTTCCGTATAGTTATAATAGAGGCAGAAAGTCCGCAGAGGAAAACTGAAAAACTGTTCTGTAAAAACACTGTTTCAGCCGTGGTCATTTCTACAGCGTTTCTTTTTTTTGCAATGATTCTCGATTTGCTTCTGATCTTCCTTATCTCATTTTAGACTGTTCTCCTGTTTTTGTGTTTAGTTTTTTATTAAACACACTTCCCTCCTGAACCTTATTTATACCGTTAACATTTAAATGTGAATTTAAACGTTTTGATCATATCACTCTTTCCTTAAAGTTATAGAGATTAAGTTCTTTACGTCTTTTCTGATGTGTTTTATGCGTGTTTTATAAAGAGCTATATATACCTGTTATATATATATATATATATATATATATATATATTAACTTTATCTTATATATTTTTTAATAATCATATAAAAACTTGTGACAAACTAATATTTCATTCTATTTTTTTTTTTTACTAAATGCCAAAATTATAATGTTTAAATTATGCTTTTGGGCATTTAAAATGTTTAATTGTGTTCCTTTTATCTCCAGTATTAATACCAGAACTTTTTTGTGCTTGAGTCTTTTATACAAAATTGCTTTTAATGTTTGCAGAGAAAATTGCTCAGAAATGTTTTATCTGTGAAAAGGTGATCTGTTGATAAAATAACACATGACAGATGATACATTAGGTAGAATACGCAGACAGAAGGTGTGAGGTGGCATACAGCAAAGTGCAGCAATTTAGGTTAATGCACTATCTGAAGTGTGTTGTTGAGCTTATTAAATGTTCCAAAAGCAAAAGCATGACAACATTGGCCTTTTACTATTCTGCAACGAAAAAACATGGGAAGTACTCATGGAGGCATGCAAATCACTTTTCTATGCATAGTGATGAATAGGTTTCAGTACTTCTTTCACGATTTTAAACATCTCTTGGAAGGGACCTTGTCACCCACTGAGTTTTATCTATCTGTACATCTCTGATCATTTTATACAATGTTGACTGATCTGTTCAGGACCATGCACATTAATGCCTTGATTCCAGGTAACTGGTGAGTTACAAATGTTACATTTGGTTTCTAAAGTAGGTAAATCTGCTAAAAAAAAAAAAATAGGCTTAGGCTAAGGCCCCACATAGCGGGCTGCAGTGGAAAACCGTAGCTGCATGTATTTTTCTGCAATGTGTGGATGGCATTTGCTAGAATCCACTTTGCAGGGTCTGTAAAACACCACGTTTTTTGCAATGTTTCGTCTGTGGCCAAACTGCAGTGTTTCCACCGTGATTTTTTTCTGCAGCATTTTTTGGCCTTACACTCCCTTCCAACTCACCTATTACACTCGGCTACACAAGAGTGAAGCGACCTTCTACAATCACACAACCAATAGTTACCACCCATCACCCCCCTTTATAGTAAGTGAGACACCAATATACCCAAACCATATTGCACAAATATCAAACAAAAGGGTAACGGAATTAAGTGATGTTTACTCTTTTCAGAATTGTAGTGAAATTTAGAACTCAGAGCAATCTTATTAAATTTTTATTTAATATACACAAAAAGTACAGTGCTTAACAAATAAAATGGAACAAAAAAAAACCAATTCATTCAAACAAAAATTAATTCAAATAAAAAGGTATCAATGAAACAGACCTGTTTCCCAGTCTGGCTGGGAACATAGCAGGAAGTAGCTGGGATGATGTAGAGGTGACCTCAAGCTCCAATATCAGGCACTTAATTCATGTACCTCACCACTTTTTCTGGACCCTTTACCTTAACCTAATTCCTGGAACCTTCCCCCTCTGACTGGGATGTGGGATATCAGTTTTGGTTTGACTGGCTTCAAGACTGACAAAAGTTGTCGAACCATCTAGATCAACAGCCAAACAAAAAAGGTTTGCCATTTAGTGTGTATCTATACTCAGCTCACATCTGAATTTTAAATTGCCATACAAACTAGAATTACTGTACACAGGACCCTCATATTTAGCAGAGACCTACTGACACACTGAACCAAAATCCTGCTACAACAAGGAACAAAAAAAAAAATTCCAAAACATAACTAGGCATATAATTTGTTCATCACAGACAGCACTAAGTGGGTATCACAGGATAAAAGGAGTCTGTTCAGCTATGCCCCTGGATACACAAGTTAAAAAAAAGCATGCTGACTATGCTACTTAAAAGCTCCTACAACAGCATGTAGGTGGTTTAGAAGCAGTATTTGTAGTAGTAGTTGGGGGTTGTTTATCATCTGCCCATTTTTTGGCCATACTTTTTGCAGGTCTGCATTTTTTTTAGATTAGTTTTACTGTGGTACTTATTTATGATGTCAGCACACCTCCTTGTTAAATGTTGTACACATGTTAGTTAGTGTAGATGTGCCTTTTAGGCTGTGTGCACTTTGCCCCTTTTTTGTTCAAAAAGGCTCACAAAAGGTGCAATTGCCCTTTTTTTTAATGCTCTCTAAACTGATGGGCTTTTATGCTGCCCAAGGACTGGAGGACATTTAAGCCTTTTTTGCCCCTTTTTAGAAAGGTACGAGTCATAAATACAGTGTGAAAAGGATCTCCATTTAGGCCACGCCCCCTTTTCTCACCAAAAAGCAAAAGTGACAAGAGCAGCATAACACCTGAAAAAAAGGCGCAAATGCTTCTTAAATTAAGTGTAGGGCAGAAAAAGACCTCAAAAAGGCGCAATTTACGCCAAAACAGGCACAAGTAGCTTGATAAATGTGTCCCCATGAGTCTACTGGTTCTGCAGTCTTCACATAGAAGGGGGGGGGATCACCATGGTACTTTTTGGAGCTATAATTTCCTTAGTAAAATGCAAGGATCATGAATGGATACTTGGTTCACTGGGACGCATCCACATCTGCATGGTTTGATCCATTCTTCTGGTCCATCATAGGACCAGAAGAACAGATTAAACAGTGATGGTGGTCTGTTTAAAGAAGGACAACAACAGATCCTGAGGCCCATAGTAATCGTATTACTGCATATACACTAAATGGTACAAAAATATTACCCCTGAATAAGTCCCTTGTAATACCCACACCTAGAATATGAGATTCAATTTTCAGTTCCTCCTTCTAAAAAGATCTCTCTTATGAAGGCTACAAAAACTGTGTTTGTTCTGCTTGATAAAAAAAGATGGCTTAGGCTAAGGCCCGATGTTGCAGAAATGCAGATTTTGCTGTGCTTTTTTGAGCCAAAGTCAGGAGTGGATTTAAAAGGAATGGGAAATTTAAAGGGAACACTTATACTTTTCCCTTCCATTAAATCCACTCCTGGCTTTGGCTCAAAAAACTGCACCAGAAAAAAGCAGCCTTGGGGGCCTCAGCCTTAGAGGTCATTTTATTTACATGTATATATATGCCTGGTCAGTACAGAGAATTGGCACATATTTTATTCAATCCAAGAAGTGTTCCTAGGACCAGGGGATATTGAGGGTGGAGAATAAGTGGTTTAGGCATTTTTATAGGAAAGGGATCTTCACAAATAGTATTCAAACTACAGAATGTCCTAACATCCAAGGTAGTAATGGCAGATACCTTTCTTTTTTTTTTAAGGTCTATACATTTATCTAGCAACAAATGCTATTGATGGTTATAAATTAACTAGATTTTGGAGATGAGAGGTTGTTCCAAAGATTTATGCTCACTGCTAAGGACACAGGAATGCAAGACCTTTCTATGGTCTAAGACTTGTCAAAAACCTAGTCATGATTTGTGGCTAGGTTATCAGGCAGGGACACTAAATGGGTGAGAAGGCAACTCAGCAAAATTAAGAAATCACAATTGGGTTTCTGACAAGAAAGCTCCTGCATTCATGGTTGTACCCACTGGCAACTTATCAAGACAGTCGCCACTAAGATGATTATAGAATTGTGAGTTATTTATGCTTGCAAAAATATTTAACTTTTAATTGTTTACAAATTTAAATATAGCTTCCCGTTATAACCCCTTCCCGCTCTGCACTGTTACTTTGCGCTGAGCGTGTAGTTTACACTCTGCTCCGTAATAGTATGGCGCTGCAATACTGCGTGCACATGAGCTATAAGATTGTAGGATCCGAAGGGTTGCCATGGCAGCCAGGAGGTGGGGCAATGGTCTTCTGACTGCCTATGCACAGTTCCCATAGAAAGCCTATGCGCGATGTTCTGCAATACTATGTATTGCACTATATCGAACTGGGGATCTGAGATCCCAGATTCAAGTCCCCTTGTGGGATATGTAAAAAGTAAAAAAAAAAAAAAAAAAAAAAATCTGAAAGCTTTAAAAAATAAGCAAATAGTAAAAAGTTAAAAAACCCACCTTTACATTAAAAAAAACACAATGTAAACAAAAAAAAAACAAATATGTTAGGTATTTCCATGTGTGTATAAGCCCCCACTATCCAAAAATAGCGTTATTTATCCCAAACGGTGTCAAAAAATATATATATTGTAATGCGCAAATTATCATATTTTAGTCACTTTGCTTTCCCCAAAAAATAGCTGTAAAAAATTATCAAAAAGTGATACATACCAAACATTAGTACCGATAAAAAGAACAACTTGTCCTGCAAATGAAGAGCCCTAACATATCTCCGTCAACAAAACATTAAAAATCAAAACATTATATGTACCCCAAAATGGTGCAAAATGAAAGTACAACTCATCATTCAAAGAATAAGCCCTCACTTAGTTTTGTCGACGGAAAAATAAGTTATGAATTTTGGAAAAATTGGCAAATTTGCCAAGCATTAACGTACAAACTACCCTGCATCATTAAGGGGTTAATTAATGGGGGCTGACTTTGATCAGAAATCACAAAAAAAGAGGAAAAAAAACAAAAAAAAGTTCAAAATTTTTTCCTATAGATATGCACATGATAACCTCAAATTTAATTTATATATTCTAAAATATCTTTTCTTATTGCTGCTGTTGGAATAGATGCCACATTTGAGAGTTATCTCCATTTGCAGCAGAGCTTGAAATCAATGGTGTGCAAGCTGGCTTTTAGAAGCTGAATATTCCAAAGCTGATTTGCTGACACCATATTATCGTGAGAGCTAGTGTGAAGTGCTAAAACGGTATAAACATCTTTAAAATGACTCCATGTAATAAATTAGACCCTCAAATTATTCAACAAAGGACACATAAAATATATTGGACCTCCTTTTTTCAGACATTTATTTGAATTTGGAGGAAAAAAATTGAAAATACATTTTTCCCCCAAATATGTGAATTCAGCTGACCATTTTTAAAGTTTATCATAGAAAAAATATAAGGAGTTCCCAAAATATAACTTTCAATAATATTAATTAAATTTAATTCACTTTTAATATCAACACGGCATTTCATAGGTGGCTGTTCAGACTTTCTGATACATTCCAGGAGGTTAGAAGTGCTGTGATACTAAGTGAGGGCTTAAAATCAGTCAACCAACTAACATGACTTCTTCAATAGTAGCGGGATGTTTTTTTATACCAGCCCTGTTTAGACCATGTATCAATTCTGCTAACCAGTGAGTACAGAAAACCTGATGCAGGAGGAAAACAACAGTAACTATTGGTGGCCTCCTCTCAGGTGGATATTTAATTCCCACAGGACTAGTATAAGCCTCATTAATTCATAGATCTCTATTCCCAGCATCACACTCACATGTCCTAGGTCATTGTTCAGACCTTCTAGTACATTTCAGAAGGATAGAAGTGCTGTCAAGCCAAGTAAGGGGTAAATCATACAACCACCTCACATTGCTCCCTTGGCAATAGTAGTTGGATGTTATTTACACCAGTCCTGTTTAGATTGTGTATCAATTCGCCTAGCCAGTGAATACAATAAACTTGATACCGGAAAGAAACACCAGTGATGAATACCCCAGGATACCGAACAAACAATAATTGTAACCTAATCCTATGCCTGTCTATCCAATTCTGTCCTTATGAGTTTCTTCAAGTGATTCATCAGGGGACACATTGATGAGAAAGTATAGTAAGGAGAGAGATTGAAATAAGATTAATTGTGTTGAAGCATTATATAATGGCCATGTGGGCATTCCAGTACTCAATAGCAGCATCCTGGCCAAATCTCCTCTGCTTTAAAGAGGATACTCAGTCCTCTTGCAGGTATTCCCCCATTAACCACCAATCGGACTCGGACACAACTCCTAGTCAAGCAAGCAGTGTAGGGCTGATGTTCAATTTCACTAGGGGGCAAGGATCATTTTCAAGGAGACGCAGAATAACGTCTCTGCATCTCTGAGTGGTAAGGTAGGAGGCACATCTGCTTTAAATCAGTACTCTACTCACTCCAGTGCAATACAGAGTGGAATGCTGGGTGGAGGAGACAGTGAGAAGTATAAAGGGATAGCAAATGTGTAAAGGAATTGCCAGTTGAGAAATTCCTCAGTGCTGCTGCAGAACCCTGGGGGGAGGGACACAACAATACAGTGAGCCCTAAAGCTGAACCCCCCGATCACATCGCGCCCGCAGCTCCAGGAACCGGAGCACAGAAGGATGTGCTTCACACACAATGGTGAAGCAGGGGCTGTCTGCGAACAGCTCCTGCTTCATCACTGTATGTAACTCATCTGCATCCAGAGCAGCCCTGCATATAGCTGAAAGAAGCGATCACTCACTAACGGGGAATTCTGTACTGGATTCCCCGTTAGTGAGCGATCAGGGCGACGGCGCGCGTGCCAACTGAGAGGGCTCTGCGTGCCCTCTCTGGCACGCGTGCCATAGGTTCGCCATCACGGACCTAGAGTAAAAATTATGAAACATGCGGGTTAACACAGCAGTAATATAGATCACTGCTCCATCAGCACACCACAGAGCCCCTCTCCGTTCGGTCCCTCAGATGCCTCGTCAGGAGTGTATGAGGCTTGTTGGCCCTTTCGTAGTAACGCTGTTTAGTATACAGCAACATCTTATCTACCTTCTGAAGGCGGACATCTTTGATTTGAGCCTTTAGATCTATTAAAGTTTTAAGGATGCGTCTCATCAAGGGGGATGACATGCTTTGTTCAGTGCAATGAGTCCCCAGCGCAATGCAGTGATCACGCATCACGGCCTCCCAGAGGATCGCTTCTCAATTCTTGTTTATTTCAAAGAATGATTTAACCCCTAGATGTCTCTTATCTGGTTATTTACTTCGCTCTATCTGATGCCCGTCACTGCAGTCACGTTAATTAAAGTCAAACACCTGTGATTTACATCTGCTCCTGTAGAAGTGATAAGTGCTAGCATCTCCATGCTGAAGTTATTGTCTGGGAGTTACACTGTGAGAAGGGAAACTTTTAAGACTTTTATCACCACTTTTATCTACAAAATTTAACTCTTTATAGTGATCATCGCAAAGTGAAATAGCTTTCCCATTGACATTTTACTAGCAGAACTTGCTCCCCTGCCAGCCCCTCCCTTCACCTTCTTCTTGGATGTTTGCTCTGTTTCAGCAGGGAGCCTAGCTAGAGATAACACAAGCAGTTTACAGCCCTCTAATATACTAAACTAATGGTTAATTTACACATGGACTAGGAGTCCAGAAAATAATCCATGCTGAATATAAAACCATATAAAACCTAATTTTTTAAAATGAAAAACTATATAAATGTGTAGCCCATGTGATCAGAAGAACTAGGAAAGCAAATTTTAATATGTTTATGAGCAATAGTATATATAAAAACAATTTTGTTTTAGGTAAAAGAAGAAAAATTTACATGTTTCCACATTTTATACCATTCTTCTACTTCTAGCGAAAAAAATATTCAACTTATTTAACAAATAAGGCTATTTATTTCAAGCCTTATGTGTCCTGAAAAAAACATGGTAAAAATAGTTGGGATATGCAAAGACATTAAAAAGATATTTCTGTGTAAAGCAATGCAAACAAAAGTGCTAAATTTGGCCTGAGCATTGGGGCATCAATGACTCTTGGTCCTGAAAAGGTTAAGGTGGGACAAAAGTTGTTCTCGGGTCTGCACTCCCCGAGACAGATTCTGATGCACGCATTATGAGCAGTCAGCTCTATCACCACAGTGGCATGATCAGACCACATGATAGAACCTATAGATGCACCCTGGAGAAAATGTAGAGCTAGATTATTCCCAAAAAATTAGTCAATTTGAGTATGAACTTTAATGAGGGAAACGTAAAAGGTATATGACCAGTCCGTGGGGGGTTAATGCGCCAGAGATCATATATACAGTGCCTTGCGAAAGTATTCGGCCCCCTTGAACTTTTCAACCTTTTGCCACATTTCAGGCTTCAAACATAAGGATATAAAATTTTAATTTTTTGGTGAAGAATTAACAACAAGTGGGACATAATTGTGAAGTGGAACGAAATTTATTGGTTATTTTAAACTTTTGTAAAAAATAAAAAACTGAAAATATTATTCAGCCCCTTTACTTTCAGTGCAGCAAACTGACTCCAGAAGTTCAGTGAGGATCTCTGAATGATCCAATGTTGTCCAAAACCTGGCCGTCCTTCTAAACTTTCATCTCAAACAAGGAGAATACTGATCAGAGATGCAGCCAAGAGGGCCATGATCACTCTGGATGAACTGCAGAGATCTACAGCTGAGGTGGGAGAGTCTGTCCATAGGACAACAATCAGTCGTACACTGCACAAATCTGGCCTTTATGGAAGAGTGGCAAGAAGAAAGCCATTTCTCAAAGATATCCATAAAAAGTCTTGTTTAAAGTTTGCCACAAGCCACCTGGGAGACACACCAAACATGTGGAAGAAGGTGCTCTGGTCAGATGAAACCAAAATCAAACTTTTTGGCCACAATGCAAAACGATATGTGTTGGGCCTGCAGGGACAGGGAAGATGGTTAAAATTGATGGGAAGATGGATGGAGCCAAATACAGGACCATTCTGGAAGAAAACCTGTTGGAGTCTGCAAAAGACCTGAGACTGGGACGGAGATTTATCTTCCAAGACAATGAACCCAAACATAAAGCTAAATCTACAATGGAATGGTTCACAAATAAACATATCCAGGTGTTAGAATGGCCAAGTCAAAGTCCAGACCTGAATCCAATCGAGAATCTGTGGAAAAAGCTGAAAACTGCTGTTCACAAACGCTCTCCATCCAACCTCACTGAGCTCGAGCTGTTTTCCAAGGAAGAATGGGCAAGAATTTCAGTCTCTCGATGTGCAAAACTGATAGAGACATATCCCAAGCAACTTGCAGCTGTAATCGCAGCAAAAGGTGGCGCTACAAAGTATTAACTTAAGGGGGCCGAATAATTTGGCACGCCCCACTTTTCAGTTTTTTATTTTTTACAAACGTTTAAAATATCCAATAAATTTTGTTCCACTTCACGATTGTGTCCCACTTGTTGTTGATTCTTCACCAAAAAATTTAAATTTTATATCCTTATGTTTGAAGCCTGAAATGTGGCAAAATGTTGAAAAGTTCAAGGGGGCCGAATACTTTCGCAAGGCACTGTAGAATAACGTCTAATTATGCATTGTAAGTTTGCAGACAATCGATTTGGGGAGAGGCGGGAGGAATCTATGATTATGGCAGCAGGTGGGAGTCTGAACGTGTGTGAGGAAATCAGTTTGGTAAGAGTTAGGGGCATAAAGATTACATAGGGTGGCAGGTTTACCCTCAAGTTTATCGTGTAGGATAATGTACCTCCCGTGCAGGTCTAAAATAGAGGATTCAACCTCCAAGGAGCAGGATGGGGATATTAGAATGGCTGTTCCCGCTAATTTTTTTTTAGTTTGGATTAAAATGGTTATGGACAGGGTATAATATCCCCTTTATAAAACATTGGTGCGGCCTCATCTAGAATATACGGTTCAGTTCTGTTTAAAAAAGGATGTCCTAGAGACAGAAAAGGTAAAACAGAGGGCCACAAAGCTAAGGGCATGGAGGACCTCAGTTATGAGGAGAGATTTAGGCTAAGGCCCCACGTAGCAAAACTCAGCTAAAAAAACACTGTGGAAAAAAAGCGCAGCGGAAATGCATTGCATTTTTTTCCACAGCATTTTTCAGAGTTTTTGCTGAGTTTTTCTCTGCGGATTTTCTTCCCTTATTATATTTATAGGGAAAACACCAGCGTTTCCGCAGGTATAAATGACATGGTGCGATTTTCAAAAACACAGCATTTTTGAAAACGCAGTTTTTCCACAACAGAATTGTTTCTGCATTGTGTGGATTTGATTAGACAGAATCTCATTCACTTTGCAGGTACTAAGAAATGCAGCGTTTTTCCGCAGTGGCAAAAATGCTGCGTTTTTCGCAACGAGGAGCCTTAGCCTGAGGCTGGGGCCCCACGTAGCATAAACGCTGCGATATGGCGTGCCTGCAAAATGGATGGTATTCTGGCTGATCCCATCCACACATTGCAGAATAGCCGCAGTGGTCATGCTGCGATTTCAAAAACTGTAGCATTTTTGTAAATCGCAGCATGTCTATTATACCTACGGAATCGCTGCGGACTTTCTGTGAAAAGCGCTGCAGGAAAAACAGCGGTGCAGTTTTTCCCGCAACACTTTTGGGCTGCGGCCCACTATGTGGGGCCTTAGCTTAAAGCCATTATTTGTTTAGTCTTTAGAAGAGGTGTTTAATTGGAAACCTGAGAAACCTTTCTGAAAATATACATGTAAAATCCTCATAAAAGGGGGCATGCCCTCAGTCTAAAAAAAGTTTAGTCTCCAGAAGTGACAAGGCATCTTCACCATAAGAACTGTTAATCTGTGGACTAGCGTACCCCAGAAGCTTCGATGCTTACATAAATGTATAGAATTCTTATACAATAAAATACAAGAGAAAACTTTTGATAAGGGAAAAGTTAAAAGTTTTCAACTTTCTAGTTTTTAGCAATTTGACAGATCTACTGCTATAAGAATGATAATTACATTTTTTTTTTTAATCACTACTACAGTTTTCAGAAATGTGTGGTGAAATCTGTGACGGATTTCAGTGCTAATATCTCCTTCCCATTCTTTGTGACTTTCACAGTTGCCTTCTCCTACCAACCAATAAAACTATGCAAAAGACCATTCCTCTTTTTATTTATAGCATGCTTCCACCCTGGGGCGTCTACCATTGGAATTCTGTTCATTGCAACCTTTTACATGTTTTTCTAGCACTAAACCATTAGATTTATATTCATTAACTAGTACATAACAGCAGCCTTGTCAAATGTTTAGTACTGGACATGCATCAGTACACAGGTAAGCCAAACTTCAACTAATTACAATTGTGTAATATGGGTCTTTTGCACATGTCCTCAAGGGAATAGTCTTAAATGTTTCTACATCACTGCCTAACTTTATGACTTGGAGCATGAAGGAACACTTTTCTACATTTTGTTTCAAATATAGATAGAACTATAGAAAATCATATTTGTGTACAGGAATTTTTGCTTAACCTGTTTTGGTAGAGTATGTAGTATATTGGAAGAGATTTCTTAATAGATCACATTAATTTATTTGGCTTTAAAATAGATGCCAAAGTAAAAAAAAATACTTGGCATTTGCATCAACCTGCCCCAAAATAGAAAAATACCATAATCTTACAATTTTAAGGGGGATGGGGGTTGGGGGTTAAAATATTCAAAATTTGTGGTGTTGGAATTCTACAATCCATCATCCATTTTTTTTTTTTAAATAGTGTACCAAAAATCCATTACTACTGCTATGATATACTGTTAAGCTACTATTAAAAAGAATAGAAAATAATAAAAAAAAATAAGAACTGAATATTAATCTCTGTTCTCACCTTTTTCAGAGAAAAAGAAGAATGGCCTCCTGATGATGGGTGCTTGATCAAAAAGAAATACAGCAAAAGTGCAATACAGCATTTTAGTTTGTACTTATTGTACATTTTGGTAATATATTGTGCCAGCATTTAATCAGAATATATATTGTGATGATTACTCTTCATATTATGATTTTGCATTCTCTATGAATTACTCGATAAATGTCAAAAAAAAAAGGAAACTAGAATTTCCTATTGACCTTGGTAATTTACTTGGTAACTCTTTAAACGCTTTTATGACTAAATTCAGCTAAGACTACGGCCCCACGTTGAGGAAAAGCTGCTTTTTTTGTTGCAGATTTTGCTGAGGTTTTTTGAGTCAAAGCCAGGAGTGTCTACAAAAGGAATGGGAAATATAAAGGAAGCAATCCTGGCTTTGGCTCAAAAAAATGCAGCAAAATCTGCAACAAAAAAAGATTTCCCCAACATGGGGCCTTAACCTAAATGTGCATTTCTTTATTTGCAGAGTAATTTGCACTTTTTATTGGTACCAAATTTTGGTATGTATGACTTTTTGATCACTTTTTATTGCTATTTTTTGGGAAAAGCAAGGTGACCAAAATATGTTATTTTACGCATTGTGGTATATATTTTTTTTAGGCCATTCACCGTACAGAATAAATAAAGCTATTTTTGGATAACTTATACACACATGGGATACCTAAATTGTTTGTTTATTTGGGGAACGGAATTCTGGCTCGCTCACTGAGCGCAGATATAAACTAAATGTAAGACAGCCAAAAATACCACCTAAGAATCCGGCCACTAGGGAGGGAGCCCATATCACCACAGTAAGGAGATATTGGTAAAGCAGTCCTAAAATCAGCCACTGTACTGTCCCTTCCTAGACCAATATTTAACCTCAGTGAAAACCCCACCTAGACTAATAGTGAAATTCTAGCACTAGGATCCAGAATTGTTTGACTAAACTGAACTAACTAATTTTACACCTAGAAATGAAAATTTTAAAGCAGCATAGTAAAAAAAGAGTGGGTGCAAATTCAGACAGAGGGTGGCAATACCTCCACAATTCAAATAGCAAGGAAAAATGGCAGAACTCCAGTTTTGTGGCTTTTGTGGAAGCACCTCATGACCATGATATATGGCCCGGTTATGCTCTCGCATGCATATATATATATATACCTCCTAGCCATTAACTTATACACTTGTGTCGCTATTTGTTGATTTTTTATTTATTTATTTATTTATTATTTTTCTATTTTTTTTTGTCTTCATATTTGTATTTATTCATTATATGTGGCTCCTCATAAATATGCCCATCTATTTGTCTGTTAATGAGCGGCTTTATATATCTCTAGTCTTTTATCTCGTTGATGGGATGTCATTTCCGATAATAATGCCTTATTGCGCATGTCCGCCAATACTAGAAATGGCCACCGTGATTTAATTTTCAATTGCGCATGTCTACGCATGCGCAGTTGGTTATGGGCATTTGTCATTAGTTGATATGTCGGATCGTATTGAGATATGTGCCTTGCACATGCGCTCACATGCTCGGTTGATGCACTCGTTCTCACTAACCATTAACAGCTATTTATTCATGCATTGTGGAGTTGCTCCACACTGCAATAATGTGATGGACATGGATATATTATGTATTTTATTTAGGTGAGTGGGATGTTCCTCCCTTCCTTAATTTATTATGCACCTGCACTTATTTATGACCTTATTAAGTCATGATTTTATGAATTACACTATTTTACTAGCTTTATACATATTATGGTGATTATTTACACGATTTTCACTTGAATTTTCAATGTATATTTTAGATGTGTTTTTTTGTGCAAAGGATTATTATATTTATGCACTGTTTTATTGTAATTACTTTTGATATTGTTAATCACATTACACTATCATGTTTCCTATATAAAGTAGCTTGCAGCTACCTAATTATTGCTTGAGAAAGGTGGACCGAAACGTCACACTTGTCTTGGATTAAAAGTCACTAGTTTTTGCTTCTAATTTTACACCTAGTGATAGAGATCTTCATATTAAAAACCAGTAAAATAACCTTAGCTGGAATGCATTATAAGAACTATTATCCACCTAGGAGCTAATATCCACCTAATGAGCTTCTGCACATAACAAACAAATTGTACTTCATCAGAGGTGCCCAAAGATTATTGTGGCTGTATACAGTACAGACCAAAAGTTTGGACACACCTTCTCATTCCAAGACTTTTCTGTATTTTCATGACTATAAAAATTGTAGATTCACACTGAAGGCATCAAAACTATGAATTAACACATGTGCAATTATATACTTAACAAAAAAGTGTGAAACAACTGAAAATATGTCTTATATTCTAGGTTCTTCAAAGTAGCCACCTTTTGCTTTGATTACTGCTTTGCACATTCTTGGCATTCTCTTGATGAGCTTCAAGAGGTAGTCACCTGAAATGGTCTTCCAACAGTCTTGAAGGAGTTCCCAGAGATGTTTAGCACTTGTTGGCCCTTTTGCCTTCACTCCGCGGTCCAGCTCACCCCAAACCATCTCGATTGGGTTCAGGTCTGGTGACTGTGGAGGTCAGGTCATCTGGCGTAGCACCCCATCACTCTCCTTCTTGGTCAAATAGCCCTTACACAGTCTGGAGGTGTGTTTGGGGTCATTGTCCTGTTGAAAAATAAATGATGGTCCAACTAAACGCAAACCGGATGGAATAGCATGCCGCTGCAAGATGCTGTGGTAACCATGTTGGTTCAGTATTCCTTCAATTTTGAATAAATCCCCAACAGTGTCACCAGCAAAGCACCCCCACACCATCACACCTCCTCCATGCTTCACGGTGGAATCCAGGTATGTAGAGTACATTCGTTCACCTTTTCTGCATCGCACAAAGACACGGTGGTTGGAACCAAAGATCTCAAATTTGGACTCATCAGACCAAAGCACAGATTTCCACAGGTCTAATGTCCATTCCTTGTGTTCTTTAGCCCAAACAAGTCTCTTCTGCTTGTTGCCTGTCCTTAGCAGTGGTTTCCTAGCAGCTATTTTACCATGAAGGCCTGCTGCACACAGTCTCCTCTTAACAGTTGTTGTAGAGATGTGTCTGCTGCTAGAACTCTGTGTGGCATTGACCTGGTCTCTAATCTGAGATGCTGTTAACCTGCGATTTCTGAGGCTGGTGACTCGGATGAAATTATCCTCCGCAGCAGAGGTGACTCTTGGTCTTCCTTTCCTGGGGCGGTCCTCATGTGAGCCAGTTTCTTTGTAGCGCTTGATGGTTTTGGCCACTGCACTTGGGGACACTTTCAAAGTTTTCCCAATTTTTCGGACTGACTGACCTTCATTTCTTAAAGTAATGATGGCCACTTGTTTTTCTTTACTTAGCTGCTTTTTTCTTGCCATAATACAAATTCTAACACTCCATTCAGTAGGACTATCAGCTGTGTATCCACCTGACCTCTGAACAACACAACTGATGGTCCCAACCCCATTTATAAGGCAAGAAATCCCACTTATTAAACCTGACAGGGCACACCTGTGAAGTGAAGACCATTTCAGGTGACTACCTCTTGAAGCTCATCAAGAGAATGCCAAGAGTGGGCAAAGCAGTAATCAAAGCAAAAGGTGGCTACTTTGAAGAACCTAGAATATAAGACATATTTTCAGTTGTTTCACACTTTTTTGTTAAGTATATAATTCCACATGTGTTAATTCATAGTTTTGATGCCTTCAGTGTGAATCTACAATTTTTATAGTCATGAAAATGCAGAAAACTCTTGGAATGAGAAGGTGTGTCCAAACTTTTGGTCTGTACTGTACATAAAGAATATTATGAGATGGGCAAGTATTTGTCCTCACTTCCCGTTGGCACTGATACATGGCGGGTGAGTTGGGATGTTGGCTATTTATGGAAGAATCCACACCTCTAATAGAGTAACAGGACACCCAATCAATCCCTGCATGCCCCACACTTGATGAGGCACCTGGTGATGTCATGCCATCCCAACCAATCAGAGGCATCTTGGAGTATGCAGCAATCAGTGTGTGCTACATCATGATGATGCACATGGCCAAACCTACTTACAGAAGATGACTCAGTGGCAGAAACATGAAGAAAAAAGTATAATTGCCGGAAAAAATGACTCTGTACAAATATGTCTGTAAAGCTAAGGTGGCTATTAATAAATTCCACCAATATTCAGTTTAACCCCCCAGGTAATACAATGGGCAGAGAAAGCAAATATCAAAACCATGAATGAACAATAAGTTACAAGTAAACCCCCATCACATGATGGGAAAAAAGCGATAAAAAAAGGGGGCCAAAGATCACTTATGATGGTAAAGCAGCAACTATATAGCAATAGATGATCCTAATATCGCTGAGGATTGATGCTTTATTAAACTAAGCTTATAAATAAAATATTTTCTTTAAGAACCCATGGTCTCACTTGAGAGTGAAAATCCATTGTGCTTCTCTTTGGAGGACCTTACAGTCAAAACCACCTCCCCTCGGAGAGAGTTGTACAATATCTACGCTCTGAAAACTCAAACATGGCACTCCCAAATAAGGCGTGCTACTGGGGTGTTATTTCTCCATCCAATATCATTGATGGATTCTTCTGTGGAATTCTCTAATAGTTTGATTTATTATTATGCTTATGTTTATTTAATTTGCTTGCTTATATAGCACATCATATTCTGCAGCGCTTTACAGATATTGACAATCACTGTCCAATGTAGGAATCATAATCTATATTCTGTATCAGTATGTCTTTGGAATGTGGGACAAAACCCACGAAAACACGGGGAGAACATACAAACTCCTTGCAGATGTTGTCCTTGGCAGGAGTCAAACCCAGGACTCCAGCGCTGCAAGACTGCAGTGCTAACTTCTGAGCCACCTTGCTGCCCTTAGTTTTGCCAACGTATTGAGATCTGCAGGAAAATGTAACCTGGTAAACTACCCCAAATGTCTTACAGTTAATAAAATGTCTATTTTTGAAGGTCATTCCTGTCTGAGAGCTATTGAATTACTTACTCACTAAGATGGAGCTACAAGCTCTGCAGCTACCACATCTACTGTAAATGTTCCCAATATATAAGCGTACCTCTGTTGTAGCCATATATAATATGACTGTGGATTAACCTATCTATGAGGTTTGGCCCACTGTGGTATGTAACTGCTGGGAACTCTCCCAGTATCAATTCCATATCAGAGTCAACCCCAAAGGATACCCAAGAATTACGGAGGATAACCTGCAAACTCCTACAACCTAGAGAGACGTGAGAGAGTGAGGATATTTTGAGAATCATCGGTACCTATGATTCTGCGCATCAGGAGGTGCAAAGGACCCACCGTAGTTCTTGGGGGATACTTCAGGCTGATACTTCCCTGCCTTTTAGGTTTCCAAGGAAACCATTATGCTCTGTATGGAACGATATTGTAGGATGGATGAAGCTTAGTAGGTGTGGCCATGTACATCACCATGATGTGGTGCACACTGATTGATGAATCCTCCACGATGCCTCTGTTTGGTTGGGGTTGCGTGATTACCAAGCACCTCACCAAGTGTGTGTCATGGAGGGTTTAGTATTAGCTTATATAATAAACAGGTGGATAGTTCTTACAATGCATTCCAGCAAAAGATATTTTGCTGGTTTTTAGTATGAAAGTCTCTATCACTAGATGTAAAATTGTTCATATAGTTAGTTCCAGTTTGGTCAAACAATTCTGGATCCTAGTGCAGGAATTTCACTAATAGTCTAGGGGAGGTGTTTTCACTGAGGTTAGACACTGGTCTAGGAAGGGACAGTACAGTGGCTGATTTTAGGACTGCTTGTCCCAATATCTACTTACTGTGGTGTTGTGGGCTCCCACCTTAGTGGCCTAATTCTTAGATGGTATTTTTGGCTGCCTTAGCCATTTGAATGAATAAGTATAGTTGTTTGTTTTAGCATTCCTTTATCAGGCAGTGACTCTTCCTCATTTTTTGGTTGTAGCATTTGCACAATTTGGGCAACAGAAAAAAGTATCTGGGACTTATGATATATTCAGACATAAACAGGTATTATGCTTTACCCACTCCATGCCGCCACTCTAACTCTCCCAAACCAAAAGAAGGAAATGTTGCAGTTTTGCTTTAATTGTGTGCAAATCATTGATATGACTGGTAGGCTGGCACTTAGAATCTAATTTTATAGTTTTATACCCTCTTCGGGAATTTCCACCAGGTTATCAACTAATTTCTGAACATTGCATTGTTTAAATAAAAGCTGCAGTAAGCCTGACTTTATGAAAGGGAGGTGGAGTCAAAACTATTTACTACAGGAACCTGGACAAGAGGCTGACAGGAGATGTAATATACTTGGGCTTTTCTAAAGCATTTGATACTGTCTCTCATATACAGGATCCCTCAGATGCAGGTTTAGTGCGATGTGTGATCAGATTATACGTTGGCTAAAAGAGTATGCAAAGAGTAAACTGGCCATAAATGGGTCATATTTAAAAACCATTGGTTTATAATGGACCATTACTGTTTACCTGTTTATAAATGATGCACAAATTGGACTTCATACTTATACTGTCCTTGCAGTGTTGTAGATACCACCCAGAACAGCACAGATTATAATATACCTACAGTGTGATCTGGATAAGCTAGAAAGATACAATGTTGTTAAATGCAAGGTTATACAATTTTAAAGAGGACATTTCACGTCCTTATGTATATGTGGTTTTACATACTGCTAGAAAGCCGACAGCGTGCTGAATTCAGCGCACTGCCGGCTTTCCTGTTATATGCCCCTGGGCTGGAGATATCGGGGGTCTAAACTTCACCGTTCACTGTCAGAAGGGCGTTCCTGACAGTCTAGCTGCGCTGTGAGGAACGCCCTCCCTGACTGTGCTCGTTCATAGTGCTGTACTGGGGGGGCGTTCGTCACAGCTCAGCGTCATCACTGGTAAGGAACTCCCCCTCTCTCTGAGCCGAGTACTATCAGAGGGGGCATTCCTTACAGCCCAGCGATGATACTGAGCTGTAAGGAACGCCCCCCCAAGTACAAGTCTATGGACGGGTACTGTCAGGGAGGGCATTCCTCACAGCCAAACTAGACTGTCAGGAACGCCCTTCTGACAGTGAACGGTGAAATTTAGACCCCAGATATCTCCAGCCCCGGGGCATATAACGGGAAAGCCGGCAGTGCGCTGAATTCAGCGCGCTGTCAGCTTTTTAGCGGTATGTAAAACCGCATATACATGATGACGTGAAAGGTCCTCTTTAAGGCAAAGATTTAACATGCTATCATAAATGCATCATCATTGTGTGAGTTTACAATGGAGAAGAATTGAGTGCAATTGTTGATAATAAATTAAATTATAGCATGCTATGCCAGTCTCCTAATTCAATAGTCAAGAAAATATTTGCTTGTATTAGGAAAAGAAAGTGTTATTTTTCTTGTTTATAAAACATAATTGTAAGTGGATCTTGATTTTGCAGTTCAGTTTTGCACTCTAGCTCTTAAAATAAAGTTATCAAAACTGAATTTATTTATCCTAGGGAAATGAAGGCTGAGTAAGAGGAGATTATGATATCTTTATATAAATTTCTAAAGGGTCCCTATAAAACCATTGAAAGACATTATTGTTCTTCTGCACCAGAGAACATCAGGTTGCTCCTTCTGGTTAAAAGAAGTGCAATTTTGTCACAAAGTTCAAAAGTATCACTTCACTCTCCAAATGTAAAGTGGTGGAAGCCACCTTAGGAGGGAGACTGTTGTTGGACCGTGACCCACAATGGGCTATGTACAAATGTTTTGTTTCTACATTGCAAGTGCTTGGTATATGTATGCCTGTTTTCCATGCTATGGCCTGATGCCTAGTAGTCACAACAGGCATAAAAAAGTCTTCTATAAAACTTGGGCTTCCTCCGACTTTCGGGTCTCCTTTCTATAGTTCCGTTCCAAATATTGCAATTTCTTGTCAGTGTCAGTAAGGGCCTGAAGCCTAAGCTTTACTTAAAAACTAATGTTACGCATCTTCATGTGTATCTAGAGAAGTGCAATTCATGTGAGCTGAGCATGACACCTCTATGAACAGAGAGACTGCTGTGTATTGCTGCAGGGCTATTTCTCACATGCCAGTCAATGGTTCCTGAGCAGTTGTTAAGAAACTTCTATTGAGCTTTGTTTGGCTCAAGTACTCAGCTGTTGCTGTGTAACTGCTGCTAATGTCTACTGTGCTGAACAACTACCTCAGTAAGGCTGAGGCCCCACATTGCGGAAACGCATCTTTTTTTGATGAAAATTTTGCTGCGGTTTTTTGAGACAAACCCAAGAACGGCTGCAAAAGAAATGGGAAATATATAGGAAGTTCTTATGCTTCTACCATCTGCTCAATCCATTCCTGGCTTTGACTCAAAAAACCACAACAAAATCTGCAACAAAAAAAAGCTGTGTTTCCGCAACGTGGGGCTTTAGCCTAAAGAACCAGAGGTGAGACCTACAAGTGAGTTTCTATAGCATATACCTACAGTAGTATGTATGGTAAAATTGTGGTGTGAACCAAGACCAACCATTTTATTTCTGATAAATAGGAGTGCAATGGGAACTATGAAGTGCCATGGTTTATAACTCTCTGTTTACATTAATTAGAATCTGCTTTATTAAAATAAACATAATTAAAACATATGGGAATGATTTTAATGATATCTCAAATAATTTTAGGAGTTTTTTTTAAATATCTACATTTACTTTGTTTTTTTTTCTCAAATAAATTTGTATCATTATATTTCTGGCAAGCTAACTATTGCTGTATCTCTATGGTTTCTGTGTCATATAAAAACTGTTGTTAGCACGTCTGAGCAAAAGAACACATCAAAGAATGTAATCAGATAGATTGTTCTCTGGTATTGTGCTCTACTCTTTCTGATTTAAGAGCCCTTCAGATAATATAATAAAATGAAGTGGTTTATTTGACAACTGCATTAAAGTATGCTGCTGAAATCACTGCTCTAGAATTATCTGCAGGTGAAACAAATATTGTGGTTCAGCTTGAAAATACTTCTCACTACATTACATTACAAGTTGTTTTTATAGTTGGAAAGACGAGTCTGAAAGTTGTATGGCACTTGTGAGTTATTGCTCTTCTTAAAAAAAAAATTTAGATATGCATTTTCCGAACTTCAGAAAAAGCACAATTGAAAAATCTAAACTCAAATAGTAACACTAAGGCTGGTTGCAGACGACGGACTGGCCGTGAATTAAAAGCACGGGCAGCACACTTGGGAAATCCGTGCACTGGCTGTGCTTCCGCGGCTCCTTTCATTAAATGAATAGGATCCACGGAAGCAAGGGCCACAAAATAGGACAGGAATAGGACCTGTTCTATATTTTGCGTCCCGGACTGTCGGCCTGCACACGGGACTGTGAAATTCACGATCGTGTGTATGGGCCGATAGAAAAAAATGGGTCAGTGTGCTATCCATGAAATACATGGATAGCACACTGACAACGACCACGGTCGTCTGCAAGGGGCCTTACTTGTATAGGCTGTAAAGTACACACACAAATACAGATTTTTTTCTAGGTTTTAGAGTTAGTTATTTACTATTGATTTGTTCTCTGCATAAGGATCTACATTTATTTAGGTTTACTTGCTCTTAATCTAGGTCATATTTGGCCAGTATTTTTGGAATGTCGCACTTAATGCACGGCCCTAACAGTAGCATAGGTTCAATTTGGTTAAAGACTTCAACTCCTCATGCTATCATCTGAATACAAATTTGCTATTTGCAAGATTTCCATTCACAACACAACCACTGGGTGGCCACATATGGACACACATGGGTTAGACATTTTGTGAAAAATTATTACACAATCATATTTTTGGCATAGTTTTAGCTAATGAATGTTTGTGGCCACATTAGTCTTAGATTTGCTTGGAAAATCTGTCATATATGCCAAATTTAATGTGTTGTGCAGCATATGCCAGAGTTATGGGCACAACATATTGTGTATCTGCACAGCATCAGATTACACAGATAATCTTTAGAAAGCAGTGCTCTTTATATAGTACCAAGATATTCAACAGCACTTTACAATGCATAGCACACTTTCGCAAGCAAAATTAAACATTACAAAGCAGCAATCTAAACAATGAAAACAATTGGAAGCATACAATCTATGAGGAAGTGATTGATAAACAGATTAACAGATTTCACAGTGTTGTTGTTAATGGTGTGCATTCTGAGGACAAATGAGTCACAAGTGGTGTAACTCAGGGGTTTGTCCTGGATCCAATTCTTTTTAATATTTTTATAGGTGACATTGTAGAAGATTTGGTACAGAGACATCAACCTGGGAGAGCCTTTCACAGGGTGTTTCATAAATGGCAGGTCATGGAAAAAGAGGGAGTGGCCTTTTAAGGAGCATGCTCTTTATAAAATAGTACAGAAACGTATATTTAGACCCCATATAATATTAGACCCCAGTTTACTACTGGTTAAATAATATAAACAATTGCAACATTGTTATTTAAGCCATTCAGTGATCACGTTCATTTTTTTAGTGATACCAATGGCAATATGTCCATGTTACTATGTTTTGTAACTGTCATTTTAATAAAATGTAGATAGATAGAATAATAAAAACTTACTTTATTATTAGATATAAGCCAGGAATTGAACCCAATATATAGAATATGCAAGGCTGTTTACCTAATGACTAAGCCACAGGCTTTATTATTTTGCCTGGTGTTTTTTTCTTTTTTCCTTGCATACAGTATGTATAATATATAGAGAAATATCTCTATCTGCCAGTACATTGTATACTTAGAAAATCAATTTTTAAGCATATGATGTACTGGAATATAGAGATATCTTTATATACCAGCATGGTGGCTCAGTGGCTATCACTGTTGCCTTCTAGTGTTGGAAGTGAAAGTGACTATTCATCAGGTGACCAGGTGAGGGGACCTAAAAACCAGGAGACTCCTGGGAAAGCTGTGATAGTTGACATGTCAGTTTGGTAGGAAATGGTTGCCTGTTTTCCGATAGCACAAAAGTGTATAATAGGAATAATATTTCTGAAGGCATTTGTAACATTTCCAATTTTAAGATAATACATTTTGGGAGAAGGTACCTTCTATCTGAGAATCATATTGACAGTTCTGTGTTATCCAGGACTTCAGAAGAGAAGGATCTAGGGATCCTGATCAGACAACCTCAAAACGTATCAACATTGTTGCCAGGCATCAAGGAAAGCAAGTAGGATTCTTGACTGTATAGCTTGATGTTTAACCAATAGGAAGAGAGAGATTGTGATCTCAATGTATAGAGTGAGACCATTTGGAATACTGTTTCTACTTCAAGAGACCTACAAAAAGACATAGGACAGGTTCAAAGGTAGTCTACAAAAATACTGGAGGGTCTGAAGTATAAAACATATCAGGAGAGGTTTAAAGAATGTAATATGTATAGCCTTGAGGAAAGAAGAGAAAGGTAGGTGGGGAGATTAAAACCTTTAAATATGTTAAAGGTATAAGGTTCAGAAGGGAAGTGTTTTAATAAAAAAATAAGAGGGAAAAATCTGAAATTAGTTGGTGGGTGGGGTGGTTGATAAGCAATGTTAGGAGATAACATGTCACTGAAAAAGTAGCTGAGGCTTGGAACAAACTTCCAGCATATGTGGTTGGGAAATCTACAGTAAGTGAATTTTTACATGCCTGAGATAAACACATGTCTATCCTAACATAAAATGGTAATAATATAAGGGCAGACTTAGATGGACCATTTGGTCTTTTTCTCGCAGCAATTATCTATGTTTATGTGTTTCTATGGGGGTGACACATTAGGTTAAAGTGCTTCTACAATGGTCCAGCTATGTTTTATAAAAATAAGTAACATACATAAAGTTGCAAGAACCAGTCATACACCCGTACATATGCATATGCAAATGCAACTGCATATAAGTCTGCTGAGTGCAGGAGTTACCGCTAGGAAAAAAAGGGTTCAAGTTCTGAGAAATTGTGAAGAAAGGGGTCAAAATAAGAGGAACTAGATTTGGAAATGTGATAAAGCAGAACAATAAATGTAGTAATTGGGTGATAGACTAATATTATAAACCTATATTCCAAGCAAAAAATATATACACATACAATAAATGAGTATTATAAGGCAAAGTAAATTAAAAACTATCAAAATGTGTGACTATTGATAATTAACTCAATTGTCTTGTGTAGCAAATTGTAGAGAACAGGGGAAGCTCAGGAAAGACAGGAATCACTGTTTGGATTATAGAGGATGTAAAGTTTATATGATATACAGAATGGAAAGTATAAATTGGAGAGCTTTATGAATGATATTGATAAGTATAAATTGAGTGACTGGCACAGGGTAGGGGCATCTAAATAGTGGTTGAACAGAAACAGGAGTCTTGCTGCTTCGAAATGGACTGGGAAGGGGAGAGTTGAGAGTTACAGTAATCAAGAATTTTATATGAATTTGACATAAAAAAAACTCAGTGTGTCTCCTTATGAAATTAGAAGCAAATGAAAGTACAATATAGCCCATTATGTTTGAGTAGCAGGTGAATCCCCCAGTGGGCCCCCAGCTCACCCTGGCATGGCACACTACACTCATTGTACTTCATACAGATGCTCATTGTACAGTATCTCAAATTGGCAATGAGTCAGTATAATAATCTGGTAGAATATTTAAGAAACAACTCTTCTTATATACTATAGACACACAGGACAGCTGAGATGATATCTATGTGCAGAGTCAGTCCAACCGGTAGCCCTCCTGGACCCCGTCATCTCAATCACACTGTAGCAGCCCCAGAAACCAATTATATTTCTGCTGCCTAACATCTTCTGTTGTGTGATCAAATATCCCTGGCCATAGTTCAAGACAAGAGCAAGGCAATAGGTTATTGACAGGACCCCAGGACATAAAACAATTAGAAGCAAGAGGTAGACAGTAAGGTCTACCAGAAAAATAAATGAGTTTTACTGGTGGACCTTAGGCACCCCAATCCGACACTGGGCCTTGGTATTGTTTTCATTATTTAACCCCTTCCCTACATCTGCCATACAATTACGGCCGATGCTGGGTCTTTAAAGATGGCGGCCGCTCTGCAGCTGTAATGTACAACAGAGATCCAGAGCTAATGCCCACGATCAGAGTGAACTGTGCACTGCTGTGTGGCCACCCAAAATAATTAAATGCCCCTTGGGGTTAGGCCACACTGACGTTGCAGGCTGTCTGCTGCGCAGCTAGATCGTGGGAGCCAACCTGTTCCTATGACAGCCGGGAACTTGGGTATTGACCAGCCTCAATAGTAATGTAATGAATATTGCAATCTTGCAATCTTGACTTGCAATCAATTTAATTGCAGTTTCAAGCCCCATAAAATATAAAAAAGTGTCAGAATATGGCGACTTTAAAAAAAAATTTTTTTTGCAAAGTTTTGGATTTTTACTAAGGGCTTAAAATGTAAATAAAACTATGTGGTATCCCCAAAATCATAGTGAAACATAAAATACAGGTTACATGCCATTTTGTTTACACAGTAAACTCCATAAAAACGAGCTCCGTAAGAAAGTCGTACAAATGCACTCTCCAATTCCACCCCATTCTGAATTTTTTTTTTCCAGCTTCCCACTACATTGTACAGAATAATAAATGGTACCATTATGAAGAACAATTTGTCCTGCAAACATTAAGCCCTCAAATGGCTCTGTGAATGGTAAAATAAAATAGTTATGGGGTTTGGAAGATGAGGAGTCAAAAACGCAAATCGAAAAATGCCACCGGCGGGTAGGTGTTAATAACGCATTGCTTCAGGACCTCATGTGATGCACTACGGATACTACCCACTGAGTTTTTGGTTCACATAGTGCTGTCTTTTCTTGCAGTCACTGAATGATTGATCTGTCACTGACCATACTCTTAATATCAAGAAGATATACAATAGATTTATAACCTGTATTCATGAGGAGAACATCTTAGGCAAGAATGTATCATGTACACAGGAACAATACAGTACTTTGCAAATGTTTTAGGCAGATGTGGAAAAAATGCTGCAAAGTAAGAATGCTTTTAAAAAAGAAATGTTAATAGTTTATTTCTGTGAATTAGCAAATTTAATTAAAGACCAAAAGAAAAATCTAAATCAAATCAATATTTGGCGTGTCTGCCCTTTGCCTTCAAAAGAGCAGGAGGTTGCTCAGATTCTTCTGTCTCTCTATGTAATTCCAGAAAGACTTGTTGATGATGATGTTGAGCTCAGGGCTCTATGGGGGCCATAAAATCACTTTCAGGACTCCTCCAGAGGGTTGTCACACCAAATATTGATTTGATTTAACACTTCCATTTTTTCAAATGTATTCTTATGATACAGCATTTTTCCACACATGTCAAACTTTTACACAGTACTGTATGGTCCTGTTTACTTATTACAAATGTCATGCTTTGAGACATGTGGTATTTGAACTCATTATACATTATATCCTTAAACTTTATGTACACCCGCACTATACAGTGACACACAGAATCCCCTCACCTAGGCACATTGCATATGGCAAGTGATTAAGGAAGGATGCCACTTTTTTGTTGGTTGATATATATGGAATAAGAGAGATTAAACCTTTATATGCATCTGTGTTAAATTAGAACCATATGGTGGTATAGTAGAGGCCCCATGCACCTCAATGGGTGTCCTATTATAGTTTGTATGTTAATGAAGTCTAACCCTGACCAACTCCTATCACCTATATAAACAATGTATAAGATACTTAATTTATTTGTATCTTTACTACATTTTTTAAATTCATTTCTTTACCTAGTATTGCCTTATTCCCTGCAGGCATGCTTTGGGGGAAAGAAGGACTGACAATGTTGGATTTCACCATCCTTGAGTCTTTTCTCCAACTGGCAATAAGTGACTGCAATCTTGACTTTCCTGGCTCACCCTACTAAAGTAATGAAATAATTCCTGATTCATGTCATTTTTCAAAGACCATTTGGAAAAGTGAATTCATTGACTGCCATGTGCATTAACTTCTTTTTTTATAACAGTTTTGAAACATATCCTTCTATATACAGTATTTTACCTTGCTTTCTGCATGGAAATTCTGGGCAGAAATTCTACAGCATATCATTACAGTTTGAAGGTACCCTAAGTTTATATATTTATAGTACAAGTTAGTTATGGGGTTACAAAATATGTGGCGGGTTTATTATTGAATTACTATTATTGTTTGGGGGATGCACTCTTGGATGTGGTTGTGTGAAGAGCGGATGAGAGCAGAGCGAAGTAAGTGGTCTTAAGAAGATAGAAGATTACATGTGGGTAAGTAGAGGGAGACTAGGTCAGAGATGTATGGAGGGGAGATGTTATTGATGGCCTTGTACGTAAGTGTTAACATTTTAAATTCTATTTTCTGGACGATGGCTAGCCAGTGAAGGGATCAGCAGAGGGGTTAATGAAAAATGAGTGGTGGATTAAAGCAAGTGGCAGAGTTCAGGGTAGTCTGGACTCATGACAGTAAATGTGGTGCAGTTGACAGGCAAAACCACACTGGGCTATGGAGCACTCTCTGGATTACAGAGTGGTAGTATCTGGGCCAGAGAGACATATCTGAGTGTTGTCAGTATAAAAGTGGTATTGAAAACCGTGGGATACTATGAGTTGGCCAAGGCCAAGGGTGTAGATGGTGAACAGTAAGGGTCCCAGGGCAGATTCTTAAGGCACAGCTACAGAGAGCACAGTGAGGAGGTGGTGTGTGAAACGCTGAATGTGCTGTTGCTGAGACATGAAGAGATCCAGGAGAGGGTCAGGTCTGTAATGCAAGGGATGAGAGAGCTTGTAGCTAAAGAGAGTGGTTAACTATGTTGAAGGCAGAGGAATGGTCTAGGAGGAAGAGAACAGAGTAGTGTTGTTTGAATTTGGCAGTTAGTAGGTTGTTTGTGACTTTGGTTAGGGGCGGTCTCTATGGCATGATCTGGTAGGAAGCTTGACTGTAGTCTGCCAAGAGTATGTTGGATGAGAGATAGGAGGATAGTTTAAGGTAGTCATGTTGTTCTAGGAGTTTTGAGCAAATGGGAACAGTGAGATGGGGCTATAGATGACTGGGTAGGACGGATTGAGGGATGGTTTCTTAAGGATGGGTGTGAAAATAGAGTGTCTAAAGACAGAAGGGAAGGTACTACTAGGTAGAAATAGGTTGGTTAGAGCAATAATAAAGACTTCAATAAAGTTGGGGATGAGGTGTGATTTTGAAATTAGGTTGTCACGCTTTTCATTGGTGACAGTGAAGAAGCAGGTAATGGAGGAAGAGCACCAAACAGTTGAGTAGAGTGGTTGTGGGGGTTGAGGCTCTATATAATGGTATCAATTATATTTAAAACTACTTGAAGGATAGTTATCTTGCAAATAACTTATGTAAAGTAAATACTACCATATGTTTGCCCCAAAATGATGTCTAAAAAATTGACAACAGGACAACAGGGATTTCATTGTCTCTTTTAAATTACCCTTTTAACCAGTTAGTTATTGATAAAATATTTGCCCAATTTTGGGTTTGTGGTTGAAAATCCTTCTTAAATTAACTACACGACAGTAATTGCTGTTGCTAACATTTTTAGCCAGACACTACAATGATATATTTCTTAGTAACTGGCTTTGATTTTTAAGTGTAACTTTGTAGTGTCCACAGACTACTGTTCATATGGAACAAGAGTAAGAATGAAAGCAGTAGTAACTTTAAATGTATGCAAATGTAAAACGCTTAGCAAGCAAAATGAAGGAGTTATTAACGTATAATGAGCTCTATGATATAATTAGGATTGCTTAGAAATGATGATACGCATAATTGCACGGCATAGGGCAATTAAGTGGAAGATAGAGGAGTATGTCTCTATGTCAAACCAGATTTAAAGCTCTGTATAATGGACTGTGTCTAAGAATAAATATATGACAATATTTGGGGTTGGAGATTATTGTTGGAACTGACTAACTTTAAGATAAAGGCATAATATTATTCTGTTTCTATTGCTAGATATTAACCCTTTAATGAAACTGGAACATAATATAGACCAATCTAATAATTTACAATTTATACTCTACATTTCCCCCTACAATAGCAATTTATTCCTTACAATATAAAGGTATGGTATAAAAACAACTTTCAAAATTGACAGTGTTATATTGCATTATAATAAGTTGTAAGAAATGTACAAATATATTTTGCTTTCTAAGAATAAAGTAATAAGAAAAATGAGGAAGTAGAAAAATCAGTAATATATTTATTTTCACTATAACTTAAAATTATTAGCTGATATTATGAATGGTATACTGGTATTATGAATTATACAGTGTATTAATGTAACTCCTACAGAGTCTTATTTGTGGTACACAAACCAGCTAAGATACTTTACTTACAGCAAGCATTATAGAAGAGGTATTCAAAAGTTACAATTTCAGAAAGTTTTAAAAACCAAATAGTTTAATACTATAATAAAACAAGTACTACTCACCTCATTTATCTCCCACCAGTCCTGTTCTGGAGCTTTGAGGATTCTCCACTACTTTCATCCTTCTGGTCATGTTTCACATGTTTACACACAATATAAAAGTAAAACAAGAGCATCAAATGAGTGTTCCCTAGATATATGCAACAGGAAACAATGCAAAGTCAAATCACAGGAGAACAACTAAACCTGTATTTAAAGGGCTTTTCTGGACAATAACAAAAACTGAGAATGGTGTAAAATAATAAAATAAATCATACTCGTCTCATCAATTCCCTGCCATTTCCATTCTGATGCTTTCCAGGTCCCTCACTGGAATTTTCTGCCTGCTTCCTCTTGACATACAGGAAATGACCACGCGACCAATCACTGGCCACTCAGACTGTCATTGGATAAGTGGCATTTACTGTGTGTCTAGAGTGACCAGAAGACAGAGACTAGTAGAGAACCCAGGAAGCATTGCTTTGAGGTAATGTGTTTCAGTATGGTGTATAATGATTTCTACCTTGGGACAATAACCTTTATTAATACTAAATTGAAATTTAAATAACGATATTTCAGTACTTGATGTACAGCAAAAACTGAGTTATAGAAGCTACAATAAAATATTATGACATGGTATGGCTTATTTGACATAATAGTTTTCTCACATTTTAAGGATTAGATTTGGTCCTGTTCTTATCATTTTAAACTCTTTTTGTATGCAATGTATTTTATTGTATTTTCTCTAAGGGAAGAACGAAATAATCTCTGTCTGAATAGAATGCACACACATTAGCTGGCATGATTTCTTAGGTGTATTGATTCTTTACAAATCATTGTACCAGCAGCTCTGAAGACAATGCATAGCATTTCATAGCATGTCTGAACTCTCTATTCCTAATACCTAGAAGATCATCTGTCATGCATAGTCCTGAAATGATGTATTGACATGGTGGCATTTTTATTGCATTTGGTATAACCACAGAAAATGAATACTAGTTCCTCATTGAATAGCCTAGTGCTGATCTTCAAAATGTTAAGCCTTGCAGTATAGCATGAGGAATGACTTAATGAAGCTTTCGTCATTTTTAAGAAAACTGAAGCAAACTGTTTCTTGTCCCTATCTGGGATGCAACTAGCAATACATTTGAAAAGCATAACCATGTTTTGCATCGTTTGCATCCTTCATAGCTCACAACTATTCATGGCTTCTGTTAATTCTTATTTAGGGCTTTTGCTAAAAAATAAATGTAATGGAATACACTTATAAAAGCATTTGTTGCCAATTTCCCATTTCTCATCTATGAATAGTGATAGAAACAACCAATATATCAAAAAGCATGTTCTCTAGCATAAAGGTTAAAAGAGTGATGAAGGAAATGTAGTTATTGTGATATTCTCCCATGTTTTAGAAATGAGAAACACTTAAATGTGTCATTCCAGGTACTCTGGAGAATTATTATTATGCTTCTATTTTCTTTTCCAGATTTACATTACCAACAACAGAGCTTAAAGGGGTATTCCCTTCTCCAGTATGGTGGCTCAGTGGTTAGCATTGTAGCCTTGCACTGCTGGAGTTCTAGGTTTGAATCAGACCAAAGACAACGTTGCAAAGAGTTTGTATGCTCTCCCTTTGTCTGCTGTGGGTTTCCTCCCACACTCCAAAAAAATACCTATAGGGAATGTAGATTGTGAGCCCAATATGGGAATCAGTGATTGACATGTCTGTGGAGTGCTGCAGAATATGATGGCATTATATAAGTAAGCAAAATAAATTACCATATTAACAATTTTTCCTCTATTTATAGGATAGTGGGTTATTTACAGATTGGTGGGAGTCTAACCACTTAGACCGTCACCAAGCAAGAGAATTGGCTAGTTTTGTCCCTTCTTGTGAATTGAATGGTAGTTGGACTGCAGTTCCCCACTCTATCATTTCAATGGGAGTTCTGGAGGTACCTGAAGTACAGTGCTTGGCTATTTCTGGCAATTCCGTTGAAATTCACAGAATTGTACTGGTCCGACCATTGTTCCATTAAAAATGGACCAACCTATTCTTCTGATTTATTGGTTTTGAAAAGTCAGTCAAAATGTTCCCATAAAAGTAGATGTCAGTAACCTATAACTGGGAAACTGGATAGGGAGACCTGATGGTAAAATTACTTTTACATGTTAGCTGGTAGCTTAATAATCTCCATTTATTCAGATTGGGCCTGTTAGCTGCAAAATGCCTGTTAGCCTGTTAGCTGCAGAAGAGTACAGATGTCTTAAGAGCAGCAGTTAGACCTGAGGCAGACTGTTCCACAAAATTTGTCCACCAAGGCTTGCTGGACTGAAAATCTCCACTGTCTAACAGTAAAGATCCAGGTAGCTATGGTAGCTATTTCCACAACAGGAGCTGAAACAAAGGACCAAGTTAATTCCTTAGAAAAGGGGCCTTGGAGCCAGGGCTGCCCCACTTTTGGCAAGGTAGAAAGGGACAGAGGACTAGAGGAGGCAGTGAAGATCAGACACAATTTCTGCCCTTGCATATAGAGTGAGTGGATACTGCTTGTCTGAGAAACTGTGCCTTCATGTCTCTTGTGACTAGAAGTTTTGCCTAAGTGAACTGTACCACAAGCATCATCTGTTCAGCTGCCACCTATGTCACCTATATCTTAAACCACTTCAGTACCGAGCCAATTTCTGGTTCAGGAACAGACACATTTTTGGGTTATTTGTATGTGCGGTTTTGAGGGCTATAACATTTTTATCATTTGCGTTATTCAATAATTTCTGCATCTTTTGCGTTGGTGACACATAGATGTTGTTTTTATTTTTGCATATTTTTTTAATCTTTTTATATTTGGGAAAATCTAAACAAAAAAGGAGGGAAAACGTGTCTGTTTTTCACTTTTTATTTTTTTTTATTTAATAGCACAAAGTAGCTAACAGCCTCTGATCCCAGCGAATCATGTGACCGCCGGGTCAGAGGGCAGCCGCATCATGGTTGCGCCCATAGCTGTGTATACAGTGATTGGGAAGGCAGGGATGGTAATAAACCTTCCATGCCTTCTCTAGGGGAGCTCCAGCTGTAGTTACAGCTGGCTCCCCGTTTCCGCAGCTGCACTATTTCGTGCAGCTACTGAAAACTGCAAGGACATACCGGCACATCCTTGCAGAACAAGGAAGCCACTATCCAGATGTAAAAACCCAATGGATGATCCAGAAGTGGTTAATCATGCCAGATATGAAGGGCACACCAAAATATCAATAGCTTAGGAGACCCCACAACAGGGTGTGCCCTGGGGTAAATATCACTATCACCCCACACTGGGTGTCCCCTTCATCCCTTTGCCACTTTAGGCAGTCTTATTGTCACACTTCAAAGAACCATAGTTATACAGGAATGAACAATTTTAGTACTTTTGGTGCTATAGTTCTTGTAGTATATTGGTCTTCTATCTATATTGTAATTATGTCCTGCTCCAGCCCTTTTTTAAAGTGATGCCATAATATTGAAAATGCAGCGCAATGTGCAGTTAGCATGGTTTGGGTAGAAAGCACTGAGATTGATATATGGTTTTGTGGAAAAAGATTCAGTATAACATCTGCATACAAAGACTCAGGAACTGTCAGAATATGAATAAAGGCACGTTTGGCACAATTCTGCACAATTTGGCACATTTTGTTCTATTTGAAATACAATTTTAAGACTTACTCAAAAAGTGTGCATGGCTTTGTTGGAAAAAGGGGTGGACCTTAAACGTGACAATCATGAAAATTATAACACAATACAACAAAAAGCAATGAAAAATCATTGAAAAATGTTTGTCTTTGGGTTAACTCTGCTACATCAGTAAAATATTCTCTTTCACCATTACTGTATGTTTTTGCACCATATACAGTGGGGAAAAAAAGTATTTAGTCAGCCACCAATTGTGCAAATTCTCCCACTTAAAAAGATGAGAGAGGCCTGTAATTGACATCATAGGTAGACCTCAACTATGAGAGACAAAATGAGAAAACAAATCCAGAAAATCACATTGTCTTATTTTTTTAAGAATTTATTTGCAAATTATGGTGGAAAATAAGTATTTGGTCACCTACAAACAAGCAAGATTTCTGGCTCTCACAGACATGTAACTTCTTCTTTAAGAGGCTCCTCTGTCCTCCACTCATTACCTGTAGTAATGGCACCTGTTTGAAATTGTTATCAGTATAAAAGACACCTGTCCACAACCTCAAACAGTCACACTCCAAACTCCACTATGGTGAAGACCAAAGAGCTGTGGAAGAACACCAGAAACAAAATTGTAGGCCTGCACCAGGCTGGGAAGACTGAATCTGCAATAGGCAAGCAGCTTGGTGTGAAGAAATCAACTGTGGGAGCAATAATTAGAAAATGGAAGACATACAAGACCACTGATAATCTCTCTTGATCAGGGGCTCCACACAAGATCTCACCCCGTGGGGTCAAAATGATCACAAGAACGGTGAGCAAAAATCCCAGAACCACACGGGGGAACCTAGTGAATGACCTGCAGAAAGTTGGGACTAACGTAACAAAGGCTACCGTCAGTAACACATTACGCTGCCAGGGACTCAGATCCTGCAGTGCCAGACATGTCCCCCTGCTTAAGCCAGTACATATCTGGGCCCATCTGAAGTGTGCTAGAGAGCATTTGGATGTTCCAGAAGAGTACTGGGGAAATGTCATATGATCAGATGAAACCAAAGTAGAACTGTTTGGTAGAAACACAACTCGTCGTGTTTGGAGGAGAGTGAATGCTGAGCTGCATCCAAAGAACACCATACCTACTGTAAAGCATGGGGGTGGCAAAATCATGCTTTGGGGCTGTTTCTCTGCAAAGGGACCAGGACGACTGATCCGTGTACATGAAAGAATGAATAAGGCCATGTATCGTGAGATTTTGAGTGCAAACCTCCTTCCTTCCATCAGCAAGGGCATTGAAGATGAAACGTGGCTGGGTCTTTCAGCATGACAATGATCCCAAGCACACCACCAGTGCAACGAAGGAGTGGCTTCGTAAGAAGCATTTCGAGGTCCTGGAGTGGCCTAGCCAGTCTCCAGATCTCAACTCCATAGAAAACCTTTGGAGGGAGTTGAAAGTCCGTGTTGCCCATCGACAGCCCCAAAACATCACTGCTCTAGAGGGGATCTGCATGGAGGAATGGACCAACATACCAGCAACAGTATGTGCCAACCTTGTGAAGACTTACAGAAAACGTTTGACTTCTGTCATTGCCAACAAAGTATATATAACAAAGTATTGAGATGAACTTTTGTTATTGAACAAATACTTATTTTCCACCATAATTTGCAAATAAATTCTTAAAAATCAGACAATGTGATTTTCTAGATATGTTTTCTCATTTTGTCTCTCATAGTTGAGGTCTACCTATGATGTCAATTACAGTACAGGCCTCTCTCATCTTTTTAAGTGGGAGAACTTGCACAATTGGTAACTGACTAAATACTTTTTCTCCGCACTGTATAGCAACATCTTGTTTTTACTGGTCTGTAGTTGCTGTTTTGAAGAAGGTAGAGTATCACTAATTATCTGTTACCAAAATGTTCAGATTTCAATATTGTTTTCATTTATTTAATAAAAATCTATTTACTTTTGCTCCACATGCTACAGATTGCGTTGAATGTCGCACTATATCTCTTCTGACAATGCAGAGTACTAGCTTTTTTTAATCCATATAATTAAAGGTGGATCAATTATAAAGATTTTTAAACCTATATTGGGGTCAATTCTTGCATAATAATTTTATAAATTATACCATTGTTCATATTATAAACTGCCATAATTGTAAGCTTAGACAGAGTCCTTACATTTATGTTTGGATTATAAGTACCCAGGAGACAACTCATTGGCTCTAGAGATAATGTTAAATGAGTAGATCAATAGACCTTCATAATAAGGAATCTATAGAATTCCAGCACTTTATCAGTGGTTCAGTATATCTATATGTGCTTGTGTGTGATGGATTTTCTTTTATCCTTTACATCTACTGTTTCTTACCCACTTGGAATATCCCAATATACATTAAATTAACAATCCTGATCTTTCAAAGCAAATGCCAGGACTTTTACATATAGATTATTTCAAACAAAACAAAATTAATGGAAATGTGTAAGGTGATAGCTATTTTTTTCTTGACTAGTAGAAGAATCATACAGCTGTTCCCTTTTATTATGTTTGCAATAATTATTTCACTATGCTATAAAAAAAAAACTACTAAAAATTAACAAAATTCAAGGCAAAATCAATCTTTTTTTTTTGCATTATATGGTAAGAAAGGTATTAATTGCCAAATATGCAATGTATATAAATAATGTTGCATATAGGATGTCATTCACTAAGCAAAATAGGATAATTATTTCTCTTTGTTAAAAATTTTTTGCATTGAACTTATTCTCTATTCTTGTAGTTATACAGAAGTTGTTCTACATTTGTTCATTCATTCATGAATGAAACATACACAGTGGTATAGAGTTCTGGTGCCCATATGCCTCCATAAAGTGCCCAATCTCCCCACAAAGACATCAACAAACTTCTGTGTACTTTACATATATAACATTCCTTAAAGGGTTGTTCCTGTTCTGTTCTCTTTTTTTAACCCCTAGGGAGGCTTAAACTAACAAACACTATATACTCTCTAGAGTTGAGTGACACAATTCGTTACAACACGCTGCCGCCTGGTTCTATAGGACAGCCACTGTACTATTATTGCCCTGAGCGGGCAGCATTGGGAGCAGGTGCTAGCTGTAACTGACAGCTAACACCTTGCTCCTTAACCCTGGTCGGAGCTTAGCTCCGATTGGGGGTTTTAGCCCCTTAGATGCCATGATCAAATATGACCACAGCATGTAAGGGGTTGTGTTTATCTAATGACCACCATCGGTCCTCCAGCAGCGAGATCAGCTGGTGCCGATATATATATATATATATATATATATATATATATATATATATATATATGATCCTGCCGCTGATGGGAGAAACCTATGTGTCTGCATAGGCTGACTTCCTCTATACACTGCAATACACTTATATTGGAATGTATAGTACAGAAACAGCGAGCATCGCTGGTTCAGGTCCCCTAGTGGGATATAAAGAAAATGTAAAAAAAAAAGTGGAAAAACAAATAAAGTGTGGAAAAAAATTAGTAAATGAATAAAGCCTCAAAAGTGTCCCTATCCTATATAAAATGAATTATTAAAAAAAAAAAAAAAAAAATTAATAAAAACAACGTATATTTGGTATTGCCGCTTCTGTAACAACCCGTACAATAAAACTGAAACATTATTTAACCTGCACAGTGAACATTGAAAAAAAAAACCATAGAAAATAGTCACTGGAAATAATGAGTTTTCGCCTTCTCACTTTACAAAAAATGCTATTAAAAGTGTTCAAAAAGTCATATTTCCCCCAAAACATAAACCAACTCTGTCAACCGAGAAATAAAAATGTTATGCATCTTAGAAGATGGCAATAGAAAAATTATTGATTTATGTCCCCAAATGGGTTTTTGTTCTGCAAAATTAGTAACGCATAAATTAACATTATAAATTAGGTATCGACGTAATCATAGCATCTCATACTGTAAAAAACAAGCCCTCATGTGGTTACATCATTAGAAAAATAAATAAAAATGTAGCTTGCACAATGTAAAGACAAAAACCCCTAAAATCGCTAAATCATTAGAACAAAACTGTCTGCGGCAGGAAGGGAATGTATAAACTGTTCTATACCGCTATAGGAAATGTCTATAGAGGTATACCTGCATTTTTTCTTCATTTATCTCTAGCTTCTTCTCCTAAATTCATCGGCAATCCGGTCTGATGAAGGTCCATTATGGACCGAAAATGTTAACATTTTATTGGATTGCAATTCTTTGATGTACGATTACATAACACTGAAGTGTGAGAATAAAGTATTCACCTAAAGCTACGTTATCGAGTGCCTGAATTGAATATTGAAACCCTTTGAGAGCACTATTCCCATACCTATCTTCTGCAGTGCCTTGATTAATCTAACAATATGCCCACATGTATGACACTGGTGTACCCAGGATATGTGGGTATAAACTGCACACAGCCGGGCACAGAAGGGAAGGAGCGCTATTTGGTTTTTGGACCACATATTTAGACAGTTTGCTTTTTGGACGCCATGACACTTTTGCAGAGCTCTTGAAATGGCAGTTAAGTGGAATCTCCTGACACATGACCCCATTTTGGAAACTACACCCTTGAAAGAATTTTCCAGGCGTACAGTCAGAATTTTTAACCCCCAAATGTTGCTATAATTTTTTTTTTTCAGAAATGAATACGCAGCTGATGGTGAAAGGAAATTTTTTTTTTCCAGGAATATGTCATTTCAGTGCCCAATATGTTGTGCCCAGCTTGTATCAGAGATGAATGCTCCAAAAGCTGTTGTGCCCGAGATACCCGCTTAACAGTTTTTGTAGTGTGTGTCTCTGCTGACAAAAGCTGGGCTCAATATATCAGGCACTGAAGTGGCGTATCTCTGAAAAAAATTGCAATTTTCACTTGCAATTATCAGCTGCGCATTCATTTCTGGAAATTGAATTAATGCAACACTCAGAGTTAAAAATGCTCACTACGACACTTGATAAATCCCTTCAGGGGTGTAGTTTCCTAAGTGGGGTCACATGTCTGCAGATTCCACTTTACTGGCAATTCTGTGACTCTGCAAAAGTGGCATGACGTCTAGTGGCATGTTCTGTGCACGGCTGTGCCCAAACAGAAGTTTATACCCACATATGGCGTTGCTAAGTATGTCATCCTGGGTACAACAGTTTCATACATGTGGACATAATCTGCAGTTTGGGCACACAGCATGGCGGAGATGTGAAAGAGCGTTATGTGCTTTTGGAGCGCAGATTTAGATGGTTGGTTTTTGGACGCCATGTCACATTTGCAAAGACCCTAAAATTACCCCTACAAAAAGGGGGATCTTCTTGGGGAATTCCAATTTACTGGCACCTCCAGGGCTCTGCAAAAACAACATGGCATCCAGAAAGTCCTTCTAAGTCTATACTCCAAAATCTAAAAATCACAGTGCAATTTCCCTTCTGAGTCCTGCTGTGTGCCAAAGCAGTACTTTACGACCAACTTTTTGTATGAGAGATAATCCACTTAAAAGTGTTAGGGGTACATATCTCTGATGACACAAATTGGGCACAACATATTGGTACTGAAAAGGCATATTTCCTTAAATATTAAAATTTTTACTTTGTACATTCATTTTTGGAAGCACTCTTGGGTTCAAAATGATAATACCCCTTGAGAAATTCCTTGAGGGTTGTCATTTTTAAAATGGGTCACTTTTGTGGGGTTTCTATTGTACTGGTACTTTAGGGGCTCTGCAAATGCGACATGGCACCTGCAAACTATTCCAGCAAAATCTGCCCTCCAAAAGCCAAATAATGCTCTCTCCATTCTAAGCTCCACTATGTACCCATATAGCAGTTTACAATGATATATGGGGTATTGCTGTGTTCAGAAGAAATTGTGCAAACAAACTTTGGTGTGTTTTATTTTCTTTAACCCCTTGTAAAAATGAAAAATTTGGGGCTAAATTGATGGTTTATTCGAAAAAAGTAATTTTTCATTTACTCATCCCAATGTTAATATAATCTGTGAAATGGCTGTAGGATAAAAATGCTCACTATACCCCTTAATAAATTCTAAGGGGTGTAGTTTCCAAAATGTGGTCACTTTTGGAGGGTTTCCATTGTATTGATACTCTAGGGGCTCTACAAATGAGACATGGCATCTGAAAAATATTCCAGCAAAATATGCTTTTCACTCCTTCCCTTTCGCATGCTCCGTGTGCCAAACATAAGTTTACATCCACATGTGGGATATTTCTGTGCTCGGGAAAAATTGCATAATAAACTGCAATAAACCCCTTGTGAATGTGTTAATTTTAGGGATAAATTAATGTATTATTGAAAAAAATGAAATGCCTAAATTTCACCTCCATATTGTTTTAATTCTCGTGAAGTGCTTAAAGGGTTAACAAACTTCCCAAATGTTGTTTTGAATTATTTGAGTGGTGCACTTTTGAAAATGGGGTGATTTATGGGGGTTTATATGCCTTTATAATCCCCTTCAGAACTGAAGTGGTTCCTAAAAAATTTGGTTTGGAAATTGTCTTGTAAATCTGGAAAATCGCTGTTACATTTTAAAAATTGCTATTTTTTTCCAAATTTCCATCAAATTTCCTATTTTTTTATAAATAAATACAAAAATATTGACCAATGTTTACCACTAACATAAAGTACAATATGTCATGAAAATACAGTCTCAAAATCACTTGTGTAAGTTAAAGCGTCTCAAAGTTATTACCATAAAAGTGACATATTTCAGTTTTGAAAAATGAAGCCTGGTTTTTTAAGGTACTTTTCAGGCTGTGTCCCCAAGGAGGTTACCAAAACTGAACAAATGGAGATTAGTCTCAGACTAACTAAAATGGCCACCACCACATGTATTGCATAGGAAAAATACAGAAGAGACCTGTGTATTTTTATTCACTATGTCATTCTAGCACCACCTGACACCAGTTAGCAAACTCTCAGCCAATAGACAATAGTAAGTGGACTAGTGGTAAAGTGCTATAAGTTTGAACATGAGGCAGTGCTGTAATGGTGAAGTTAGGGAAGGATCTGTGATTCATCTCACTGCATCATACAGAGCACTCAGTTCTGAAAAGCTTACAATTGCAAGCAATATAGCTAGAGAATCTTAGGAATAGGATAATGTAGTCAGATTAGTAGTAGAATCATAGATAGAACAGAGTAAGGGTACATATCTGTGCTTTGAGAGCCTGGTAGTAGCATTCCTGCACTAATGCAAAGAGACAAAGTGCAGTTAACCCTTTCATTGCCAATAATCTAATTTTGTTTGTCTGTTGTGAATAGTTTCATCTTTATACACAGTTTTTCAGCATAAATTTTATTGACAATCAGTTCTGTTAGTAAAAAATCTTTTGTTAAGGATCTTTTGGGCAAGAGTTTCATTTTTTTTTTCATTAAATACATAGAAACTGCTGTTCTAACAGCAAAGTGCTGATTCGCACTTGTCCTAATCTGAAAAAAAAAATCACAGATTTTTTTTTCATTGGTCATACAATATACTGTGTCACAACCTGTGCTAATCTGAAAAAAAAAACTCTTTTATTTAAGTTTTTTTTCTTCTCTGATCACCCAATACATAGTGCGATGAAGTGCGTTAATCTGAAAAAAATATTTATATCTTAAGTATTTTTTTGTGTTTTGCTCATCCAATATATAGTGTGACGGAGTATTCTAATCTGAAAAATTATAAAATCGCATCCTGCACGAATCTAAAAAAAAAATACTTAGTTATTTAAAGCTAACTGATGCAGTTCTATTCAAAAAGTCACTGACCAGATTTTAGTGCTTTGCTAATTTTCTTGAAATAGTTGAATGCAAAAAAAAATAAAAACAAAAAAACATATACATAGTTTATGAATTTCACTATTATAGTTAAGCAGAGTGCAGTAAAAAAAATACTGGAAAAACAGGGCAAAAGGAGGGGGAGGAGGAAACACAAGTACTAACAGTAAGAATGTGGGTGGCAACAGCAACACTAATTTTGCTTTGGTGGCACAGATTGTTGTACTGAGAATAAAGTAGAAGAAGCTTTTTATTGCCTTGTTCACTCATTTCAGTCACAGAAGGATATTGCATCCGATACATAGATCTCTGCTAGTGATGTGGCGCCTGCTAAGAAATCTATTTCTCCCTATCTTCCTCCTCTTTTTGATGAGCTGGATGAGAATTGTTGTGTGTGGCATTGTGTGGAACTGGCAGGGAAAGTGAGCAAGACTGTCCTATTCCTCCCTATGATCTTCCTTGTAGGCAGGCCACATCTATATCTAGCATATGGTTGTCGTTATCATCATTATCATCACCAACTCTTTCTCCTTCTCTTCTTCCTCCTCTTCTACACCAACATCAGACATCCATAAGGGAAGGAAACCTACATGTGTGTCCAGGAAACAGCAATATGTGCCCCGTTATCCAGTCGTTCTGCAACTTAACTCGCACCTGACCTAGCTGCATAGCGGTGGAGTTGCTGACGTACCACTTAGTGGATTTCACTGCTTTTGACACTGCATGACATGTGCACAACAGTGATGGAGGATAACTAGCCACCATTATTTCTCTAGGAAAACAGTCACTGCTTTATATTGCCATGTCTCAGAGAATGTAGGCTTTTCATTGGATATGTTAGTCTGGGGAAAGGTCCATGCCACCATTGACACATAATTGAACAGCAATTATGGGAAAGGACAATACATGGCTTTCATGGCCCACTGGGTCACTGTTCTGAGCAGCAGTTGCCATAGTCCAGAAACTCAACAAGGCCAGGTACTAGTTCCACCACCAAAGCTGATCATTATTTCTTTCAAGATGATGATGATAACAACCAGGCTGGCCAAGAATACCAACCATGGCAAACCCTTGAGTCCATGATGGTAAGCATGGCAGGCTGTATGCTCCACTTCTTGCACAGCAACAATCGTATTATTAGCATCAAGCAGAGGGATGAGTACTGGATTGTACTGCTCTTAGACCCTCACTATAAAGGCAAAATGGGGGAATTTTTCCCTACCTCCCGAAGAGATGAAAAATTGGAGTATTGTCAGGATAGGCTGTGTACCCAGATTACAGTATTTAGGGAGACCGCTGCAATGGTCAGTTGCATGTGTACCCAGATGGCCTCTGCCCACTCCCAATCCACCTCACTTAGCCAGCGCTTCACCTCCTCTGCCAGTGCCACAGCTACAAGCATCAAGAGTAAAAGCATCAGCAGCCAGTACAGTATCTGGAACATGATGAACCAGAAATTTTTCAGCTTGACAAAAAAATGTAGCGTGGAAAAAATCACTTGTCAAAATTAATCAGACATGGATCCGTGAGGATTATCACACAGTTTCGGCTGACGTCTCCAAATAGTGGTGACACCATCTTCCTGTATCATCATATTCCATTTACTGTACTGTGGATGCTGCCTACTATTTCTCATCAGCTACCATCACTGCCACCACTCAACCAGACATCTCCTGTGGCCTGATCTATCACATCATTCCATGCTGCAATGCCACTCGTATTGCCACAGCTACCACCATTGCCATCACCCAGCTAAACATGTCTTGTGGTCTGGTCCATCATTTCATTTCATGCCGCACTGCCACTTATGTTGCCACAGCTGCCACTACTCAGCCAGACATGTCCATACTACCTGGTGCATCACATACCACTATAGTACACTGTTCATGCCACAGTGTTGGCATCAGAAAAACCAAAACTTTTTATTTTGCATATACTCATACTCATATAAAGGGATCATTTTTGGTGTTTTTTTTTTTTTTGAAAAACCAATTCTTCATCAATTTTCAACTTGACTCACAGCCACAAATTTTACAATAGCCTCCAAAATTACAACAAGCCTATAGCACTTATAAAATGGGCTAATTTTTCTAGAAAACCATTGCTATTTGCAATATAACCATCATATGTGTCTAAAAAAACCACAGTCAAGCAATTTTAACCCAAAAAAGGGTAACTTTTAAAATGCATAAAAGGGTGTGGTAGCGCAATGTATGAATTCTGTAAAATTCAGAATTTGTATCCACTGTTTACAATCCATTTTTCCATAGATATAAATGTCATTTTCACTTTGACTTACTTTAACTTTGGCTGTGTTTGCCTTAGAAATTGGATACTTCCTGGGAGTTCTGACAGTCTTATACACTGTTTTATGCCAATTTAAGTTCTGATTCATACTGAACTTTTTTGACCCGAAATGAACCTGGGACCCAAGCCACTCGAAACCAAAACAAGACAAATTTTGAGAGGTTAGCTCATCTCTAATACTCACCTGTCCACTCAACCAGGGATCCATTCTTGGTCAAGTCTTTGTATTTGTTTATCTTCTGCTACACATTAGCATATCTGCCAATCATTGGCTGAGCAGCCATGATTTGTTTGAACAGAGAATCTCTGATCAGTAGATGAATAACCAAAACGCTACTGTGTGGGCCAAAGGTCAGCAAAACTGGAGAGCCGAATGGAGTCTCTCTGCTGGATTCCCGGCCTAATGAACAGGTGAGTATATAGTTTTGTTATTTTATGCTTCCCTGTGGGTTAAAAACCTAAAATATTGTTTTGTCTTATTCTTTTAAGGTCACATTATTCGGTGGATTTTCTGAATTTCCAAGTTTCTTTTCCGAGTTTCCAGTTTCTGTGGTATACAACATTCTGTTCTCTAAATATCAATTGAGCAATTAAACAATGTTACATTTCCCTTATTGAATAAACATAAAGTGACTGTAAAGTACAGGACGGGGGGGAGGGGGGGAGTATGAAGGTAGGAAACAAGTACTTGTTTTGGTGCCTGCAGGAGAAAACTGGTAAGGTAATGCTTATATTTGGAAAAACTTATAGGGAGCATAAGTCAGGAAGCAGTGTACCCACAGTAATTGATGTATATGATACTACCCGAAACCAAAAATCCTGTAGAATTGGGTACCCCCACCAAATATGAGACATCGTCCACTCCCCACTTCCGCAACACCATCAATTGTCAGAGCACAACAGGTACCAAATATGCAATAAAGCTGGGACCCTGTACCACCTAGTGAGGATCTTAAAAGAAGTCTCCTGCGCTTTAGTCACAACCTGGGATCTGTGGGTGAAGCAAAATGAGGTATACCATTGAGTCTCAGTGAATTGCTTCCCAAGCTCAGTTTCCCAGCTGTGACAATACGCAGGTAGTTCAATAGTATCAGCTGAGAGCAGACAGCTATAGAGCAAAGAGATGGCGTGCAAAGGACTAGAGGACACTAAGCATAAATGCTCATACTCGGTGAGGTTCCTGTGTACATGGTAGGAAGGGCCCAGGGAGTGGTAAAAATTAGATAATAGCATATAATCATAGGAGGCCCTGGGGAAGTATCGATCGGAGGGTTTCAAGTCTGACAAAGGTGTTAGGACAGAACCTGACAAGATATGTTTAAAAACCAATGGGGAAAACTTTGACCTACCGAGAAAATGATTAGGGGACATACCTGGATGGAAAGACGGCTTATTGGATATTGGAACTAAGGGTTCCCTGGGGGTCAATGAGGGAGTTAGTGGGGTGCTCAACTAAATGGGGGGGGGGGGCAAAGTCTAAGGAATGCTGCAATCTTCACTTTAACCCCTTTAGAACAAGGAATTACATATATTGTAAAAATTATATGTTAGCTTTACTCTGCAGGTTGTTATCATCATAATGATAGCAAATTTATAAATTTTAAACATTTTCTTCCTGTTACAAAAAACCTCTACAAAAATAAAAACATTTCTTTGTGTTGCCATATCACCAAGATCGGCTGTAGAAAGCATCCTTTGCAATTGCTGACTGCTGACCAATGATGTGCCAGATGGGTTCGATGGGAAACAAGTCTGAAGACACTGAAGGCCATCATAATACATTTAGGCTAAGCAGTAGCACAAGCAATATGCAGTCTGGTGTTGTCCTGTTGAAACTCCTGGAACACCTTGGAGAAGTGGACTTACCACTGGTTCCTAGACAAAATCAATATAACACTTAGCTGTTGCAAGTATGTGAACCAGAGGGCGCTGTTGAGCGACCCAGGCCAGGCCAGAAAAGGCTCTCAGCCACGCCTTTGGGTGGTGGCACGTAACTCCAGAGGGGCTGGAGCATCCTGCAGGAAGCAGGAAATGGTGGACCAGCTAGGACAGAGAGAGAGGCTCTGTCCCAGAAGGGCTGGGGTCCACAGGGGACTGTTGCTGGAGCTGAGCAACAGTCAGGACAGTTAGGGGCTCAAGGAGTGAGTTAGGACCCTAACTGTGATGTAGGTTTTTTGTTGTTTTGCTATGTTGCAGTTAAGCTGAATAAAGCCACTTTTATTTTACACTTGGACCGTCTGAAAGCTATCTTTCCGGCGCCCAGTACCACGAACCACCGCTGTCCGGACCAGGAGTCTGCCGCCATTTTGAGTCTAATTCCCCAAATTGTCACATATGGTGCTACGGATCCGGGCATAAAGAGATCCACGCAAGTCCTGGAAGACAAGTGGTTGGTGACTGCAGTACTGCTAAGTGTGCATTGTGGCCTACAACTGGAAGAAATCGGTGATTTCAACTGAGAAACCCAGGAAGGGTGAGTGAATTGCAACATAGTAAAGTGTGTGCAAAAACTGGTGAAAGTAAAATTCTGGAAGAGGAATCCAGGGAATGGACTTTGTGTATACTGTGGCACAGAAGTCTATAAAGTGTTTGCTGATGGCAAGAAAGTAAGCAATGTGTATAGAAGCTGGATATTGCAAACAGTCTATGTGAAAGGCTATGGTGCTATGTTGGTGTTTTCTGTGGAAGACAGAAGAAAATGCTGGTTGTTGTAGTGCCACATAAGTTAACTGTTTGAATACATGTGACTGCAGAAGAGAGCAAAAAGTTGCTGCCGGTTGATCCCAAGGTTGCTGTGGAATATTGTGTAATTTTGTTAGTAAACCATGGGCAAGAAAAAGAGAATTTCAGCTTGTAAAAAAGCAGAGAAGTTATGCACAGGTTTATTAGTGCAGCAGTCTGAATGCAGAGAGACACAAAACCCGGAACAGATCATGTGGAGTGCAAGTAAAGATAAAGGGTTGCATGACGGTGACTCAATTTTTCTAAAGCACCTCTGTTCTATGATGGAATATGTCCCTGCTGAGTGTGTGTCTCATAATGGAGTGCATGAAAGCACCAGAGATGAAAATATTATGGTGCAGCAGCTTCAAGATGAGAATAAAACCATCAGGTTCATGTATGAGAATGAAATATCTGATTGGAAATGGCAACTTTTGGTATCAGAAAGAGAGAACCTTAAGTTAAAGGCAGAGCTTGACTCTATGAAGAGGTTATATCCTAGTCATTGTGAAAATGTGGTTCTGGGTTTACCTGGAATGGACTGTGTCACTACAAAGGAGTTTGCAGAAATGAAATGTGCTCTATCTAATGAAGTTATACAGAGTGTAGAGCAAAAGCAAGTGCTTGAGAAGCAGTTGCAGGATTTAAAGGAGCAGCATGTTCAAGACTCCATTGCCAAAGAGAGTGTCATTGAAAAATTAAGAGATGACCTTGAAACTGCTAAACGTGAGAGAAGTGAATTTTTGAAGAGTCAGTCAGAATGTCTGGATGACCAAGTCAGGATGTGTGAAAAACTTTCGGTTGCATTGACTGACAAAGAAAATGAAATTGCCGAGCTAAGGAAGCATGTGTCTGACCGAGAGAGTGATTTAGAATCTATGGTGCAAACATTGCAGTCAGAGCAAAACTTACATCAGGTTCGCCTAAATGGTGAAATCCACGAAAGGCGAAGCAGAGCTGGAGTTCTGGAACAAAGAGAAAGGGAACTCAAAGCTAGAATATGTAGCCTGGAGAGGGCGTTGTCAGGATCTTGTGAAGATAATGAGAAGTTGTCTGTTTTGGTGCAAAATAAAGACAAAGAATTGATGGAGATGTCGTCTATCCATGCTCAGAAAGTGCAAACCTTACAGGAGAGTCACAAAAAAGTAGAGACTCAACTTCAAGTGATGCAACTAAAAGTCACAGAAGGGGACAGGTTTCAAGCAGAACTACTAGGCAAGGCAAATAGACTGCAGGTGGAATTGAATAATGTCACAAGGCTTCTTTCCCAAGCAGACAGCAAGTTTATCAAACTTTCCAAAGATTTTTCTACACTAGAATCTCAGCTTCAGGACACTCAGGAACTTTTGCAAGAAGAAACCCGTCAGAAGCTTGACCTTAGTACAAAACTAAAACAAATGGAAGATGAGAAAAATGGTTTCCTTGAGCAACTAGAGGAAGAGGAGATAGCAAAAAGAGATTTGACAAAGCAGATTTCAACATTACAGGCTCAGGCGACTGATATGAAGGAAAAAATGGAGGATAGTATTGGGTCCTTGGACTCTGTTGAAGAACTAAAGGAAAAGTTGCAAAAGGAGCTAGAAGCTACAAATCAACTGTTTGAGGAGAAGGTTGCTGCTTATGACAAACTTGAGAAGACGAAAATTAGACTTCAGCAGGAACTAGAAGATGTAGGTGTAGATCTTTATCATCAATGTCAGAGGGTGTCAAATTTAGAAAGGAAGCAGAAAAAGTTTGATTAGCTGCTTGGTGAAGAGAAGGCTCTTTCTGCTAGATATGCAGAAGAACATGACCGTGCTGAAGCAGAGGTCCTTGAATTGAAGGCCGAGTTAGAGAGGTTTAACAAGCAACTGCGCACTGAAATGGAGGATTTGGTTAGCTCTAAGGATGAAGTTGAGAAAAACCTGGAATCTGTGCAGATATTGTATGAGAACAAAGCTAATGCTTATGACAAGCTGGAAAAGGCCAAGAGAGAATTGGACCTCCAGATAGAAGACATGAAGATTCAGTTTGAGGGAACCCTGTCTAATTTATCTGCTGAGATTGTAGATCTAAAAATGCTTGTTGCTAAGCTAAAGGTGCAAGTGAACAAGCAGGAGGAAATTGCACGCATCAAGGAACAGCTGGAGTTTGAGATGGATCAAGTGAAGCGCGTGTCAGCAATAAAGTTGGAAGAGCACACTGTTGAGATAGCACAGTTAAAAACCAAAGTGGAATCTAAAAGAGAAGAATTGGATCGATTGCAGCAGTCTTTATCCAATACTGAACAGTCGGCATCTGCCCTATCTTCAAAGCTGACTGCACTAGAAGCTGAGAGAGACTCGCTGCAGAGCCTGTTAACCTCTAAAGAGTCAGAGCTGCAAGGTGCACTAGTAAAAACTGAGATGGAAGCTGCACAGAAAAATGTGGCAGTGAAGAAAGTTCTGGAGCTGGAATCAGAGATTTGTGCGCTACAGAAGGCGTTAGAATTGGAAAAAGCTGCCAGCATAGAGGCCGAGTAAGGAGAATCATTGAGTCAGACAGACATGAGTGACCTATCCACTGATGTTGATACCAATGATCAGATTATGATGAAACCACGTGACTCGGTAAAACGTCAAGTAGAGGGTATAGTTCCCCAGGAAGATGCTGCTAAAGGTGGACTTCCTGCAAAATGTGAGGAGGCCAAAGAAGGTCCAACAGAAGAAGAAACTGTGATTGGTCACCCATTGCCTGTGACAGAGTGGGTCCAGCTTTAAACCAATGAGGTCCAAAGCCTAGAGGGCTGTGAGATGGTAAATAAGGTGAAGGGTCATCAAAAGTGTGGAACAAGAGTCCGTAAGAAGACTGACCACGCATGTGTTGTCCCAACAGATAAAGTGACTGAAGCCATTGTGGATAAAGGTGTTGCTGTGCCTGTCTCTAGCCAAATGTCTGGTGGACAAATGGTGAATAATGACTCCATGTTGTCTGTGAAGAGGGAGTCAGGAAGTAATACAGTCAACCCAAAAAGAAGAGAAGAGGCAGAAGTTGTTTTACCACCTGATGCTAATAGCAACAAGAAGAGACTGAGATACAATGTTGCTATGTCCCTAACTAATGGAAGTAACCGTGGTAGAGGTTCTAATGCAGAGACTGAGCAGCCGTCATTTGCATGCAGAAGTAAGAGATGGTTACATGTCACCAATGATGTGACAGTTGTTAAAGACATGCCAGAAAATGTAGTTCAGCGTGATCTATTATGTGAGGGTGTACGGTATGGCCCTCGTGCAGAAGGAGAAGATATTGCAGTACAGAGATTGTGTATCTCAAAGAAAGAGGAGAGCAAGCAGCCTATGTCTCCTAAACTTCTAAGCCTTGATGGTGATGGCAAAGTTTGCTTTGAGATGAAGGTTACGGAAAAAGTTCCCATGATACAGTTATACTCTAAAGACATTGATGTGCATGAAGTACGTGTTAGTTGGTCTCTGAGCTCCTGTGAATTCATGATAGGTAAAGATGAAGATTTTTACGGCTATTCACTAAAGGGATCAAAGTCATGCAATGGGATGGCTGAAGACTATGGCGAGAAATGTGATGAAAATGATGTGATCCCCTGTATAGCGAATTGTGAAGATGATGAAGTAAAACTTGCCTTCGCACAGAAGGGCCAGGATTTTGGCGTAGCATCGAAAGTGATGAGAAGATGGAAAACTCGATGGAGCAGAATTTGGAAGAGAAGACTGCCAGATCGGGACTTCTGGAGAGACACCGGACAGGCATACTTGGTTAAAGAGGGACTTTGTCATAGGATGTCTCGTCCCATTGTAGCTCACTCCATGGGTAGTGAGCTGAGGGGGAGGGTATGTAAGTATGTGAACCAGAGGGCGCTGTTGAGCGACCCAGGCCCAGCCAGAAAAGGCTCTCAGCCACGCCTTTGGGTGGTGGCACGTAACTTCAGAGGGCTGGAGCATCCTGCAGGAAGCAGGAAATGGTGGACCAGCTAGGACAGAGAGAGAGGCTCTGTCCCAGAAGGGCTGGGGTCCACAGGGGACTATTGCTGGAGCTGAGCAACAGTCAGGACAGTTAGGGGCTCAAGGAGTGAGTTAGGACCCTAACTGTGGTCTAGGTTTTTTGTTGTTTTGCTATGTTGCAGTTAAGCTGAATAAAGCCACTTTTATTTTACACTTGGACCGTCTGAATAATAATAATAATAATAATAATAATAATAATAATAATAGTCCTTTAATAGTCCCACAATGGGGAAATTCAGTAAAGCTATCTTTCCGGCGCCCAGTACCACGAACCACCGCTGTCTGGACCAGGAGTCTGCCGCCATTTTGAGTCTAATTCCCCAAATTCTCACAGCGGGTTCTACACCATTCCCTATTACTTCATATCTCACAGAAAATAAATGGTTTCAAACGATAAAACTTAACTTTTAATATTTTAAAATAAAAATTACACAAAGGACGTCCACTAATCTACTAAAAGACAGATCAATGTGGTCTGTGCCTGCCTATTCAAAGTTTATTCAGGATTTAAATGTTAGACACTATTCACACTCTCCAACTTTCCACTGGACCTAGGGTGTAATTAGATACTTTCACCACCCTTAGACTAAGGTTATAGTATCACGGCTGCATCATACAACAGATCAGTATTTTGTCAGTTGCTCTTAGTGCTAGGAAAACCCAAACACCTGGTCCCCACACACAATTTGTAAAGCCTCACTGACTAGACTCCTGCACAGCCATGATATACCTCCACAGCCCTAGTCTGTAGTATGTACATATGCCAGTAATCTAGGTACAGGTCACAGTAACTTCATTTCCTGTCATTAAAATGTTATAACCATAAGGGAAACTATGATATTCTGACCCTTATACTCAAACACTTATATTGCAGCCATTACTGATATCCCCTATGTTGACTCCAGGGATATACAGCTACCATTTCCATTAGTGACTCAAATTCCACCAACTAATCTCCAGGCTACTCAGACTGCCCCAGTCTTCTATCAGTCCTTCATGCCCCCAAGTGGTATGGCTTGTGGTCAACTAACTCAACAATAGAAAATAGAAAATAAACTTGCTCTACGTGTTTCCCCCGTGTTATCTATATCAGGTTCATCAGGAGCCAATGCTAATAAACTTATCAGTTGGTCTAAGCTGCTATAAATATTTTTCAAAAATGCAGTTACAACTGCAGTTCCTGGAGCACTGATGGTGTGCTCCAGTGTATAGAGTAGCCGACGCCACACTGAGCCTTGCCTGCTTTATAAAGGTCAGCCCATTCAATCGGTGCCACCCCCTTTCCTAATGCTGTCTGCAGTGAGCCAATAGAAATCACTAGCTTACTCCACCTATCACGCCTCCTAGGGGGTGTGTCCACCTCAGTCCTCTACTGTGTTCATGTGACTGCCGATCATGTGACCACTGAATGTAAACAATTACAGTGATCCAGCGCTAGACGGTGAATCTACTGATTCACATTTGATTTTCACCTCATCTACATAAGCTGCTGATCATCTGGCCACTGCGTCTCAGCCATTCCGATGATCAAGGGCCAACTGGTAATTTTGTATACCTAACCTCCATTCCTCCATATACCAGGTCATAACCCCAGAGGGGAGATATCCAAAACAGAGTTAAATCCGGATCCATATTATCCTATCACAACCGTACTCTAAAGGAGTCGGAGGTTAGGTATAACCCCAGACCGTGACAGCGGATGGATCATAAATCTACCTATCATAGTTCACATACAGTGGGCTCTCCCTTATTGTTCCCCATCAAACTATAGATAACCTAACCATCCCACTCAGATCCATTTGCATACCTCCTAATGGTCAATCCCTACAACTCTAACTCTTCTATTTCTCAACCCTCTGATTGCGTACCAAAACTACCGTACATCATAGCTACGACTCATCATTCACCACAACATTATATTGTAAATAGTACCTCACCACCTAGATTCAGGCAATGCAAAAGATAGCGGAAGAGAGACCCCTAAACGTCTACCCATCTAAATACGGGGCGATAAATGACACGATACTCCTCCCATATTTCTCACCCCTATTCATCTTTCTTCAATAAATGGCGCAAAGGATATCAAATCATTGAGGCCTCTAGGTTTGACACAGTCAAGGGTGGTGAAAGTATCTAATTACACCCTAGGTCCAGTGGAAAGTTGGAGAGTGTGAATACTGTCTAACATTTAAATCCTGAATAAACTTTGAATAGGCAGGCACAGACCACATTGATCTGTCTTTTAGTAGATTAGTGGACGTCCTTTGTGTAATTTTTATTTTAAAATATTAAAAGTTAAGTTTTATCGTTTGAAACCATTTATTTTCTGTGAGCTAATTCCCCAAATTGTCACACTGTGAAAACTAGAGTTGCCAAAAATGATCACTTTATGGGTGCAGATGCCACAGCAATATAGAATTGAAGATGGAGAATTTGAGAATTTGAAGAAAAATTTCACCTCTTTTTGCTCTTATTGGGCTGTTATACTGCTTCTCCTGCCTCTGATAAAATGAATTTCACTTTGAAAATCACAGCTCTATCCATCTGGAGACAGGCTGCAGGTCACGTGACTCAGATTGCTTAAACTGATAACCAGAGCACTTTATTCACATCATTACAGTTCAGTAGTTCATTATAAACTGGTATGTCATGATGATGGGCTTGTATGGCAGCTAATTTCCACCCATCAGTTTCGAAAGAACTACAAATACCACAGGGTCAATAATTTAAACTGGATCACTTGTGCTGCTTTAAATGTTTCCTAGAGTAATAATTATACAGTGTATACATGTCTAAACTAAACACAACTACATTTTGCCACTATTATTGTCCAGAAAGTCTCTATTATCCCGCAACACATGAAAAATGATTCATTTGTTCCCAAACAGATAACAAATAATGTGGAAGCACTACTTTCTCATTGTTGCTCCGTCAGCTGCAAGATTGTCCTTAGACACGCTACTGTTTTTCTGTTTACTACTGAAGAGATGAATGCTTCTAAAGTCCAAAAGAGTGAAGGTGCTTCTCTCACAGAGGAGGCCCAGCCCGTGGTTCTCACTCCAGTGTCAATGCTGCAAGTCCGAAAGTCTGTGTGACATCACACTCCAAACTTGTTTAAATTCTTCACTTTGTAACATTGATCGGGAGGGAAGGCAGATTACTGTAATTTACTTGCTACGCCAATATTGGCAACAAAAATGGGTGAGCTTATGAAAGCATTTCATATACCACCTACAGAATACATACAATACAACCACAAATAAATCACCAATAAAATATTTATTAATGCTAAATTTACATAAGAACATATAGACCATGATACCACAAAGAACTTGACCACAATAAGGCCCACATGTCATCCCCAAATTATGTAATGCATTTACATTCATGTGCAAAAGGTACTAAATTAATAAATATCAGAATAAATATGTAAGATAAATAAATACAGAACTAAAAAGTGCATATAATCAAAAATTAACACATAGGGGAATACAAACCACAAGTACCACAAGTAAAACACCCTGGTACGCTTTAACTTAAAGTTGCTACAATCAGTAAAAAATAGGGTAAATGTGTTAAAGGGGTGTTCAACTGAAATTTTTTACACCTTGCATAGGTTAAAAATAATAAAATATGTATCCTCTCCAATAAGCCTGAGTGGAGGGTCTCCATTCGAGTTCCATGATCTTTGGTCTGCATATGTGCGATGGAGCCAATCAGTGCTCAGCTACTGATTGATTGCATATGTGTAAGCAGAATATCAACAAAGACCATGGATCAGAATGGAGACTCTCTGCTGAGTCCCCAGCCAAACGGAGAGGTGAGTATACATATTTTATTATTTTAAGCCTGTGCATGGTGTAAATATCATGAAAGATTACAGACTTTAACACGTTTATGGAAAGTTTTGTTTAGAAATGTTCTGTCAGAAAGAGCAATACAGGTATATCTAAAAAGATGAATGAAACCATAGATTATAGTTAATTTCTGTAAACGATTCTGCCTTTGTGGATGTTTGCTGAGTTTGGGTCTTTTTTCAAACTAGGCAAAATATGATATCCAGTCCCTTGGTCAATGATTTAATGATTTACAGAGAATATACAGATATTTTATTGAATTACATTTTTACTGATATAATACTGTTCTAACTTATCATTATTTCATAATTATAATAATTGCAGTTTTCATTTTTAGTGTTATTAGTTATTAATCTAAATATAACAAGAACTGCATTCTTGATTTGTCTTTAATAATGAGATATTTCTAAATATAACTTTACATATATATATATATATATATATATATATATATATATATATATGTCTTCTCTCTTATTTTTATTGTTATTATTATAATTTGCTGGATAACAAATTATATAATAGACTCTAGCTACTTTCTCAAACTGCTTAAATATAGTTTAAAGAATCAAATTAAAGTAAATGATTTAATGTTATAACAAACATCCTTATGTAATTGCATTGAGTTATGATATGGATTTCTTTAAAAATAAAATCATAACAGTTTCTATTCTTTAATATAAAGTAGATAGACACAAGAATGATGAAAGTGGATCATTACTTGTAAATAAAATGCAGGCCTCCTCAACTGAGGAACTTTAATTTAAAAAAAAAAAAAAAAACTTTTGTAGAAAACTCAGTTTTACTTGATTACATGATTACTTCTAAGAGCACTTGGAATGGGAAGAAAGGGAAAAAAACTTCAAATTCTCCACAACCAGCCAAGCAGAACCTATTTTCTCTTACCCAATGCAATTAACAGCACCAACATTTACAAAATATGATTACAAGCACTTTGGTTAAGTAGAGAAAAGTATATTAGATAGCAGCGAGGGGTTGATCGTTATGTGCATTTTTTTCAAAAGACTTGCATTTTCTTTGTGCAAATAAAGAGGTCCTAAATTCTCAGTAGGCATTAAAATCAATGCAGTGGAACCGTGATAACAAACATAGGCTCCACTTTTTGCTACATCCCCCAATTAATTAAGCCTTTCACGGGCATGTAATTAGGAACATTAGCAAGTCATAAAATTGCAGTGAGTCTTTAAATTATGTACTGGCCCTCAGCAATTTGCTTTAAATTCCTTTTGAAGACAATGGCACTGTGGGGCCCAATAGATCTTCATGCAAGCCTACTGTTTACTTCTTTATGGCTCTACTAAGGAGCTAACCGTTTCTATTACTCCCAAATGCATCTACACCATTTTTTATGCACTTTCGGTGTATGGACACAAAAACCTTTAATAAAGCAAAATCATAAGACATATGTATTATTATAAATATCCAATAACACATACATATGGCAACTCCATTTATTTGTAGATATATAATTAAATTACTTGAATATCCAGCCATGGATCAACATTAAGAAAATGACATTTATCCAAGTGATTAAAGAGATCTCATTGCATATTGCATCAATACAAGCATGGTGTAAGAGTTGTGCGTTTGCTTTTCTATTTTATCTTACATATAAAGGTGTAAAGTAAATAAATGCTCTATTGTGGTTGTGAAACATAATATAGACAGAGGGATGCTTGAATCATCCTACAGGTTTTTCTTTTTCTTGTAAAGACTTTTGATTTTAGCATCACACCCTTCGAAACACCTTTTATTGGTAACAGATGTCTGAATTTACAGTCTGTTAACTTTAACTTAAAAAAAACCCACAAAAACAATGTTTACCTCAGCAGTGGAGCTCAGTTTAACTTTTTCTAGATCGCTGTTTCTAAAACGAGTCCTGAAGGAACTCCAGAAAAGGTCAAGTCTTGAACACTCCCCACCAATGTGCTCATTATTGATTTAGTGGAACTAGTCAAATTATCTGCAAAATATGATTTAAATTTTAAATCCATGAAATCCAAAATTCACTGGTTCATTGCATATATGTATTTCCTTAAACATCAATTACTAATACTTAATGACTAGAAAGAAAAAAGACACAGAACTTACATGCAAGATATCTCATAATGATGTAGAGAAAAAATTTGGAAAAAGCGCTTATTTTTGTTAATGTGTAAAGACACAACTTTAATGAGATGGTGTTCAAGTATACTACATTCACAAATAATAGCTCTCCTGGATACCAGCCACATACCTTCCCAACATTAATGTGAAAACAATAAATATACCTGAATATACCTTAATTACCCAATGTCATTCTCAATTGTGCCTATACCATAGGTCCTGCATCTATCCATTTAACCTGAATCTCTGCCCACTGTTGGCTGCAGCAACTATTTGCAAATAAATCTTCTAATGCCCAAAAGGTTATCATAAAATTTTGTCCTCTTTATATATTTTATTTGTTTTATCCTGCACTTTTTGGCGCCCCTTCTTTCTCTCTTTTAATATATATCCACATGAACATTAATTGAAATAATAGAATTCAAAATAAAACAAGATGTTAGAAAAACTATTCTCTGAAGTGTGAAGTATAAAAGGTTTCAACTAATATCAATGAATATAAGAGCTGTAAAGATCCATTCTTCCCTATCATTGCCTTATGTAAATATGCCAGTGATCAACAACAAATGAACAAATGCTTGTTTTTCGATTTACTCGATTGTTCATGCGGTCACAAAAATTATTGCTTGCAGCCATCTTCCCTTGTAAACAGAGAATGTGCTGCCAATACAATGTAAAGTGTATAAGAGGAAGGAGGTATAAGTGATCGCATTAACAATTGCTTGTTAAACCCCTGTGCAATCTTTAAATAATGGAAATAAAGTAATAATTAATGCCGATCGACTTGTGTATAGACAGACATTCTGCCCATGTAAAAGAACCCGTACAATTACTGTATATTAGGGGTTGTCTGATCAGGTAGGTCATAAATGTTTGGTCAATTTCAGAGTCCATTAATGCTAGTAGGTGTGATGAACCAGTGTCCAGAGGCTGGGCTAGAAAGCAATACTGAATATACATATATACAACTATTTGTGTAGGTCTTATTTGTGTTCTTCTGGCCTCATGCAACCACATTTCTAGGTGTTTGGCAAAGAGCAGTGGATAGTAAGGAGACTTCTCACAATAATTCTGCTATAAGTCTATTTCAGCTGAAATTCAGTATACAGTCATCAAAACTCTGGCTCTGGGAGCTATATAAGAGGAAATCCTACATTACATCACCGCCATATCATGGCAGAGAAGCTTTATGTTTTAAAGGACAATATGTTTCCTACTATAGGAAATATTGGTGTATTTTTTCCTTATATAAATCTACTACAAATTTTAAAAAATGTTCTGTGCTTGATTTTTTATTTTACATTTGTTTAAAGAATGAAAACCATTTGATGTGAGAAATGTAAGCTTCTGTCAATTTTCATTGCTTGTAAATGAGTTTCCAGAATAAAAGAAATGTTAGTATAAAAAGAGGGTATGTTTACATTATATATATATATATCATTTCTGACCACCTTCTGGAAATGGTATCAAATAGGAATTAGTCTTCAAGACTAATTTATTTAGCAGCATTTTTAAAGGAACAGTTACAATACATAAATAGTATTTGGATCATATACACGGCCTAGTCTAGTTATAGCCTCAAATGGTATGGTAGTGTTAAAACAAATATAACAGTTACTGGGCTTTAGTGAGGGCATTACCATACATACATTCATACATACCATTCTGAATACATATGCTTCCATTACCTTGTGGTAACTGTTCAGGCCATGGTTTTGCAGTATTTCAGCTGAACCCTGTAGTAACTCCATGTTTCACATATCATATATAGCATGATTATAAATAATTTTCACTTGCCACATTAAATCACTTTGCACATTATGTCTACAGCATTTGAATAGAATGTTAGAATTACAATGTTTGTCAGAAACTTATAGCTGACAAATGACACTAAACAATAAAAACAATCTTAGGCCCCTTGCAGATGACCGTGGGCGAGATCAGTGTGAAGCCTATGGGATACTAAAAACCTAGGACGGCACACTGATGTACTCAGTGTGTCATCAGTCGACCGTCCATTTTCTTGGACAAACTAGGGATATAATTAGATGTCTTCTTTTTTTTTTTGATGGTGGATCCGCAAACTAGGATCACACACTGATGGCACAATGAAAACAATCTGTCCGTTTTTGCGGACATTTTTCACTGATGCTGAAGAAACACTGAAGACACACTGAACACACACTGAAGACACTGTGTTCGCAAAAACTGAACACGAATTACTAATTTGCTGACCGCAAAATATTGTTTTTTGAGCCAAAGCCAAGAATGACTACAAAAGGAAATGGAAATATATAGAAAGCTCTTATACTTCTCCCTTTTGCTCAGTCCACTCCTGGCTTTGGCTCAAAAAACAACAGCAAATCTGGTTTTCTGCAACGTGGGACTTAAGCCTTAGGCCACATTCACTGTCAGTATTCGGTTAGTATTTTGCATCAATATTGTAAGTCAAAATCTGAAGTTGATCCTACATAGAGAGAAAGCATAATGGGAAGATTTGTACCTCATCTGTATTTTGGTTCCACATCTGGTTTTTGCTTACAAATACTGATGCAAAATACAGTCAAGTCACCTTGGCATATGTTCCCTTTCTTCTTAGATGGGTTGACTATAGTAGCAAACTGCAGCTAGAAAACAATGGAGAAAAAAATGCAGTGTTTCTGCAGGTAAAAGTAACATATTGCATTTTACACAGTGATTTTACTGCAGTGTGTGGATGAGGCTGAGTGAAATCTCATTCACTTTGCTGGGACTGTAAAATGCTGCATTTTTTTCTGCTGCGTTTCCATAAGAGACAAAAATGTTGTGTTTTCGCAATTTGCAGCCTCAGCCTAAATGTGGAGAGAAAGGTTAGTATTGCAGTATATTGTATGGGTTACCAGACCCCCTAGTGGTCAAGTCCCCTATTTATTTTATCAATTTAAAAACACTTCCCAGGAAAGTGCTTAAGCATTTTAGACCCTGGTTAGCAGAGTTTAGTCATAGTCTGCTTTCCTATGAGGAATGCCATTATGAAAGCAAACAGCATTGGGACAATTTATCTGGTAAGATAACTAGATGGAAAAGACATGAAGGTGTTATTTCAGATTGCTTGTAATACTGCTTTGGTTGCAGTATAGTTACTAACAAATAATATATTATTTTTATGCTTAACCCTTATTAACAGATTTCTTAATGTTTGAGAAATACAATGAAAGTCATGTCACTGAGAAACTACAGTGTTTGGCCTGGAAATAGTGTGTCAACAGATATTTAGTGCTGGATTTGTTTGCTTGTGGGACAGAGGACTGATGCTCACATGGAAGCCTGGGAGAAGAGATCATTAGGGGTTAGGTACTGGTGCATGATCATAGGACTGGCAAAACTAGAAGTGTGGGAAAAACAGCACAGGCATAAGTAAGACAGTGAGGCTTTTTTTATCAAAACAATACCTGGGGGTATATAAGGCTTAAGAATTGATTACAATCTTATTGTCTCTGTTTATCATTCTTGTTATTTCTTGGGTTCAATATCTTATTCGAAAACTGTGTATTGAGTAACAAAGTTCTGATTTGCTAGAAAAAGCATGGTATAGCAACACAGTGGCAGACACAGCTTTACAGGTTACTGCTAATGCCACAAATACACTTCATGGAAACTTGTTTGAAAGGAAAGGAGCTAAACGTAGACAATAGTAAACAATTATCTAATTCAATAGATATTTGTATTATATGAAGTGAGGGAAAATGTGGAATGTCACAACTTTAAATGTAAAGCATGCTGACAACAAGTCCCCACTTTGCATTACCCCACTCTGAGTGTTGGCATTTTCTAATTATGATTTTTGCTCATTGGGTACTGATAACCAATATATTTGTTAAATTGAAGATAATTATAGTTAATGTAAAAAAAAAAGGTGAATTAGCATGGCCAGGTGTTATACTGTCATTTATTGTTGTTTAGAAAAACCCTGAGTAGATCCATATTACTATAGTGCATATCATTGAGCCATGTACTTCTGAATCACATGCAACCAGACTGTTGGAAAAAGAAGCATACTAAGGCTAACGCCCCACGCAGCAGGCCACAGCAAAAAAGCGCTGCGGGAAAAAACATGGCAGCAATGCATCATGGATTCTACCACAGCACTTTTCACAGAAAGTCTTTCTGCTTCCATTATACCTATAGAGAAACCGCCGGCGTTTCCATAGGTATAATTGACATGCTGTAATTTTCAGAACCGCAACTCACATTTGCAAAACCATAAGTCAAGAATATATCCTACATGCAGGGTCGGACTGGCCCACCGGGGAACCGGTGAATCCACCGGTGGGCCCCGAGCCCCGACTATTATTCCTCATGGGGGCCCGATCGGGATCCTGACCATCCCGATCGGGCCCCTGACCAGTGGCGTTATGATCGCGGTCGCAGGGGGCACGACCGCAACCGGACCCGGCAGGGTACGGGGCCCGCGGCCAGCTGGAGATGGCCGGGCCCCGTACCACTATGATAGCGATCGGGGAAAGCCTGGTTCCCCGACCGCTATACATACTGTTATTGGAAAGGGGCCCTGGCATATTGCAGGCCCCTTTCCAATAGATGGCAGGGCAGGGCACCCAGGGGAGGTGACAGAAAACAATAAACACATATTCTCACCTCTCCTGGGAACAGCGTCCTCTCCGGCGCTCCTCCGTTATGTGACTGAGGCCTGTGATTAGGCCCCAGCGGTCACATGGGGCGCAGCCACGTAATGACGTCAGTGCGCCCCCACGTGACCGCTGAGGCCCAATCACAGGCCTCAGCAGCGTCGTCGGAAAAGGGCCTGAAGACGCTGAAGACGACAGGATGGAGGATGCCAAGGAAAGGTAAGGCAAGGTGAGTATGAGTGTTTGTTATTTTTAATCACTTCCCCTGGGCCTCCGATTATTATACTCTGGGGTCTGAGGAGACCCCAGAGTATAATAATAGCACTGGAGCGGAGGGGGCTATTGGGCGCATATAATACTGTGTGGGGGCCACTGTGGAGCTTATAATACTAGGAGGGGGCTACTATGAAGCTTATAATACTGGGTGGGGGCCACTTTGGAGCATATAATACTGGGTGGGGGCCACTGTGGAGCTTATAATACAGGGTGGGGGCCACTGTGGAGCTTATAATACTGGGTGGGGGCCACTGTGGAGCTTATAATACTGGGTGGGGGCCACTGTGGAGCTTATAATACAGGGTGGGGGCCACTGTGGAGCTTATACTCCATACAGTGGCTCCTTCATTTTTTTTTTTTTAATTACGCAGGGGCAGGTGAAAAAAACAAAACAAAAAAAACCCCCACAAACTTTCTCTCCTGTCCCCAGTGTCTCCCAGAGCAGTTCCGTCCTGCAGTTTTGTTGTTTTCTTCCAACTAACGTTCCCTCTGCACGTGACTACCTGTGACGTCTCGTGACCCCTGAGGCCAATCAGTGGCCTAAGGGAAGGGACCTGGGACGTCACAGCCAGTGAGGAATTCCGGCAAAAAGAAGACAGCGGAGCTGCAGGACCGGACCGTGCTGAGAGGACACCAGAGCACCGGAGACAGGTGAGTATGTTTAGCATGTTTTTTTTTGTTTTTTTGGGGGGGGGGGGGGTAGGGGCGGATTCACCTCCCCCAGACTAATTATAAAAAAGAAAAAAATTATACTGGACGATCTCTTTAAAGTGTGGTGCATTAGGGGTGTATATTAAAGGGGTTGTCCAGGCATAATTTGTTATGGTTTATCCTCAGGATAGGCCATAGATACCTGATCTGTAGGGGGCTGACCCCGGACCGATCAGCTGTATGGAGCCACTTCTGATGCCCGTACTGTACACAATACAGGGCCAGAAGCAGAAAGCTCTGTCCACTGTATAGGGGCTGGGCACCTTCACTGTATTTAAGCACTTATTGAAGTCAGTAGGCGCTGAGCTGCAGTGAAGGCGCCGGGCTGCTATACAGCGGATGGAGCTTTCTGCTTCCGGCCCTGTGTTGTGTACAGAAAAGGTGCTGGAAGTGGCTCTGAACAGCTGATGGGGCCATGTGTCAGCCCCCTACCGATCAGGTATTTATGGCCTATCCAGAGCATAGGCCATAAAAAAGATTAACCCTGCACAACCCCTTTAATATGCCCCACACAGTTTAATGTCCCCCCCACAGGATGTTAGCCCCCATCACTGCTCCCACACAATATAATGACTCCACCATTATTCCCCATACAGTATGGGGGACCAGTGAAGAGGCCACTATGTGGGGGGACCAGTGAAGTGACCATAGAAAAATTTGGCCCAGACAACCCCTTAAAAGAGGTTGTCCATAAACTGGAGCGACCACTGTGTCGGCCGCCAGGGAGGTGTAAAAATAAGAAAATTTTTAAAAAAGCATACTCACCTGTCCCCAGCACGCCGTTGTCTCCTGCCTGTGTCTGTTCGGTCTCATGGCGGCGCCTCATTTCTGGAAATCCTGTACCTAATTGGTCTTAGCGATCACATGAGGTGCAGGACTCCCAGCAAGGAGTCGCCGGCATGAGACTGAATGGACACTGGCAGCGGACAACGGAGCGCCGGGGACAGGTGAGTATGCTTTTTAATTTACTTATTTTTTACTTTACACCTCCCGCCAGCTACATGGGTTGCTCCAATTCCTTCGACAACCTCTTTAAAGGATTTGTCCATCTTCCTAATATTGATGGCCTGTCCTTAGGATAGGCCATCAATATTAAATCTGCGATGATACAACAGCCAGGACCTCTGCAGATCAGCTTTTCCAGGACAGTGTGGCTACAGGTAAAGGTAACAATTCTAGGAGCCACGCTGTTCACTTGCCATACAAGGTGTAGCACTAGGTTTAGGTAGTGCAGTGGTGCACATGGTATAGTGGGTGAGCAGCATGGCTCCCGGCATGTTATTACCTTTAGCCGCCCTGTCTCGGTACCGCTGATCTGCAGGGGTTCTGATGGTGGGCCCCTAGAAACAATTCCACTGGTGGGCCCTAGACATCCCAGTCCGACACTGCCTACATGTGTGGCTGTCATGGGTGGTTTTCAGTTTTCATTTTTCTTCCCCTACATGAAATGGAAGCGAGATTAAAGTTGGGTTCAGTTAGGTGAAAGACATTCCCTGATTAAAAACTTTTGGTGTTGACTCACGAAATCATGAGAATCATGAAAAAAATGCAGATTTATGTGTATGTGTGTGTACAAGTTATTTATAAAGTTTTACTTAGTTTGGTAAATTATTTTCATTTTGGTGAAGAACATGAACACTTTTTGCATTTTTTTCTGTATGAAGACAAGACCTCACTTGCTTTGTTATTTTTAGAGAAACTGTATTAGCTAAAATCCCTTTTGCTGTCTCAAGGCTCGGTGAGTCAAAAGCAAATTGAGGATCTGTTACATCCAACAGAGGGCGCATGAGCTCCCCAGCTCCTTTCCCATAATGCCTTGTGATATGTAGATGCTAAGTAGAGGGCAAAAGGCAATTCAATCTCTACACACCTTCACTGGTGCTCTCCTCAATGTGAGAGATTCTTGTCCTTAGAGTAATCTAGTCTGTTTACTAGTGCTTTCAGATTGTCTATAAACTTGTGCCTCATTGTACCATACAGTCTATCTATAGAAAGATAGATACACAGACAAACAGACACAGCAGTGCTCTTAGGGAATGCATGACAACATATTTTAGCATTAAGCAATCTTAGTTAACAAAATTTTCTTTGGAATTTAATTCTCCATAAAGTAATAGAATTTTCAATACATCCCATAAAACTCTTGATTTACATAGAAATCTACTGTACCTTTAAGTTACTATACATGTAGTTTATTAAAATGAAATTACTGAATGTATGAGCACTGACAAAAGCATATGGACATGAAAGGACCGAAATAATGGCTGTATGCTATGCTCGGAAATAGAGAGGAGCATACATTGTGGCTTATTCTTAGACACAATCTCTAGCTTGTAAAGAAATCATTACTACATGCCCAGAGTGCAATACCTAACCTTGAATAAGTGTTTTTTGGTTGTCATCTAAAAATCTAAAGAAAATCCAGTAGAGAATACATGCAGGAGACATACATTATTTTCACAGCTTTTTATCTCACACATGTGACTTTGCCTATCAAGAATTGCAGGCTCTTATTCTCACTGGTGGGACTTTGCTATCTCCCACTGCTGTATATATCATGCCAGAGAACTGTGTACCTTTTTTGCATTAATATAAATAGCTGTTTAGGATTGATTTCTGCGCCTGATAGTCTCGCCTGACCTGTTCTTCATCTGCCTTCATTTTGTATGTATTTCAGATCTGGCTTATTTAGAGCTGAGATAGGGTAGTTTTACATACTTAGGGTGCATTTAGAAGGACATTTTCTATTCTAATGGGGGAGTAAAAGGCTCTTTTGGGCATTCCAAAAATGATGTCTATTTGATTTACATTTCCTGTGTTATTGAAGAGATCCGTCGGAGACTATAAATAATAATGATTAATATTTCCGCTATAAAAGATCAATTTTCTTTCTTAACCAAAAACTTCAAAAGAACATAGATCAGACAGAATGAAGAACACTTTTCTTTATTTTACGAGAATGTCTGAGGTATACCTAGCAATATCTTATGGTAAGATTAAACCACATCATCAATTATATCAATGTTATCAATCATGAACAAACAAAAACACTAAAAGAATGGCTTCATCATGAAATCGGTTTTGTAGAAAGTATTGTTTCTTACATTCTAAAGCTGTAAACTGCTCATTATAAAATGTCTGGATACAATTCTATTCACTTAATATTTGCAGATCATCAAAATATTATTTAAATTAATCTATACTCATTATACATAAAATCAGGGGCATAACAATCGTAGATGCATGGGGTGTGAGTATGACCTGGCCTGGAGGCGTAGTCGGTCACAGCCAGCTGGAGGTGCATTACATGGGCCATCCTTTAATCATTGGACACTGCTTAATGCTTAATTGTCCATACAGTGGTGCTGCGGAAGATCTTACCACTTGCTATGGGACAAATTACAGCAAATCATTTAGGGCTCCAACAGAAGAACGTTATGATTAGTTTATCATCAGTGTTCCCTTTTAATAAAAGAGGTAAAACTGCAGTGATATCTAATATAGGCTCCAGTTTACATACACATATTATAATGTGTGAACTTACTAATATTATAAATCAGGCTGATGCTGTTTAAATCAGAGCAAAGAATTTCATAGCATATCTTTTCAATAATTTATAATATGCATTTCAGCAGCTAGACTCGATAGTTAATCCAAAATGCCAAGTATAATTATGAGTATGATATTAATGCAATAATACTAATTCTTTTCAGTGACTTTTTTGTGCAGTGGTCACAGTGCCAAATGTTTCTAAGCAGTCACAAACAGTTTATTGCAGTACTATTTTTTTCCACTATAATAATAAGGAATATATATGTCAGGCTGGACATATAGGCTTTCTTTCAAAGTCATACAGTATTTTATGAAATGCTCATTATCACAATTGCTTTAACAACAACACATTTTGTAAATTTCTATTTGACTTTTAAATGTCATAGGAGACTTCTTACTCGACACAATTAAATGCTAAAAGTGTATGTTTCATGCACTAAATTATCATATTAGATTGTGAAATGTATAAAACACACACTGCTCTATAAACAGGGAAATGACAATCTCATCACTTCATGCATGTATGAAGAGCAAAAAAATAGATTTTGATGAATTATGCACCAAGAAGTTATTGAATGTTTTTTTTTAAATAGAAAAGTTCACAAGGATCAAAGAACCTGTAAAAGCAATTTAACATATATTTCTGTAGCGGTGAATTCACTTTAAATAGGGCAGAGGCATAAAGCTTTAGAGGAAATAGGTATACCTTTTTAACCAACATGCCGGGAAAGAAATTGATTAAATCTCAGTAGGGAAAATCTTCATTTCCTCTTACTGTATCTCTAAATTGTCCAGATACAGTAGTTAAACTCATTTCCTCTATCAAACCAATCCAAGAGGATGCTGAGTTAGAACTCCCTTAGATCTTAGGTAACCCTGAGACAGTGCAGCAAGGAGACTAATTAGCACACAGTAAAATGGGAAGAGGCTAAAATCTTCTGATTATCTTGTTTCGGAGAAGCATGAAATAAGGAGGTGGGAAAAGAAGGCTGGAAATGTTGATTACTGACCAAAATAAACAAACGGGCTGACAGAAACATGGAGGAGAATGACATTTCAATTATTTTATCTCCTTTGATGTTGATAACTTGGAAACAAGTGTAATTTAGACAACAGTGACTTGGTCATGAGAGAACAGTTTTCTATTATGCTTTTTTATACTATTAATTTGAATCTTTCTTGTGAAGGGTATTGAAGTGGTATTCAGCAAATATAGTTTATCTTATGTAGAGGGAAAAGTTTAACATTTTTTAAATATAATATATATTTTATTAATCATTCATGATTTTTTAAATATGCATGAGTTTCAAGATCTCAGCTTGCAGTCACTGAATTGGAACCTTCCTTGTGTACTTTATTAAAAAAAAAAAAATTGCTCTGGTTAAATAAAGTAGGTGCCTGGCACATTTCAATAATAGGAAAGTTATCAGAGAACTATTTTGAAATGAATCAAGTATTGAGTGTTCACAAGGATCTTATTAACCTCTATTAACTCTACTGCAACTGCTAGATTGGAAGCAATTTCTGTACTGTCTATTTAACCGCATAGATGACATGGTCAATAATATCCAAAGTGCCTGTGTGGTGAGACTTTGGGAACATCATTCTCTGTCACCCCACTGGCCCTCTTGCAATTCGACCACCTTAGTAAATCGGTTAGGGCAGGACCTAAAGAGATGCCTGTCAGTGTTAAACTGAAAACCCCAAATTTGATAACCTTTGTACTCTAATCCACTCATTCCCCTAATAACCTTGGACGGTCTCCTCTACACCTACTCTAGTTCAGCTATGTTCTTTTTATGCACATATGCCCAAAATTGTAAACAGTGTAAACATAGGAATACTCATTCTCAATCATTTCTCAGAGTTAGGTGGATTTTTATGTTGTGCATGGAATGAGTACAACATGCACCTGGGATGCTACCATGACCCACACTATGCTGCCCCCTTGCTTGTGAGAAAACTAGTTACAGCCATGTATATATTTACAGGTACATGTAAAATTCTACCATCATTGCAGGCAACTTCTAAGTGACATACACTTGCCACGGGGCTTATTTCCCTGGAATAGCAGCGGAGTCCTCAACCAGCAGTTTCGATCGGACCAACCACGGCCAAAACGAAACTGTTATTATTATATTCGGGGGTCTCTTCAGACCAGGATCAGGAGAAGTGATGAAACATAAAAAAACAATGTACTTACCATTCCTACGCTCCGCAGCCACTGTATTCTCTTCGGCGCTTCTGCCTGAAGTCAGCAACAGCTGATAGGGCTTCAGGGTTCACGTCTGGCATCATTACGCATAATGATGCGACGTGACCCCTGAGACTCAATCAGCGGTCACTGACTTCAGGTAGAAGCGCCGAAGAGATACAGCAGCTGCGGAGTGTAGGAATGGTGAACACATTGTTTTTTATGTTTGTCACCTCTCTTTGCCCTCCACTTATTATACTCTGGGATCTGAAGAGTCCCCAGAATATAATAATAGCCAGTGAGTGGCGACAATTGGATTATTATAAAAGTTGGAACATTATACTGTGTGCAGGGGCCACTATGGGACATTATACTGTGTGCAGGGGCCACTATGGGACATAATACCGTGTGCAGGGGCCACTATGGGACATAATACTGTGTGCAGGGGCCACTATGGGACATAATAACGTGTGCAGGGGCCGCTGTGAGACATAATACTGTGTGCAGGGGCCACTGTGGGACATAATACTGTGTGCAGGGTCCGCTATGGGACATAATACCGTGTACAGAGGCCGCTATGGGACATAATACCTTGTGCAGGAGCCACTATGGGACATTATTATGTATAATTGTGTGTTTTCTGTATTAAGGATGTGTTTTTGCACAGAAAACACAGGGATTTTTTTTTGGTGTGCAAAAATACACCATGTGAACGCAGTTTTACATCGAAGTAAAAATTCCAGTGGCCTAAGAATATAGCTGCATCCAGAAACATAGTGTGCTTCCACAATAAGGATGCTGCCACATGGTGCTCCTGGTCACATACATTTACCACTAATTGGGGGCTGTACATTTACTTTCATTGCTTCTAATTGAAAAGTACAGATGCATCCCAGGAAATAGCAGCATGCATCCTAAAGCATCTGGTGGCAGCACTTCTGTGTTATGGTTTGTGGTATATGACTTTAGTTTAGGGGTCGTCAGACTTACAATTATTGACCGGCACTCCGAGTACCTCATCTTTGATTTTTTAATTAAAATCAGCACGCAGAACAAATAAGGTTGCCTACCCCTGCTCTAGCCCCTGGCGGCCACCAAAAGGGTCATTTTATAATCTGCTATCTGGCATGAAACGCACCTAAATTATTAAATCACTTGGCCTGCCATGCACCAGAATTGAATTTGAGATATAACCAATGTCAGTTTTCTGCAAATTTTTTGGACCCCCATCCAGACCTTCTTTGGTCTCTGCCCTGCTGCACTCACTTTTGTACAAAAGTGGCAAGCAGCGTGCAAAAAAAAATGTGGCGCATCATTGTACAAGTAGGGGGGCCATGTCCAAAAGATGCAACACATTTACACCCATCTATGCCAGGAAACTGGAGTAAATTGGTTAGTAAATTCCTCCCAATATTAAAATTATAGACAGACTAGAGGAAAAACATTTTTCTTATACCTCTTTTCATGCATCCAATAATTTTATTTGTCTTGGCAAATCTACATTAAACTTCATTTGCCATTTGCGAAACTTCTAGCTTCCTCAAATGCCTCTGTAGCCTCCATTGTGTAGACTGCTATACAGAGCTTATTATCATTCAGTAATAAAAATATTAAAAAGAAGAGGAACAAATACTGAGCCCAGTGACACCCCCACTGGTATCAGTGACCCAGTCAGGTTATTATGTACCAAACTTTTATGTGGTACAGTGTCAAAAGCATTTAAAAACTGAAGCTACACAACACAGTAAAAACAATAAGCTAAAAGATACTTTTCTGAAAGAGATAGTAACTACAAATTTAAAATAAAAAAAAAAATTGTAAAATGTTTTTCACTTCTTACTTCAGCCATTTTCAGAGATCCAAACAGTACTTAGTACTTATATGTATACATCATATACAGTTGTGCTAAAAAGTTTACATACCCCGGCAGATTTTTTGGTTTTTTGGCCTTTTTTCAGAGAATATGAATGATAACATAAAAACATTTTCTCCACTCATGGTTAGTGGTTGGTTGAAGCCATTTATTGTCACACTTCTGTGTTTTCTCTTTTTAAATCATAATGACAAACAAAAACATCAAAATGACCCTGTTCAAAAGTTCACATACCCCAGTTCTTAATACCGTGTATTGCCCCCTCTAACATCAATGACAGCTTGAAGTCTTTTGTGGTAGTTGTGGATGAGGCTCTTTATTTTCTCAGATGGTAAAACTGCGCATTGTTCTTGGCAAGAAGTTTCCAGTTCCTGTAAATTCCTGGGCTGTCTTATATGTACTGTGCGCTTGAGATCTCCCCAGAGTGGCTCAATGATATTGAGGTCAGGAGACTGAGATGGCCACTCCAGAACCTTCACTTTCTTCTGCTGTAGCCAATGACAGGTCGATTTGGCCTTGTGTTTTGGATCGTTGTCATGTTGAAACGTCCAAGAACGTCCCATGTGCAGCTTCCTGCCTGATGAGTGCAAATTTTCCCCCAGTATTTGCTGGTAACGTGCTGCATTCATCTTTCCTTCAACTTTGACCAAGTTTCCTGTGCCTTTGAAGCTCACACATCCCCACGTCATCAGTGATCCACCTCCATGCTTTACAGTAGGAATGGTGTTCCTTTCATCATAGGCCTTGTTGACACCTCTCCAAATGTAACGTTTATGGTTGTGGCCAAAAAGTTTGATTTTTGTCTCATCACTCCAAATTACCTTGTTCCAGAAGTTTTGAGGCTTGTCTCTGTGCTGTTTGGCGTATTGAAGGTAAGATTCTTTGTGGCATTTGCGCAGTAATGGCTTTCTTCTGGCAACTCGACCATGCAGCCCATTTTTCTTCAAGTGCCTCCTTATTGTGCATCTTGAAACAGCCACACCGATAGTTTTCAGAGAGTCCTGTATTTCATCTGATGTTACGTGTGCCTTTTTTTTGCATTCCAAACAATTTTCCGGGCAGTTGTGGCCGAAATTTTGGTTGGTCTACCTGACCGTGGTTTGGTTTCTGGGCATGTTATCAGGCCAAAATCAACAGGGTATGTGAACTTTTGAACAGGGTCATTTTGATGTTTTTGGTTGTCATTATGATTTAAAAAGAGAAAACACAGATGTTTGACAATAAATGGCTTCAACCAACCACTAACCATGGGTGGATAAAAAGATTTTGTGTTATCATTCATATTCTCTGAAAAAAGGCCAAAAAAAAACCAAACAATCTGCCGGGGTATGTAAACTTTTTAGCACAACTGTATGTAGGTGCTATATATAGAGGGGAAGGGTGAACACTCTCATTTTCATGAGTGTCAAGTGGGTTTCAGTCACACATTGCTAAACTTTTAGGTTGTGAAGACAGCGTTGTATTAATAGGAAGTCAGCAAAAAGTTCAGCAAGGAAGATGAAGCTAGCTGTGTAGGGAAATGTAGAATTACATACCAGCCATTCAAATAAATGCATTGATACTCTGGTTCCAAATGGATTGGACATGGATTGGATTGACATTGAGAGGCACACTGATGCAAAATATGTCCCAATTTACAAAATAGGGTTGACAGAAAATTTTGGGCCCAGAAGCAAACTTTAGTCATATTTACAGTATCTGCGGCAGTTTATCTGCATAATGAACTTCAGTCATGTTTGGACCTCCCACAAAGCATTAGCGGAGAAGTCAACTGGACAGAGATTGTGATTGGACAGGGGTCTACATTAATTTAGGTAAATAGCTGAAGGTGTAGCTAAATTAATGTAGAAAATTTTAAAAAAGCTTGAAAATAGTCTGCTGAACTGGTGAACATACTTTTTTTTAAAGTGAAGAAATAAAGTGGATATTTTAAATGATGGTGCTGAATCTTATTCCTTTTGCCTCTTCAGCTACAGTTGCCACCTGCTGACACGTTCCTGATGCTGGTGGTGATGTGGTAGGTTGCACCAACATTTGGAGAGGCTCATGGAGTGGTAAGTTAATGCAGCCATGCTCATTGCTGCCTGAATACAATCTTGGTTCAGGATCAACAAGTGAGAAAGATCATATGGAAATCAGGAATTTTGGAGGGGGAGCAGCAATAAATAGTTTTTTAGTATTCTGGCTTACAGAGTTTGCTGCAATCACCCTTGCACATATTTAACAATATAAATGTACAAAAATAAAAGCAAAATAAAAATAAGAGATAGTCATCTATAATACTGCAATACAAGTTTTTGCTGATCTCACAGGATTCAGATTAATGTTTGACAATAAATATACTGCTTCTGCACAAAACAGTGTTGCAAGGCTATGTTTACACTTGCACTGTTTTGTTCATAACTTAAGCCAAAATGCTCTGTTAGATAAGTCTTCCGATAGGCACCACCCACTGGGTTCTGCTTAGTTGGTGTCTGTTGTCTGGACAGGAAAATTACTGATTCATGTAGTGCTATTTTTCTCGTGAACAATGAATAAGTCTGTGACAATGGCTTCAAAGTGATAGTAGTATAATCTGGTACCGTGTTAGCCATTGAAAGTAGTGGAAGAGTGAAGAAATCAGGCGATACCTTTTAGAGGCTAACTGAGTATATTTATAAGTAAGCTTTCAGGAGTACTAGCTAGCTCCCTTCATCAGACATGGTGTGATACAAGAACTGAAAATTCACAGATTTTTATACACATGGTTTTCAAAGCATTTTAGAGTCCTTAAAAAAAATGCAATCTAAGTAGAGAAGTTATTTACAACAGGTCAAAAAAACAGTCTGGAAACTTGTGGTGCGTGACGGAGGGATCAGTAATTCTTGCTGTTATCTGTTTGCTATCAGGAGGTGATTTGTGACCCTCACAGGTCATAGATAGTGTGACATGAAGCTGGCATGAATATTAAGTCCAAATTGCAGAGTTTGAAATTTTTGCATAAATTTATACTCCCATTCTTTTCTTTTCTCCTGCGTTTTAAAATGTCCCATTAAAACCACAACCCGCAAATCTTCAATAGAGTGGTTTTCTCCGGAGAAATGTGCGGCCACTGGGAGATCTGTTCTGCTGTTATTAATATTGGATCTGTGTGAGTTCATTCGTTGACTGAATCTCTGCCCTGTTTCCCCCACATAGAGGCCTGTGGTGGGACATTGCACACACATTATGAGGTACACCACATTGGAAGACCTGCAGGAAAATGTCCCCCTAATTCTGTGCACCTGCTGTGACTGTGGGATAGGTACACTGTCAGCGGTGTGGATGTGCTTGCAGGTCATGCACCTTTTATGTAGGCAAGGTGAGGTGCCATTTTCAGTTGGGGCCTTCAGGGCACTACGGACGATAATACGCCTCAGGTTTGGTGGTTGTCGAAAGGAAAGGAGAGGGGGGACTGGAAATATGTCCTTGAGTCTGTTGTCCCTATGTAGCACAGGTTGGAGCTCCTTGGCAATCCTTCATAGGATCTCCAGCTGTGGGTTGTAGGTGACAACTAGGGGCACTCGGGCATCTTTCTGGGTCTCTCTATATGTGAGCAGACTGTCTCTGTTAATGGCTGCCTCTTTGTTCAATTGGTTGTCTGTTACTTTTGGTTTGTATCCCAATCTGAGAAATTTCATCCTCAGATCCAGGAGGTGCTTGTCCAGGTCTGTTTTGTTGGAGCAAATACGATTGTATCGTATAGCCTGGCTGTAGATTATAGATTGTCTTGTGTGTTTGGGGTGGAAGCTGTCGTTTCTCAGGTAGGCCGTTCTGTCTGTGGGTTTGTGGTATATTGATGTGAGTAGCCGGTGGTCTTTAATGTATATTGTGGTATCCAGAAAGTGAATTTCACTCCCTGAATAGCTAAGTTTAAGGTTGATGGTCGGGTGAAAGTCATTGAAGTCATTATGGAATTGAAGTAGGGCCTCCTCACCTGCAGTCCAGATGACAAGGATATCATCGATATAACGAAGGTAAATCATAGGTTTGATGGTGCATGTTGATAAATATGCTCCTTCCAGTTCTGCCATAAAGAGATTTGCATACTGAGGTGCACATCTGGTCCCCATTGACGTTCCCATTCACTGTAGATATAGATCCTCTCCAAAAGTAAAATAGTTGTGGCTAAGGATGAATTGTATGAGTTGCGTTACTGGTTTTGTTGGGAGGTTTTGTTTTTCCAGGTGTACCCAACATGCTGAAACTACATCCTTGTGGGGAATGTTGGTATACAGGGATTCCACATTTTTAATACAAATAATGCTTTCTATTTGAAAGAATTTAGGAATACATAGTAATATTTGTTTTACTAGACTAATTTTCAATCACTTAGAAGTATCCCTTGACCAAATTATGTAGGTTGTGTATCAAAGTTCCACTTAAACGTGATAACAGCATGCAGCATGGTGCTCATTACAAATGCCAATGAAAAGACAAAAAATAGTCAGATTAAACTTTAAGCCTAAGGCCCCACGTTGCAGGACACAGCTAAAAAACACTGCAGAAAATAACGTGGTGGAAACTCATTGTGTTTTTTTCCGCAGCATTTTTAATTGTGTTTTGCTGCATTTTTCACTGTGGTTTTTCTTCACTTATTAAATATATATAGAAAACATGAGTGTTTCTGCAGGTAAAATTAACAAGTAGCATTTTTAAAAAACGCATGCATTTTTGAAAACACATCTTTTCCAAAGCATCTTTTTTCTTCAAAATGCGTGGATGAAATTAGCCAGAATCTCATTCACTTTGCTGGTACTGTAAAACGCTGCGCTTTTTCTGCTGCATTTCTGCAGCAGGAAAACCGCTGCGTTTCCGCAACGAGGGACCTTAGTTTTACAGTGCTAACAAAGAGAATGAGATTCTGGCTAATCCCATCAGCACATTGTGGGAAAAAAACACTGCAGAAAAGCTGCCTTTTTCAAAAAACACAGCATGTCAATTTCAACTCTGGAAACATTTGAGTAAGGCCTCTTGCAGACAACCGTGGCAGAGATCAGTGTGCTATCCGTGTTTTTCATGGGTAGTACACTGATCCATTCATTTCTATGGGTCCGTACACATGACCGTGTGTGGGCCAATAGTCCGGGCCGCAAAATATAGAACAGGTCCTATTCCTGTCCTATTTTGCGGCCCTGCTTCCGTGGCTCCTATTCATTTAATGAAAGAGGCCGCGGAAGCTCGGCCATGCACAGGCAGCACACAGGTGACATCTGCGTTTCCCCCGTGCGCCGCCCGTGCCTTTAATTCACGGCCGGCCGGAAGCACAAGGTCGTGTGCAACTGGCCTTAGATTTAATAAGGGAAGAAAAACTGCTTATCCACTGCGTTTTTTTTTCTGGCGTTCCGCAACGTGGGGCCTTAACCTAAAAGTTTTTTTTAAACCATTATTATTAGATAAATTGACACTGAAAGACCTCCATGTAGAATCCATTACAGAGCTTTCTAACACCCTTGTTCCAGTTTTTACTCTTATCTTATTATTTGGTACAAGGGCCTTTAAGCCTCTTGATACTACTTCCTGTTTATTAGAATTTAATTTACACTACTGTATTTCCTCCAAAACACTGAAAAAAACATTATACACACATGGACAAAATTATTGGTACCCCTCGTTTAATGAAAGAAAAACCCACAATAGTCACAGAAATAACTTGAATCTGACAAAAGTAATAATATATAAAAATTCTATGAAAATGAACAAATGAAATTCAGACATTGCTTTTCAACCATGCTTCAACAGAATTTTTTAAAAAAGAAAACTCATGAAACAGGCCTGGACGAAAATGATGGTACCCTTAGCTTAATATTTTGTTGCACAACCTTTTGAGGCAATCACTGCAATCAAATGATTCCTGTAACTGTCAATGAGACTTCTGCACCTCTCAACAGGTATTTTGGCCCACTCCTCATGAGCAAACTGCTCCAGTTGTCTCGGGTTTGAAGGGTGCCTTTTCCAGACAGCATGTTTCAGCTCCTTCCAAAGATGCTTAATAGGATTTAGATAAGGGCTCATAACAGAACATAACAGAGCCTCATCCATGTTTCACAGTAGGGACAGTGTTCTTTTCAAGATATGCTTCATTTTTCCATCTGTGAACATAAAGCTGATGTGCCTTGCCAAAAATTTCGATTTTTGTCTCATCTGTCCATAGGATATTCTCTCAGAAGTTTTGTGGCTTGTCAACATGTAGTTTGGGAAATTACTTTTGTCAGATTCAAGTTATTTCTGTGACCATTGTGGGTTTTTCTTTAATTAAACGAGGGGTACCAACAATTTTGTCCACGTGTGTATATATATATATATATATATATATATATATATATATATATATATATATAGCCATTTGCTTTTTGTATGCATATTTGCCTTATATATTGTTTATGGGTAGTCCATAGCTGTTTTATATTGCCATTACTCGAATATAACATTAATCAGCCATAGCTAGGGCCTTATTTTTTCATTCAGCAGAGTATATTATATAAACGTACCTCCAAGCTCAGAAAAACTTATATATACAGTACATTACAATAGAATAGTGCTAGATTGTCAAGTAGATTTTAAGTTTTATTTAAAGATACAAGAACAATAATCAGCTATGGATTCAGGAGATGCAGAGATACAACACAATTGGCTGCCAATATCTATACTGCACAATTGAAAGTAACACTCCAGACATCAGAGTACTATATGTGCATGTAAGCTCAGTGGTGTAAATACCGGGGTAGCAGCGAGAGCGGCTGCCACAAGGTCCGGGAGTAACACCAGCAGGTAATGGGCCCTGTTTACTTACCGATCCCCACTCCTGCTCACGGCCGCCTGAACTTCCCATTCTGTGGACGCGGATGTGACTGTGAGCAGGAGCAGGATCAGTAAGTAATGCCTCGGGCCCACGAACCCCATACTGATATCATTATACTCTGGGGTCTTTTCAGACCCCAGAGTATAATGATCGGAGGCCCAGGAAAGGAGAGGATACAAATATAAAAAACAATGTTACTTACCTCTCCTGTGCTCCGGCAGTCTTTGCCTCTTTGGTGACGTCCCAGATGTCACGTGGGCCAGGTCGGCGTCATTATGCATGATGTCTGGCCCAACATTGAAGAAGTCCAAAAACATCTGGGAGTGCGCCGGAGCCAGGGAGAGGTAAGTAACATTGTTTTTATGTTTGTATCCTCCCCTGGGTCTCCAGGGGAGGATGCAAACATAAAAAATAATTGTTCATGGGTGGTCCACAATGGGGCATAATACTATGTGAAGGGGCCACTATGGGGCATAATAGTGTGTGCAGGAGCCACTATGGCACATAATAGTGTGTGCAGGGGCCACTATGAGAAATAATAGTGTGTGCATGGGCCACTAAGGCGCATAATAGTGTGTGTAGGGGCCACTATGGGGCATAATAGTGTGTGCAGGAATGTGGAAAATGCAACTTGTGCGGGGGGGGGGGGGGCGGTTACTGGGGGGACCATGTCAAATGTTCACTTTGAGGCCCAGCCATTCCTAGTTACTCCACTGTGTAACCTACATAACTTTGCTACTTCTATAGTTAGCAATATTTTTTAGCGTCTTTCGGCATATTTTTTATTTTTATTTACTACCTATATATTCTGCAGGGCTTTTCAGAGAATTTAATGCAGGGGAGTAGTTAGGAGGAACAACAGGAACATTTGCCCTGGGTGCTGAATGCGACAGGAAGAGCCAGCAAGCCAAGTCTTGTGCCAGCTCTGTTTACTCTCCCAATCTAAGTTCCCTATCAATATGTCTTTAGAGTGTGAGAAGACACCCTCACAGACACAGGGAGAACTTTAGCCCCAATGTAAATGAAGCAATCCAATACACATGATCAGATTTAGCCAAACTAGAAAAGTAAATTAGAAGCCAACCTGGGTCAGGAGGGAGGGGTCTTATATATGCCTCCTCAGTTGATAATTGGACTAACCCAGGGAGCTTCTGAAACTGCAGAAGCTTCCCAGGTGGACACAGTAACCTTAAAGGTATAGCAGCTGAAAAGAGAATCCTGACATGTACATCGCACAGGTTAAGCCTACCCACCAACTTATCCAATTGAAACCAGGAACTGGAGAAAGAGAACATAGGAATGTTGGTCCTCTTAGATGGGAAAACCCCTTTAACAGCAATTTTTTATTTTTTATTAGATTGCAGATAAATGCCGAATCTAATGAACTTCATGGCTAATAATTATTGGTAGATTGTTAGAGAGACATAAGGGGGGTTGCTCTATGCTGAGATATTGGAAAACAAGGGCCCTCAGCTGTTTTTGTCCTCCTCAGCATTACAGATTAATGGGATCCTTCTGTCTATTCTGTAAGTGCTCAGACAGGGGTATATAAAAACCCTATATATAGAAACCCTAAGTATGATGTGTGGTGGTCCAGACAGACAATTATCTATAAGACACTTATTCCCTATCCTGTGGTTCTAAGTTTACTTAATGGGAAAACCATGATAGTAGTGCTGCTCATAGTGAAGCATTGTATAAACAGTTCTGTGCATTGTAGCACACTCACAAATGTACAATGCTCATAGTAATTAAAATACAATAAAATTTAATTACATGCACAGCTTGGTAATAAACAATCAGCTCCTTAGTGATAATAATGATCTAAACAAATCAACAATATTGGGTAAGTCCCATAGAGATATTAAAATCTTAGGTTCCCCTACATTGGCCAAAGTAAAGCAGCTAAAAGGTACTTTTGGAACAAAATAGACAACATATCCAAAGGCATAATATCAAGAGCTTAGCAAACAAGATAAACAGCAATGTTTATGTAAAAATACCATTATGATCTGTTTGTGCTGTCACATCCTGCTAACACACTGGCAACATTCCCCTTTCCTTGTCATTATTCACTGTTTATTCCATGTTCTTATCCTTTCCCTCTGCTTCTACTTTATCCAGCTAGTTCACCACTACAGGAACAGCTTTCTGTCGTTTGCTGCAGTAACTCACCAGACACAATGCAGTGAATTTTAAAATTGCTCCCATAAAACTAAAGAACTATAAAGATATACTGTACAAGAAAAATGTTGGACTTGTTTAGATAAAAAAATAGTCGTCAAGGGTAGACATTCACTTTATAAAAGTAGTGATGTAATATTAAATGGAAATTTGAGATCTTTAATAGAATTATATGGCCACTAACTTTTCAACAAACTTTGCATAAATCAAAACAGCAGATAATTCTAACATTTTTTAATATACTTTATCACAGAAAAGTGTTCCTTTCTCCTCTTATTATAGTTCTTCCCTGCTCACCCTACCCTTTGTTAAACTTTTGTTTTGAAAATTCCATATCCATTTTGTAAAGGTCTGGCGGTCACATGCCTTAGATTTTTCACATGCTTATAGAAGTCTTTCGGGATTGGAGGGTGAGTAATGAGCAGGAAGTCCAGGAGATAAGAGAAGAAACACAGGTTTAGGGCTCATGCACATGACCATGTGCGAGCCGCCACCAGTGCATCGGCCATGCTACCATAGCCCCATTCATTGGGGCCAGTGAGCACAGCCGCCAAACCGGACTGTCGACATGGATCCGTGGAAATCACGTAGTGTGCATGGGCCAATAAAAATGAATGGGTCATTGTGCTATACGGGAAAAACCAGGATAGCACATTGAACTAGCACACGGTCATGTGCATGGGCCCTTAGTGTTATACTGGAACTATCACAAGTTACTGCTTCTCAATATTTGACCTGCATTAAACCTGGCGCTGTTTCTGAGTGAGAATTATGGAGCAGGTTCTGTGTGCAGTTTATGGCAGTTAGTATACACTCACCTGTTCAGGGAGAAAAGCAAACTACAGATAGAGCCTACAGAGGGGAAAACTGCTAATATTTGAAGAATACAGGTTATATAATGGCCATAAATAGAGTTATACACCATATTCGTACAGTGTACTATTATTTTATAAGTTTGATAAAAAGTTAGATGCGCTTTAAAAGTCATGCACCCTCTTTTCGGGCTTAGTTCTTGAAGTGTTCATTCTAAGTATGTAATATTCTTAATATTTCAAAATGAATTTTCATTCTGCACTTGAAACATTTCAGAAACATGCAGAGCAAGGCACCGTAAATCTATTAAAAATAATTGTTTGGCTGACAGCTTTTTCTTCCCCTATTAATTTGCTTTTAATGGTTAGATGGAGTAAGCAGTGCCAGACACTTTTGGTGGCAGGCAGCTTATCTCCTTTAAGAACAAAAGGTTGGGAGTTTTGACATTCAACACGTACAATCCTCCCTTTCCCGATACACGTAAACTACCAATCCTTTCGGAATTGGAGGCTTTGGACGATTTTGATTTTGCATGAGAGTACCTTTGTTGAAATATAGTATTATATTATTTATTTTTGTTATGTATTTTTTGCTGTGTCTTTAACCACTTCAGTACTGGGCCAATTTCTGGTCCAGGACCAGACACATTTTTTGTATGTGCGGTTTTGAGGACTGTAACATTTTTGTCTTTTGGGTTATTCAACTAATTTCTGCGTCTTTTTTCGGTGACACATAGGGCTTTATTTTTATGTTGCTTTTATTTCTGCATGTGTTTTCATTTTTTTTTTTATATCCGGGAAAATAACCTAAAGAGGAGGGAAAACAGGTCTGTTTTTCACTTTTCATTTTTTTTAAATTTACTAACACAAAATGCTACTAAAAAACTTTATAAAATATTCTTTCCTCTCTGTTACGGTAATTTTTTGTTTTTACGGTGTCGTCGGGGATGGGGCTTAACCTTTAATAAGGGCGTGTTATTGGTGTATTATTTTTTTAATTTTTTTAATTATTTTATTTACATTTTTTTTAATTTTTCTATTCATTTTTTTTATTTTTTTATTTTTACATTGTGTCCCCATAAGGTCATAATAGACCTTTGGGGACATCTGATTACCTTTTCTTTTGTGGGGGAGGCTATTTTCCCTGTAATTGGGGCTAGTACATTTAGCCCCAGTTGCAGGAGGAATGCAACCTCCTGCACCTTACTACATAGCTGATCTGGGTCCTGTAGGTCAGAGGGGAGCCGCAAAATGGGCGCTCATTGAGCACTGTATACACAGCGATCGGGAAAGCAGGGAAGGTAATAAACCTTCCCTGCCTTCTCTCTGGGAGCTCCGGCTGAAGTTACAGCCGGCTCCCCGTTTCAGCAACTGCACGATTTCGTGCAGTTGCTGCGTTCTGCTTGGACGTACCGGTACGTCCTTGCAGAACAAGGCAACCACCCCTAGGACATATATAGTCTATGGGCGGTACGGAAGTAGTTAACAAACCCTTTCTTCAAGTAAATAAAGTTCATTCAGTAAGGAATGGTCAGTAATACAACCACCACGATTATCCCGTGTATACTCAGTAACAGACAAATAAGCAAGTGGCAAGACTGAAAATGCTCATCATTAATGTTCCTTAATGTTAACACATACGCAGATGTCTTTTTTACTGTAGAACTATTTGTTTTATGTATAGGACCGACAAAACAACTTACATAGGGAATATTTTGCAAATGAATCAATATAAACAAGCTCAAAATGGATCATTGATTTAAAGGATCTATAACAGACGCAGAAGAAAATAAATGAGTAAATGCTGGTAATGTAGTAATGCAATTGAGATTTTCTTTTTACCTTTCGCCTAAACAAATATTGATAAATTGATTTTTAAATTGTGTTAAAACATAAATTGCAGAAAGTGGTTGCATTTAGACATTTTGTTTGAATAGTGTTCACATTTTGATACAACAATAATGGCAAGTTTAATCAGTAAAATCCAAAAGACTAAGATTTACTTTACTTTTCAACATTCTAAATAATTAATATTGAGTTAAAACTTTGCATTGGCTATGAAAATTTGAGAAAATATGGTCCAGATGATTAGAATTCAAGGAAATAATTGGATAAGTCTGGTCTTTGTTCTTTGGCTCCCTTATTTTGCTCTTTGGGTAGTGATTGGCACTGTAGTAGTCATGCAAGTGGTGAGGATTGAAAGGGACACATCGCTGTGAGTCAATGGTATGTATTGTATGTTTGGTTGGTACTTTTTGTTGCATCACACTCTTAGGCCCTATTCATATGATTGATATTTACCTATTTTTACAGTAGTTACCACGGTGGATAGAAAAGAACTGAATTTGGTCTGTTTGCGTTCTCAGTTTGCAATCAAAAGAAATCTCAGATTGCATATTAAAATGAGCTATTCTATGCGGGTGTGGCCTGACATGCTTCGCATGAAAAGAGCTCCCGAGATTTAGGGCAACATCATGGGCAAGACTAGGACCAAGAAGGTCACAGGGGGGCCTCTACCCCTCCGGGCACCTGAAGTGCCCATCTCCAATTTCTTCCACCCGCTGGCAGACTCCCGCAGCTCCGCTGACAGTGACGCGGCCTCCGATACAGCTTCTACCCCTTCATATGCCGGCTCCCTCTTCTCCTCCTCTGACATCACAGCCCGGAAGTTGCTCCCCTGTTACATGCAGTTGGCGAGATACTCTGGTGAGTACCCGGCACCCTGATTTGTCTTCCTCCTCCTCCTTGATGTGTCCTCCTTGCTCAGGAACCCGGCAGCCATCTTCCCTGGCATCCTCCGCACCATTGATGGCGCCAGAGCAACATATAGAGGCTGCCCTGCCAGAAGGACTCCACTGCGACAGTTCTAGCAAACAGCCTCCCTGCACCTCTGCATCCCCCTGCCCCATATCCAGGCTGGGGCCCCAGATGCGACCCACACAATTGACTCTGACTTTCTCCCATTAAAAAAATTGCTGTTTCATTCCCCTTCACATAAGGGATGCCCTTTCAGGTAGCACCGCCTATCTCCTGCCTCATACATCTCATCTGAATATGAGACAGATCCTACTGCCATATGCCGCAGAATATTGCCACAGTTGTTATCTGGTGCCACACACCGCACTATGGAGTCTGCTTATGTTTCCCAACTACCACTTCCTGAGGGAGCTTTCCATAGCCTTCCAGATCACCTGAACTACAAGCGCTGCTAACTCTACTTCCCAGCAAGACAGATATGGATGACCTAACCTCTGATGCGACCCTGGCGCCAGGAACTTAAAGTGGTTAAAACTGATATAGCAAACTTGCAGCAATGGGTGAATGACCTGGAACTGTTCCTATCCTCATTGTCGGCAATCCTCATCCTCCAACACTCCTCAGTACTGCGCAAAGGCGCATGTCGACGATACTGAAAATTGCAAACACAGCAACAATTTTAGAATTTGCAGCATTCCGGAAGCCACCCCACCTAGAGACACGATTTGCAGAATACATTACTACGCACTCAAAGAGGAAATTATGCTGAAAGCTAGAGATCAAAAATTCATTGACTTTAACGGGGCTAAGTCTTCCCTCTTTCCAGACTCCTTTCGACACACCCTATGCCAACGTTCTGCACTGAAACTGTTGCTTGCTCCCCTTCAAGAATACAGAAATCCCTACTGCTGGGGCTTCCAGTTTGCCCTCCAAGTTCGACTTAAAGATGGACTACACACTCTCCCCTGATGACTTCCCATCTTTCCTGCAGTCCCTGGACCTACCCTCTCTTCGTCTCCCAGGCTGGTTGTTGCTCCTCTCTGATGCCAGCCCAAGCGACACCAGGGAAACAAAGTGGGTAACCGACGATAGCTGATGCTAGAGCGCACCTCGACCTCAACGGCCCCATCGCAGATGCAGATCTGCACCTGACCGGGACTTCCTAGCCTGAGATGCTACTCACCAGGAGACCATCTTACATCTTTATGTGTTCTCCCATTTATAATGTTTCTTAACTCCTCATATTTCGGGCATAATTTATATGCCTTTTGATTTTCTCTTTTCACCTGACACCTTCTCCTTGTCTCCCACGCTCCCACATAGGTGGTCATTCCCAGTGACCCACCTTGAAACTTGTGCTCTTCATTCATAGCCGCCACCGAGGGCAGCTGCCCCTCTACTTCTACTACCCCTTAAATACCTGTCTCTATCTCTCTTTTCATTACCCCTTATTCCCTACCTTCTCCAACTTTTTAGCCTCGCACATGTCCATGCTTAAAAACCATTACTACCCCTTATGTTCACACAGCAGCAATACCCTGGGGAAAACCAAGGGTGTAGCTACATTCTTCCATAAAATCCTACCGGTGAAAGTATTAGACTCAATGTCAGACGTACCCCCGACATAGATACAGTCTTCCATGAGTATTATGAGAACCTCTATAAGCTAAACTGTGCCATAGCTATACAATACAGATGCAAAAATATATGCTAAATTAATAGCCAACAGACTTAGTCACCATATGGGAGATTGGATACATTCTGACCAAGTGGGTTTCATTGCTCAGAGGGAGGTCTGGGATAATACTCTAAAGGCCTTCTCCGCTATCCACCATGCACAACGTTCTCAGATCCCTATGATGCTGCTCTCTCTGGACACTGAGAAGTCTTTCGACAGAGTGGAATGGAAATTCCTTGAAGCCTTATACTCATTTCCCCAGGCTCAAAATCAAGTTAACGGTACCCTCTCCCCCCCCCACCATTCATAATGGCACCCACCAAGGTTGCACCCTCTCCTTTATGCCCTGGTAATGGAGCATCTGTTAGTAGCCATCAGACATAATCCAGATATCCAGGGCTTGAGAGCAGGGACCTTACATCTTAAAATATCAGTGTTTGCAGACGATGTCTTGCTCTTTCTCACACAACTATTGACTACACTCCCCTCCCTTCTCCATGAGATCGCAACATATAGCTACTTCAGCAATTACAAAATCAATCTTTCTAAAGGTACCAACTTCCTTAGTCCACTTACTTCTATCTGCCTTCCCATTCACATGGTCACCTAAGGCTATTAAATACTTGGGTGTAAATCTCTGATAGTCCTCCCTAAAGAATTTTTCACCTTGCTTCAGAGAATATTGTCTAAGTTTATCTGAGCCTCAAAGTCTCCTGCAATACTACATGACTGCGGTCACTATGTGACTCTTGTATTGGCACCACTCCACTTGCTCCAAACTCTGGGTTGCCCTAGAGGGGACTCTGAGCCCAAGCCCTCTTGAAGCTCTCCCAGGGCTACCTAAATGCCACTGGTCAGGTAGTGCTACCCTGGATCTTCGATACATCACGCGAGTTCTTGGCACGTGTAAAATGCACCGCATTATTGCTCGTTTATTCCTAAATGATGCCCCATTGACTCCTGTCTCGGGGAACCCAGACTTCGTGGCTGCTCTCCACTCTTCCTCTCTCTCCCATTATCCCAGCCACCCGCCACTTCCATCAAGTTCTAGCCCTGTCCTCCCTTCTCCCCTACTCAGAACTGGTACCCCCAGAATCCAGAGACCTTAGCTTACACTGGCAATATGTCCAATTACACTATCTATACATGTTCCTGAAAAGGTTGCACAACATTTACAGATCTCTTACACCATTTGAACCCCTTTGTACCTCTTCTTCAATAGCACTCCTACCTATTTCACTCATCTATAATCTGTTCTGTGATTCCACAGGCGACCAGTTACCGGTGTACACGGCTGCTTGGAAGAGAGAGCTAGGGTTTCTTTTCCACTGGATATGTAGAACTCTGCTTTCCAACTTTGCCATAAATTCAACATTTCATGCAAGGGTCTGGAAATTAATTATATAATCATCTCCTGTTGGTACAGAGTTCCTTTTGTACTGCATGAGATCTTACCTTCTACCTCGGACCGAGGTAGATGACCGAGGAGATGCAATGCAAACTGGGGTACGATGCTACACATCTGGTGGAACAGCGCTTTTATCCACTCTTTCTGGCTTGGAGTGCACAACCTCATCAAGGCAATCACTGGAATGGCACTGGAGGATGACCCCGCTCCACTCCTGCTCTCTATCTTTCCTTGTAATATCCAGAACCATGTACGCAAAATGATTGGATTCTTGTTGGTGGCAGTGAGATCCCTCATACCTAGGATGTGAAAGTCTACCTCCCCCCACCTCTATGGAGGTTTGGCTACAGGAGGTTCCACATACAGTGGGGAAAAAAGTATTTAGTCAGCCACCAATTGTGCAAGTTCTCAACTTAAAAAGATGAGAGAGGCCTGTAATTGACATCATAGGTAGACCTCAACTATGAGAGACAAAATGAGAAAACATATCTAGAAAATCACATTGTCTGATTTTTTAAGAATTTATTTGCAAATTATGGTGGAAAAATAAGTATTTCTGGCTCTCACAGACCTATAACTTCTTCAAGAGGCTCCTCTGTCTTCCACTCATTACCTGTAGTAATGGCACCTTTTTGAAATTGTTATCAGTATACACCCGTCCACAACCTCAAACAGTCACACTCCAAACTCCACTATGGTGAAGACCAAAGAGCTGTGGAAGGACACCAGAAACAAAATTGTAGACCTGCACCAAGCTGGGAAGCCTGAATCTGCAATAGGCGAGCAGCTTGGTGTGAAGAAATCAACTGTGGGAGCAATAATTAGAAAATGGAAGACATACAAGACCACTGATAATCTCCCTCGATCAGGGTCTCCACGCAAGATCTCACCTCGTGGGGTCAAAATGATCACAAGAACGGTGAGCAAAAATCCCAGAACCACACGGGGGAACCTAGGGAATGACCTGCAGAAAGCTGGGACTAACGTAACAAAGGCTACCGTCAGTAACACACTATGTTGTCAGAGACTCAGATCCTGCAGTGCCAGACGTGTCCCCGTGCTTAAGCCAGAACATATCCGGGCCCGTCTGAAGTTTGCTAGAGAGTATTTGGATGCTCCAGAAGAGTATTGGGAGAATGTCATATGGTCAGATGAAACCAAAGTAGAACTGTTTGTTAGAAACCCAACTCTTGGTGTTTCGAGGAGAGTGAATGCTGAGTTGCATCCAAAGAACACCATACCTATTGTGAAGCATGCCGGTGGCAACATCATTCTTTGGGGCTGTTTCTCTGCAAAGGGACCAGGACGACTGATCCGTGTACATGAAAGAATGAATGGGGTCATGTATCGTGAGATTTTGAGTGCAAACCTCCTTCCATCAGCAAGGGCATTGAAGATGAAATGTGGCTGGGTCTTTCAGCATGACAATGATCCCAAGCACACCGCCAGGGCAACGAAGTAGTGGCTTCGTAAGAAGCATTTCTAGGTCCTGGAGTGGCCTAGCCACTCTCCAGATCTCAACCCCATAGAAAACCTTTGTAGGGAGTTGAAAGTCCATGTTGCCCCAAAACATCACTTCTCTAGAGGAGATCTGCATGGCCAACATACCAGCAACAGTGTGTGCCAACCTTGTGAAGACTTACAGAAAACATTTGACCTCTGTCATTGCCAACAAAGGATATATAACAAAGTATTGAGATGAACTTTTGTTGTTGACCAAATACTTATTTTCCACCATAATTTGCAAATAAATTCTTTAAAAACCAGACAATGTGATTTTCTGGATTTGTTTTCTCATTTTGTCTCTCATAGTTGAGGTCTACCTATGATGTCAATTACAGGCCTCTCTCATCTTTTTAAGTGGGAGAACTTGCACAATTGGTGGCTGACTAAATACTTTTTTCCCCACTGTATCTGCCATATGGAAGACCTACTGGCTGAACTCAAACAAAATGACAGCTTGCATCAGAAAGCATGGCTCCTCTGGAACACCTTTTACTCATCTTCTGACTTTCAGTCTATATTCTCTACCTCCCCACCCTAACTCTCCTTCTCCCACTACACTGTTCTGCCCTCCAATCTTTACTCCCTATGTTTGTCTCCCTCTTCCACCCTACTCTCTATTCCCTATCCTTAATATGCCTACCACATGCTCCTGCCTGTCTGGAACTACCGAGACCCTTTTACCAATAAGTTTCAATTAGCCTTAACGTTTTGTGTAACTCTGCTGCGACAGAGTCAAATGTTACCCTCATCCCCACTTATCACAATCTCCTGCTCCCAAGTGCATTTCCCCTTCTGCCCCCTCTTCCTTTGATCCTCTCTCCTTCCAATATTGTTCTATAGATTTTACAACTTTGTGTATTGTTCTGTTTCACTTATTGTAAACTCATTAAAAATTCAATGAAGAAAAAATTAGCTATTCTGATCTGGGGAAAATGGATCAAAATAGGTCCCTGCATAAAAGAAATGTGTATTTGGCCCTAATGAATTCAATGGGACCATATAAAGTCTGAGTGTAGTCCACCAGACCAAGACTGTTCAATGGCTACAATACTTGGATGACAGTTGTTTGAGTGGAGCATAAGGTAGGAAACAGTAGTAATAATAAACTGTTGATTTCTCCTGACTACTAAGTCCATCAATTCTTCTATTTTACATTTCAAGGATTGGCTTTCATTATCATGCAATATCGGATACAGGTTAGATTTACCCTGTATTTCTTATATAGCAAGTTTACACAGTTATGATGACTGCCATTTGTATCCACTCAATTGCTACTTGCTTTCATGGAAGTATAAAGAAAGTGAAAAAAAAAAAACTACCTTCTAGTACCCTTGACAAATTGCTGATTTAGCAAGGGAACGTTGCCATTGGCAGCTTGTTTTCCCTGCAGTGAGACCTATATGGGAAATGTACTGAAATGTACTGCCCAATGTGTGGCCATCCAAATGATTGGCAATCCATGTAACACATTAAAGGGAATCTATCATTAAAAAAAACACTTTTAAAATAATGGCATGTTGGAATCTTGGTCTTCTCTGTATCTTCTTTCTTCTACTTCCTCTGACGCAGTGCTGGACCGCCGCCATTTTCTGGTGGTCTTTCGCATGAGGCGCAGTACGGACCACCAGAAAATGGCGGCCCGTCATGCGCAGTCACTGCCGTCCAGCGCTGCGTCAGAGAAAGTAGAAGGGAAGACCAAGATGGGAGTCACCACAACAGACTAATGGGCGGTGACAAGCGATGAAGCGATGGGTGCTCGCTGCCACGGAGGAACGCCCCGGGTGCTCTGTGAGGATCATTTCCATAATTGAAGAAATGGATTTTTACAGAAATGGCTGGGAGAAGACAACAATGAAAGGTAGGAGAAGAATGGCCTTTTTAAAGGCCATTCCAACATGCTATTAGCTTAAAAGTATTTTTTTTTTTTAATGATAGACTCCCTTTAAAGGGCCAGGTCTACAATGATGAGTATATTCTATCCTCTGGCTCATACCCACATAGGTAATATAAGGACTTGTCAAGATGAGAAAACCCTTTAAAATGCTTAACCATTATGTGTCTATGGCGTATTATGGTCAATATATATGCAGTAAAAATTTTCATATAATATCACGATTCATTTATTTTTATTCTCTTATTTTTATTATTAGATAAGCCATCAATATAATATAACTTTGTAAAAATCATGACACTTTATCCTAATTAGTTTGCCTAAAGGTAATCAGCCATTAGAAAAACAGATACATTTAACCTGAAAAAACAAGAGTTCTTCTCATGTCAAGACGAGTCTGCATATCATTCATCCAGTTTCCCAAACCCATCACTTCTCCCACACAATGTCACGGTTAGGTGCATGGGAACCAGGTACAGTACTGTATAAAGTGACAGCTATAATTCATTTCTCCAACAGAATGATTTTACTGTTCTTAAGTTGTCTTACAGTTGTATTTACTGTATGCACAAAGACCAGCCTGAAGAATTGAAAATGGAGAGTATGGTAGAAACAGCCTGAGTTCACATTGTTTTAAATTGACCAGAAAACAATTAATAGTTTGCTACTTGCTCCTTTATATTTTTAATTCTTTGTATATAGTATAGTAGTAAGGAAGGTTTTAAAAGTTTTCCCACAACATGAAATATTTTATTAAGTTTTCATAGTAAAAGTAACATAGTTGAAACCAAAAGTAAAATAAATCAAGAATACGGTTGGGGAGAAGGAGAAAGGGTGCAGGAAAGCAACGTAAAGTGAAACAATGAGTGGAAAAGAGATATTAGGTCAGGGGGAAAGGGAGAGTGACAAGAGGCTCTGATGCAGCAGAGCTATACAACAAGAAAGCAACCTAAACTCAAACACATATCTAAGAGCAGGAAAAGAGGATCACCCCTCAATCACTGGCATATGGACAGGTAGTTAATTAAAAAAATAACAGGGAAAGAATCATAGCAGAGGTGAAGGAATGGAGGTTTAGAAGAAAGGGATGGAGGTCGACGGGGAGAAGAAGAAGAAGAAGGAGACGGATCTAAGGAAAAGAAGTAGGGAAGGCAGATTGGAAGGCGGCAGTGTAGTAAAAAGTGTTCCAAAGCCAAACTTATTGGTGTGAACTGTCATCCTCTTAAAGTTCAGTTTTCTCCATACCCCATATGTATAGAACCTCCTGCAACCAAGACATCAGGGAGGGAGGGGAGATGGACTTCCATAACCTAAGTATGACAGATCTGGCCGCTAGGTTGTCTTCCAGTTCAATTCTGGTAACCGTGCAATAACATCACGGACATCGTTTCAGAAGGGGTGCAATAGAGGGCATTTCCACCCAATGTGCAGCATCGTACCCTGATCTGAGTTGCATCTCCAACATCGATCCGAGATTGAAGGGTTAATCTCATGTAGCACAGATGGAACTCTGTACCAATGAGAGAGAATTTTAAAATTTGTTTCCTCAGCTTTACAACAGATAGAGAATTTGTGACAGGACTGAAAGGCAGAGAGCCACACATCCGGTGGAAAAGAGACCCCCAGATCTTGCTCCCAACCCACTGTGTATGCCAGTAGAGGGTCAGGCGATGAACCTGTGAACAGGCTGTATAAGAGATGAGGTGAGTCGGAACGGATGGGGAGAGACAAAGGCGTTCAAACAGTAATAGGGATTGGTGAAGGTTATGTGATTTTTTTAAGGAGGTGTAGAAATAATGAAGTTGCATGTATTGCCAGTGAAAGGTGAATTCTCCGGTATCTGTAGGAGCAGTTCAGTATAGGGGAGCAGGGAAGAGAGAACTTGGTGAAATCTAAGGGGAGGATGTTTGGGAGAATGGGAGAGCTGCTGGAAAGCCTGGGTTGCCCGAGATCAGAGTCATTGGCCTGTTGTTTGTAAACAGACGTCTAACAGTGTTGTGTGTTTTACACGTGCCTAGAACTTGGCGTGCGATGTAGAGAAGATCGTAAGTGGCTTTGTCCGACGAGTGGTATTTATAAAGCCATGGAAGAACGGTGAGAGGAAGACAACATAGAGTCTTCTCTAGGGCGACCCAGAGTTTAGAGTGGGTGGAGTGATGCCAGTTCAGAATGCGTGCAATGACCGCAGCCAAGTAATAGGCAGCCAGTCCCCCTCTTTGTTTGGACCTAATAATGTCCTATTTAGCAATTCTGGGGGGTTTAGAGGCCCAAATGAATTTCGACTGTGGATAAGAACTCTTTGGGTAGGACAATGGGGATCATTTGAAAGGGATAGAGGAGTCTTAAGAGGATATTCATTTTCAATAGATTTATATATTATAGTATATAAATTAAATAGTAAAGTTCTAGTTTTGATCCATAATGAAATTGTCTGTAGAATACAATTATATTAAACATGGATATTCTGGTCATGATATATGTATGATATAATACTTACTGGTCATCAACTATTCCACAAAAGAATACATTTTGCAAATGCCACTTGTATACATAGCACCCCCTTTGCCTCTAGTGCTGAGGGCTATATCCATCTTCCCTTCTTTTGGGGGATGAAGAGGAAGTGCTTGAATATGAATCACCAATCTGTCATTAGTAATGTGGGTGACACCTGGATATTGCAAAGAAGTGTAATGAATGGCTATGTCACTTGTGTCCTATGGTATCAGTTGCTAAGCAGCAGGCTAAAATGTGACGTGTTTTGCAAAATAGCTTGAACAAAACAATATTCACTGTGCAGTAGAAAAGGTTTTTTTTTTCTAAAAATTTTCTTTAATGGAGATTGGCAAGCTTTACAAAAATGTATGCCTCACTGGCAAATAATATACTTTGTCATATCATTGTTCACATCTTCATTGTGCATACAATATGTGGTTATCCATATGGATTCTCCAATCACTACATGTTTAATAGCAATATCTGCTATTTTTAACATCCAGACAATGATCTCCAATCTGTCATAAAAAAATTTCTGTCCCAAAGATTCCTCTTAACAAATGTATTGTTGATTGACATTGACCCTCAGCAATGTATTTACTACTTATGTAGCAATGAAGCACAGCCACAGTATTATTTTTAGCAAAAGGTCCTTTTTTTACGTTACTTGTGAATAGTGCTCCAGACCTGAGGAAAAGATTTATTGATTAAACAGGCTTCCGTTGGCACTGTTTGATGGAACAAGGCTGAGATACTCTGTTTCAATGAGTCTGTGTGTTAGATTCCTCAATTTCACACATGCTTACTTCTGAGTGAGTTTCAAATAAAGGGATTAAGGCAAGAGGAAGTGCAGGGGAAATGGGATGTTAGACACCTTGTTAAACGTGCTGTCAGGGTTTGTGGAGCGTTCATTCTAACTCTATTCCATTCTACATAGCAGCCAAGACATTACTTTATAATTCAGGAAAGGACTTTCCAATCTTTTAACAGGTGAAACATATTTACATGACTTAACTGCAGTGTTGTACTTCTAAATAATGAAAATATTGACCTTTCTGTTGGATATTGTCAATAATCTGTATTACCAGATACCAAAGATGTGACTAAAGATTAGAGATATGTTGGCTTTTGTCAGGGATCCCAACAACCTCCAGCCACACACGCACATGTGACCCTGGATTTGACTTTAGAAGGAGGACTCCACTTCTGCACTCACTTGCTCACGTATTGCACTAGGTTACAAGGGAGTGAAGCAATCCCAACATTCATACAAATAGCTTGCCACTTGCCACCTGCCACTTACAGTAGACAAGACACTCACATCTGCATCCTCCAGCACCTCACAGTGAACCTCTAGCAATCTGGCAAAAAAAAAAAAAATAACAAAGCTAAGCATTATTTTCCCACTTCTGGATTGTGGAGATATCTTAGAGATAAGGACAATCTTATTAAATTTAAAGATTTTACATACACATAAAAATACATTGTTTACAGAAAAAAAAAGAAGTAATAATAAGGCATACACCAAAGCAAAACAGTATGCCATATAAAAAGATATATAAAATATATAATAAGATATATATAAAAACAGATCTCTTACTGACATAGCTGGCTGCCAAGGTAGTTTTTCCTTTGTTCCATAAACAGAGTTTTCTATCTATCTATCTACAGTTGAATTAATATTCTAGACCTATTTAGTTACCTGTAACCTGGGATCAGGGAGTTATTTTCCTCTCAAAGTATTATTGCTAGAGGAGAATACAATGATTCAAAGAGATGCCATACAGTGGCACAAGAGCCTATAGAACAAAAAAATAGAGACTCTATTGTTGCCAATACAGGGTCCATACGTAAATCTTAATAAGGGCTCTGTTGATATTTGGTTTTGAATGGCATACATGACATAGTGCTGGATCACCTTTAAGAGTGCAATATGTACGTGGTGTTAGAATGTGAACAAAGCCTAATTTAGAAAGGACAGTGAAACTGATGTTTTACTTCACTAATTTCCTGAGAAGAAAAATACAGGCATTCATACCTACTGCGGTGACCAGATGGAAGGTAACGCTGCAGTTGGGATTGCGGGGTGCAAACAGCGCAGACTTGTCACGGTCTCTGGGCACGAGGGTGCAGCGCTGGTGCTGTCCCACGTTACCACCACTGGTACCAGTGATGAGGGGGCTGCACAAATGTTGGTGGTGATTGTTCCCCCGGGGCGCTTCCCCTATACTGTGCCGACTGGTGGTGTTTGGGGTGCCCTGATGTTGTCGGTGCAGAGTCAGACACAGAAACGGTTGTAAAGTTGAACTTTTACTTCCATGGGTGTGGAGGCACAAATGCTTAAACAGTTTCTTCAATACAAAACAACGGGGTACGCCTGGTGACACAGCAAAGTCCTGGGGTGCAGGGTAGACTTGATGAAAGGTGTTCCTAGCCACTTATACTTAAGTGTTACAGCCCTAAGGTGCGTCTGGGTTCCTATTTGGCTCATAGGAGGATGCCCACCATGATACTAGTACATAATATTCCCCACTCACGTTATGTGGTCCTGATAGCTCAGAGTTTCGGGGTGCAATAGTCAGGGTGGCAGGATATTCCACAGGTCTGGCCTTGGCCCCTGGATCCTGTGATACTTGCTATGGAGCACGTGTTCCAGAATGTTCTCTCCACAGTCTTAGGATGACAAGATAATGATGCTTGACTTCCTTCAGGGTGATGGCTAGGCAGACAGGGGACAGGATCTTCTGAATAGCTGGAGTATGTCAGCTCTCCAACCTTCCTGGGCCTGTCTAGGACTTGAGATTCCTGCACTAAACTCACTGCTTTCTTCACAGGACATCACACTTATCTCCTCACCTCCTCCTCCTAACACTCCACACTTCTAACTCCTCACACGCAGGACCTTCCTGCAGGGGTGTTACCATGGGGACCCAGTGATCAGCTGACTCCTCCCCTTTTCCCAGGCGATGTCCTCCCATTGGACATTTGGTTACTATTCAATCCTATGGGAGGTGTAATGCATGTGTGAGGCTCACTAGGTGGCGCTGTGTTGTGTGAGACTCAGGACCCCCTGCTATGTCACCCAGGCTATGAAGCAACAGGAAATAATACAATGCACAGAGATCACCCTCAGCCCAGCCATAGCCAACTCTGGGATGCCACATACTCCCCCTCTTTCACTGAGCCGACCTCGGCGACGGGCTGGGGTGAAGGTGAGAAATGTAACATAACGTTAATAAATACGAATAAAGTGCAAATGTCACTAACAGTTTAGAAAAATATAATACTTAGAAACTTGAGGTAAGACCTCCCGGCATAGTCCTGGAATGTCCATGAGAAGTCTGAAGGGTAACGGAGAGATAATTAAACTCAGACTTATGGAACCTTTTGGCGGTACCATCAGACAGTCCATATAGAAACAACAGTAGTGCAAATGGGTCCAGAGGCTCTCTGGCACAAATTTTGTGAGTGTCCATTATCATGAGAGTCTCTCTGAGAAACAATAAACAGTCCTTTCTGTAAGGAAGAGTAGGCACTCTAGCACCAATATCCATACCGCAATGGGGTAACAGAACTTCCTTGGCTCGGTGAGCCAGGCACTATGGCTTGGATTGTTGCATATAAATGTAAATACTATATTACATGGCAAGATATTATATATATACTGTATATACACACAGGCAAAACATTAATGTAATCAGAGCAGGAATAACATATATACAGAAGCAGAGACAGTTAACCTCTTTTACCCAAGGACAGCCATGGCATCACTATAGCGTGTTGGAGGTATGCCTTTTGTGGTACGCTCAGAACGCCTAAGTGGAACGAGATTTGAATCAGGAACAGAGTCACTGAAATCAATTAAATCATCTGTCGAAGGGTTCTCTTGCACTAGAGCAATTGGTGGGTAACAGCTAAATGGTAGTAGTTTAGGCGCCCACATAAGCTCAGTTAACGTTGGGGGTCTCTCTTTCGCTTCAGAAGGTGACAAGATCTCTGTACTCGTTGTCTCAGCTGGGGGCACCTCTGTGGGTAGTCCTTCTTTAAGGCACAGCTTCAGACGGTTTTGGTGTACTACTTGGGGCTGTCTCCCAGGTTTAGAGATCTCATACACGTCGGATTCAGGATATGGTATGGAGATGACACTGTATGGTTCTTTCTCCCAGAATGGATCCAATTTCCCATTCCGATGGTTATTCCTTAACCATACACGGTCGCCAACTTTCAGGGGCGCTGCATGGGCGTGATGATTGTAATCCTCCTGTTGTCTCCTACGAACCTCATCCATGCGCGTTTCAACTATCTCTTTAGCTTCCTCCATACGTCGGCGGTGTTCAACAACCCAGTCTGTTATGGGTAGTGGATTGATGGTGTCAGGGACCTTCACACCAAGGGTTAAGTCTGAAGGAATTTGACCTTGTCTTCCAAACATTAGATAAAATGGTGCGTATCCCGTAGATGTTTGGGGTGTGTTGTTGTAAATATAGGCCAAGTCCTTGATACGCTCAGGCCACTCAACACCAGGTGTAACTGCGGCTGTTCTTAGCATGCCGATGATCACTTGATTTGCCTTCTCGCACATACCATTCCCTTGAGGGTGATACGCTGTGGTTCGCAACTTCTTGCAGTCTTGGAACTGACACAGCTCACGGAACAATTGGGATTCAAACGCCAATCCACGGTCGGTGAGGATATGCTCAGGACAACCGTAATGGCGGACAAACTCTGCGTAGAAGGTCTCAGCCGTAGTTCTTGCTGTAAGATCTCTGACAGGCACGATGACAAGGAACTTGGAGTAATGATCCACCATTGTCAGAGCGTAGCTGTAGCCGTAACGTGTGGGACCCAACTTCACATGGTCCAGAGCAACAATTTCACACGGCTTTTGAGTCTTAATTGGATGTAGAGGGGCCTTCTGATCTCTTCGACCTTCCTTGGTGATACTACAGGGGGGACACTCTCGGCACCAACTCTCAATGTCACTCCTCATCCCAACCCAATAGAAGCGACGACGGATGGTAGCTTCGGTCTTTTGTACCCCGAAGTGACCGGATCTGTCATGATACGCCTCAAGTATCATCTGTGCGTCCCTTCTTGGTACGAGGATCTGATGAAGCCTTTCACCTGTGACAGGATCAAGAGTGTTTCTAAGTAGAAGGCCTCGTTGGACAAACAGGCGCTTCCTCTGTCGCCAAAGGCGTTTTAATTCCACGTCATGAAGACCTCTCTTTACACGGGTTGGTATTCTTCCTGTAAGCAGGAAATCTGACAATTCTCCTAAAACTCTGCTCTCTTCTTGGAACGTTTTCCACAGAGATGGCTCCTGGAGGGATTCGGCAGCTGTTTTCGCCAGAGATTCTCCTTCTACAGCGACACCAATAGCAACCTGTTGGGCAAACTTGTTGTAGAATGGTGGCATCTCCACCTCTTCCCAGATGTCTTCTCGGGGTGGTTCTTCTCCCACAGGCAACCTTGAGAGTGCATCAGCGTTAGCGTTGGACTTGCCACTGCGATACTTGACAGAGAACTTGTAATTCGCGAGTCTTGAGGCCCACCGTTGTTCAAGGGCTCCCAGTCGAGCAGTGTCCAGATGCGCCAACGGATTGTTATCTGTGTACACGGTAAAGGGTGTGGCAGCCAGGTAGTCTTTAAACTTCTCTGTCACGGCCCAGACAAGCGCCAGAAGTTCGAGTTTAAAAGAACTATAGTTCTGGTCGTTCTTCTCCGCGCCTCTCAGACTCCTGCTGGCGTAGGCGATGACTCGCTCTTTGTTGTCCTGAACCTGGGACAACACTGCACCCAAACCTTGGTGACTTGCATCTGTGTACAAGCGGAATGGCTGACTGTAGTCGGGATAGGCTAGAATTGGTGGTTGCGTCAGAAGTGCTTTAAGCGCTTGAAAGGCTTCCTCTTGACGCGCTGTCCAGTCTACCGGAAGCTTTCGGTTGTAGTTTTCTCTGGGACAACCGCGCAACAACTCGTTCAGAGGCTCGGCTACTTGGGCGAAGTGTGGTATGAAACGCTGGTAGTAACCTGCGAATCCAAGGAAGCTTCGGACTTCTTTGACGGTAGTTGGTCTTCGCCAGTTCTGGACTGCAGTGATCTTTTCAGGATCAGGTTGGACGCCTTGTGCGCTCACGACATGCCCAAGGTAGTGAACTTGGGGTTTCAACAGGTAGCAGTTGGAGGGCTTCATCTTTAGGCCGTGCTGTATAAGTACCTTGAATACCTCGGACAGGTGACGAAGGTGTTCTTGGTATGTCCGGGAGAATACAATAACATTGTCCAGGTACAGTAGCACACTCTGGAAATTCTCATGGCCGAGGCACCTCTCCATAAGCCATTGGAATGTGGCTGGGGCATTACATAGCCCAAATGGCATACTATTGAATTCAAAGAGTCCCATCGGGGTCGTAAACGCAGTCTTTTCACGATCTTCAGGCGCCATAGGGACTTGCCAGTATCCACTGGTTAAGTCCAGGGTCGAGAAACAGGTAGCTGATCCCAAAGCCGTTAGAGATTCCTCAATCCGCGGCAATGGGTATGCGTCCTTGTGCGTGACGTTGTTGAGTTTATGATAGTCCACACAAAATCGTAGGGTTTCGTCTTTCTTCTTGACAAGGACTAGCGGGGCTGCCCAGGGGCTGTTACTCTCCCGGATGACATCAGCATCTCGCATCTCTTGGATCAACTTTTTCACCGGTTGGTACATCGCGGGTGGTATTGGACGGTGACGATCCTTGATTGGATGGTGGTCGCCAGTCAGAATGCGATGTTGTATGGTCGTGGTCTTACCAAAGTCCAATGGGTGTTTGCTGAATGCCTGTTGGTAACGCTTGGCCACATTGCGAACCCCATTGATGTGCTCTATAGGGGTATTGGCGTCTCCCACGTTCAATTCATCCCACCAGGACTTCGTGGCTCCATTCTGAATGTTCTCAGCAGCTTGGGTGGAACGCTGTGTGGCGGTAGAATCACCAGAGAGAATGTCTTCTGGTGCTAACCGGTGTAGCAGGGCCACAGAGTGGAACTTGTGGAGGTTCACGGGAGCATCGCCCAAGTTGACTAAGCGGACAGGAACACGTCCATTGGAAACTGTGACAAGGCTGCGGGCAGCCATGACAAGTGGTTGGCCATCTACCTGTATGGGTTGTAGCAAGGCCTCGTAGTCCTGATTTTCTATGCCTGGACGGGCACGGCACCACACCATAGTTTCTGTTCCAGGCTGTAGGGTTACTGGACGGGTATCTTGGATCCGAACTCGACCAATTTCACCTTGTTTGTTGGCGAACTTGTGCTGGGCATTGAGTACACGAATGGCCCGCTGAATGGACTGCTGGTCACTGGGAGAAGCTATAAGGAGAGAGGCATGCAAGGCATCCAACACTTCTGCAAAGCAATGGCGTAAAACATTCATGCCTAATATTACAACTGCAAACCTATCATCCTCTACATCAGTGACAATTACACCGTGTCTAGGCAGTTTCAAGTCCCCAATCTGGATAGTGGGTTCCCAATAACCCTGCTGTGGTATGGGCTGTCCATTGCTGGCACACAGATTTATCCATGTGTCAGGTGTTCTATTCAACACACCTAAGTCCCAATGTTCAAGGAACACCTGCTTGCGCAGGGTTGTTACCTGAGATCCAGTGTCCACCAACGCTGTCAGAGGGACGCCGTTCACCCGGATTGTGATGTGTGGGCAGGCTGAGACGAAGCGTGACAATGGCACTGAAGATTCACCTGGGCCCTTCTTCTTTCCTCCCGAGGGGCGGCCCGCTGCCTCGGGGGTGGCCCGTTTAACTGAAAACACTGAGGCCTGGTGTGTCCATATCTATGGCAATAGGTACAGTATGGCCTCTCACTCTGCGGAGGTTTCACTGAAGACGGATGTCTGGGTGGCGACTCAGGTGAGATGTTGAGACTTCGCAAAGGATCACTGGACGATGAAGACGGCTGGGTCAAACGATCTAGACGGACGGTGATCTGTTCCATGGCACGGGTCAGATGATCCACTCGGGCCAGAAGGTCATCTCTGGAGTCTGCTGGTGTAGTCTGCGCAGTTTGGGCGGCAGGTGAGGCACCCAGAGGTAGTGGCAGGACAACTGGAGCAATGCTTGTTGAGGGTCCAGGTGAGGGAGCACAGATGACTGGGCTTGGCTGGGGCTGCTCCTGTCCCAAGACCTGGATGGCAAGGGCCTTGAAGTCAGCAAACGTGATGCTGGGATGTTGTGCAGCAAGCATTCGCAACTGACTCTGGAGCAATGTGGTACCCGCCCCTTCTATGAAGCGGTCAAGCAAGATTTTATCAGAGTCCACATTTTCACGTGGATCCACTTGCACCACAGCTCTCAACGCCTCTTGGAGGGATAAAGCATAGTCCCGCAGGGTCTCACCAGGTAGTTGTCGTCTGGAAAAGAAGCGCATCTTTACCTCGGAGACAGATCGCACGTCAAAGTTCACCTGGAGTTTGTCCAGAATTTGCCCAGGGGTTCTTTTGTCAGAGGCAGGCCAGGATTTGACCTCCCTAGCTGCAGCACCCTCAAGCTGGCCCAGCAGGATCTGTATCTGCTGTTCTGTATTCAGAGGATAGAACTGGAAGAGAGACAGCATCTTCTCACGAAAGTCCCTGAGGGTATGCGCCTCCCCTTTGTAGCACGGCAGCCATGGTGCGCCAGGGTAAAATGGCATGGAGAATGGTAGGCTGCTCGCCATGGTCACTGCTGGATCACTAGAAGCAGATGGCACAATGTCACTTTGCTCAGTCATGTTGTTTGCAGGTATGACTGAAATTAGGTCGCCGTTTCTTTAAGAAACTCAACTGCTTGCTGGCAGGGAATGGAGACTACAACTTGGAATGCTGTCCCTTTAAGAATGCTGTAGCTATTAACAGAGTCACTATGATGCAGGCTGACGGTGTGCTCCCCCTCTTTAATGGTGGCACTCCCCACGGACACGGTACACGGAAAACACTCGCTGGGGCCGTGGGAGGACTGAAGACAAGGACAGGGAGGCACAGTACTCACTGACAGCAACTGCAGCGTGGACCAGAGATCAGCGGTGCACAGCAGGGACGGTGATGCGGCACCGGAGAGTCAGAAATGGCGCTGGCACGTTCGCCTTTCACTTTCTTGTATGGGTGCGCTGGAGCATTGCGCTCAGCATTCTGGGCTCTCCTAAGATGGCGGCAGATGGGTCTCCTGGCCTCATGGGCAGTGCTAAAAATCTCCCGCACTTTTGCAAGGTACAGTTAACCCTTTGTGGGCGTTCTTGCACAGCGATGTGGCGCAGCAAACAAGTCCTGGGCGTTTTAACTCTTCCAGGGCTGTAACACACTGAGAGGACAGTCTTTAGGGCTTGCTTCAGGGGTATAGGGCTCCCCCTCTTTGTGGCAAGCACTCTCAGGGAATAAACTTGATCTTAGCAAAGTCTACAATAAAGACCGATGCTCTGGAGACAATTTGGCGCACTTTTCGTGGCGACTTTCTCAAAATGGCACACACCCGTATCCTGTTCGTGACGCCAGTTTTTCTTGCGGTGACCAGATGGAAGGTAACGCTGCAGTTGGGATTGCGGGGTGCAAACAGCGCAGACTTGTCACGGTCTCTGGGCACGAGGGCGCAGCGCTGGTGCTGTCCCACGTTACCACCACTGGTACCGGTGATGAGGGGGCTGCACAAATGTTGGTGGTGATTGTTCCCCCGGGGCGCTTCCCCTATACTGTGCCGACTGGTGGTGTTTGGGGTGCCCTGATGTTGTCGGTGCAGAGTCAGACACAGAAACGGTTGTAAAGTTGAACTTTTACTTCCATGGGTGTGGAGGCACAAATGCTTAAACAGTTTCTTCAATACAAAACAACGGGGTACGCCTGGTGACACAGCAAAGTCCTGGGGTGCAGGGTAGACTTGATGAAAGGTGTTCCTAGCCCATTATACTTCAGTGTTACAGCCCTAAGGTGCGTCTGGGTTCCTATTTGGCTCATAGGAGGATGCCCATCATGATACTAGTACATAATATTCCCCACTCACGTTATGTGGTCCTGATAGCTTAGAGTTTCGGGGTGCAATAGTCAGGGTGGCAGGATATTCCACAGGTCTGGCCTTGGCCCCTGGATCCTGTGATACTTGCTATGGAGCACGTGTTCCAGAATGTTCTCTCCACAGTCTCAGGCTGACAAGATAATGATGCTTGACTTCCTTCAGGGCAATGGCTAGGCAGACAGGGGACAGGATCTTCTGAATAGCTGGAGTATGTCAGCTCTCCAACCTTCCTGGGCCTGTCTAGGACTTGAGATTCCTGCACTAAACTCACTGCTTTCTTCACAGGACATCACACTTATCTCCTCACCTCCTCCTCCTAACTCTCCACACTTCTAACTCCTCACATGCAGGACCTTCCTGCAGGGGTGTTACCATGGGGACCCAGTGATCAGCTGACTCCTCCCCTTTTCCCAGGCGATGTCCTCCCATTGGACATTTGGTTACTATTCAATCCTATGGGAGGTGTAATGCATGTGTGAGGCTCACTAGGTGGCGCTGTGTTGTGTGAGACTCAGGACCCCCTGCTATGTCACACAGGCTATGAAGCAACAGGAAATAATACAATGTACAGAGATCACCCTCAGCCCAGCCATAGCCAGCTCTGGGATGCCACACTACTGTTAATTTAATTTTTTAATTAATTCGTTTGACTGCACCAAAGAAAATCCATTAAAAATATTTAATGCTTATATTATACTAAAACTTGTCATTCTTTACTCAATTTATGTCACAAATTGTGTTTTTTGTGGCTTTCTTATGGCAGAAATCTGGCAAAGAATGCATAATAAATATGCCTCATTCTGTTCAATTAGTTTCAAGAAGAAAACACAAAAAAATGTGGACACCATATGTATGTGATATGCGGCCATGTGAATAAGGACTAAGTCATACAGCAGTTAAAAACCATACAACCTTTTTACAAGCTCCAACGTGTTTCTGCCGCAACCCAGATGGAAGAGACTGAAGGATGGGAGTTGTAGTGGCTGAGGATGTGCCACCTAGGCCGAGCACACTCACCAACCATTCCAGTCCCACTCCTGGGCCGGACAGAGTCAAGCGGGTCCTGCAGCACTACCGTATGGTGGTGGTAGTAGTTCTTTCCCCCAGGGTGCTTTCAGTTGGAGAGGGGACCTCTCCTCTCTGAGCCGGTGTGATGGAAGTTGGAAGGGCTCTGGTGTTATAGCAGGCACGACTCAGGCAGCCAGTGGTAACAGTTGAACCAGGAACAGTTTTTATTAGAACAACTGGAAACAGGCAATGGCAGCTTCTGAATGGGGGTAGTAGTACAGTGTCCAATTTCCCCCAGCCTTGGTTCTAGAAGGGTGCCCAGGGATGTTACAGGCTCTATGAATAAGTCAACCAATTCTCCTCCTCTCATGCCTCTCCCAGCCAGGTATACTGAGGATGGAGTCACAGGGAGTCCTGATTGGGATCTGGTTACCTGAAGACTAGGCCCCAATGTGGAACTCCTGTCAGGGTCCTCTGCTGCTCCTACTGGCACAGCACCAAAAATGTCCAACAGCTTAGACAGCTTTTCTCCCTTGCTCAGGGCTGTCTCTGGATGAGCCTGGGGATGATGATATCCCTCCTGGGGCTGTGAAGGAGACCGTTAGGCCTCAGTCCAGAAGTTGGTGGCAGGACCACTCTGCACATCTTCTCCAGTTAACTGCATACACTTGACTGAAGACCAACTGTTGCTGGGGAGACTAGGTCTCTCTACATCCCCGCCCAGTGGCCTGTGATAGGCCAGGGCTGAACTAAGGCAAGGTTTGAACAATGCAGGGGTGGAAATACAGAGGATAGCTGCATAACAATCACATTTAACATAGAACATACGGGAGACTTATGGATATCCTACCTACTATTATCCATAAGGATCAAGTAGGCTCCATAAAGGGAAGGCAAGCATTAGATGGTACAAAACACTTTATTGATCTTGTAACTTTGGCCCACAGCTGTCGGATGCCTTCTCTGCTCCTAGCTTTGGATGCGGAGAAGGCGTTCGACTGTGTCCATTGTGGATATATGCAAGCAGTGTTGGCTTTCCCCCCTCTATTCGGGTTGCTATTATGGTGCTGTATACTGTTCCCTCTGCTAAAGTCTATTCTGTAGGAGTTTTGACTACCCCTTTCTATATTACTAATGGAACCCGTCAGGGATGCCCCTTACCTCCCCTGATTTTTGCACTGACTATGGAACCATTTGCCCAAAGAATTAAGCTCTTCTAATCTTTGGGGCATTGAGGTGGGCGCAACTGAGCATCGCATAGGGCTGTTTGCAGATGATATTATTATGTCACGCTCAAAGCCTGAACAATCACTTGCCACTGCGATGACCCTTATAAATGACTTTCATAATGTAAGTTATTACAAAATAAACACCTCAAAATGCCTGATTCTAAATATGCGCATTCCCATCCCTATACAACAACATCTTCTGCAATCCTTTCCCTTTCCTTGGGCAACAGGTTCAATACCCTATTTAGGCATACAATTGACTTACCCACCTTCACAACTTTGCAGAACTAACTACTAGAAACTCTTATTAACCATTCAAAAGGATATTACCTCTTACTCCAAAGTCCAGATCTCATGGCTAGGCAGGCTTTCTGCAGCAAAAATGTTCCTTGTTCCAAAGATACTATATTACTTTAGGAACCTCCCCATCAAAATTCCCAAACATTTTATTACAACCCTTCAACACTTATTAATGCACTTTATATGGGGACATAAAAGAGCCAGGATCCCAACATCAGTACTGCTTCTCCCCAAATCCAAAGGAGGGTTAGACTGTCCTAACTTACTGCATTATTACTACGCATCTATTTTGTAGCAATTAAAAGCTTGGTGGCACATGTCTGAGGGGAAACACTGGGTTGATATTGAGAAATACTCTTCGGGATTGCCTTCTCTAACGTTACTACTATGGCACTTCAGATTCCCATCGTCTACAGTTAAGGTTACACTGCCCACAATGCAAGCAGCGGTGGAGGTGTGGAGACTATGCCATCCTGGACTTAACGTCCTCCAGGTTAACCTAGCATGCGCCCCCTTGGAAACTCTTCCTTCCTTTATACCAGATCTAGATATCCAGAAATGGGTTAAGGGGATTTACTAGTTTTTGGTCAGTTATACCAGGACAAGGCTTTGCATTCCTTTGCCCATATTTGTGACCAATTCCAAATCCCTAAACATGACTTCTATAAATACTTGCAAATCCGCCACTTTTAGAAAGAGGTCACTTGCTCTAATGATCCCCCTAACTCTCCATTTGCCTTGCACTTTTGTAACTCTTTTAGAACAACTAAAAGGTATCTCTTATGCTTATAAAGCCATTAGTGATCACTCACCCCCAATACAACTTGGAGTTAGGTCTAAATGGGAGTCAGCTCTCTGTCAGACATTCACCTCCTTCTCTCCTTCTACCTGACCTTTTACCTTCTCCCCCCCTGTTCTCCCCTATCCTTCTAACACACTCTTCCCCTACTAACAAAATCGACTGGTGAACTATCTGTTTGCCTGAACGTAGGTACCATGTCCAAACTGATCCTCACCACATTAATTCACTGAGAGATCAACCATTGACCGAGAGATCACCATTCAACAAGAGATCGCAAGTCTTCATGATCCTCCGAAAACTGAACATGAATATTGCCTTTCTCCAGGAAACTAATTTCAAGGGAGACTGCATTCCACATTTCTCATAGAAGCAGTTATCATAATCCTCCCTCTGTGCGCACCCTTCCTCTGCTACAAAAGGTGTTTCCATATTGTTTCAATACACTGTTCACTTCCAGTGCTCACATCGATATGAAGACTCAGAAGGCAGAGCTCTCTTCCTTAAAGGCACCATAGCTGCCCAAAAATATACCTTGGCCAATATCTATGCTCCTAATCATCACTAGGGACCTTGGCTATTTGACATTCTACACACACTCCAGCTCTTTGCAGAGGGCCCTGTGATCCTGGCTAGTGATCTCAATCTCACCCTCAACCTGCTCCTAGACTCCTCAACAGGCTCTTCCCACATTGCTCAAAAAGCTGTCAGCAAATTGCAGCAAGAATTCCAAGACTTACGCCTAGTCGATATTTGGTGACTTCACAACTCTTCGGTGCGAGACTGCCCTTTCTTCTCCAACTCCAGGCCATCCTACCAATAACTGGACTACCTTTTTATGTCACAAGATTTGACCTCTTTCACCTCTAAGACTCGTATAGACACCATCACTGTCTCCGACTACACCCCGGTATGGTCTACCCTCACCTTGAAACAATTGCCAGCTAAAGACTGCCCCTGGAAACTAAACAAAACAATCCTTGATAGAGCAGAGATAGTTGACATCATCAGTTCACATCTCTAGACCTACTTTGACCTCAATGTCACCCTGATATACCTCATACTATGGCCTGGGAAGCCACAAGTCTTTCATACTCATTTCCTTCGTGACTAAGGTTAAGAGGGACTCACAACTTGAAATAGATCAACCTTCTCTCCAAAATAGCCTCCAATGAACAATGCTTGAAGAAATGTAGAAAAACAGGTCGACTTGCTCCATCTCAGGGAGAAACTGAAGAGCGTCAACACCCGTGCGGCTAAGCACTACCTTCATTTCCATCAACAGTTCTATGCCCATGGGGACAAGAGTGAGAAACTTATGACAGTGATGATTTGAAAATCGAAATCAAAATGTTTCATCACTTCTGTCAAAGATAAGTCTGGACGGTCACTCCAGTTCATCTCTGGTATTGCATCCGCTTTCCTCTCATTCTACTCAGATCTCTACAATTTGAACTCCTTTACACCTGAACCCCCCTTCCTTACCTGAAGTCTACATTGATTAAGGAGCTCCTTGGCTCCCTCAACTTGCCTAAGCTCTTGACTGAGCATACATCTAGGCTCACTTCTCCCATCTCCCTTGAGCAAATCACTGAGGTCATGAACAGCTTCCCAAAAGGGAACTGCCTAGGCCCTGATGGCTTTCCACTCGTGAATAGCAGTGGCAAACCTATATATCCACTATGGCACCCTCTCTGGCTACAAAGTGAACTTCACGAAATTAGAAGTACTCAACATCATACTCTCCACCGATGCGTTGGAAGCAATTTATCCTCTCACTCAATTTCTCTGGACTTCACAGTTCGTCAAATATCTGGGAGTCTACTTAACCTCTATCAAGAAAGTTACTCTTCTCTCCTGATTGAATTACGCTCTTTGTTGTCTTCTTATGATGCTTTGCCACTTTCAAGGTATGGAAGAAGAAACCTCTTGCAGACTTATATTCTTATATTCTTCCCAAGATACTGTATCGTATGCACATGATCCCCATCTATCTTCCACCTCAATTCATCAAATACAGTTGTAGCTTCTATTCCTCCTTTCTATGGTGGGGCAATAAACCAAGACTCCCGCTATGTCTTCTCTTCAGAAGGAAAACTTCTGGAAGAATTGGTCTTCCAGATGTATCCAAATACTGCAAAGCAATTCAGTTGAAATGATGGATAGACCTAACGGGTTATAAAAAGGACAGTCCCATCAAGAACATGGCCACAATGACCTTTGGCTCTGATCTTCCTCCTATTTTATGGCTCTATGGCTCTAAAGGCCAGAAACCCAAGTTCATAGATCAACTACTATTGGGGACGTGCAAAGCATGGTGTGATCTAAAGGAATGAATAGCCCCTCACCATCCTTATTGATGCCCCTAAGCCTCATCCCTGACTTCCTCTCTGAACCTACTCTAGCCTATGCAGGCTTATGGCTGAAACTCCTGACCCACCACCTATGGGATGCTCTTACATGGCAAGAAACCAATTTGACATCCCAAGTGGAATCCCTCCTCCTGGACACAACCGTTTTTTTTCTTCATAAAGCTCATCTCTCATCTCTCTGTCGTCTAAATGAAGGATTTAGATGACATCTCACTCTGTTTGAAAGAGGGCTCTAATCTTCTAGTTCTTTGATGACAAAAACATCCCATGTTGAGAAGTTCATTGATTCTTGCAAATTTTTCAAACCACTGTTCATTCCCCATGAGAATCCTAACTGGGTATAGTCCTATCAGAGGAAGACACGAAAAGTGTGCTATTGTAACGGAATAGCTAGTTGTGAAATTCACTAGTGCTGCTGCAGAAACAAGGGAAAGACAGATACAGTGAGCCCTAAACTCAACCCAGCCCCTGACCCTGTCTACTTGCCTGAACTGTCCTAGGCAACAGCCAACAACTTAGTGGCAATCCCTTCTCTGAATAAGTGACAAAACGAAACACAGACAAGACAAAGAGAAGTCAGCAAGCCAAGGGTTAAAGCCAGAGAGACAATGCAGTACCAAATCACAATCCAAAAGAGTAGTCACAAGTAAAGCTAAAGGTCAGTAGTAGTAAGTACAATACAATCAGAGCAAGAAGAAAGCTTAGCGAGGACAAAGTCACAGGACAGTCACAATAGCCAGCCACCATGTGTGAGCAGATGACCTGTTTATAGGAAATCCAGAATCTGTCCCAGACTTGATTGGTAGATAGGCTGTCAATCACACAGGCAAGGCTAAGATTAACTGTTTGAGGAGTGGAGGGAAACAAAGGTGCAAGAGACAGGTGTGGCTGAAATTCAATTACAGAGAAGAGGTATTAGAGCCATGTTCAGACAGAGCAACAAGAACCCTAAGCAAGGAATCAAACTGAACACACCTCCTGCTCCACAGCATGCGAGCGGAGGGTGGCACAGAGACCTGAACAGGCAGAGACATTACAGCTATGGTCTGCACATGGACACTCACCTTGTATTCATCTACAGGAGTCTCATTATAAGTTATTGGTCAGGTGGAATTGCTCACCCTCTTGGTTGTACTAAAAATTGTTATCACCTACTAACCTTTGTTGGTTATGTCTGTCCCACGAGAGAACGCTATCACACATTTGGTGGCATTGTCCTACCCTCCAACCATTCAACCATACAGCTGCTTCATCAACTCCCTGGACATGACCATCTTGTCTACCCCGACTCCTCTATACAAGCCACAGAAATTCAACCTGGTTACTTATCTTCTGTCTGCGGCGATAGTGATTATTCCACAGTTCTAGCTTCAGTGGGACATCCTGTCCAAACAACTATTGACAATATAGTCAGTCGAGTTGCCCACTTTGAAGAACGCTGCAGCTGGAAGAACAGGTCACATGCTAAGTTTCAGAAAACATGATATGTCTGGATCAACCTGCCAAAGTGAACCAGTTTTGAGTCAGGCTTCTGTGTGTTCCTCCACCTCTTCTAATGTTGTAACATGTAATTTACCACAGGGCCATTCTGGATAGTCAACCATGTATTCTGCATCTTCATTGACACAGATCCTTAGTAGTGACATGGCAGCTGCTAAGAAAGATATTTTAACTAGTCCAAGTCTTCCTCCTGTTTTTGATGAGTAGGGTGAGAACAGTCAGCATTTTTGGAAGTAGAGGAGACAGAGGTGGAAGAGGAAGGCGTGACTGTTGGTGGTGGAGGTAGTAATGGCAGGGGGTATGGTACTGGAAGTTTTGCTGGTAGAGGCACTAGGGAGAAATCTCAAGGTGTAAATTATGAGGGTTTGCAATAATAATAGTTTATCCCATAAATAGTATGATCAAATTAACATAAAAGTAAAATTTCCAATTCATACCATATAAATGAATAAATGAATATATGTCAAAGACAGATACAATAAATACAAATAGGGTTAATGTGTGAAAACAATAAACTGACTCCCAAGTGTTGCAGTCTCTCAATAAGCAGACATAAGCGCTGGGTATAACTAAAGTTCCATATGAGTTCCAAATACACTATTCAAAGAAAATATGCTTACCCATATGAGCACATAGCTGCTCTCCTAATCTGACACCATACACCAAGCAGGCACAATGCCACAAATTAATCTCCAAAATATCAAGCCTGTTACACATACAAGTCCCCTTAAAAAAAAAATTACTTTTTCCATATAAAACCATTGCTTTTTCCAATATAACTGTCATGCGTGTATAAAAAAAACCCACTGGTAAGCACCTTACCCCAAAATAGGCTATTGTTTGTTGTGTTTTAAATGTTAAAATGCATACAAGTGGCAGCACAGTGTATGGTGACTTTGCAAATTTAATGTTGCATTGAAAATCGCTCATCCATTGATGGAAAAGTGCTTCTCATGGCAAAGTACATATTCTTCCTGGGAAAGCTCTATAGAAACTGGTGGTCAGATCAGTATTTTGACATGTACTTTCAGTGGGCAGTGACCTAAAAAGTGAAAGCACTGAGGCATTTCCTTAACAACACAGTGCTTAAAGATAATAAATTACACTGATATATTACTGTATAGGCACACAGTCAACATTAACTATTATAAGATTTCCTAGAATTAGTTATTTAGATTGATCGCCAATGTGTAAAATGAAGTTTATCATGAACTGAGCGTTTTAAATAAAACTAAATTTGTAGTTCTTTTCAATTGGAGAAGTACTTATAGTATAGATCTACACATTCCGACTTGCATCAACCCAACTTTTTCCACTTGAGAAAATAATTAAAAAAAAGACAATTGTAAGTGACATAGTAACCAAAGTATCTAATAAAATAGTAAGAAAAAAGGAGGTACTTCTGTAATAAGCAACTTCTGGACAAAGTATCTCTGACTATGACGTTTTCCCACATAGCTCCATACATTTGGGTGTTATTCACAATCACATACATAACCACTAGAGATGGGGGAACCGACTTATACCGAGCCTGGTTCTAACCAAATATTCCAAATTGTTTGTTTTTTTTGTCTCGGGTGAACTCAATTGGCCACCACAGAGTATAATAATGTTTATTTCACTGTGACATAACTTTGGCTGTGTTTGCCTTAGAGAGCTAAAAACGTTAGATAGGTTCCTAGCCCTAAGAGTGAGTGTTCTACACTAGTTTTTTAAGCCATTGTAAGGTATGGTTCATACTTGTTTGACCCAAAATGAATCTGAAGCCACTTGAACCTGAAACAAAATGAATCCTGAGAGGTTTTCTCATCTCTAATAATACATTTCAGGAAAATATTTTGCATTGTTTTCTAAAAATGAATGGAAATTTGACATGGGACATGGAAAACATGAAAAAACAATATTCCTCTATGTGCTGTTGTATGGTGGCTCCAACTGTATTTGTCCGAATAGCTCAGTTATGCCGCATGCAATGGAATGTCCAACTTTTTTTTTTAAGTCTGATTCTTTTTTTTGCAATTCAAAGTTTATTGGTTTTTCAACAAGATACAAAAATAAAACAGGAATGTACAGAAGTCATACAACAATAGAAACATCATTCAAAAAGGTGGACAACAGAATCTTAAACTCAAGAAACGGGCAATGCAGGAAACTTGGGGAGAGGGAGGAAGGGGAGGAGAAAGGAAGAGGGTTTTGGATGGAAAGAGAGAAGAGGGCCAAACAATACAACACAAAAAAAATCAGGGCTGAACAAAGCAGAACAACTAATGAAAAAAAAAAACGTGTGGGGGGGGGGGTGTGAGTCAAAGAAATAAGCCTGGGCTGAAATGATGGGGAGTGTCAGTAACCTCGGGGATGATTCTTTTCACACCATCCCAAAATTGAGAGAGGGCATTGCAGGACCAGAAAACATGCAGCATCGAACCTCCTTCCATACCACATCTAAAACATACCGGAGTAACTTGAGAGAACAGAGCATGCGATTTCGTTGGGACTTGATATCAATGGGATAGAAGTTTGAAGTTAGTTTCTTGATAGCGGGAACTAATAGAGGCTTCATGGGAGAGGTGGTATATACATTCCCTCATTGCTTGTGTGAGAGATAGGTTGAGGTCAATCTCCCATTTCAGCATAAATGGGGAAATAACTTCATCGGGAGGCTCAATCAGTAGTTTGTAAATGGCAGTGAGATAATTTTAAGTCTGATTCTTATGGGATACAAGAGATAAAAACTCTGTGTGCCTCCATATGAAAGCAGAGGAATATAAATCAACCAGATAAAAACTAAAGACAACACCATTCCAGTCCATAGAACACTACATAATTCAATGTTAACATTTTGGCAAATGCAAAACACCAGTGCCTTGTGGACTATACATAGTAAACCCAGTTGATGTACTCCTCGGTCTCATAATCTATATGCCAGGATATTTCTTCTGATACACTTGAAAACCCTCCACCAGTAAATGTTGTAAATGGTGGTACATTCAATTTGTTTACCAGTTGCTTTGCTGCATAACTATGACCTTCATATTCTAACAGTTACATTACTTGACCCACTGTGACTTGTTGAATCCCCAAGTGTCTGCTTTAGGGACCATGGCCAGACTTAGCTATATGTCACACAGGGCGATAGACTGTAAGGGGCTACCTCCAAGATCACCCCCCTTCTTTAAATTGGATTGGAGGGCACCAAAAAAACATTTTGCACAGGGCATCATCCAATCTATGTCTGACTCTGGTAAGGACCAGAAATCATTCTTTCTGTGTAAACCTGTGACAGTCACATTAAGGCTCAAAGAGAATTGTATAAAGAGCCCCTAGAGGTAATATTAAACGGGTGGTCCAGGGAGTATCAAATCACTTACCTGGTCCTGGAGATGCTTTTGATGGACCTGGGGGCTCCTACAACATCACAACCTCCAGATCATATGATCTGAGGCAGTGTTTGGCTCCTGCTGTCAGTCCGCTTCCTCCTGCTAGGTCATCTCACCCACTCCCCTCGATCTCACAGGTATCTAATTAGGGAATGATAGAGGGGGGTGGAGTGACTAGGGAGCAGAAGGACTCGGGGCATCAAACTCTGCCCCGGATCACATAACCCTAGGGTTATGACCTCTCTGGAACCCCCAGGTGCATCAGAAGCATTCCTGGGACCAGATAAGTGATTTGATACTCCCTGGACAATCCCTTTAATACTTACAGTAAAAATAAACTTTTATCACAACAGATATTAAATTCTACAGTTTATTAATTCATGACAAAATATATACAGATACACAACAGATACCACAGCAGAAATACATACAGGGTAGATCATGGGCATAAGATCCATGAGTAAATATAGACAAAGTAGTCTGGATATAAATAACGGGGGGGGAGGGGGGTATATAAATATTGCAAAAATGCTCACTTTGTTTGTAGACATGAAAGTTATAATATGTTTATTTATTATATCTTATAACTTTCGTTCCTAGTTACTTGGCCTGTATTCTTACTATATTTATATAGTTATTTATATCCAGACTACTTTGTCTATATTTATTTATTCATAGAGATGGTCGAAGATTCTAAAGATTAATTTCGGTTTTGTGGTTCAGCCCAGAGATTTGTTTTGGCCAAGTGTCATGATGTCATGATGTCTGAAGAGACCCCAAAGTATAATAATCTGACTTCACAGGTGACAAGTTCCCAAATCTCAAAGTTTTGCATAATTTGGGTTGAATCTTGTTTGATCTGAACCAGTTCTCCAGTCATGAACCAGAGGTTAAATTGGCTTGCAAAATAGTGTATAACACTGTCAGGACTCCTAGGACTCCATGTAGCCCATTATTTGAATTTCTAAGGCAAAAAAAACCAAAGTTATGACAGTAAGTTAGTGACAGTAAGTTAGTGACAGTGACATGTACATCTATGGGAAAATGGATGGTGGGCAGTGGATACAAATGCTTAGTTTAAAATGGTTTTCTGGTACTAATTAAAATGTGACTAAAGGCAGGAAATGCTTGTTTTCTGAATGAATAAACATAACTGAGGACCTTTATGTATGTTTGGACCATTTTTACCATTCCTCATATTTTCAGGCTGATGCAATACTTCCTAGCTGTTGGAGTGTCAGTGCTTTTTTACAGGCAGCCCTTCCCAGCATCTGCCCACTGCACCTCCTGCTAGTTTTTCATTTATATACTTGATACTATATTTATATAATACTTTCCCTGTTTTGTGTACATATATATTTACTTATGTATGTGTATACTGTATATTTACACACACAACTACATATATATATATATATATATATATATATATATATATACACATACATTATATATTACAAATATATGCATATATACAGCATATATATGTACAGTATGTATAGTATATATGTGCATGTGTCTCTGTATACGTGGTTACCTATATATGCAAATGTATGTGTATATATAGTACTAGAGGAAGGACCCGGCTTCGCACAGGTATATTTCATTTTTTGTTTGTGTAGTGACCCCATAAGAATTGGCCAGTTTTGCACTTGACATCCAGTATGGCAGTCCAGTATAGGTATAGTTTATTTTTGGCTGTGTTGATATGGAAACCTGGTAAATGAAATGTGAACTTACATTGGCTAATACACGTCATATGACTGAATATTTAAGGACCTGAAAACTGCTATTGACTCATACAGGACATAAATAGCTTGGTTGCTATGGAAACCTGGTGTAAAGCTGTGTGAATGTCAAGACTGAACCTGCGATTTTCCATTGGTCCATAAGTGTCATGTGATCATGTGCATCTCAGTTTGGATATCAGTGAAAAACCTGCGATCGGTTGTTATGGAAAACCTGGAGTAAAACTGTGTGTATGTGACCTTGTGTAACAGTGTCATCCACAGCGCCCTGCCCCTTTAAAGCTGACCTACAGCAGTGAAGAAAAATGGCTGGGTTGTTATTGAAACCTGGAGTGCAGGTGTGTGCATGTGGCTGACAATGCTTTGTCAGATTGGAGACGGGCTTGGGTCTGCTGGGGGAGTTTCAACAGCTCGCTGTTGTCTGTAACATACCTTATCAGATTGGAGACAGGCTTGGGTCTGCTGAGAGTTTTCATTAGCTCGAGCAGTAGCCATGCGTTTTGCTGCAGGGGACATGAGTAGTTTAAAAAACGTTTCAATTTATAAGAATGCTGAAATCCAGTATGGCAGTCCAGTCAGTGGCGTAAATACCTGTTTAGTAGTGGTAGCAGCTGCCACAGGGCCCGGGACATTAGGGGACCCGTCGGGTCTCTGATGTTTTTTTTGTTTTTTTTAACACCAGCAGGTAACGGGCCCTATTTACTTACCGATCCCCACTCCTGCTCACAGCCGCCTGCACTTCACCTTCTGCAGAGGCGGCTGTGAGCAGGAGCGGGGATTGGTAAGTAAGGCCTGTGGGCCGTGAACCCCACAAACACTGCTATCATTATACTCTGGGGTCTTTTCAGCAGGCTTTGGGCCTCCTTGGTGGCGTCCCAGATGTCGGTGGGCCAGTCCGACGTCATTATGCGTTGCGATACATGCCTGGCTCACGTGACATCTGGTCCAACATTGAAGAAGTAGCGGGAAGTGGGCATAATACTATATGAAGGAGTCACTATAATACTGTGTGCAGGGGCCACTATGGGGCAGAATACTGTGTGCAAGGGCCACTATGGGGCCTAATAGTGTATGCAGGGGCCACTATGGGGCATAATAGTGTGTGCAGAAATGCAGTTGTGCGCGGGGGGTCCCAGGTCAAATGTTCGCCTTGGGGCCCTGCCATTGCTAGTTACGCCACTGAGTCCAGTATAGGTACAGTCTATTTATGGCTGTGTTGTTATGGAAACCTGGTAAATTAAATGTGAACTTATATTGGCTGATACACGTGATATGACTGAATATTTAAGGTCCTGTGAACTGCTATTCACTAATACAGGTCATACATAGCTTGGTTGCTAGGGAAACCTGTGTGCCTGAGGAGACTAAGCGCCTGTGAGCTGTTATTGGCTGATAAGGGACATGTGACCGTGTGTATGGCAGTTGGAATATGAGTGAAATACTTGCAGGCTTGTATAGACTAATGCTGGTCATTTTTTGGGAATACTGTACCTCAGGAACGATATGTCCAAGAGAGCTGAGACCCACTCTATAATATTCCCGGACACCTGAAGTACATGTGTGCCAAATTTGGTGAGGATCGGTCCAGTCGTTTGGTCGCGCATAAAGAACAGACAGACAGACAGGAACTCATTTTTATATATATATAAGAGATAAGAGATTATTATTATTAGAATTATCATGTGTATCTGTATATATGTTGACTGAGAATATCTGTAAAGCACAATCACACAATGTGGTCCCATGATATAACACTTACCAGCAAGACTGTGTTTACACAGTGTATATTTGCTTAAAAAAGCATGTGGTTTTTTTTTTCAGAAATCCACATGCATTTTTAAAATTGTATATGGTTTTTGAAACCTGCACATGCGTTTTTAAAAACATCATAAAATGTTCAAAAATGCAGTTTTCTGATATTTGGGCAAAAACGCACCATGTAAACACAGCCTGAGCAGGACTGCATAATGCTGATGATTAAGCATTCACATCTATTGCACATGTTGCTTATCTACTTCACTCTCCCTATGCATCTACCATGCTGTCAGTCACTCAGTGTCCATAAAACCCTTGGATTATTCACAGAAGAATGTCTGTCCAATGTAGACAGGTGTGAGGCTTTAATAGTTAAAATAAATAAAAAAAAATATGTTTGTCTACTTTTTCTTGTGTAGCCCTATTTGGGGGGGGGGGGGGGTATGAGTATTATCCCTCCCGCAACAGACTCTGACGCTGACCTGTGTGTATAATGGGACCTGAAGCTTTCGCTGAAGGGAAGAGTGGGAACATATATGAAGTATATCAGTGCCTCCACCCAGGATAGAGCCTCTGTATTACAGGGAGGATCTCTTCCTGGGACTTACCCATGAAGTACAGTTAGTAGCCTTAACAAGGATCACTGTACAATTATCACAGTCTGAAGAATGCATACAGATACCACATAAGGTTATAACAGTAGCTTTATAAGAATCAAAAGGATAATAGTACATACATACAATATACTCAGAACACAGCAGTACTACAACAACCAGCAAGTCCACAACAGTTTTAGGTTATATACCCGGGTATATATATAGATATATAGCAAGAGTCCGGTGCACAATACCTCCAGGCAACAGAAGAGATGCAGGGGCCCCTGTGGATGATTGCGGATCCTCGGATTCTTCCAGGAGATGATAAACAGCCGATCAGGAGATGATGATGATGATGATGATGAGATTCTTCACAGGAAGCAAACAGGGCAACGGTTATGGCAGTAGATGCAGGCCTGACTACCCTAACACTGAGTCCTTAAACTGCCAGCTAAACTACTAGTGCAACCGGGCCTCTAACTAGCTAGTTGGCCGTCGGAAGCCTACCCTATCACTGCCCTGAACTATATATATATATATGGATCCCTAACTACAGTTACTAGCTAGGTCCTGTGAGTATATAGGGGGTAACACATACCTAATATATACACTGAAGTAAAGTGGGACAGGTGGCTCTGAAATAAGGTAGAGCAGCTTCACTAGCTGATCTCAAGGATATAGATTCTTAACTATCTACTTTTCTACTCCTTAGAATTACACCTACCACCTGCTTTAGACTCCCACAGACATAACATGTCTGTCTCACAGAAGCTCTGCCTCACATCTCTCCCCCCAGCAGCTCTGCCTCACATGTGTCTGACTCACTGTATTTACAAACAAACCCTGCACTGAATGCCTGGGGTCTCTGAAGCCAAACTGCAGGGGCAAAGAAGCTAGATACATTATATACTAGTAGAAATGGCAGTTCCCTACACTTGATACTGCCTTTAATCACTGCTGTGATCATATAGATATGTGAAGTAGGTACTGGCTTGTCTGGTGATCAGAACCAGTCCCCACCTCCTCTTGGTTGCTCTGGTAGTCAATAATGTTTAGACAAATGCTGCTTTCATCAGTAATGACATTATGTTCATGGTGGGTGTGGCTACCAACTGATGTCATGCGCACAATGAATGGCACATGATCAGGACCAGTAAGGAAGTGATTGTAACATAAACTGTGTTGTTCACACAATTCTGCAAAAGGTAGGAAATGATTATGTTGTCTGAACTAGAAAAATATATTAGCTTTAAAAAATTCACAAAATGCATCTAGACCATACACTGCGCTACCACTTGCATTTACATAGTTTTTTTTACATTTTAAAGACTCCAAAAAATTTGCCTGTTTTTGGGGAAGGTGCTTGCCCGTGTCTTTTGTACACACATGATAGTTATATTGTTAAAGGCAATGGTTTTATATAAAACTTGGTCCGTTTTGGGGACTTGTAAATGCAATAGGCTTGGTATGCTGTAGAAAAAGTTGTGAAAGTGTGCAAAGTGGAAAAGTGATGAAGAAGTGTTTCTTCAAAAAAAAAAAAAAAAAAAGTAATCAAAAATGATCCTTTTCTATTCTTTATATAAATAATATCTTCTTTGATGAGAACAACACTGGAGAATCAGAAGAAAATCTGGACTGTCCTGCACATCATACTTTTATGGAAGCAAATGTCACAGCAACACGTTTGGGAACGTGGCAATTTACAAAATTTCAAAAACACTGTCAGCTTGCCTAGTCTGCCAGCTAAAAAGCTGGAATATTTCTCTGATGAGGACAGCCAGAGGAGAAGCATGACTGCCCTGCCAATCATCCCTTTATAGGTTCAAATACCACAACAACATGGCGGTGGTAGAGTGACATTTTACAGAATTTCAAGAAAAATTTCTGGCATACTGTCAGCTTGCTTGGCCTGCCAGCTGAAAAAGCTGAACTATATCCAAGAGTGACCAAGAGGCAGAAGTTATTATTTTGCACCCTATTGTTTAATTGTAAATGTTTAAGCATAGTATCCAAGTGGTTAGCACTGTAGCCTTGCAGCGCTGCAGTCCTAGATTCAAATCTGACCAAGGACAACATCCGCGCAGAGTGTGTATATTCTCCTCGTGTTTGTGTGAGTTTCCTCAGGGTACTCCGTTTTCATCCCAAATTCCAAAGACATACTCATATAGATATGAATGTAGATAGTCACCAACAATGTCTGTTAAGAGCTGTGGAATATGTTGGAGCTATACAAGTAAACTAAATGCTGACACATTTGGTGACTTGAGCTTCCTCAAAGGGCTTCAGAAAGTGACACACTTCCCTCATGAGGCTCCAATAGAAAATTTTAAAGTAACACATTATCCATGTGTTTGATGGATGCAGTGATCATCATTCATTAATTCTGCATTCAGCCTTCTACTGCTAAAAACATATGCTCCAGAATGTGCCACTTTGTCATGCAATGTGCACTTTACCTTACAGCCATGAAATGATGGAGAGCAAGTGGAAGCAATGGCTTTCCCCACTGTGACTTGATGGATCTTTAAGTGCCTGCTTTAGGGGCCATGGCTGGCCTTGGTTATGTGTGACCAGTACAGTCCTGCAGGGCACAGACTGTAATGGGGCACTCCGAGATCATCCCCCTACTTTAAATTCAAATTTCACATTTGAGGCATAGATTTATTATGGGGAGCGGAGACATTGTATTTGTAATCAGACGGCACAGTGTGGCCCACCATGGGCGCAATATGAGACATACATTTATAAAGCAGGCATAGTGGAGGCATTGTTTTTTTTAATCAGAAGGCGCATTAGGACATAGCAAAATTATGAAGTTGGAGGTGGGAAATGGTCCAGAACTTGGCCTTTCTGCATCTCTGGAAAGTGGCAGCTACCATTAAAAATGTTGACCCAATGGGCCACTAATTGCTGCTTCATGTGTTGACAGTGTCTGCACCACCAGTAACTTGTCAACGCACAAGTTAAAGATGCAAACCATCTTGATGAATGGGCACATATTGCTGTTTTCTGAACACACATTCCCTTTTGAATGACTGACGTTGGCATAGAAGAGGAGAAGCAGATGGAGATGATAATGATAACAACAATGGCCTTGTGCTAGGTGTGGATGTGACGTGCCTACAATGAAAATCATTGGTGGGAAAAATCGGATGCTCTTGTTAACTTTGCACGCAAGTGACACTGCCAATTCTGTTTAGCCAAATGAGTTGGATTTCATGTGCGTACGGAGAGACCTATTTTCTATATGTAAAGCTTACCCTTCCTGCTGTGTTTTAGGAGAGTGGATAACCTTAGAAAAAAACTTATTAAGGCTGGCCTAGGTACGGAAGATTTACTACCAAGGCAACTTTTGTCTTGGTAGTAAATCCGCAACAGAATTTCAAAACACAAGTCCAAAATATGCACAGGTAATTTACTTTTACCTATACCATTCCACTTTCACCAGGCTAAACATTCCATTGCGAAGCTCAAGTACCAAATAATAGAGCACATACAGAAACCAAGATGAGGTGGTGATCACATCCAAAAACTTAAACAAAGAGAGGCCTTCTAGATCCATACATTTCAAACCCTGCAGCCAAAAGGTGTCAATAGAGATTATGGCATTCGGCTAAGACTCCACGTTGCGATAAAGCTTCTTTTTTTGTTGCAGATTTTGCTACGGTTTTTTGAGCCAAAGCTCAATTTAGCAGAAGGGAGAAGCATAAGAGCTTCCTGCATATTTACCATTCCTGCTGAAGCCACTCTTGGTTTTGGGTCAAAAGACAGCAGCAATATCTGCAACAAAAAAAGCAGCTTTTCTGCACTGTGCCTTAGCCTAAGAAGGACGTTTCACATTATTAAGCAGGCCACAGTTTTCAAGCAATATGGGGAAAAAAAAGGATCCCGCTGTCGTAGAAAACCATCAAATAGTGCAATGCCTGGGCAAAGGTATGAAAACATTAGATATTTCACGAAAACTTAAGCATAATAATTTGGAGTGTGGTGTATACATAATAATGCAAACATATGAACGTATAAATTATAAAACATACAGGCCTTGGACATGCCAGCTGGAGCTTGGCCAGGGAGCTTCTTAATGTCCATACCATGTTAACCCACACAGACGTGTCAAGAGATATTCATAACTCATGGACTTCAAACCAGCGGAACTTGTGCAACTGGAAAAAGAAGAAAAGAAATTAATGTGAAAGGTGAAATGAGAGGAAAAAGGAGGAGAGAGGAAGGAAAAGGATCAAGAAAATGATAGCATGAGAGAGAGAGAGAAGAGGAAAAGAAAACAAAAAAGGGCTGATCATACGTAAATATTGAGGATTACCAAAACAAGAATGGGTATTAACCCTCTCAATCCAGTCAGGATTAACAAAGAATACAAGGAAGGGAATGAAGTCAGATGGGATCCTGGTATTGAAACTGCAGCATCCCAGTGGACAGTACTTAAACTACTTTTCTTTTATTTTATGTTTGTTTGTGCCAATGAGACTATATATATAGTTAGTCTCTCTCTCTCTCTCTCTCTCTCTCTCTCTCTCTCTCTATATATATATATATATATATATATATACATATATACACATATATGTATTTTATAGTGTCTTTGTATGTGTTTTCCCTTTTAATTGTGTATTTTTTTGCAGCTTCCCATATGTTTCATGTTCCCCATAGAATGCTTTCACTATGTTTGGCTACCTCTCTGCATTAGTGGACTTAGTACATCCCTGGTCAATCAAAGGCCACTGGGTTAGGGGTGGATCATGGAAATCTCCAGTAACCGTTAGGACAGTAGTGAGTGTGCTCTGCAGCCCCTGAGGGAAAGAGAAGTTACCAACTGTCCAGAAGCAACCAGCTACAGTTCTGTGACTGGGAAGATATTACTGTCAGTCCCATAGAGGGAGAAAGAGTGCCAATTTGGAGGAAGTCATGGGTTACAGAACCAATCATCCAGAACTCGTTCATCTCCAGGTATCTGGATTCCTGGGACTTCATAGAATTCAGTCCTTTGTGGGTGGATCCATACCTTAGAATGTTGTGTATGACAACAATTAACCCTTAGGTGACAAGCACCGTACTATTACGGCGCTGCTGCCTAGTTCTAAAGGACAGCCGCTGTACTATTACGGCAGCAGCCTCTCATCCGCACAGAGTCTGAGCGGGCGACAATGGGAGCGGGTGTTTGCTGTAACTGACAACTAACACCCTGCTCCATTACCTCCAGTCAGAGCTCAGCTCTGATCAAAGGTTTTAGCCCCTTAGATGCCACGGTCAAAAATGACTGTGGCATTTAAGGGGTTCCACGATAATAATTGTTAAAATGTTACTTATGCTGTATGCTGCAGGGAAAAAAATTTAAAAGGTATAAGTAATGCCAGAATTGATTTTTTTTTTTTTAAATCCACCAAGAAAACGTTAATAACATTTAGTTAATAAGTTATATGCACCTAAAAATAATGTCATTACAAAATGCATCTCATACCACAAAAAACAAGCCCTCATATGGCTACATCACCAGAAAAATAAAAAAATATAGAACTTACACAATATGAAGACAAAAAACCCAAAAATTACCAAATCTGGCTGTTGCAGGAAGCTAGTTGAGCATATATCAAGGTACATGTTAGGGTCTTGCCAGACATAGCAATACCCTCACACTACTGCAGGGGTCTGGGAGGAAGGACAGAGACAAGTGAGCCCTAATCTCACCCCAGCCACTGTCCCTTCCTATTGCCTCAGTTTACCCTAAACAGTACAAGGACAACTTGAAGAAGAGCCCGATACTGAGTAAAGTGACACACAGAACAAGACAAAAAACATAGAAGAATGGTAAACAAGCCAGGGGTCACAACCAGAGAAGCAAAGGTGGTACCAAATAGAAATCCAAGAGAGTAGTCACAAGGCAAGCCAAAGGTCAGAGATAATAGCAAGGTAAACATCAAAGGTACAAAGAAAGCAGGCAAAGTCAGTGCAATAACCGGCAACTTGCTGTGAAAGTGACATCCCATGTATAGAAAGTCTGGGCCCAGCCCCAGACCTGATAGGTACACAGGCTGTCAATCACACAAGCAAGGTAAAGATTAACTCTATGCGGTCCAGAGAGAAACAATGCTCAGAACACGGGTGTGGCTGGGAATCCATTACACAGCAAGGAAACTAGGACTGTGTTCAGACTAAGCATCCAGAATCCTAAGCAAAGAATCAAACTGAGGACACCTCCTACGCCGCAGCGTGCGAGCAGAGGGTGGCGCAGAGACCTGAACAGGCAGAGACATAACAGTACACCCCAAATTTAGAGGTTATGAGGGAAAAGACACCAGAAGTGATCTCAGAGTGACCCCCCCAATCATAGGAGCTACTGGGAAAATAAAAGGGAATTTGGTGATCCCAATGTACTCTGCACAGTTTGCATATTCACTTTTCACCACCTACTGTGCATTCATGTCTGGGATACTAATGCTCACTGCAACCCTTGATACTAATGCTCACTACACCCCTTGATAAATTATTTTAGGGTTGCGATTTTTCAAAATGGGGCCTCTCCACTTTACTGGTATGTTAGAGGCTCTGTAAATATGACATGACATCCAGAAAGCAAACATCTAAATCTGCACTCCAAAAGCCACACAGCACATCTTCAAATCTGTGCCCTGCTGTGTGCCCAAAATGAAATTTATTTCCACATGTATGACACTGTTGTACGCAGGATAATGCACTTAATGTAATATGTGGGTATACATTGCTATTTTGCACAGCTGGACGCAGAAGGGAAGGAGTGCTATTTAGTTTTTGGACCACATATTTAGACGGTTCGGTTTTTAGATGCCATTTGGAAGACGCTTTTGCAGAGCTCCTGAAATGCCAATTAAGTGGAATCCCCTGACATGTCACCCCATTTCGGAAACTACACCCCTGAGCGTAATATATTGTACCCAGGTTGTATCAGAGACGAATGGTCCAGAAGCTTTTGCACCTGGGATACCCACTTAACAGTTTTTGGAGTGTGTTTCTCTGCTGACAGAAGCTGGGCGCAATATATCAGTACTGAAATGGCATATCTCTGAAAAAAAATTGCAATTTTCACTTTTCATTATTAGCTGCACATTCATTTCTGGAATTTAAATTAATATAACTCTCAAGGTTAAAAAATGCTTGCTACACCACTTGATAAATTCCTTGTGGGGTGTAGTTCCCAAAGTGGGGTCACATATCTGCAGATTCCACTTTACTGTCTATTCTGTGGCAAAAATGGCATGACATCCAAAAACCAAACTGTGCTCTAAAAACCAAAAACTGCCCTCCTTCCCTTCTGTGCCCGTCTGTGCCCAAACAGAAGTTTTTACCCACATATGGCATTGTTAAGTACGTTATCCTGGTTACAACAGTGTCATACATGTGGGCATATACTGCATTTTGGGCACACAGGAGGGTGCAGACGTGAAGAAGCTCTATGTGCATGTGTTTAATATTAAAATCAATAACATATTAAATAAATAAATATATATCACATCACTCTAACCTTCCTTTTATCTCCAAAATCTTGGAACGCTCAGTCTATTCTCGTTTAATCTGCTATCTTTCTGCTAACTCTCTTCTTGACCCCTTACAATCTGGCTTCCGCACTCTGCACTCTACTGAAACGGCCCTCACAAAAGTCTCCAATGATCTAAATCCAAAGGTGATTACTCTCTTCTTATTCTTCTAGATCTCTCAGCAGCATTTGACACTGTTGACCATCAACTCCTCCTCACTATGCTCTGTTCTGTCGGCCTCACAGACACTGCTCTTATCTCTCTGACCGCACTTTCTGTGTATCGTTTGCCGACTCTGTTTCTTCCCCTCTTCCTCTTGCCATTGGTTTCCTCAGCGCTCGGTCCTAGGCACCCTGCTCTTCTCCCTCTACAGATCCCCCATTGGACAAACCATCACTAGATTTGGCTTCCGGTACCATCTTTATGCTGATGACACCCAATTATATACGTCATCCCGTGACATCACCCCTGCACTAATACAGAACACCAGTGGCTGCCTCTCTGCTTTCTCAAACATCATGTCTTTGCTTTATCTGGAACTGAATCTCTCAAAGACTGAACTACTGCTGTTTCCACCATCTAATAGATCTGTCCCTGATATCTCCATTGCAGTCTCTGGCCTTACCATAACTCCTAGGCAGTATGCCCACTGCCTCGGGGTTTTGTTTGACTCAGACCTTTCCTTCACCCCCCATATCCAATCACTCACACGCTCATGTCATCTCCAACTCAAAAACATCTCCACAATCCGCCCTTTCCTTACCACAAATACACTAAAGACACATATTGTTGCCCTGATTCACTCTCGCCTTGACTACTGTAACTCCTTACTAATCGGTCTTCCCCTTATTAAACTCTCCCCTCTACAATCTATTCTGAATGTAACGCCAGGCTCATCTATCAGTCTAGACGCTACAGCGATGTCTCCGGTCTGTGCCGGTCACTACATTGGCTGCCTATTCAATATAGAATACAATATAAACTTACCACCCTCATCCACAAGGCTCTCCATAATGCTGCACCACCCTACATTTCCTCTCTCATCTCTGTCTATCGCCCAACCCGTACTCTCCGTTCACTCAATGACCTAAGACTAACATCCTCTATTATCAGAACCTCTCACACTCGTATACAAGACTTCTCCCGAGTTGCACCACTTCTCTGGAATGCTCTATCTCTGGCTATTAGATTAACCCCCAATTTCCACAGCTTCAAGCATAAACTAAAGACATATCTTTTCAGACAAGCCTATCACAACTCCTAATGTAAACCCTTCTGTAGTTAGAATCCCTAAAACATACCCTCCTCTGTTCACGCTCCTGCATTACCTCACAAGATATGATGCCGTATCAGACTAACTTTATATGTCCAGGCACCATCTGCATGTTAAAGGACACGACTGGTGACGGCTCATACAGCTTTATATACTGTATGTGTAATGACAGTAACCTCTATTACAGAATTGTCTGACCATTGTACAAACAATGCTGCGTCTGTTGCTGCCCCTGCTGCCTCCTGTGTCACCTCCTCTACCTCATAGATTGTAAGCTCTTGAGAGCAGGGCCCTCAGTCCCAGTGTGTGAATTGAATATTTCTTTGTAATGTATCTTTTTTGTCAGTACTTGAACCCTACAAATTGTACAGTGCTGCGAAATATGTTGGCGCTATATAAATAAAATGTATTATTATTAATATTATTATTATTATTATTATTATTATATTAATCAATTCAGATAATAAAATACATATTGATTCACCTAAACAAATAGAAAATACAAATATATACAGTATATTAGGCAAAAACTATTTTTTGGTAATATACCTTTGGGATATTCTTTTTAAATTGACGTGTATATGGGATTGGAGCGGGATTGGAGCAAAATGGATCAACTTTAATGCCTCATTTAGGCATTAAGTTTGTAGATCCCATACTTTTCTCTTTTTTAAAGGGGTATTCCCATGAACATAATCATTTTTACATTTGTAGATAATTAAAAGATAAACATTTTTGCAAATATAAGTAATTAAAAATTTTGCAGAGTTTTAAATATTTTCTCTAAATATCTTGTGGTCACAAGTTGTTGTCTTGATCGGTTGCCAATGGATGCGACCATGAATGCAGGACCTTTCTAAGGTTGGAAAATCAGCCATGATATCCTTATTGTGGCCGGGATATCTTCTGATACATGTAGTGTCCCTGCCTGATAACCCAGCTACAATAAGAAAATCATTGCTGGGTTCCTGACGAGTCCCAGACCATAGAAAGTTTCTGCATTCGTGGTCGTATCCATTGGCAACTGATCAAGACAACAAACTGTCACCACTAAGATTGTTAGAGAAAATCTTTAAAACTCTGCAGAATTTTTAACTACTTACAGTATATTTGCAAAAATGTTTAACTTTTAATTATCTACAAATATAGATATGATTGTACATGGGAATACCCCCTTAAGTTTAAAAGATATTTATTATATGAGTAAAATACAGGCTTAACAAGTAGAACAATGCATCAATGGTCAAATAGGTATCAAACGTAGTAAAATAAAACAACTAAGGTCCAAAATAGGCAGGAGTCCAAATTTCCAGTCGCTGCTGTCAAGAACAAACAGATGCTATAAACGCTACTTATTATTTGTATATTCAGGTTAAATGAACAATAAGCCAAATACATAAGGCATACAATGGTAAAGGATAAAGGAAAGAAAGGAAAGAGAAAGAATTTATAAAATAAAATAAAAAATGTTTGCAATGAGCAAATTGAAACAGGTATGAGGGAAACAGCACTGTTACCAATGGTGTAATCCTAGATTGTGAAGAGTGTCAGAGTATTCTCCCTCACAAATACAAATTATAATTGAAGATTATCAGGACATTCAATCTACTAATCCAGCGGGACTACGCCTTATGAAAATGCAGTCGGGTGTCGTTTATAACGGCATTGATCTTCTCGAACAACATGACAGAGTCGACACCTTTGGTAACTTCTGAAATGGAAAGATTTGGTGACCTCAATTTGGATGCAATATGGATCAGCTTATAGGGTGTAAACCGGAGGCTTGTAGGTTTAGTTTCAAAAGTATTTATTGTATAATAGCATAAAGTACAACATACAGGTGGTGAAATAACAGTAGTAAAAAACAATTAAAAATGCTAAATGTCCAGAGCATAATACAGAAATAAAGCAATGTAAGTTCAAATGATAAAGCTTATAAAGTAAAGGAGATAAAAAAGTACATAACCTGGAACAAGAACATAGGAATAAAAGGAGGGGTAATCAGCACCAGGAAGCTTAGGAGGGGAGGGGAGAAAAGGGGAGACCCCATCTGAGTGGGGTGTCAGCCAGAGATATATTAGAGTTGGTGACAGTATGGGAGGCCTAGAATGCTGGACCTGCATTAATCTTTTCATGGACCGTAATCTTATCTACCCGACCAGCGAATAGAGTTCAAATTACTAACGCTGACATACAAAGCCATCCACAACCTGTCCCCACCATATATCTCCGACCTAATCTCCCGCTACCTTTCATGTTACCTCCGATCCTTCAAAGACCTCCTACTTCACTCTTCTCTTATCTGCTCTTCACACAATCGTCTTCAAGACTTCTCCCGTGCATCCCCCATACTCTGGAACTCATTACCAAGACACATAAGACTGTCCCCCACAGTCACAAGCTTCAAGAATGCCCTGAAGACTCACCTAATCAGGAAGGCCTACAACCTCCAATAACACTACCACCACCTGAACAGCCTCTACCCCCACCTTCTGTCTCTATCCCTCTTCCCTCATAGATTGTAAGCCCTTACGGGCAGGGCCCTGTATCCCACTGTGCCAGTTGGTCACTGTTAGTATTATGTGTTTTGTATATCTTGTCTACCGTATGTTAACCCTCAAATGTAAAGCACCATGGAATTAATGGTGCTATATAAATAAATAATAATAATTTATTTCTAAGTGACTACAAAAGGCTTTCCAAAATTTAGCGACAAACTGAAAACCTCTATCAGAGACTATATTGTCAGGGACACCATGAGGTTGAGCAACATGATCAATAAATAGTCTAGAGAGAGTCTTGGCATTCAGCAGTTGAGATAAAGGGACAAAATGTGTGTGTTTTATTCAATTGGATTAAAGACTACATTTATTCTGGACCAGCGCTCATCTGCCTCCCCTTTTTTACCTGCATCTGAATTCTTCCATACGTGCTCTACACCACGGTTCCGAGGCTAGCAGCTGCTATACGAGGTCCCAATGAAGATGATTTGATTTTACACGCCTACTAAGTTGTTGTGAGCTGATCACAACCCACCAAGGTGAGCAATTTGTATCAGTGTTCTGATATCTATCATCATTTGGTTTTACACTATTAGCGCTCTGCGCTGTTTTTTCCATTTCTTTCTGCATCAGGAGTATTAAAGGCTGTCTTCCACTCATCACCCTTATAATTCCGTATAAGGTTGTTGGCCCCCCATAGATCGAGTTTGGAGAACCATTTAGCTCCAGAAATCAGATTTATTAAGTCAGGAATGAGTGGAAGCGGATACTGAATTTTTACCATAATTTTATATAAATTACGGTAATGTTAGGGAATTGCCTGTTAAGCAATTCCCCAATTGCTGCTGCTGAAACCTGGGAGGAAGGGAATGACAGAGACAGTGAGTCCTAATGCTCGACTCAGCCCCAGTCCCTACTCACTTGCCTCAACTACCCTAGGCGGCAGAGGACAACTGGGCGACAGACTCTTCCTATAATACAGTGTAAACACAAAATGCACACAAAACAAACAGACACAAGAGCCAAGGGTCAGAACCAATCAGGCAGCAAAGAACAGAATCAGAACCAGGAGAATAGTCAAAGGAAATGCCAAGGTCAGAAATATAATAACTGCAACAGATAATAGCCAGCATGCTCAGAGAAGCTAAAAGCTAGCATAAAAGAGAGGGCTGGAAAACTATATAAAGGGAATACTCCCTAGGCTCGATTGGCAAGGAGGAATGTCAATCAAATAGCTATAAACTTTAACTCCTTAGTAACCAAAGGAACTAATAGCACTGGCTGGACTGACACACAGCAACAAATACTAAGCTGTGCTAAAACAACAGGGGCAAAGGATCACAAATGAACATGCTTCCTGCGCCATAGCATGCGACCGGAGGATGGCACAGAGGCCCGAACAAAGATGTTACAGGTAATCTATTCACAGTTTCAGTCCACCATCTTTCTTTTTAACAAAGACGAACCCAGATCCCACTGTGCATGTGGATGGACGAATATGACCTTTACGGAGGGAATCTTTAATATAATCTTACATGGCCTGTCTTTCAGGGTTTGAAAGATTGTATAAGCGACCCTTGGGAAGCTTAGCGTCAGAAATAAGATTAATAGCACAATCTATGAGGAAGGTCTATGAAGAAGAAGCAAATCAGACCCGGATTCAGAAAAAACATCAACAAAATCTTGAATATAATCAGGCACAGAAGCAGACACTTAAAGCCACATGCGGTTTTATATACCGCTAGAAAGCTGACAGTGCGCTGAATTCACCGCACTGTCGGCTTTCCCATTATATGCCCCGGGGTGGAGATATCGGTGAAGTTAGTTTTCTGCCCATCATCAGAAGGGTGTTCCTGACAGACTAGCTGGGCTGTGAGGAACGCCCCACCTGATTGTTCTTGTCCATAGCCCTGTACTGTCAGAGGGAGCGTTCCTTACCGCCCAGCGATGACGCTGAGCTGTGAGGAATGCCCCCCCCCAGTACAAGTCTATAGACGAGTATAGTCGGGGGGGGGGGCATTCCTGACAGTCCAGCTAGACTGTCAGGAATGCCCTTCTGACGATGGGCAGAGATCGGTGCCGAAACTAATGGCACCGATATAGCCAGCCCTGGGGCACATAACGGGAAAGCTGACAGTGTGCTGAATTCAGTGCACTGTCGGCTTTCTAGCGATATATAAAACCGCATGTGCCTGAGGATATGAAAGGTCCTCTTTAAGCCAAATTCAAAGAAATGCAAGACTTGAAACACTCAGATTTCCATTGAATAACATCCCCCAATCTCCAATCAATAACAGGATTATGTGTTTGTAACCAAGGTAAACCCAGAACTACATCTGTAGGTTATTTTTCTAGAACAAAAAAGGAAAGACATTCATTGTGAACTGCTCCTACTTGAATAGTAACTAGAAGTGTAACAAACTTTACAGATCACTGGGAAAGAGGTGTTTTATCAATTGTGGTTACACAGACTGGATTTGTGAGAGGAACTAGAGGCATGCCCAAAGTCTGCTCAACCCGCAAATAAAGAAAATTGGCCACAGACCCACGGATCTTAGAAAACAGAATCTTTACAGGCAAAACAATTTTCTGCTGAGAAATGATGGAAAATACCTATTTGCCTAAGTGGTCTTCCTGAAAACCACCTAGGCGCTGAAGTTTTCTGCTACAGGATGCTTGGAACATTTTTGTCCAGCATCCCTGCAATAAAAACATAACCCTCACTGTCTCTGAAATACTCTTCTGTCACAAGCCGACATGGTGGAACCAAGTTGCATCGGTTCAGGATGTGGCTCAAGAGTGGACTTAGATGGAGGCAGAGGAGTGGAGACTGATACCTGTTCACTTTCACATTCACGTAAATGCCTATCCAGACATATGGCAAGAGTCATGGATTCTTGGTTTTCTCTAGTGTGGCTGGTTGCGGATAGTTTACCAGCAGATCTTTTATAGAATCAGAGAGGCCATTAGGAAATGACTGCTAAGTGCAGGATCATTCCACTGTGACTGAACAGACCATCTGCGAAATTCAGAACAGTAATCCTCAGCTAAACGCTGACTTTGTTGAAGAAAAAGTAAATTTGACTCAGCTACAGCTTGGATATTGGGTTCATCATAAAGAAATCCCAGGGCAGCAAAAAATCTGTCCACAGAAAGCAGTTAAGGAGCATGTGGCTGTAATGAGAAGGCCCAGGCCTGGGGATCACCCTGCAGGAGTGAAATAATGATTCCAACTCGTTGCTGTTCGTCTCCAAAAGAATGAGGTCACAGACGAAAGTATAACTTGCAGCTCCCTCAGAAGTTGGCAAAATTTTCTATCTCCAGAAAATCTGTCTGGTAGATTAATCTTCGGTTCAATTGGAACAGAGGCAGATTTTGAGGCTTGAACCCTCTTTGCTAAATCATGAACCAGCTGAGAAATACCTTGCATCTGATCCACCAGAATCTGAATATGTTCCATATTGAGATATAACCATATGGTAATATTTATAAAGATTAGGCACCGACAGGCCGCCTAGACGTTTATAGTAGTACATGATTGGTCTCCAGATCTGCAGACGCTTAAGCCCATATAAGGTTGAAAATTTTTTTCTGTAGACCAGCTAAAGAGGAGGAGGTTACTGGGGTTGGGAGGATGTAAAAATAGTAAAGAGAAGTATCAGGCGGTTAAGTCTTTTAAGAGCTTTGGGATCAAAGTGGCATAATTCCATTTGAAGTTGGCTTAGATAGTGCCGCAACCCAGATGGAGGAGACCAGAGGATGGGAATAGTAGTGGCAGTTGGTGTGCCACCTGCTAGGCCGAGCACACTCACCAAGAACTCCAGCCCCACTCCTGGGCCGGAAACAGTTGAGGGGAGTCCTGCAGCACTACCGGATGGTGGTGGTAGTAGTTGTTTCCCCCAGGGCGTTTCCAGTTGGAGAGGCGACCTCTCCTCTCTGAGCTGGTGTGATGGTGGACGGAAGGGCCCTGATGGCAGGCACGACGGCAGGCAGCCAGTGGTAACAGTTGAACAAGGAACAGGTTTTATTGCAGCAACTGGAAACAGGTACAACAGCAGCTTCCAAATGGGGATAGTCGTGATACAGTGTCCAATCCCCCAGCCTTGGTTCTAGGAGAGTGCCCAGAAATAATAAAGTTTCTATGGCAAACTTCTCCTCCGACTACTACTCCTCTCATGCCTCTCCTAGCTAAGTATACTGGGGATGGTGTCACAGGGAACCCTGACAGGGTTCTGGTTACCTTCTGGTTAGGCCCGAGTGAGTACCTCCTGTCAGTGTCCTCCACTGTTCCTCCTGGCACGGTGTCCACAAGTAAAGACAGCAAAACTTCCTTCTCAGGGCTGTCTCTGGGGCTGATAATATTCCTCCTGGAGGCTGTGTGGGCGACCATTGGGCCCTAGTCCAGCTGCAGGATGCAGGGATACTCTGCACCCTTTTTCACCAACTGCACTCACTAGACTGAGAGCTCAACCATCGCCGTAATGACTATAGTCTCCCACAACCCCGCCCAGTGGCCTGTGATAGGCCAGGGCTGAACCAAGGCAAGGTTTTGAACACTGAGGGGGAAAAAACAAGGGAAAAGATGCATAACAATTACATAGAACACTTAACATAGAAGACAGGACATACCAACACAACCCAGTGGCACAAAAGACAAACAATTAAAGAAGAAGCCCTCTGGGATGCTGCAATAGGATTACATAGGTTCACTCCGATATAAGGCAGTTAGTTATCTTGCGTTTGAAAGCCAAAATTTAGGGTTATTCATTTTTGTGTGGCAGGAAGAACATTACAATGTAGCATTTACGATTTGGAGGTATTAAGTTTAAGGCCCGAGAGAAGTGCCAACTGTGAGAGGGTATTAAGCAGGTTTGGAAGTATAACCAGGGGCTTTGTGATAGTAAGCAACATGTCATCTGCAAACAAGTTAGTTTCGTATTTATGACTTCCAAACAGAACACCTTTTATGTCAGAATGGGATCTAATAGAAATTGTTAGGGGTTAAATAGCCAGGGTAAACAGTGTTGGGGGATAAAGGACATGACTGATGGGTGCCGTGGCATGTTTTAATAGGCTGTAGGGAGTCAGCTGGGAGTTTCAGATAAGCTATGGGGTCGCAATAAAGCGCTCAGAGGGCCCGTTGAAAATGACTAGTTATGTCCATGAACTTCAAAACGTGGGTGAGATAGCATGATAAGCTATCAAAGGCCTTTTCAATATCTAAGGCCAGAAGGGAGACTGGCTTCTTGTGGGAGTTAGCCCATTGGATAATGTTACACAGCTTCCTGACATTATCCGAGGCCTGCCTACCTGGGACAAAACCTACTTGGTCAGAGTGGATAAAGGAGGGAAGCAGGCTATTCAGACAGGTGGCGAGGATAGAAGAAAATAATTTTATATCTAAGAAGTGATATAAGTCTATAATTAGCAGGAGTAGTGGGGTCTTTACCTGGTTTGGAAATAACTGTTATGCATGTCCTGGGGGAATTTACTACCTTGTAATACATGATTAAACATTTGTAAGAGGTGTGGTGAGAGGATGGCTTTAAATTTCTTATAATAAAGGGAGGAGAAGCCATCTGGCTCAGGGGCCTTCCCATCCTTAAGGGCAGCAATAGTTGCATCTAGTTACTCCATACTGATAGTGGCATTTAAGGAGATAGCTTAGGCAGTCATTACAGTAGGAAGGGAAAATGATCGGAGAAAGGAGGGGATCTCTGAAGGGTTGGTAGATGTGGAGGTAGAGTAAAGGATCTGATAGAACTGGTGGAAACATGAATAGATGGAATTGGGGTTAGAAGTAAGTCTGCCACCCGAGTCTCAAATCTGATATATGGAGTTCAGTCTCTGACAACCTGTCAGCTCAGAAGCTAATAATCTATCAGTTTATAAAATTTCGCTTGAGTCCAGCAGAGAATTTTTTCCACTCTATGCGTAAGGATGGAATCCAGCTGGAGTTTGACATCCCTGATACTTTTAGCTAGTTAATGGGAGGGGTGGAGCTCTTTAGCTGTTTCTAATTTTAGTATTTGTTTTTCCAAATCTAACTGCACTTTGGAACACTCCTTTTTCAAGCATGAAGCTTCTGCTATGAGGGTACCTCTAATTTTAGCCATGTGGGTGGCCCAGTTAACAAGTGGGTCAGTGTCAGTTGCATTATTATGTACAAAAAACCTCAAAAATCTGTCTTTTAATGCTACGGTCAGTCAGTATAGACTCATTTAAACACCACTGAGGGCGGGTACGCAGGAACTGTTCTAACTTTCAGGATTATCAGACACAGGCCCAAGCCTTGGAGCAGCGCTTCATTAATCGAGGTTATCCAAGGAATGTCCTGCATGAGGCACGGGACTTTGTCACTAGATGTGATAGAAAATCTCTTTTAGTACCCAAACCAAGGGATGAGAATAAGGGGTTGATTAGGATGATAGGGACCTTTGATCAAGCCTCGGGAGAGGTTAATAAGGCCCTTCGGTCTTTTTGGGACATTTTAAGGCAGGACCCAATGATTAGGGAGACTATTACCACACAAGCGTCAGTTACTTACCGTCGTGGCCGTAATTTAAGGGATAGACTAATACATAGTCATCTCGAACCTGTTAAATCGACTCTCACGTGGTTGGGAAGTAATCGGCCAGTAGGGACACATAAGTGCGGTAACTGTAGAGCGTGTGACTACATTAAAGGTGGTAAAGTAGTGAAGGCGTCAGATACGGGGGCAGAGTTTCAGATTAGAGATTTTGCCAATTGCAGGACAATGGGAGTTGTGTATGTTGCGACGTGTACATGCCCACTCAATTATGTGGGGAAGACGAAGAGGGAATTATGACGGAGAATCCTTGATCATGTCGGGAATATTACGCGTAGGGAAGAACGCCCTCTTAGTCTTCATGTGTGGCAACAACATGGAGGTGACCCTATGTCAATTAAATTTCAAGTTATAGAAGTTATCCGTAAACCGACCCGGGGTGGTGATTGGGACCGGAGGATACTTCAAAAGGAAGCACAATGGATCTTCCGCTTTAACAGTGTAAGGCCAAAGGGTCTCAATGATGGGATCTCCTTTGCTCCATTTATTTAAGAACACTCTATCCCTTGGGAATATAAGAGGGGCGATTTATGTTCTGGTTTAAGATCAAAGTATGGACATTAGGGGAGGTAGCATGTTGTAATAATATAAAAGAGGATATTTACCTATTTAGTATAGAGGTAGGATTTGGTGAAGATGACTCTTTTATCCGTCCGTCTATAGAATATGCGCCGGTAATCAGGTTTATATCATTGGTCTATTCTATAGGGGGTTGTGTAGTATCTCTTGGTGGTTACCCAGTTTCTATAACATATATGTTTCTGCATAGTTGATAGTGTAGATCTGGATGTAACAATACATTCATTCTTTAATATATGTCTGTGACATCTGAGATTGTTGGTGGTGACATGTGTGTTGTTAGATACACTGCTATCCCCCCCTTGCTTTTAGAAGCAATGGTTCTTTGATATACATTACAATAAGATCAGTTGTTCCTTTTATCTAAGTGATCGTTTATCTAGGATAACTCTGTTTAGTCTCCACATGACCATTGTTTATTACAGCAACAGGCCACGCCCCCTAGTGACGAGACAGAGGCTGGGCGAGCATTATCATTTTATTGGCTCATTTTCAGTGTACGCCCCTCAGGTGGGTGGAGCCTGTACCAGGCGCTTTGGCTTAAAACTACAGCCGAGTGCAGTGTGAGCGTCGGATATCCTAAGTACCGGGGCTCACCATTAGAGCCCCGGGAACTGCAGTTTTTACTGCTTTTTGAATGCTGTGATTGTACCTAATTGCCTGAGAATCAGAGGGGAGTTAGGCATAGGGGGATGGACTCTAACGCTTGGATCTAGATTTATCACTGCCAGGTTTTAGAGGCAGGGGTAGCGTTTGGAGATATTATAGGTCCTGCTATGTGGTATATACAATCACTACTATTTGCTCCTGATGAACTCATTTCAATATGCTAATGAGGGAAACAGGTTGAGCTTTTAAATCGGCACTGGGATCCATTGTTCTCAGTGCTGTTTATTTGCTTAGCTGTTTAGAGCTTGCAAATTGGTGCTGTGATTTATTACTCTTAACGCTTTGTGTGTATAGCAGCTTAGGTGATTTTGGAGCTGCATTACTGCTCTTACACCAGGCATTAGCTTATTAAGTGGTGCTGGGATAAATGACTCTCAGCACTGCTGTGTGTATACCAGCCTAGGTGATCTTGGAGTTGCACATACTGCTCTGACACCAGACATTCAGCTGATGTATTAATTATAGCTTTGGGTAATCTATATGGGATGCGAGTAGTGGGCTGGAATCAGATTTGTTCTGTTTATGAGTTTCCAGTGATCGTCATCACAATACCATATATTTGTTAGACACTCACATAAACAGTGGCTTGTCCACTTTTATTAGAGGTGATTTTGGAGCTGCATTACTGCTCTTACACCAGACATTAGCTCATTAAGTGGTGCTGGGATAAATGACTCTCAGTGCCGCTGTTTGTATACCAGCCTAGGTGATCTTGGAGTTGCACATACTGCTCTGACACCAGACATTTAGCTGATGTGTTAATTATAGATTTGTTCTATTTATGAGTTTCCAGTGATTTTCATCACAGTACCATATATATTTTTAGACACTCACATAAATAGTGGCTTGTCCACTTTTATTAGATTATAATAAATGGTAAGTTTTATTATATTATTTTTTTGAATTCCACTCCAATTCTGTGACATATATACCACTGAGGACAGGTAGCAACGAGTGTCTGGAAGTCATCAACCATGACCAAGTCCTGGTCTTACCAGACACAGAGTATATGGCTAGCATGGACAATACTAGGGAGCATGGAAGTGGAGATGAGGACCCTATCAATCCTGGTATAATGGCATTTAGCTGGGGAAAAGTAAGTATATACTCTCTTGTTCCCATTAAAATCATGCAAAGCATCAGCCAAATCAAGTTATTGGACAGTGGCACAAATCTCACCCTTGGCCTTAGAGTAGAGTTTATCCGCAGAGGGGGATTAGCAGTCCAAAATGGCATTTACCCTAAAAGTGAAATTCCTGCACCACACTAGTTTAGAAAAGTCAAGGTGTCTTAAGTGCATAGCCAATGAAAAAATGATACCGGGGATTCGGTGGGAGCATAGGAATTAACTGAACATATGTGATAACAATAAAGGTTACACTGAATAATAATGTATCACCCCTGAGGGTCCACCATCATGGTATTAATTCGGAGAGGAACAGAATTCTTCATTAGTCCTCTCTAATTTTATGGTTTTTAGGTTTTTGAGAGTGTGTGGCCATTCCAGAGTCCGAGCTGGAGGGGTAGCCATAGACAGAGCTGAATCGGGTCTATGGTGAAAATGGGGAACCCTTGGCAGGCAGCCAAGGCATTTAAAGTAGACTTAAAGGACGCTGGGCATCAGGCATGGGTGGAACAGTGGGTATCATCATGGTATAGCTGTAGTAGGGAGCAGGGCAAAAAAGACAAGAGGAGTGCATAGGAAACTTCAATAGTGTCCTCTGCCAATGTGGGATCCAGAATAAAAGCAATATGTCCTAGTGTAGGCAGCCACGATATAGCAGAGTGGCAGGGGTGATAGCAGCTCTCAGTTACCAGCACCAGGAAGGATCTATTATTGGAGAGGTTTACTTGTGCAGGCAAGTTGGGAGGATCAGGACCGAAGGATGTAGGGAGGCTGATAGATGGTGGGAGGTGTTCTCCAAAGATGCAGTCAGTGGGGTGAGCAGCAGCTGAGGTAGGTCTTGACCGACCCAGGACTGGAGATCATATAAAGGTAGACAAGCCGGACTGCTGGGAGGCAGGTAAGATGACTTACGGCAGGCATTCAGACCCTGGGGTAGAGCCCTTAGGGTGAGCAAGACAAGGGTAGCAGAGCAATTCACGCCCGGCCGTGTTCAGCATTAGGCCACACACCCCAGGCTTGTAGGGTTAAAGCGTAACTAAACTTTCAGACAACTGCAGTATTGATTTCTGGCAGTATTTGTGTTATTAATAAATTTCGTAATATACTTTACTAACAAATTTTGGATCGTTTCTGTGAAATCCTGCATTTTTTTCCCTCTTTCCTTGTTTCTGTATTTATATTGTATTGTATAGTTTTTCCTGCCTCTCACTAAATGTTACTGTGCAGCCCCAACCATTTTACATTTTACTGCATAGACTGTACTGCCACTGGTAGTTTCCTTGCTGCTGCTTGTTAGCCATTGCCGGAGTGAGTGTGTATTGCTGTGACATATTTGTGCACAAGAGCCCAGCCTGCAAGGGGTTATTGCCAGTTAGAGAATCACTGCTGCATCTCAGAAGTTCTATACAGCTCCGCAGAGGTTAACTGCCAGTCCGCCAAAACAACACTCATGCAGGAAAACACCAGATTTGTCTAGCAATGGACAAACTCCTCCCAGACTGTTTAAATTGCAACCAATAAACAGCCACTTATATCAGGGGAACAGCCCTCTTCAACAGAACAGGCACAAGTGCCTCATGACACTTCATGTGTGCAATCATCTTGGGAGAGACCACAACCCCATTCTGTCATATGCACAGCTAGCATCGCCCACCAGCCAATATCTAGAAGGTGCCAGAAAGTTGGAAGTTGGAGAAGGAGTGTTACTGCAAGCAAAGTGCCTTGTACCAAAACTTCTAATTTGTTGCAAGGTGTCCCCCACCTGTCAAGGACCTAAATCAGGATCCACAAGCCTGGTTGTGGGGTGATGACCCTGAAGTAATGGAGCTGGTGGACGAGCCTGCTAAACAAGCTGTTCCTGGGAACCCTAGCTGGGCCTTCACCCTGTCATCTGCTGTCCTACGCGCCCAGAGACCTACTATCCTGGCTGGGTGCCAGAAGCTTAAAGTGGAGGAAGAGAATGCCTACTTCCATCTCTGGACTGATCGGAGCAACCTACTGTGGGTGAGGTGCCTGATGGACGAGAGACAGCATTGTGAACTTTGACCAGGTGTAGCTACATTGCAGTACAGTACATTTGCAGTACAGACTAGACAGACCAGGTCTCTATGTGGGAGAGATATGAATAGTTAGTGATTGTATCTTGACCATATTTTGGATCCCCTGATGAGTCATGGCTACTCATGATGTAACGCATAGGGACAGGTGACTATTTAATTAAGGGTCAGATGTAGACTGCCCTTGTTAAGGGCAGGAGCTCTTTGGGGATAACAGGGCCATTTTTGAGATATATATGGTCAGAACTTAATGACCAGGATGGCGATTCCCACAGAGCTAACGATGGATCATGAATCAGACGCATGACCGGTGATATGGTGAGATCTATCTGATTTTTTTCTTACCTTTTCATATATTTGGAAGTCCGTGATTTAGAGTTTTAACATTAACTCTATTTTTTGTTGATTTACATCTGCATTGTATTGGATTGATATAATCCCTGATCACACAAATATTTATCTGTGTTAGTCTTTTCATTTATAGACATGTTATTATTGAGGTGCCTTTTTATGAAATATTTATATTAAAAGTTATGTTTTATAGTTTTTTCCACATTTGCTGTATTTATTCTCTTCTAAGTGGAAATTCCTGCCCTAGTTGGTATTTTTTGCTGAAGTGTGTACAAAGGAAACCCCCCAAAAGTAACCCCATTTTAGAAACTACACCCCTCACAGAATTTATCAAGAGGTATAGTGAGCATTTTGACCCAACAGCCTTTTCACAGATTTTATTAACATTGGGATGTGTAAATGAAAAATTACTAAAATGTCACTTTTTCTCCAAATTTTACATTTTCACAAGGGGTTAAAGGAGAAAAAGCACCCCGCAGTTTGTTTAACAATTTCTCATGAACGTGGCAATATCCTAAATGTGGTCATAATGTGCTGTATGGGTACATGGTGGGGCTTGGAATGGAAAGAGCGCTATTTGGCTTTTGGAGGGCAGATTTTGCTGGAATAGTTTTCAGGTGCCATGTCGCATTTGCAGAGCCCCTAGAGTACCAATTCAATGGAAACCTTCAAAAGTAAACCCGTTTTGGAAACTACACCTCTCAGAACATATCGAGGGATATAATGAGCATTTTGACCCTACACAGATTTTATTAACAATGGGATGTGAAAATGAAAAATTGCTTTTTTTTTCCAATAAACTGTTAATTTAGTCCAAAAATGTTTATTTTTACAAGAGTATAAAGGAGAAAAAGCTCCCCGAGGTTTGTTACACAATTTCTCCTGAACACATCAATATCCCATATGTGGTTGTAATCTGCTGTATGGGAACATGGTGGGGCTCGGAATGAAAAGAGCGCTATTTGGCTTTTGAAGGGCAGATTTTGCTGGATTAGATTTCGGGTGTCATGTCGCATTAGCAGAGCCCTTGGAGTACCAATACAATGGAAACCTTCAAAAGTGACCCCATTTTGGAAACTACACCCCTCACAGAACATATCAAGGTATAGAATGAGAAGTTTGACCCTACAGCTGTTTCACAGATTTTATTAACATTAGGACGTGAAAATGAAAAATTAGTTTTTTTTCAATAAACTGTCAATTTAGTTGAAAAATTTTTATTTTTACAAGAGGATAAAGGAGAAAAAGCTCCCCAAAGTTTGTTACACAATTTATCCTGAACGCAGCAATACCCCATATGTGGTTATAATCTGCTGTATGGGTACATGGTGGGGCTCGGAATGGAAAGAGCGCTATTTGGTTTTGGAGGGCAGATTTTGCTGGAATAGTTCTCAGGTGCCATGTCGCATTTGCATAGCCACTAAAGTTCCAATACAATGGAAACCCCCAAAAAGTGACTCCATTTTAGAAACTACACCCCTCAAGGAATTTATCAAGGAGTATTATCATTTTGAGCCTAAGAGTGCTTCCTGAAAATTAATGTACAAAGTGAAAATTAAAATTTTTAAAGAAATATGCCATTTCGGTGCCCAATATGTTGCACCCACTTTGTGTCATCAGAGACATGCACTCTTAAAATTATTAAGTGGGCTATCCTGGGTAGAAAGAAGTTCTATATGTAGGTGTAAGCTGCTGCTTGGGCACACAGCAGGGCTCAGAAGGGAAGGAGCAGTGTGCTTTTTAGCTTTTGGTGTACAGATTTGGAGGGATTTCCTGGATGCCATGTTGTTTTTGCAGAGCCCTGGTGGTGCCAGTAAATTGGAATTCTCCAAGAAGTGACCACATTTTGTAGGGGCAATTTTAGAATCTCTACAAATGTGACATGGTGTCCAAAAACCCAAAAACCAACAATCTAAATCAGCGGTCCAAAAGCACATAGTGCTTCCTTTTATCTGCACCCTCCTGTGTGCCCAAGCGGCAGTTTATGTCCACATACTGTATATGACACTGGTGTACGCAGAATAATGTACTTAATGTCATATGTGGGTATAAACAGCTGTTTGGGTACACCTGGGCACGGAAAGAAAGGAGCATGAGGTCACATGTCAGGAAATTCCACTTTATTGGCATGTCAGGGTTCTGTAAAAGTATAAAGGCATCCAAAAACCAAACTGTCTAAGTCTGTGCTCCAAAAACCAAAATAGCGCTCCTTCCCTTCTGTGCCCAAACAGCCGTTTTTACCCACATATGACATTAAGTACGTTATCCTGGGTACACTACTGTCATACATGTGGGCTTAAACTGCATTTTGGGCACACAGCAGAGCATAGTAGGGAAGGCGCGCTATGTGGCTTTTGGAGCGCAGATTTAGATGTTTGGTATCTGGACGCCATGTCATATTTGCAGAGCCTCTAAAGTACCAGTAAAGTGGAATCCCTTAGGGAATGACCCCATTTTAAAAACTGCACCCCTCAAAGAACTTATTAAGGGGTGTAGTGAGCATTAGTATCCCAGACGTGAATGCACAGTGAATGGTGAAGAGTGAATAGTGAATAAGTAAGCTGTGCAGAGTACATTGGGAACACCAAATTCCCTACTATATCCCCAGCAGCTCCTATGATTGGGGAGGTCACTCTGGGGGTCAGTTCTGGTTTATTTTTCCTCATAATCTCTAAATCTGGTTTGTTCCCTGATATACATTCCCTTCCTGCCGCAGCCAGTTTTGTTCTAATGATTTGGCGATTTTTGGGGTTTTTGTCTCCACATTGTACAAGCTATATTTTTTTAAATTTTTCTGGTGATGTAGCCACATGAGGGCTTGTTGTTTGTGGTATGAGATGTATTTTGTAATAACATTTTTGGGTGCCTATAACTTATTGACTAACTTTTATTAACTCATTCTTGGTGGATTAAAAAAAATCCCCATCAATTCTGGTATTGTGTTTTACCTTTTAATTTTTTTCCACACAGCATACAACATAAGTAATATGTTACGTTTATTCTGCGGGTCGGTACAAATACATCGATACCTCATTTATATTGGGGTTTTTTTATGTGTCACTAGTTTTGCAGAACAAAAATCCATTTGGGGACATAAATCAATTATTTTTGCATCACCATCTTCTGAGAGGCGTAACATTTTTATTTTTCGGTTGACAGAGTTGGTTGATGGCTTATTTTTTGCGGGACAACCTGTGCTTTTTATTGGTACTGTTTTGGGTTACATGTGACTTTTTGATCACTTTTTATAGCATATTTTGTAAGGCGAGATGGCGAAAAATCATTATCTCCGTCAGGTTTTTTCCAGTTTTTTTTTTCCGACGTTCACCATGTAGATTAAATAATGTTTCAGTTGTATTGTACAGGTTGTTACGGACGCAGGGATACCAATTATGTATTTTTTTTATTAATTTTTAGTTTTTTGTTTTATATAACTCATTAGATATAGGAAAAGGGAATTTTGGGGCTTTATTCATTTATTTATTTATTTCACACACTTTAAAAAAAAAATTTTTTTTTTTACATATTTTATTTGTCCTATAAGGACACCTGGTTCAGTATTATAGACTGTATAAACAGTATTATAGACTGCAATACATGTGTATTGCAGTCTATAGAGGAAGTCAGCCTATGCAGACGCTAAGGGACAAGAAGTGAAATTGGCTTGGCTAAAATCCCATTTGCTGTCTCAAGACTCGGTGAGTCAAAAGCAAATTGAGGATCTGTTACATCCAACAGAGGGCGTATGAGCTCCCAGCTCCTTTCCCATAATGCCTTGTGATATGCAGACGCTAAGGCTGACTTCCTGCATCTCAGCAGGATCAACCCCTTGGATGCCACGGTCATGTTTGACCGCGGCATCCAAGGGTTAAAACCTCCGATCATATCCCAGCTCTGACCAGGGGTAATGGAGCAGGGTGTTAACTGTCAGATACCGCTAACACCCACTCCCGATGCTGCCCGCGGGCGGACGGCAGCTAATATCAGGGAAAGTTTATTTCTGCAACAAACTTTCCCTGATATGGTGGCTACATGATCGGGACCTAACCCTTGGGGAGACCCGATCCCCAATTTAGTAGGGTCAGTTTATAAACGTCGGTACTGCACAAAGCCCAGCAAGAGCCGATGTTTATATATAGTGGGCGGTCCTGAAAAGGTTAATTGTGTATAGTTTTGCAGACCCCAATTGTTTCATGTTCCCCATAGGACCCTCCCATAGAGGGAAAAAGAGTGCCAATTTGGAGGAAGTCATGGGTTACTGAACTAATCATCCAGAACTTGTTCATCTCCAGGTATCTGGGCTCCTGGGACTTTAAAGAATAGTCGGACTTTAAAGTATGGACGGATGTTGACGCACGGCTTGTAATAGTGTCTCTAATGTGAGAATAAACAGTGTTGGGGATAGTGGGAATTACTGCCAGGTTCCGTTTGTTATAGAAAAGTATTCTGAGAGAGGAAGGCTGGAGGAAGGCCAAAGGCTAAAAGTGTTGCTTCCATAAAGACCCAGTTGACTCTGTTGAATGCCTTTTCGGCATTGATACCCTAAGAGCACCAAGGGACATTTTGTCTTGTTGGCAATTGCAATAGTATATAAGAGACTTGTCCTCACCTTTCCTCCCTTTCACAAAACCTGCTTGTTCACCACTCAAAAGGTCTGGTAGGTAGTTTCTCAAACTAAGAGCCAAGAGCTTGGCCCAGATCTTTAGGTCCATGTTCAGTAGGGATAGGGGCCTATAACTGCTGCATAGATGAGGGTCTTTACCCTCCTTGGCTATGAGCGTAATATGCGCTTCTTGAGTCTGGCATTGCATAAGATGTCCCTGTAAAAGAGCATTGCAGATGCGAGTGAGGTGAGGGAGGAGATGTTCTCAGAATGTTCTATAATACAAAAGTGGTAGTTCATCTGGATCGGGAAGCTATGAATAATCATTGTGATTTCTTCTGAGGTAACTGGTTGCAAAAAGGCTGCCTTTTTGGTGTCTGGTATAGTGGGTAGCAAGAGGCCTTTGAGGAAGGCTATCGTTCGTTCTTGTTTTTCCTGAGGAGTGATGGAGGGGTTGATCTCATTTAGATTATGTAGTTCCGAATAAAAGAAGTGTAAAGATTCTGCTATTTTCTGAGCATCTTGTTCCAGAGTGCCAATTTTAGTTTTGACTGCTATAATGTAAGATTTCGCTTTGTCTTTTTTAATCATGGCAGACATTAGCTTGAGAGTATAGGGAGTATAGCTTGAGTTTAGAGTAGAGGATTTGCTTTGCAGCAGAACAGTTCAGTCATTGTTTTAACTTCTCACGGAGGGTCATTAGGTCATTGTGGGAAATAGCTAAAGTTATTTATATATATAATATATAAAGATATTTGTGTACTCTCTATAGTGCCGAAATCTACCCCAATATAGAGTCTATTTCTTTTTGTCTGTCTTTCTTGAGGTCCAAGGCTTTGAAAATCAGCAGTCCTCTTATGTATGGCTTGTAAGATTTCCAAACTAAGGTTGGGGAGATGTCAGGAGTGTCATTCAGTGTGAAGAATGTGTCCAGTTATTTAGCAATTGGCATTATAATGTCCTGTTTGTCTAATAAAGACTCATTGAGTTTCCAAGACCATTGTCCGGGGTGAGATCTGATAGGGAGATCGTAAAGGAGACCGGGGTGTGGTCCGATATGCTAATGCAGTTCATCTTTGACGGTGTTGAGTCTTGAACTATGGTTTTGGAGCAGAATACATAGTCTAGCCTTTGGTGTGTTTTGTGTGGGGATGAATAAAAGGAGTAATCTTTGGCGGCAGGGTTTCTCAAAGCTTTCTGCGGAAGAGCCGATTTCCCTGAGGAGGCATCTAATAGAGGGTCTAATACTACATTAATATCTCCTCCAAGTAAGAGGCTAGATGACCCTTTAGGAATAGGAGATGTCTGTCTGCATCAGAGTGTTTTTTGCAGATGAATGGGAATGAGCTTTTCAATGTTATGGCGACACATTTAGAGGCTGAGGTTGTATGACAGGTGTAGAACCACTGGTCAAAATGGGTGTGTGGTAACATGGGAATTCTGTCTTGTTTGTAGTGTATCTCCTGTAACATAAGTATGTCCGTCTTCATTTGGTGGGCAAGCTCCAGTCCAGCGGAGGGAGCTCCGGCAGTGACCCTGCATCTTGCATGGGTGGCCATGACGGTATGTCCAGAGGTTCCATATCAAGAAGGGACCAAACGGATTGTAAATCTTTCAGAGTGTGTACCACTAGTCTCTTTCCACCTTGAAGAATTGCCAGAGCAAAAGGGTATAACTACAAGTACTGTATGTTACAGGTTCTGAGCTCTTCTAAGAGAAGTTTTAGAAGTCTCCGTTTGGCTACAATGTAGGGTGTCACATCTTGATATAGAGTCAGGTCAGCTTCATCTAGTGTGATCTGCGGTCTGCTCCTATAAACATATGAGAGGAGGCCACATATAATATCAGGTGCTGGGTCTCCCTGTCTCAGCCTTGATCTCAGAGCTCTGTGAATTCGTTCTATTACTACCTTGGCAGCATGGTCTGGGCCCAGAAGGTCAAGAAAGAGGCAGTCAGCCATTTTGGGAAGATCATTGGGAAGGTAATATTCCAGGAGACCTTTCATTCTAAAGTTTCGCCGGCGATTTTTGTTTTCTTGGTCCTCTATCAAGGTAAGAGATCAATCAAGTAAGTCCTTGTGGTGCTAGAGGTGTTCAGAGACAGTGTCAGCTTGGGATTTTATGGAGGAGCAAGCTTCCTCCAGGGTCGGCAGCCGTTGACAAACTGACTGAATTTCTGTCTTTATTTCAGCTAGCTCCAGTAGGATCAGACTCACTGCCTTCGCCAAGGTTTTTTGGAAGAACAAGGGAATATGTGCACAAGACCACTGTCAGAGTGTTCATAGTCTGCTACACTGTGTACTTCCGATTCTTCCCCTGTCTCTAAATCCGGTCCAGTATCAAGCACCACCTTAAGAGCACCTTGCAGGGGAAGGAAGTTTTTTTTCTTCAGAAAATGCTGGAGATCGCCTTGCTGCTTAGTTGCCTTCGGTGTGCTAGGTAAAGTCTCCAGACCGATCCTTGCTGGTTTTGACCATGGTGGCTCGCATAAAATGTGGGTTTAACGGTGGCTTTTGGGCTCAATGTGACAGAGCTTCAGAAGGATACGTCCATCACCAAGCGTGATCAGGCTCTGCCCTTCTCAAAAGTCCAACTTTGTGAAAATTTTATACTGTCAAAAAGTTCAGAGATAAGAGGTAGCAGGTATTTATTTTTGACTGTGATCTTGATAAGACCTTGATAATCAATACATGGTTGAAGTGAGCCGTCCCTTTTTTGTATATAGAAGACTGCTCCAGCTGATTAGGTAGACTACTGGATAAACCCCCTCCTGAGGTTCTCCTTAACATAAAAGTGGATACACCAGTCCACAAAAAGGAGAATTCCCAGGGATTAAATCAATTGGGCTGACATAAGGATCTGGGGTGATAAGGTCTCAGTCTCCTTTTTACTGATGATGTCAGCATAAGATACATACTGTGATGGAAGAGCTGACAGGTTCACATAAGGCATAGGCAGAGTAGATGGGTGGACCTCAGTAAGGCGACTAGCGTTGCAGCAAGGTCTCCAGCAGAGAATTCCAATTGATGTCTGGAGCACATACAGTAGACATAACCAAGGAAGGCCAAGAATGAGTCAGACAAAAAGTAAAGGGAAACTTTTTCTAAATGTCGTAACACCTGCTTGCAGGAAAGAGATTCTGTGATGAACTGAGCTGGCTCAGATAAAGGTTTTCCATTGACTGAGGCTACAATCAGAAGTTTCTAATGTCTATGGAGGGTAGCTGATGATGTAAAATCAAGGCCTGATGAATAAAGCTCATGTAGAACAAGAAGCCAGATAGGGAGAAACAGAAAAGTTGTCTATACCACAGACCAGGGTTACTGGAATCGAGAGTTTGGGAGAGTGATCAGTTCTAACTAGGGTTGTCTCTCTGACCAACCTTAGGTGGTGGAGTTTCCCAGGTTCAATGGCACTTTTGTGGAAAATAAACATCACTTCCACAATAGAGGCCCAGATTTTTTTGTAAGTCAGCGCTGACGCTCCTTTTCAAATAGCTTGATTCGGTCCACCTGCATAGGTTCTTCAGCTGAAGAAGCAGGTGGAGTCAGAAGAGACCTCCAGAAGGAAGGGGCAAGTCTAGGAACCATGCTTTCCCTTGAAGCTACTTTTGAAATGTAGTTCTGTGTGAGAAGCCAAGGCGATTAAGGTATCCATGCAACTTGGTAGGTCTTTACCAGCCAAATCATCTTTAATACAGCTGGAAAGGCCTTCCCAGAAGGTTGCCACCAGGGCTTTGTTGTTCCATGCAAGATCTGTTGCTAGTGTATGGAACTGAATGGCATATTGTCCCACAGTCAAGGTGTCTTGACATAGACAAAGAAGAGCTGAAGCTGTAGAAGAGACATGACCACTTTCTTCAAAAACTATGTGAAAGGTTGATAAACAGCTTCAGATATGAAGTTTCTAGTCCTCCATGTTCCATAGTGGATTAGCCCATGAAAGCACCTGACCAGACAGCTCTTGGTGGTCATGCTGTCTACCATATTTTTGATAAAAATCATGCAAAGAGGCCAATGACTTGGCAACATGGTCCATGGCCTTAGCAAAATATATCAGACTGCGGCTCATGGACCCACTGTACCACTTAACCAATTTGACTTTGGACTAGTCCTGAGGGCATTGTTTAAGTGGTTCCCTGGTTTTCACCCTTTAACCACCAGATCTTCACTGCAGGGGACCACCAGGTTGCAACCTCTAGTAGACCTGGTGTAGGTGGTAGCTGACCTGAAGACCATAGAGATGCCTGTTTAAAGCACAAGAGGGTCAGTCAAAAGCATAGTGAAGTGTGATCTGAAGGTCGGGGCAAGTGGCAGAGAAGCAAAGTTGTACGAAGCCAGAAGTCATAGAACAGTTAAGAGGGCTGATCTGGTTTAAGTAGGCATGAGCTGCTAGGGATTGGCTGGGCAGGTGTATTTGTTAAAAATCAAGTTACTGAGAGTGAGGACGTGACGACCCTATGAGCCAGTCTAGATGCATTAGCAACTGGAGGATGGCTAGATGGGCTGCTATGCGAGAAACCAGGGTAACCAGGGGATGATGCTTGCTGGGAGTGATAATACAATGGCAATTGTAGACTGCTTTCAATACAACAGATGGGATGATGAGGGAAAAAATCTAGAGTACTTCTTTAATGGGAGTATGTCAGCAGTAAATTTGTTATAAACCTAATCACAGTACCTTTTAGTGGTGTTTCTACAGTCTGCAAAAATATCTCTGTTATTCTGCTTTGGAACTTCATTTTTATATCAATTGCCATTTTATTTATATACAAATGAGGGAGAAAATGTTTTGCCCAGGAATCTAGAGTTGGGGTAGGAGCTGCTGATCACTTATTCTGCAAGGAGAGCAGTACTAGGCTGCATGTCTAGAGAGTTTCTGGTACCGACAAGTGGGTAAGAAGGCTACCTTGATGTTGTGGGAGCAAAGCAGGTCAATATTGATGCAAAGAGATGATATTGTGGAGAGAGGTAAATATACTGGGACCACACACGACCTCTGATACTGTCTGCATTTTATAGTCTTTTGCACATGACAAGCATGAAAGGGGTAGAGCCTTCAGTGGAGTCCACTCCTGCTCTGCTTCTATTACAAACTGTACAGGATCTGGTGGCAGATGAAGGTTGTTATGGGGAACAAGAGCCACACACTCAGACTTCTGGCTCTACTGGTATTGAAGAAGTGGCAGCCAGGTACAGTAAAGGTGTTGCCCTCTAATATAATCTCCAATCTTTCGCCCGAGGTGAGAGGTTCATCTTGCCTCATCGAAGGTGCAGCTGTGCTCACCAACTATCACAGTTTGCAAAGTTTTCTAAAATACGTAATTGGCAGGGCTACACAAGCACAATTAAAATGTTTACCAATGAGATATTATGTAAGCACAGTACTTAAAATGAAAACATAGAAGATAATTTCATGTGAGCTTATTGCAAGAAGAAAAATTAAGGCACACATTCCCTCTGCTTCCAGTCCAATGATGATGATGCAATATATAGTATTCCACATGAGATTGCTGAGGGCAGTAATTGGTCCACAGTACTGGCCTGGAATTGTCCTGAAGAGCATCACAAAATGTGTGCCAACATGGCTTCACAACACCAAATACAAAACATTTTTAAGAAGACATGCAAAGAAAACTTAGAGATGATAATATTAGTCTTACTCAAGAAATTACTAATGTTAACTTACTTTGTTGATCACACCAGATTCAGCAGACACTGATTGAGTCAGGAACAATTATGCAGCAGCCTTCACCCACAATTGTGGTAAACCTCCTTTTTGTCCCTATTCTGCACCAGCACTATTCATTTTTCCACATTCATTCTCCAAGATTTGCCAAGGGATCCGGCATTTTCCAAGATAAATACATATAGCACTAAAATATGTGAGGTGGCCTTGTGTATATATCCTCAGTTCGTACTTCCTGGGATAGGCCAATATAGGGGATTGCCCATGAGTTTCCAAGCAACAAGCATTAAAAAGCAGAATTAATACTAATGCCATCTGTTTGTTTTACAGACCCATAGACAATTGCCAACATATATCAGTGAAGCATCCGCATGAGTGAAAAAAGAACATGCTTCAATCTGAAATGGACATCAGACATCGAATCTAATAAATACACTGAAATGAATGGATATTTATGCTGTTCATGAAAAATGCAGATGGCACATGTACATGAAAATCTGATGTGTGAATAAGGCCTAAGACCTCATTCAGAAAGCAATATTCTGGCCAGTATTTTGCATCAGTATTTGTAAACTGAAACCTGGAGTCTGAATTAGTCCTAAGGCTTATTGTGTTTCTTTTATTTCCTATGATGTCTTAAAGCTGTTGTAGTCTTAAAGCTTCTCCAGTTCTCTAAATGCACTACAACCGCTTTTCATTGTGTAGAACTATATTTTGTTGATATATTACCATATTGTGATGAACTATGCATATAGCTTACTGTGCTATGAGCTATATATCTATTTAGGAATTTTCTTCTCATTATTTTTTTTTATTTATTGGTATAGTTAGAAGATTGGTCCTTTGTGTAAATGTCTGGGGTAAGTCTGAGGGTTTCCTGTGTACAGTAATTCTAATTCGCAATTCACAGCTCAGGCTACAGATGATAAACTAACTCCCAGGTGCTAATTCAATTGTGGCCAAAATAATTAACAAGACTGTGGATGGCTTGTAACCAGGCATCCAGACTACCTTTATCAGTCAAGAAGCATCCAAACAGAATCTCAGGCAAACAACAATGTATAAATTTGAGATCAAAAACATGTATGTCAGAATTCATGTTTCATAATCATATGTGTAGGGTGGTTGGGAGACACAAACCTGACTATGACATCGAGCATGGGGACCTTTACACTTCCCAATCATGCCAAATTATATATTTTGGAAATAGAACATAATTTTATCTTCATGTTTGTTATGCTTAGGCTTGTTTGCTTGCTGGGCATCATCTCTATGCGTGGCCCCAACCAAGAGTTACGTAATATTCCCAAAATATGTGATATCTCTTTGGATTCAGCAAATATCACTAGCCCACCCAATCACAGGTGAGAGGTTCCAAGAAGGTGGTTGGGGTTAGGGATCCTTCAAAAATGGATGATGTACAAGAGCTCAGTATTATACTTGGAGACACAGCCTACCGTGTGGTCTGTCCATTTCTTCCACAGATCTCCATGGCAAGGCTTCAGAAAGACCTGTTATTCCCTTTTTATTTTGTATTAATTTCTTGTATGTCTTTTTATCACATCTTTTTTGTTAAGCACAGTACTTTTTGTGTAAACTAAATCTAAAATTTAATAATATTTTGCTTGGCTCTAAATGTTCGCACAATTCCATAGAGAGTAAATATCAGTTATGATTGAGTCGTCTGGGTGTATTGGTGTCTCACCTACTGTAAGTAGAATTTGGTACCAGCCATTTGTGTGGATGCGTGTGTATTTTGGGTTTGCTTCACACCTTTGTAGTTTTATGTTATAGGTGAGCATGGAAGTGGGGAAGCAGAGTCCACCTTTATAGTCACATTCACTGTGAAACATGCTTGAGTGATGAGTAGGGTGAATGGATCCCTGACACATACATGAAGCTGATCCACTGTATGTAAGCCTGCCATGTTAGAGAAGTTTTATTATAGATATGCTATATCCAACACATATTTTGGAGGAGAACAGAGGGCAAAACATAAGTCTTGAAGTCTATGCCTTGAATCTTTTAAGATTCTAGCAAAGGACCTGGCTGCTACTTCTGCATCAAGAGACCCATCAATGCTGCTGAGAGGTACCGATGTACTTCAGTTGCTAGGCATTAGAAGAAGTTTCATAGAGAGCCAAAGTTGAGTTTCACCACTGGGTCCCTTGAGTCATTAGTTATACCCCTGTGTACAGTTGCATAAATCTGTGGCATACATTTGGTGGCATACTTTAAACCTGTATACTGAGACTACACCATGAATACAATGGAAGCTCTGTTGTAAATGTACTGTACAATGCATGCAACAAACAAATTACTGTTACTTCCAGTTAGTTCCACTAGAGCGCGCATAATAATGTTACCAATCCAATGTTACAGTGTAACTTCAATTTAGCATACACCATACACACTTTAGGATTATATTTATGTATATATGTATAGATAGATAGAGAGAGAGAGAGAGAGAGAGAGAGGGAGTTTTTATATTCAGTAATTCCATATCAATATACATTATCACAATATGTGGAAGGAAGTGGCAAATACAGCTCAGCTCATAGTATAAAGACTGTGGGGTGAATAACAGGCACAATGGAATCAGGGACATAACTAAAGGCTCACGGGCCCTAGCGCAAAAGCTCATCCTGGACCCTCCTGCACAACTTATCTTCAGAACCCTCAATAGCGTCCCATTAATACATTTCTATTTCCTTTTGTTTAGTTTAGCTAAACAGTACATAATAGCCCTGGCCTCCTGTTCCCTCACCTCCAGCGCTGCTAAGAGGTGATACCTTTGGTGTGTGGGGAGGAATAATGCTGCAAGTATACTATTTAAAATGAACTAATGCTCCTGCAGACAAGGTGTTAAGAGTTACATTTGTATTTTCATATGTTTCAGCTGTATGCTGAGCCCTGTATTTTCATGTGAAAAACACACATCTGTTGCCACCAACTTACGATGTAATGTGATTGGTGTGACCAGTATTGCATACTTCCCATTCATGCCGCATTCAGTGGGACAGTACTTTATTTTGTGTGCTATTCCGCAGTCCTGAGTAGTGGCAGTTCTGTTCTGAGTTCAACTCTTCTGCAACACTGTGTTACTAATACAGTGGAGTACAGTAGTGAAGATGGGAACATACACTTCCAGCTTCACTGTTCAGCACCTGGTCTCTCTTGCCGGTACCAGTATTCCAAATTTTTTTTCTTTCATGAACCCACCCATCCAACATCATTGCCAACACCATGGGCTATGGTTAGAAGCATGATTTAGTATACATAGGAAATGGGAGGTATGCTATTGCTACATTGTCCTGTGTTTGTCTGTGGCAATCACATTGCATGCAAAAAATACACAGCTGCCAGTACCTACTAACATGTAACGTGAAATGGTTTCTAGAAATAAGTTAACTATAAAGAATTTGATTTTTGATACTGGGCACTTACTTGGTTAAATTTTTATGTGTGCAATAACTTAATTGATTTTTTTTTACTTATTTACTTGTATGCAGGTGCATTACCATCCCAATCTTTGGGATGAAAGCAATTTGAAATGCAAAGGATGAAGGGTGGATAGACATTTGCAAGGCCATGTATCCAGACTGGGATACATATAGTTCAGTCAAAAAAGATCACACTGGTGAGCAGGGGCATAACTATTAAAGACTGGGCCCCATAGCAAACCTTTGATTTGGGCCCTCCCTCATGGAATAGCGTCCCCTTTCCTTGCCCCCACACAGTATAACGCCCTAATTACACACAATATAATGTACCAAAGTGGCCTCCTCACAATATAATGTCCCATAGTGGCCCCACTCCTGCTCACGGCCGCCTCAGCTTCCCCTTCTGCCCTCCAGGGGGCCCCAGTGACATGATATGAGACACATGGGGCCCACTGAAAGGCAAAAGAGGAAGCGGAGGCGGCCACGAGCAGGAACTGGGATTGTTAAGTAAATAAGGCCCATTACCTGCTGGGATTACGCCACTGCTGGTGAGTATATAATGGTATTTTATTTTATCTTTTTTGGTGGTGGAAGAGATATTTTGAGATGTTTACATTTCTGTGTTGTTTTGTTTCCAGAAAAGGATGTCCAAAAAAGTGGAAGACTATGAGGGAGGAGTAGCGGAAGGCTATGAAAAGTGGGTCCTATTCTTCTAAGTGAAAAAAAAATTGTGCATAAACATGAATTACATTTTATCTTGCCTAGCAGGGTACAATGTCCGTAAGTTGTAAATGCATTGACTTTGATTGTTTTGGTTTTTTCCTGTAAAGTATATTTATATATGTTTTTGTTATTACCGATCTTCTGGCAGCTTTGAGGATGACAGCAAGCTGAGAGTGAACTGCAGCAGAGGGAAAGTGAACTTTGGGGGAGAAATCAGCAGAATCTTTTGCAGTGGCACACACTTTAACAGAGGCTATTCTTACTGCTGAGTGCCCAGTGGTCACCAAACAAAGGCAATGTTGTGCCAGCCCTATCCACACACCTTTCACCAAGGAACAGACTAGAAGGATCCTCCAGTTAATGGACAGACAACTGGATGTAGACAGACAGCCAAGACATGTCCTTTATCTGGAGGGTGGACAGCAATGATTGCTTTGAATGGTTTGGTTATTGGGTGGTATATTCCTGCCACAAGATGCCAATTGATTGCCAGGGAATATTTATAGCCTTTGTCCATGCCACTTCCTGTTTGCTCCCACCCTGCTAGGACTAGGTTAATTTATAACCAAATTTCCAGCATTTATTCTCATTTTTATTTATTTTTTTAGCTCTGGGTGGTGACTTTTTGTATATATTTTTTTATTTTTATTGGATTTTTCAGGGACAGTGGGGATTAAAAGAAATAATAATCATATATTTATGTGACAGAACTGAAACTCAACTTCAAACACCTGTAATTTCCATAGTGGCTCAGAGCAAAGCACAAGATACATAATTTTTATTAATTATGGTCCATCTGGCAGGTTCATGGCAATGAAGCTAATGCATTAGCTGTGTGTTGGGGTTATGCTTGGTCACAATGAAAGTAGGACAATCGCCTACTATCAAAGTGACTGGGAGTAATCTGAATACACTGAATGCTGGAAAGCACTACAGCAGGAGGCAAGTGCTTACGGCTAATTAGTAACACAGAAGAGCCAGCTCCATCAAGTCCAACCTATAACCCACCAGAGAAAAGTTGCCCTATGTTAGGGGAAAAACAATCCTTCCTGACTCCAACTCTGACAATAAGTATAAAACCCTGGATCAACTTGTCTTTACCAAAAATCTAAAACCTGTAACCTGTAATATTTCTCCATTCAAGAGAGGTGTCCAGGCCCTTTTTAGAACTTGTGCAATGTATCCACCATTACCACATCATGTGGCAGTGAATGCCATAGCCGCACTGCTCTTACAGTAAAGAATCCCCTTCTATGTTGCTGGTGAAATATTCTCTCCTCTAGGCATAGAGGTTGTCCCCTTATCACTGTCACCAGCCTAGGAGTAAAAAAGATCATTAGAAAGGTCTTTTTACTCTCCCTTCATTTATTTGTACATTGTGATTAGATTTTCCTGTATCCATTTTTTTCTAATCTGAATAACACTATAGAATCTGCTGAGTTTTGGGGTGCCAGTTAATAGTATATTAACAATAATAGCAACTGGAACTTTAAAAGGGATTTATTAAAGGTACAGGGAAATATAAAGAAAAGGTTGCCTTACTGCCAAACATGTTGCCACAGCTACCACCACTCAGGCAGACATGACCTGTGGCCTGGTCCACCATCACATTCCAATATAGCACACTGTTGATGCCACTACCAAAGTGTTGGTATAAGAAAAAAAAAACTATTTTGATTTCACATCTGCTCCCATCACTTTTCAAGTGGCTCACAGCCACAAATTTGTCTCCCAAATAACATTAAGCCCCTGTAACACTTACAAGCTATCAAAATGGGCAAATGTTTCACCAAAACCATTGTTTTTTGCAATATAACTGCCATTTGTATCTAAAAAACACAGGCACGCACATTTCCCTAATTAATGGATCATTTTTGGAACATTTTAAATGTTAAATGTATAAAAGCGAGTGTTAGCGCACTGTATGGTTAAACTCTGAGTTTGTATCTACTGCTTGCCGTTAGTTTTTTCCATAGACATACATGTCACATTCACTTACATAATTTCAACTGTGTTTGCCTTAGAGAGCTAGAAATTGGGTAGATAGGTTTTTAGATACCCAATTTGCATAAAGTTGCTACGGAGTAGGTACGGTGGTAGAAAATAGGGTCTCCGAAGTCGAGGACACTTTGACCACTATGCAACAAGATTTACAAGCACACTCTAGACCAGTTACATACTTGCAAGAAAAAGCAGATGACTAGGAAAATTTCATCGGAATAATGTCTGCATAGTGGTAGTTTCTGAGAAAATAGAGGGCAATAATCCTGATGATTACTTTGAGAATTCACTTCTGACCATCTTTGGTAAAGAGGCTCTCACTCTGCTTTTTGCTGTGGAACGGGCGCACAGAATGCTACTAGACCAGGCAAGATTCTGAGACTTGCAAAGGAAAGGAGAAACATCCTGGTGAACGGTGAGAAAGTGGCATTCTTCCCAGACTTTTCCATGGAAGTACAACAAAAAAGGTGTCTGTTTCTGGATGTTAAGCGGAGGCTAAGAGTATTGGAGGTGCCTTATTCTATGATTTATCCGGCAAGGTTGCAGGTGGTGGCTCTGGGCACTACACATTTTTTTGACACTCCATGGGATGCAGTACAGTGGCTAGACTGACATGAGAAACAGCTACTGTGGTGGAGGAACCTGCTGATTGAGAAGGCTGGCGACAGGAGGATGTTGTGACCAGTAACTGCTCTGTTGGTGTTCTCTACAATTGAGTGGGACTCTGTATTCGCTATGATAAATTTACTGACTGTTGCTGCTTTGTTGGACAGTCCTACTCATTTCTCCTATTTATTTGGTGGGGAAAAGGAAAATGATAATCCCTGACCTCTCCTCAATGCATTTTTTTTGATAGGAAAGATAGTATATGGCAAGGAACACTGAAGTTGACTTATATATGCCTTGTAATACTGAACTGTGGCTAAGATATGTGGTAACTTCTAAGATCTATTAACCGTTGGTGTATTCATGGAAGCGACATGATCCATGGCCCTAACTCTCAACAGAGGGGATGTTTACACAGTTTTTTGGCTTGGGGTGGAGGTGGTGCACAGCTTGTCTCACAGTTGTTTGGAAACGTATCTATTACTATTTATGAAGCAACTATAGGATAAACTGCAGCACTGCTTCTTGAGGGTGCAAACCAGAAGGTAGCCAGGCATTAGGCTCCTATCTAGACAAATCCAAAAAATAGGCCGCACTCCAAACAATATAGTGAAAAAAGTGAAAAAAATGCATGTGAAATCAATTTTTTCACTCTTTTCAACATATTGTGTGGAGTGTGGCCTATTTCTTGGATTTATTACTATTTATGTAAATGTCTGCATATATGGGGGGATTATATAAATATGTATCATGGAACGTGAGAGACCTAAAAGATAACAGCAAGAGACGGGCAATTTTTGATTATGTTATACAGCTCTCAATACATGTAATAGGCTTACAGGAAACGCATACAACATTGAGTTCTGTGTCCTGCATGTCCGACTTTGTTTCCGATGAAAAAAAAACGGCTTCGCGGCGCAGAGGGTGTAAGCGCAGACCCGCGCATTGCTTTAAAAACCCATTCAAGTGAATGGGTTTTTAAGCAAAGTGTCGCAAACCTTTCCCTATCCAGTTTTCCAACATTAAGGTCGGATTCGCAGTGGACAGAGTGCCGCCGCAAGTGTGAACTCACCCTTATAGAAACTGAATGCATTTTGGTTGAAACTATTGCAGAGAACCCCTGTGGTTGAGAGTAAACAGGAATACTTCCGAATGAATGTAGGCTCCACCTTACCTGCTATTCTGTGGGATGATATGAAAACATGTCTCTGAGAGTGGGTTCATATGGGAAATCAAAGTGGTGAAGGATAGGGTGAGGGCTTTACCTAAGAGCGAAAGTAGTGGAGACTGAGGAAAATTGTATTGTAACTGATACTCTCGAGACCATGGAGTTTGGGGAGATTCTTCTACCCCAATTGGTGGACACTTTAAATGCATGCTGTGAGGGGCATAGACTTTTGGACCCTTTTTAAGAAGTGGTGATTGTGGTATTGCCAAAGGAGGGAAAAGATACCCAACTCCCAGATTCATATCATCCTGTCTCATTGTTGAACTCGAATGCTAAGAGTCTGGCGAATATATTGGCTAGAAGATTGATGAGAGTAATGTCGTTGTTAGTCCATGGTAATCAATCAGGGTTGATACCTTCTAAGTCCATGGCAATTAATGTTAGATGTTTGTTTCTAAATGTACAGTCGGTCCCAGAACCTTTGGACAAAGCGGCTATTTTATCCTTAGATGCCATTAAAGCCTATGATAGTGTGGATTGGGGAAACTTATGGACAGTGTTATGAAAAGTGGGATTTGGTCCTTGATTCTTGTAATTGGTACAGCTTCTATATGCGACATCAGTGGCTAGGGTAAGCGCCAATAGGGAACTACTGGAAAATTTGGTCTAGAAAGGAGGACAAGATAGGGTGTCTTCTGTCGCTGTTGCTGTTTGTGTTGGCCTCTTGCCTGTCTGATTAGACAAGATATAAACGTACAGGTTGGAGGAACTAGGTGAGAAAATAGCCTTACATGCAGACGATCTAATGCTTTTTCTGAAAGATGTGGACAAATGCTGCCTAGGCTGATGAGCCTTATACAGATATTTGGAGGGTACTCTGGTCTATGAACTGGACAAAACTGGTGCTTTTCCCCTTATCTCCGGAGGGGGAGATAACTGGAAAAGCTACAGTTACCTAAGAATGTGGGGGGGTGTTGCGCTACCAAATGCATGAGTTTATTTCCTAAAGGTGCAATTGAACATTTTAGTGGTCAGGAAGTAGAGGAGAAATGCCCATCTAGCGCAAGGATTCTATTATATTTGGAGGAGGGACGAGAAACCTTAGGGGCACTTCAGGTTCATGTACTGCATAGATTGGCAACGGGAAAACCTATGCTTTCTTTAATGCATAGTGTGGTGGGAGTGTAAACGGGAGTGTAAACAGCTGTTGGAAACTGGAGAATGTACCAACTACACTCCTGTTTGGGACAACCCTTATCTGGAGGAAATTATCTGTATCAGTTAGATGGGATGCATAGATAGTGACAGAAGGGGATACAGTACTTGTGTCAGTTGTACAAGAATGGATTGTTAAAATCATATCAACAACTGTGGGAGGAATTCAAGCTAGATACAGTAATTATGTCTTCTACCAATATCTATAGCTACAACATTCCTTACAGGCACAGACCTGGACTGTGAACTTGAACAAAACAAAACAAAACTATGCATTGGGAGAACTTTAGAGGTTTATGGGGAGGGTATGGGGGGGGGGGGGGGGGGTTGGAGGCTTACACTTCTGTTTTTTCTTTCTTCTGTTTAATGACTTTCTACACTGCACTGACTGTATATTGGAATTACTTAATGATGCCTCAATAAAGTGTTGTTTGAAAAAAAAAAAAAAAAGATCATCACATATTATGGAGGATTGCTGCATCACAATTGTCATTGTTTTACTTTCTTGTATAAATAGAAAAAAGTTATATATGCTGAGCAATGACCAAACTATGGTTACAGAAGGACAAGGATCACTCTACATATAGATAAAGCTAGGTTCACATTAGCGTTGGAGTCACCGAGGGATTCCATCTAAAATCGTTGGAGAGAAAAGTCCTGCATGGTTTCATTATAAAACCCAACGGACACCCTGCGGACCCCATTATAGTCTATGCGGTCCGCAGCTGTCCGGGGGTAACCGCTTTTTAGCGGACGTGCTCTCTACCTTTCGGGTCCCCTAATGACGGAGAGACGAATGCTGCTGTGAACCTAGCATCATAGATATAATATTTATATAAATAGAATGTAACTATATACTAGATATATAAAAATATATTATGATTACTGGAAGATATAATTAGAAAATATACATATCGCCATATAGTATATAGAATGAACCCATGGTGCTTTTAAACTATATTGGTTTTACCGTGAGATTTCTAGAATAATTACTTGTGAAATACTATACAGTTCAATAACAGGTCAACAGGTCATAAATATTAAAGACAAAGAATTTCTAATTCCTTCCTATGCATACATTTCGATGATGAAGTGTTTTACAATACAAAAAGATAGATAATCTTTTTCTTTATTGTACGGCAGGATTTATATATTTTATAGCAGAGCACATACTGTACATATTGTGCCATCCTGTTCTCCTTTAAATATAGCAGAGTGCAAGACAGAACTGCCTATAGTGTACTGTTTTTTCAAATTTAGAGTAAATCAGTAGGGCAGGTAATCTTTTTTTTTTTTTTTTTTTTTATCAATAGTTTTTATTGAAAGTATACATGAATACAATACAAATGTCAAACATAGCACGAACATAGAAGACAATCATGGCTTTACAAACTGCATATAAAAAGGGAAATAGAAAAGACTCATGTGAAGTACAGCCATAGCAGAGATACATTTCGCAATGTACTGTACATTAAGAGCATATAAGTCTTTTTATACATATGAGTAGCAGAACACGGTAAAAAGGTAGCATGAAACATTAATCAAGTCTTGCCATGGGGAAGGGGAAGAGGGGAGATCAAGACAGGCGGGAAAAAGGAACAAAACAAAACAAATGAACAAATGACCAAATCAACATAGGAACAGGCCTGGGGAATAAAATGAGATCAGATCGGATCACTCTCAGCATCCCACAAAGCTGATGGCCTGTCACGCGAGCCCGTGTGCAGACCTATCTGCTACCAGTTATCAATATTAAGAGTAATTAATTAATTAATGAGGAAGATAGTGTATAGGCATTCCAAGAACACTCAAGCAGAGTATCCCCCTAAGAAATGAAGAGAATATAAGATACTCAGGATGCCAGTAATGGCTAAAGCGTATACACCATCAATGGGCGTATGGTGGGGGGAATGAGGTCGCCCATAGTTCCCAGTGCTTTCTGAATCTGTCCAGGCTTCCACCATTGCATGTGTAGATGCACTCATATTGATAATTCAATGACGCCACCAAAATCAACTCCATCAAGGTCAGACAGGAGGTAGATTTCCATCTACATGCAATAAGCAGTCGAGCAACCCCAAGTACCTGGCATATGATGATTCTATATCTACTCGGCGTCATATGAATGCCCAGCAAGAGGAGTACCAGTTTGGGTGTAGATCCCACCATTCCACCACACAGTCTATTGAGCAACGAAAATACAGAAACCCAAAATGAATGAATGACTGGGCAGTACCAGAACATATGGAACAATGAGCAAATCCCTGCACAACCTCTCCAACAGCCCGATGGACACGATGGATAGAATTTAGCTAGGGGTAGGGGAGGGTAATACCAGCCTAGGAGTAATTTATTATATTGTTCTCAGTGTGAGGCACATACCATAGATGGCTTAGCCCATCTAATCACCTCCCGCCAGTGACTAGGCTCAAACCTGCAGCCTAGATCGTCTTCCCAAAGGCACATATGTTTAGTCTTCCAAAAGGTACAATCCATGTTTAAAGTACGATACAGAATCTTAGTCTTATATGCAGCTAGGGAAGTCTGTGGGTGTAAGAGGTTGGTGGATGGCTGTGGCAAGCGCAGTTGAGCTGAGGTGGCATCAGAGAGACATGAAGCCAGTCTAGCATAGGTATATGCTTCCTTTGCAGGTAGATTATGTGTCTCCTGCAACACGGTGAAGGGCGCAATGGTATCGCCTCTGTAGAGGTCAGAGATATACTTTATCCCACATCTGGTCCACGTATCCAAGGATAAATGTGGTATCACGTGAGGGAGTATCATAAGAGGTAAATTCAATATGAACCCAGGGTTATCATTATCTGAGATAGTAAAGTATCCTGGGAAGAATCAACATTTTATATAAAACAATTCTCCACATACAGCTGTGCTCGAATTTAGTTAAAACATCAAGTTCTTTCTGAAGGGTAGCCAACAAACCTGGGAAATTGGCTTTAACTAAATCTTTTGGATTTGGGGTGAGCTGAATTCCTAGATAGGGTATAGACTACAGGCACCACTGGTAGGGTGATGTAGTTTTGATATGGTGTATATTGGTTTGAGTCAGGCCAATCCCCAAGATCTGGGATTTGGATTCATTAACTTTATAGTATGATAACGCTCCAAAATCTGCCAGGGTTTGGGATACAGTACACTGTAAGAAAGGGACAGGATCACATCGTCCACGAATAGATTAATTCTATGGTCTGTCTGACCCAGTTTAATACCAGTAAGGCCAGGATGTGACCTGATTGTTTCAGCTAAGGGTTCCATCATTAAAGAGAATATTAAAGGTGACAATGGGCACCCCTGTCTTGTGCTATTGGTAATGGAGAAGGGGCAGGACAAGACCCCATTCGCCAGCACACGTGCAGATGGGCAAGAGAAAAGTGCAGAAATTGAAGTGGCAATGGGGCCAGAGAAGCCAAATTTATGTAAAACCTAAAAAAGATATCCCCAATGTACCCTAACGAACGCCTTCTCCGCATCCAAGGACAGGAGCAGAGAAGGCGTTTGTCCAGCCTGAGCGGCCGCAACCAGCACGATCACACGTCTCGTGCCGTCTGGGGCCTGCCTCCCTTTAGTGAATCCCACCTGATCCCTGCTTATTAATGTGGGCAGCACATCGAGAAGTCGGTTTGCAAGTACCTTAGCGACAGGGGCGCACCTAATGAGGCGAAATGAGGCGGCCGCCTCAGACGGCACTATCTGTCATTGTCTGGGGGGCGGCATTTTTACTATTTATTTTACCGTAAACCAGCCCAGGACAGGCCGCTTCTGTCCTGGGCTGGCTTACGAGAGGTCCGCATCTCAGCGCAGGCAGCGATACAATGACGTCATCACGCCTCCTACACTGAGACACAGATGTCGCGAACATCTGACCCCGGAGTATAATAATCGGAGGCCCTGGGGAGGTGAGGGAACATAAAAACCATTGTTACTCACCTCTCCTTCGATCAGTGTTACTCCCAGCAGGCTTCGGCCTTCTGGTGCTGTTATCAGGTCGCAACGCTGGCCTGATCATGTGACATCTGTGTGCAATTAAACAGGACCGAAAGCTGCAGGGAGTGCACCGGTGGCCAGGATAGGTGAGTAGCATTGGTTTTTATGTTTGTCACCTCCCCTGGGTCTCCGATCATTATACTCTGGGCTCTGAAAAGACCCCAGAGTATAATAATAGTTCATGATTGAGCCACTATGGGGCATAATACCAGTGCAGGGGCCACTATGGAGCATAATACTGTGTGCAGGGGCCACTATGGAGCATAATATCAGTGTAGGGGCCACTATGGAGCATAATGCCGTGTGCAGAGGCCACTGTGGAGCATAATACCACGTGCAGGGGCCAGTATGGAGCATAATACCGTGTGCAGGGGCCACTATGGAGCATAATACCCTGTGCAGGGGCCACTATGGAGCATAATACCCTGTGCAGGGACCACTATGGAGCATAATACCCTGTCCAGGACCTTGAAATGCTTCTTACGAAGCCACTCCTTCGTTGCCCTGGCGGTGTGCTTGGGATCATTGTCATGCTGAAAGACCCAGCCACGTTTCATCTTCAATGCCCTTGCTGATGGAAAGAGGTTTGCACTCAAAATATCACGATACATGGCCCCATTCAAACTTTCATGTACACAGATCAGTTGTCCTGCTCCCTTTGCAGAGAAACAGCCCCAAAGCATGATGTTGCCACTCCCATGCTTCACAGTAGGTATGGTGCTCTTTGGATGCAACTCAGCATTCACTCTCCTCCAAACACGACGAGTTGTGTTTCTACCAAACAGTTCTACTTTGGTTTCATCTGACCATATGACATTCTCCCAATACTCTTCTGGAACATCCAAATGCTCTCTAGTAAACTTCAGACGGGCCCAGATATGTACTGGCTTAAGCAAGGGGACACGTGTTACTGACGGTAGCCTTTGTTACGTTAGTGCCAGTTTTCTGCAGGTCATTCACTAGATCCCCCCATGTGATTCTGGGATTTTTCCTCACCGTTCTTGTGATCATTTTGACCCCACGGGGTGAGATCTTGCGTGGAGCCCCTGATCGAGGGAGATTATCATTGGTCTTGTATGTCTCCCATTTTCTAATTATTGCTCCCACAGTTGATTTCTTCACACCAAGCTGCTTGCCTATTGCAGATTCAGTCTTCCCAGCCTGTTGCAGGTCTACAATTTTGTTTCTGGTGTCCTTCCACAGCTCTTTGGTCTTCACCATAGTGGAGTTTGGAGTGTGACTGTTTGAGGTTGTGGACAGGTGTCTTTTATACTGATAACAATTTCAAACAGGTGCCATTACTACAGGTAATGAGAGGAGGACAGAGGAGCCTCTTAAAGAAGTCTGTGAGAGCCAGAAATCTTGCTTGTTTGTAGGTGACTAAATACTTACTTTCCACCATAATTTGCAAATAAATTCTTAAAAAATCAGACAATGTGATTTTCTAGATATGTTTTCTCATTTTGTCTCTCATAGTTGAGGTCTACCTATGATGTCAATTACAGGCCTCTCTCATCTTTTTAAGTGGGAGAACTTGCACAATTGGTGGCTGACTAAATACTTTTTTCCCCCACTATATATAGAATGGGGGCCACGCTGGCTCGTCCATCCACCAAGCAGAAGATGTGTGAAGTTACTTTCATTGTTAATGCCGTGTTGTTGATCTGATACTGAAGTAATGTAGTAAGAAGAAGTCTTAAAAACTGTTTTATAACTTTGTGTATATTTTGCGACGATTACAGCGTGTGAAGCTAGTAGCATGTAAACTCAATTTTTTTTTTTTTTTTTTTGGGGGGGGGGCATCATTCTATAGTCCCCCTCAGGCAGCAAAGAGGCTAGGTTCACCACCACTTAGCGAACAACTTGACATCCGCATTTAATAACGATATGGGCCAGTAGTTAGAGGATAGGGAGGGGTCCTTGCCGGTTTAGGCAACGTCACAGTCATTGCAGATAGCATCTCAAAGTAAAATTTTCCTGTCAACATTGCTAGATTAAACACCTCAGTAAGGTGAGTGAGAAGAAGTGGCTTGAACTGCTTGTAATATTCTCCAGAAAACCCATCTGGACCAGGAGATTTATTGATTTTCAAGCCATCTATCGCCCTGGCTACTTCCTGGGTGGAAATAGAAACATTTAAAGACTGTAGCTGTGTATGGGTGACGGAAGGAAGGTGCAAGGAGCTTAGGAATTGATTAATATCTATACCAGAAGGCTGCGTGGTGTCCGGATCCCCTCTCAGGTTATGCAAACCCTGATAATATTTACTGAATTCATCCGCTATATGCTGAGGGTGAAAAAGTTTTGCATTGGTCGATTTAGAAACGAGAAATGGAATTTTAGATTTAATCCTTGCCGCCTTAACTCGTTGTGAAATTAATTTGCACACTTTGTTGTATGACCGGTAGTAAGAGGCTTTCAAGCTCTTGGAGTGTTTTTCAAAGTCCACCAGTAGGTGGGTGCTCAGGTCATCTCTAGCTTTCTGCAAAGCAACCAAAAGGGCGGGGCTAGGGGCAGCCTTATGTTGCTGTTCTAAAGTTGTAATAGAAGTGAGTAACTCCTTCATCTTGTGCAATCTCTGGCGCTTAAAGCGCGAGGTATGCTGTATCCTTAGGCCCGTGACAAATGCATTATGGGAATTCCAGAGGAAGAACTTATCATCTACCAAGGGAGAATTAATATTAAAAAATTTAGTAATGTCAGCAGTCAATTCCTCGGTGACTGATTTCAGGGACATAACATATGTAATATTTTGCCACGACACGGGAGGAACAGTGACACCTTCTGAGCGAATGGTGAGAGTAATAGGCGTGTGGTCTGACCACGTAATATTACCTATTTCACAACTTTGCACTCTAAGGAGCCTATCAGTCTGGGCTAGGAACATGTTTATACATGAGTAGGATTGATGCCTAGCAGAATAATACATATAATCTTTCTCTGAGGTGTGTAAGCACTTCCCGACTCCTCTTTGAGGAGACATGGTCCTAATTGTTGAGGCGTGTGCTTGCCGCAATAAGTGGAATCAGCAGTAGCATCATGCACAATATTGAGATCGCCACACATGAGAAGCTGGCCCTTTGCATACTTCCTAACCTTTTTCAATATCGAGTTTAAAAAGGATATTTGAGGTCCCTGTACATCCGAATGCTTTCCTGTGGTCTCGCTCCTCCCCCGCTTTCTATCCCCCTCCGGGGGGCCTATTAAATTTACGAGGACGCTTTGGATTACTTGCTCTAAGCTATTTGCCTTAGCCTATTGCTCATCCTCCATGATTTCATTTCTCTATAACCCACTCCTCCCGGAGGGACTCTCTTCTGCTGTGGTGCACCCTTGGAGCAGGCTCGGCCTGTTCCATATCGACCTTGGAGCTCAGGTCCTTTGATTACTTCACCTCGGCCCTATGTTTGCTGGCCACGGAGTGGTTACATTACCAGCAAATATCCCACTTTGCTCAGGCTCAACTTGGGTCCTCAGTGGAGAAACTTACGTAAGGGACTGCTGTAAGCTCCCCCATACAAGGGATTGTAGCACAACCTTCACTTCGAACCACCGGGTTCTTCCTCCACATTCCCCTGAGGAGCACCCATTACAGGGTGGTGAAATGCGTTGGAAGAAGGTGCATATTGGGCTTTTTTTAGGGCAAGTTTTGGGACTGCCCTTGTCAGGGCAGGAGCTTTATACCTTCGGGTATTAGGGATAGAGCTAGATATTCCTCCTATGACTCTATCAGTTCCCTATACCCATCCTTTGGTACAATCTCTGCCACATTTGGATCCACTACAATCCACTGTTGAAATCGGTAAGATTGTTCCGATTATTTGTCTATTTACATGAAAATTAGGACCTTGTTGAATTTTTAACTATTATATTAAATGTTAAGTTTTATCTATCTTTTTGTTATGTTATGGATCTATGCTTTTGGTAATTAACTGATCAGTGAGGAGCTAGTCATTTTGTTCTCCTTTTTATTTTGTGTATATGAGAGTGATACCAAAGATAAACCTGTTAGGCCTAGAGGGGAAAAATCTTGTTAAGAACAGTGTTCAACATATAACTATTCAAAAGTAAGAGAAAGAAAAATAGTTTTACATGACCGGGCAATGTAACTGTGCAAACCTGGGGGGAGGAATTTTGCCATAGGATAGAAATTACGAGTGACTCACAGTGTGTCCATTATGACTGTTCACTTGGCGGAGGCATTAGATTTCCATGGAGGATCCAACTTGTGGGATTCCTGGATAACAGGCGCTGGTGGTGGCAGGTTCCACTGGAGTAGCAGTGTCGAGGGAATTGAACGAATAAGTCACTCCATTTCTGATAACAATAACTTTAGTAGGAAATCCCCACTTGGAAGGGACATTGTGTTGATGGAGGACCACTGTAACAGGAGCAAGCTTTCTTTTAGCAGCAATGGTAGCCTGAGAAAGGTCTGTATATAGTTGAATGTCCTTGAACGGCTCAGGCAAAGATGATCTTTTTCTTGACTCGAACATGAGATGGTCTTTGACATGGTAGAAATGTATATGGGCGAGGGTGTCCCTGGGAATATGGTCAGGCATCCCCTTCGGCTTCGGCAAGCGGTGGGCCCTGTCTATGATCAGATCTGCATCAGAGCAGTGTGGTAGGGTCGCTTTCATTAAGTGTTGCAAGAAAGGAATCAAGTCCCTGGCAGCAACTGACTCCGGTATGCCACGAAAGTTTACATTGTTCCTTCTATTTCTGTCTTCCATGTCGGTGAGTTTAAGTTTAACTGCCACCAATTCTTCCTCAAGATCATTATGGGCATCCATTATGGTATTATGTGCCACAGCAAATTCACCCATTTTATTCTCAACATGGTCAAGCCTGGAGGAGACGGACGTAATCGCCTTAGTGATATCTTTCTGGATAGATCTATGCAAAGCTAGCATAATATCTTTCAAGAAGGCCTCAAAAGCAGATTGGGTACCTGCAGGGATAGCCTGGAGCACATTCAAATCGCATTGTTGGGGTTCTTCTGTAGCTGTATGAGAATCAAAGCAGAATGTGTTATCCCATCTCATCTTCTGCTTCACAGGGCTTTGTGTAGGGGTGCTGTTGCCTGCCTGGGAGGATGCTGCTGCAAGCGAGAGGTCATGTTGACCAGGAGTTGGAGTGGGAGGTGATGGGGGTTGTAGTCCCCTCTTATAAGGTTGCTGCTGGCCCTCTGTACCCCTCTTCAAGCTCTCCTGGGAGCCTGATCTGTCAGTATGGTACCCCTGGTGTGGTGGGGTAAGCTGGTGGGACTCCTCACCTGAAGCGCTGTCATATGCAGAGAAGGGAGGTTTCACCGGCGCCATTTTGGGCTGTGGCAGGCGCAGCAAAGAAGTCAGTAAGCCGCTTTGGGGAGCCTTTTTTCCCCCCGTTTTGCCATCTCTCCGCTGCCTGTGGGAGCAAAGGATCTCCCTGCTGGTAATCTGCGTGGTATCGCCGGCGCCGAGTTACCGGTATGAGCCGCGGATGTCAGTGAGGCCTCAGAGCGCTACAGAGCTGCGGCCACCTCGAGCAGCGCCAAGCCACCAGGGCAGGTAATCTTAAACTAAGCTGACAATAGAAGCATCATGAATAAAGTAAAATAAAATGTATAAACAGCAAATTGTGTACTAATCAAACTAAAGAACTCTTCATGATCTGGTTATTTTGTTAGCAAAGCCAGTATTTATATACTCTTATAAAGCTCTATAGTGACACAGTGGATTGCATTGATGATTTTGACTGTACCTGAACTCTGACTTATTTTGCAACAAAGTTTGGCATAAAATATTGCTTCTCATTTTAGAAATACTTTTGTATTGAATGAGTACTAGTTTTGAATTAAGACCATGGGATGATGGCCAGTCCCTCTTTGAGTGTGTACTCTCACGACTACAATTAGCAGAGAGTGCTGCCTTGGATTTGTATAAATGTGAATATAAATCTACATTATCCTCTTACTAATCGTAAGACTCTTCCCATAATTAATTACAAACCACTCAAAAAGAAAAATAGAGGAAAAAACAATCCAAATAAATGTTTACAATCATACTATTAATGCTAATTAGTATTTTAATAATTATGTAATATAATTATATAAAATATAATTGTAATAATAATAATCCTTATTGTATTACAAAATGCAAATACAAAGGAAAGCCGTAGATAAAAATATATTATGGATATAAGACACAACATGGAAACTATCCCACTACCAATAAACAAAAAGAAGCATCTCCCTACATGAATCTCCACTGTCTGGGTGAAAATACACATATGAGGGGTGTTAAATTAGTTATCTACCTGAATATGAAAACAAAATTTTCTAAAAAAATTGAATTTTCTACTTTTCAATGTAATCCTCCTTGACTTCAACACAGTTATTCCACTTCACCTCCAGTGATTGGATGCCCTCAGGATATAATAATTATTTCTGTTGCAGGAACCTGTTACCATCTCTTTGACTGCATTATCATCAAGAAATTGTTGCCCATTCAGAAATTTCTTCAGGTTACGAAAGAGAAAGTAATCAATGGAAGCCAGGTCTGGAATGTAGGATGGATGGTTAGGCTCCATGAAGCCACATTCCCTGATAACAGGTACTTGTGAACTGGCGCGTTGGCGTTTCTCTTCGATTTCCTCATGTAATGCCTTCATTGTTGAAGCTTAGGTGTCTACAGTAATTGTTGTCTTGTGAAGCTAGAATTCTAGTAATAAAACACCTTAAGTATCCCAAAAAACTGTTGCCATGACTTTTCCAGCTAACTGCTGTACACGAAATTTCTTTGGACTTGGTGACCTCTTGTGCTTCTCGTCAGGAATCTTGCTGCTTTAAAGTCGCCGTATCAACATGGGGAAGCTTCCTGTCCTAGACTTTCAGGCCTTAATCAATCAGTGCAAATAAAAAAAGACATAGCACCACACAATAGGAGAAAAGGGAGGAATAACTAGCCCTAAACAACACTGTTGTCTCCTAATAAGTCATGAATAACCCTATAAATAGCATACCTTTACACCTGATACAATAAGCAAACAAAAAAAATTATATAGAGGGAGATGAGCCGACAGCCATTGAACAGCCTTGCAAATATTTTGCTGGGGGTCGGCTTTCCTATTTTGAGCAAATTTAAGTTACTATCATGCACTTCTGAGAAAAGGGAGGGGTTGTTTCATGACTAGGGGTGACATATTATATGTGTTACACATGTTCAAGTCCCCTGGCCATGCACGACTTTACTTGCTCTTAAATTCTATTATGAGAGATTATTGTGACTCATCTTTTAGATTATATTAATAAAGATAGCATTTTAGACACACTCTTTTGGGAAGTGACACTTTCTATTTGATTATGGATTACAGGTAATGAAAACCCAAATCTAAGAAAATTTGAATATTGTAAAAAAGTTCAGTATTGTAAATTTAGTGTGTCACTTGCCAAGGTTTCCTAAGCCTTTAAATGGTCCCCCAGTCTGGTTCAGTAGGACACACAATCATGGAAGACTGCTGATTATGAATTGTATTACTGAATTACTGAAATGAATGAACGTTTCAAAGATATTCTAATTTATTGAGATGCACCTGTAGATGAGACATTTGAGGAAAGGATATGATTGGTTAGAAGAAGGCCAGCCTGTCCAATCAAAGCAGGATCAGGTCATGTAGTCCCCCATATGTTGCAGCCATGTATAACTAACTAACTGCACCATAGTCTCCAGAAACCGCTGAAAATCGGCGGAGACAAAAGTCCTGCATTTTCTCTCCACCAATTGAATTGAATGAATTGAATTCAGCACACTGTCTGCTTTGATGGTACATGTCTGGGTGCTGCAGATATTGGTGCCGTTAGTATCCCTTCACCATCAGAAGGGCGGGCCTTACTGCTCAGCGTCATCGCTGGTCAATAAGGAACGCCCCTTCTGACAGTACAAGGCTATAGAAGAGTACAGTCAGGGGGATGTTCCTTACCGCCCAGCAATGACGTTGAGCAGTAAGGCCTGTCGTTCTGACAGTGGAGAGATATCTGTGCCGAAACTAATGGCACCAATATCTCCAGCACACGAGCGTACAGAGGATGTGAAATCTCCTCTTTCAGTTTTGAAACGATGGACGCCATTCTAGTCAATGGCGTCCGCCGGTGTCTGTGTGTATCCTCTAAAACAGTGTTTTGGGTCCCCCGGCAGACCCGAACAACGGAGAAGCCGGAGCAGATGTGAACTAAGAGTTTTCAATTCATTTTAAAATTACAGTTTTTATCTGAAGAGCTGTCAGCCTGCGTGGGTGAGAGAGGTGGGTGAGAGAGGGGATAAAGGCAGTCAGCATCTGGCAGCCCAGAGGACCCCTTAAGTTGTGGGGGCCCTGGGCGATTGCCCAGATTGCCCACCCCCCCAATGCCGGCCCTGGTCTTGCGGGCAAAACACATTCTGCTGGATATGAGACATAAAGTCCCCGTATAATGTAGACAGCAGGTAGGCAGAACCAATAAGAAATAGCAAGTGCAGAATAGCGAAAGTGATAGTATTATTAACATACCGTATTGTTAGGGAAGATGAGATTCAGAAATGTGAGCTGTATAGCCATGGGAAAATTGCTGATGGCTTTCTAATACTGACCTCACCTCATGGGTTCACGGCAGGCACAGTTTCAACACTAGATGGGACCCATTCGCCTCCTTCAGTTCCTCCAAACTGGATCATTTCCCATCCCCAACACAATGTTGATGTGGCATTTGGTCCCATTCAGAGATAACCAACAGTATGATCCAGTTTCTTTTCAGGCTCCCAAGTGCTGTTCTCATGATCATTAATATCCTTTCCATTTCAGAAGATATTCTAGCTTTTTCAGCTGGCAGGTCAAGCATGCTGATAGTGTGCCCCATTATGTAAATTGCCATTCTGCCAACAAGACGTTGATGTGGCCTCCCTCAATTCTTCCACACTGGACCAGACCATCTCCTGCCCCAACTTCACCAGGGCAAGCCATTGCTTACACTCCCCTCCCTCATTTCATGGTTGTAAGGTAAAGCGCATATGCTGGATCATCAGTTTCAGCAGAGGTATACGATGAATGACTACTGCATGCCGCAAACCACAGACACAATGGACTGAATAACTGTCTGTGAGAGGAAGAAGAACAACTTCTATCTCATGATCACTTTTGGAAGATAGCCTAGCTTTTTCAGCTGGCAAGCTAGGCAAGTAGGCACACTGATAGTGTGCCTCATATTTTTCTTGAAATTTTGTGTATTTTCACTATACCAACATGATGTTGATGTGGCATGTGCTTCCATATGGGGATAACTGGCAGGTTATTTTCTGCCTCTCAGAGTCATAGAAATCTTTCCATTTCAGAAGACATTCTAGTTTTTCAGCCAGGTCAGGCATGCTGATAGGGTACCCCAAATTTGTCTTGAAGTTCTCTAAATTGTCAGGGATAACCATCAGGATAATCCAGGTTCTTTTCTGTCTCCCAACTGTTATTCTTATGATCATAAAATCCTTTCCATTTCAGAAGATATTCTAGTTTTTCAGCTGGCAGCAAGGCAAGACATGCTGATAGTGTGCCCCAATTTTTTCTTGAAATTCTGTAAATTGTCGCTCTGCCAACATGATGTTGATGTAGCATGTGCTCCCACTCAGGGGTAACTGGCAGGATAATTCAGGTTCTTTTCTACTTCCCAAGTGCTGTAACATTTCAGAGTATATTCTCACTTTTTTAGCTGGCAGACCAGGCACACTGATAGTGTGTCAAAAATGTTTCTGCAAATCTTGTAATTGTCACTCATTAGTGCTGTCTCTGCTGCCATAAAGGGACAATTCTTGCTGGCTTTTTAATTAATTCAATACTTTACCACTTCACTTTTTAAGTGGCAGGCATGCTGACTGTGTGCCACAAATTTGTCTTCAAATTCCATAGTTACCAGAGCCACTCTCCACTGCCACTCTGTAGACATATTAAGAAGAAAATAAAACAAACAACCCCATCATTGCATCTTCCAGTTCAATGTTGGTGTGGCATACTGCTCCCATAAAGGGATTTGTTTTTTTCATTGAAAAGCCAAATCTTCATCACTTTTCAACTACAGCTCACACAGTCATTTAGTCTCCTAAATAACAAGCCTGTAGCACTTGCAAGTCACCAAAATAGGCAAATTTTTCGACAACATAACCGCCACGGGCAAGCACCTTTCCTCAAAAAGGTAAATTTTTGGAGCATTTTAAATGTTAAAATGCATAAAAGCAAGTGGCAGAGCAGTGTCTGGTTAAACTACCATGAAAGAATGGCAGCACTCCATTAGCTCCAAATAAGCAAAAGTGTCTTTTATTCCAAGTAATGACATTTCGGTCCCATCTGGAACCTTTCTCAAGCACAACTGAGTAATCACAGCAACATTTTATAGAATGCACACAGTATCCATATAATTCATCACAATTAATCAATCAAGATAAAATACATGCAGTTTTCATAATATTTCATGTGTCACAATTCATATTAAAAATAGAAATAAATTGCAATATTCAGCGCAGACCACATGGGAATATATGAGGAAGAAACAACGTTCCCTTAAAAAATCAAATGCATCAGATTTGGAACAATCTCAGCCACCATCTTTTTTAGTCCAGGAAGGGACAGGTCAAAACCAGGACGACCAAGGAGGACAAGAGACATTAGAATGGGCCAAAAAGCGAAGGCCTCAGGACCAGGACAGTAGCCATATGAACTGGGAAACAAAAGAGGCGACTGACCTGTCACTAGTGGTAAATATATCATCTAAAAAATAATCTGTATTTCAAATGTCACTCTTATCAAAGGGCTTATCTTTTTGCCCCAGCTTGGCAACAGATTCGTTCCAGCTCGAAATAGATTTATTTCGTTTTTTTTTCCGCAGTATAAAATTTAAATTTTGGTTTGTATTGCATAAAGATGATGTGGCTGCGAGAAATGTAAATGATTCTAATGTATTGAAATTGAGAGATTTTGATTTACGTAATAAGAGTAATTTCATGCCGATTATATTAGTGAACCAGCCATTGATACATGCAGAGAGGCTGTGAAAAGAGATATACTGAGTTTAAGATCTAAATAAGTTAAAGGGATTATTCACCCTAATGTAAAGACTGATGATTCTTCTGCCTTGCAGGAGCTGGTCCATGATGGTGACATAACCATTAAACCTGACGATATGGGTGGGGCTGTCGTCGTCATTGACACAGCTATGTATCTGGGAAAAATTAGACAACAACTTAGTGATGTTTTTGTGTATAGGAGTTTGTCTACAGATCCTAAGTTTAATTTGCAAGGAAAATCAAGACCGTACTTGAAGAAGCAAAAAGTACGGGATTGATTGATGATGAATTATCTAATTACATATGGGTGGAGCATCCGGTCACCCCAGTGATATATGTGTTACCAAAGATTCATAAAGATTTATGTCATCCACCAGGCAGACCTATTGTGTCTGGCTGTGGTTCAATATTTTCAAATATTGGAATGTTTTTTGTTTTTTTTTTTTAAATATTAAGAAAATTTGCAATAGTTGTATCTTACATCAGAGATACGGCAGATTTCCTATGTAAGCTACAGGAAGAACAAATTGCGACAGATAGAGAGGTGATGTTAATTTCTTTTGAAGTCACCTCACTCTATATATCAATTAACCATGAACGGGGCATGCAGGGGTATGCAGCCATGAAAAAGTTACAAACCTCTGAATATACACCAGCAACATGTGATTTTGTATTACAATGGTGACCTTGGAGGAGGATTTCGTCTATGTGTCCAACCACTTCAGGAATATCCTGAGGTGGTAGCGATACATAGACAATATCTTCCTCCTATGGATAGGAATAGAACAAGACTTTATTCAGTTCTATAAGCATCTTAATAATATTGATTATGATATTAAATTCACTATGGCTGAATCTAAATCTCAGATATAATTTTTGGATGTGCTGATATCTCTTGATAATAATAATTTAACAACTCAAGTTTACTATAAACCTACGAATCGTAATAATTTTCTCAGATTTGAGAGCAGCCATCCAAGACCTATGATGAAGTCCTTACCTTTGAGCCAGTTTTTGAGGGTAAATAGGATCTGTAGTCAACCAGATAGGATGAAAGTTGCTATGGACAAAATGGAGGAGAAATTTAAAATGAAGTGGTATTCAGATAATATAATTGTGAAGAATAGAGATAAAGCAGGGAATAGTGATAGACTGGATTTGTTGAATAGTAATAGATACAGATAACAGGTGGTTAGGTTTCCATTTATTAGTATGTTTAATAATCAAAGTGACCAAATAGATACTATCATACGAAAACACTGGCCAGTTCTAGAAAAAAGGAGGATGAGGGTAGTAGAATTTTCCTCTCCCCCATTATTATCTTATAGGAGAGCAAAAAATATTGTTGACCATTTGACACGATTAGATGTGGGTTCGTTTAAATTTTGTAGGAAGACTACCATTTCAGGTAGGATTAGAAGGGGTTGCCATCCTTGTAGGGCATGTGTTAATTGTTCTCTCATGATAAAAGTGGATTGATTTGAACACAATGGTAAGAGCAATGATATTAAGAACTATCTGACCTGTGACACAGAGTACAGTGTCTTGCAAAATTATTCATATCCCTTGAACTTTTTCACATTTTGTCACCTTACAGCCACAAACTTAAATGTATTTTATTGAGATTTTAAGTGATAGACCAACACAAAGTAGCAGATAATTGTGAAGTGAAATGAAAATAATACATGGTTTTCAAAACCAAATAAAAACAAAAATCATAGAAGTGTGATGTGTAAAAGTATTCAGCCCCCCATTTCAATACTTTGTAGAGCCACCTTTCGCTGCAATTACAGCTACAAGTCTTTTGGGGTATGTCTCTACCAGCTTTGCGCATCTAGAGACTGAGATTTTTGCACATTCTTCTTTGAAAAATAGCTCATGCTCAGCCAGATTGGATGGAGAGCGTCTGTGAACAGCAGTTTTCATGTCTTGCCAGAGTTGCTCAATGGGATTTACGTCTCTGACTGGGCCTCATAGAGATATATATGTGTATATATAGATACCAAAAAAAAGTATATACATGAGTATATGTATAAGTTTATACATATTAATATTGATACTGTTGTTATCATTATTTTTCAGATGAAACATTATACAAAATTCACTGTTATCACTACTAGGAAGCTATGTGGATGAACATATGGAACATCCCCTAATTTTTGTTTGATTTTTTGTATATATTTTTTTATTATTAAAATATATAAAATTATTTTGTTATGTTTTATATTGATAACCATGATAATATAGATAAAATATTCTCTGTAGAATCTCGGGCACATCAATAGATATGCAAAGTAAAATATCTTTTGAATTTATGGATATAATTTTCCAAAAAAAAAACATTTTTGAATTTGTTTTTTGTAGATTTTTTTGAAATTTTTATTTTTTTTATATATATGCACATGGGTGTATAATGGACCTAGTCACCAATGGTAATATTTTTGCGTTCCTAGTTTTATATTTATTCCCAAAGGTTGTCGGAGTCGGTGCGAATCTTTGGTCCAAGATTGGATCAAAGAGTTTGCACAGATCCATCAGTGCGTGAACTATGCATACCTCCCAACTTTTAGAGGACAGAAAGAGGGACAAAATGCACGCCGCGGCAAATTTAGCCCACCCACTTCTAAATTGACTCCACTCATTCCCATCCATTTCTCTTTGTGCTCCCCACACAGTATAATACTCTTACAGTCTCCCTAATATTATATGTCCCCGCATTATAATGTTGTCTTCAAATTGACCCCACAGTATAAAGTCTCTCTCCTGGTGCACCCACAGTTTAATGTCCCCTTCCAGCTGCCCCCACGGTTTAATGTTCCCCTCCAGTTGACCCAGTTTAATGTCCCCCACCAGCTAACCCCACAGTTTAATGTCACCCTCCAGCTGCTTCATAGTTTAATGTCCCCATCCAACTGCCCTAGGTTAAACTGGGGTAAACTAGAGAGGGACATTAAACTGAGGCAACTGGAGGGGAACATTAAACTTTGGGGGCAGCTGGAGGGGGACATTAAACTGGGGACAACTAGAGGGGGACATTAATGTCCCCCTCCAACTGCCCCCAGTTTAATGTCCTCCTCCAGTTGCCCCCAGTTTAATGTCCCCCTCCAGTTTCCCCCCGTTTAATGTCCCCTCCATCTGCCCCCAGTTTAATGCTCCCTCTATCTGCCCCCAAAGTTTAATATCCTCCTCTATCTGCCCCCAAAGTTTAAAGCCCCCTAATATGCCCCCCAGTTTATAGTCCCCCTCCATCTAACCCCACAGTTTAATGTCCCCCTCATATGCCCTCCAGTTTATGGTCCCCCCTCTACCTGCCCCACAGTTTAATGTCCCCCATATATGTCCCCCCAGTTTATTGTCCCCCCTCTATCTGCCCACACAGTTTAATGTCCCTCTTCATCTGCCAAAGTTTAACATAAAAAACACTGACACTGACCTCTCCTTGCTCCCCTGCTGCTCTGTCTGCAGTCTCTTGTCCCAAAGGGTTAAGGGAGCTGCAGGAGCGATGTGAGTGACATCATCACATCGCGCCTACAGCTCCCGGAGCCGGAGCACATAGGGGGCACAGTGGTGAAGCAGGAGCTGTCTGTTCCTGCTTCACCACTGTATTCAACTCATCTACGTCCTCTGCAGACATACCTCCGGGACATACCTCCCGCCGACCGGGACCGCGGGACAGGACCCACAATCCGGGACTGTCCTGCAGACCTTGCGATATAGTTTCACACATGGTCTGGTTAAACTAATTAAAAAGGTATTCCATCCCAGAGCCATTGGAAAGTGGTCTGGGTTACGGTCCTTTGGTTTATGGTATAGAAAGATCGCTATTTGTGATTTTGAATAGATTTGCTACTACCCCTTTAAATTTAGTTTGGTGACAAAATTTGGGTCTATGGATAAAATCTTTTTTGTTCCCAGTTATAATGTCCGTTTCTCCAATGTGCATATATATGAAATTCAATATTCTATAGCCATATGTGAGCTGACAATTGAATATACAGTGTCTTGCGAAATTATTCGGCCCCCTTGAACTTTTCAACCTTTTGCCACATTTCAGGCTTCAAACATAAGGATATAATTTTAATTTTTTAGTGAAGAATCAACAACAAGTGGGACACAATCGTGAAGTGGAACAAAATTGATTGGATGTTTTAAACTTTTGTAAAAAATAAAAAGCTGAAAAGTGGGGCGTGCAAATTATTTGGCCCCCTTAAGTTAATACTTTGTAGCGCCACCTTTTGCTGCGATTACAGCTGCAAGTCGCTTGGGGTATGTCTCTATCAGTTTTGCACATCGAGAGACTGAAATTCTTGCCCATTCTTCCTTGGAAAACAGCTGGAGCTCAGTGAGGTTGGATGGAGAGCATTTGTGAACAGCAGTTTTCAGCTCTTTCCACAGATTCTCGATTGGATTCAGGCCTGGACTTTGACTTGGCCATTCTAACACCTGGATACGTTTATTTGTGAACCATTCCATTGTAGATTTTGCTTTATGTTTGGTATCATTGTCTTGTTGGAAGATAAATCTCCGTCCCAGTCTCAGGTCTTTTCCAGATTCCAACAGGTTTTCTTCCAGAATGGTCCTGTATTTGGCTCCATCCATCTTCCCATCAATTTTAACCATCTTCCCTGTCCCTGCTGAAGAAAAGCAGGCCCAAACCATGATGCTGCCACCACCATGTTTGACAGTGTGGATGGTGTGTTCAGGGTGATGAGCTGTGTTGCTTTTACGCCAAACATATCGTTTTGCAAATGTGGCCAAAAAGTTCGATTTTGGTTTCATCTGATCAGAGCACCTTCTTCCACATGTTTGGTGTGTCTCCCAGGTGGCTTGTGGCAAACTTTAAACGAGACTTTTTATGGATATCTTTGAGAAATGTCTTTCTTCTTGCCACTCTTCCGTAAAGGCCAGATTTGTGCAGTGTACGACTGAATTTTGTCCTATGGACAGACTCTCCCACCTCAGCTGTAGATCTCTGCAGTTCATCCAGAGTGATCATGGGCCTCTTGGTTGCATCTCTGATCAGTCTTCTCCTTGTTTGACATGAAAGTTTAGAGGGACGGCCGGGTCTTGGTAGATTTGGTCTGATACTCCTTCCATTTCAATATGATCGCTTGCACAGTGCTCCTTGGGATGTTTAAAGTTTGGGAAATCTTTTTGTATCCAAATCCGGCTTTAAACTTCTCCATAACAGTATCACGGACCTGCCTGGTGTGTTCCTTGGTCTTCATGATGCTCTCTGCGCTTTAAACAGAACCCTGAGACTATCACAGAGCAGGTGCATTTATACAGAGACTTGATTACACACAGGTGGATTATATTTATTATCATCAGTCATTTAGGACAACATTGGATCATTCAGAGATCCTCACTGAACTTCTGGAGTGAGTTTTCTGCACTTAAAATAAAGGGGCCGAATAATATTGCACGCCCCACTTTTCAGTTTTTTATTTTTTACAAAAGTTTTAAATAACCAATAAATTTCGTTCCACTTCACGATTGTGTCCCACTTGTTGTTGATTCTTCAACAAAAAATTTTAATTTTATATCCTTATGTTTGAAGCCTGAAATGTGGCAAAAGGTTGAAAAGTTCAAGGGGGCCGAAATACTTTCGCAAGGCACTGTATAATGTTTATCTATTTGTTTATAAAAATAGGGGAGTTTAAGCCCTTTGGACATCATATATATCTGCTCATGCAGCCACTAAGTAGATATGGGGCTGTTTTCACACATAGAAAGAGTATTGAAACTATGTATGGGCTTGCCCATACTTAATATGGCGACCGCAGTCATGTAAGATCTACTGCACATGAGTTGGGGAGCACAATTGATGTGCCGGACCTTCTTATAGAGGAGAGTATACACAACCTGGAGTGAGTATACATGTGTTAACTGGCTTTTTATGAGTATGGATGATGTTTTTTTTATTGTATTTTATTAATAAAACATGCACCTTGATTTAGAACATACACAGGGGACTATAATCCATGATTAACTATTACAGTGGATTACATTTTTTTGAGTTTATAAAGTTATATACTGTATATTTCTGCACAGGTATTTTGATTATGCACAATAGCACTATTGCACTTTATTTCTATTTATAATATGAATTGTGACTCATGATATATTATGAAAACTGCATGTTTTTTATCTTGATTGATTAATTGTGATGAATTATATGGACACTGTGTGCTTTCTATAAAATGTTGCTGTGATCACTCAGATGGGACCAAACCGTCATCGCTTGTAATAAAAGACACTTTTGAAAATAATATTTGAAAATAATTATTTGAAAATAATGGAGTGCTGCCGTTTTTTTCATGGTATGAAGTGAAGTGTCTGTCTTCCAACGATTTGCTCCCAGGTTACACTTTAAAATGTGCTGCTTTTGACTCTTTTTTTCTATCTATGGTTAAACTAGTTAGAAATTGGATAGATAGGTTCCTAGAGCCCTGGCAGTGTTATACTGTTTCAAGCCAATTTAAGTTGTGGTTCATGCCAAACTTAAAGGCTTTTTCTAGGCAAAAATGGACAACCTTTTTAACGTTTAAATCAGTTGGGGGCAGTGAAACAAATAAAAATAATGCATACTCACCTGTCTCCATTTCTCCAGTGTCCCAAAACGAATCTGGGACCCAAGCTACCCGAATATGAATCAAATCATGAAAGGTTTGCCCATCTCTAGCTGGCACCATAATTGTGCTATATATAGGACTTTCCAACTATGCTGCAAATATACAGCATGGTGCAAGAAGGTGTTACACAGCAAAAGTGTCAGAAATGTAATTGGTTCAAAAATCTGATATATTCAATTTAATATAAACCTTTTCTCATCTTATATCAGTTCTTTCCTTAATATCATTTCCAAAACATACACTGAATTTAGACAATTCACTGAAGCCTGTTAATGCAATAATGTGATGGTAATTCAACAAAAAAGTCTAGTTCAGCAGAAGCCTGGGGGTCAACTTTTAGTGGGACTAGATTTAGCTATCTACTAGAAAATCAGAGAAAGATACACATGGCAAAAAAGGTTGCTGCATTAGTTTTTTTCAAAGCCCCTTTGGATATCCTGGTGCCACCAGCATAATGAGAACAGCAACAGTTACTTCTTGCATTTGCTCCACAGCCATTCCTTCCCTGCTTTCTTTATGCATAGCCATGCTGCTTCTTGGTTCCATACTGCTCTTTACAAATTTGTTTTAATTGTCAGTGTGTGTGAAAGACCTACAATAACTGCAAGTGCTGGTTAACCTTCCCCAATCCTTTCGCATTGAGAATGAGCTGACAAACACTGGAACATAAAACTATGAGAAGAGATTTTCTCTCTTTAATGTAGAAGCCAGTAGAAAAACCTGTTGACCTAACATATAATATCTTTCACTTTGATGTCTACTGGAATGTTGGGACTAACTATTTGGCTACTCTTAGTCTAAATTATTAAGAATTTAAAATTTTAAAGCGTAAAGCTCTGGGGGGAGGAGTAAGGATGTGATGTGGTTGGCTAGCTGCAAGAATTATCAGAATATGGGTATTAAAGAATTATCTGTAACATCTTGCATGAAAAGAAAATTAATTTTAGGGCTCATGCAAACGGCAGAGCCCTGTGCATAGCACTTCTATGGCAGTAGACTGAGCTGCACTATCCTTTTTCACTGCCATACAGGCTTTGTTAGGTTTAATACTAACAGGGGAGTATGCCTTCATATATATATATAGCATTCAAAGGAGCATGGAATGATTGTATTTTAGATTCATACAGATTCCAACAGAAAAATCTCTTTATGAAACTGCAGCAAATAAGTAAATGTAAGAGTCTGCATGAGCCCTTATATTAGATTTCTGACAGTATTTAAAGATGTTTATTGGTTTAAAGCATGGCCAAATTATTAGCACTTCATTGTTAGTTGGTCATAGTTCATAGTTGCTCATGACTTGAAATGAAGATAGTAGAAGTACAGAATATAATATGATAACATAATTTCCCACATAATTCACAACTTTGCAGTTCCCATTCATATCATATCAATCTAAAATGTTTATTATGCACTTTATGATGTTGAGGACACCACAACGAAGCACAGTAGAGGTGAATAATACTGTTTGTTATGCTTACTCAACTTTGCTGGTCCTTCACTTATTATTTTCTGAGGTCTGAAGAGATCCCAGTATATAATAATAGTAGTTCCGGATTGGACCAAACAAATTCAGCTGAAACTAAACAAGTCGGAGAACCCTCAGCATTCAAAGGAACCGGAGGAATGAGTGGCAGCTTTTTCTGCAACTTGGGGCAGCTTTAAAAGCTAAGTATAAAGCGAGTGTGTGAGCTGGCGAGTGTGGTTTGATTCCAAGTGTGTTTGATCTAAGTGTGATTTAAGATTAAGTGACAAGTATACGTAGGTAGTGTGTGTATTTGAGACCATAACTTTTATTGTACACTGCATAGCAAGAGATAAAAGTGCTACAGATTATAAAAGTAGCTGGTGTATATATATTTATTTTAAGATTAACTATACTGTGTTCAGGGGTGTATAGAGGGGTACTGTTACTTTTATAATCATACAAGTTTATTTTTGTTTAGGGGAAAGTCTCCAGTGTGATACACAGGTAACCAGCTGGAGCTGGTTACCAAGTTAAGATGGGATAAATTGCAGCTGTTTGCTGTGTGCATTTCCTTTGCAACTAGAGGAATCAGTGGCAGCTTTTTCTGCAACTTGGAGCAGCTTTAAAAGCTAAGTATAAAGCTAGTGTGTGAGCTGGCGAGTGTGGTTTGATTCCAAGTGTGTTTGATCTAAGTGTGACTTAAGATTAAGTGACTTTAGATTCAGGGACTTTACAAAACAAAACAAAAAATCCCCATCAGGTAAGGTGTGCTCCATGCTTACCAATGCGGTCCAGTGTACATCTTGCAGCATGTATTCTCTGCTTGAGCAGCTGCTTGAGGGGGCATACTGCTGTGCAAGATGTAAGCACGTTGCACATTTGGAAGCCCAGATCATGGATCTAAATGAGCAAATTGCAAGACTGAGATCCATTCATAACTTGGAAAGGAGTTTGTTGCTCACAGAGCAGGAACTCTCTGGGGTAAGTGCAGAGGGGAATGGTAGCACGGAGGTGCAGGAACATGAGACAGTTAGCTGGGTGACAATTAGAAAGCAGCGGGGTAGAGGGAAGAGTGCAAAGGAGGTTAGTCCTGAACTGGGACACCCCAACAAGTTTGCTAAATTGGCAGATGAGGGGGATGTTAGTACAGGGGTAACACTGCTGCAGCAAGACAGTTCCTCTGACCGCCAGGGGAATGTCTGCTCCAGTAAGAAGGGGGATAGGAGTGCAGAGAAGCCTAGACAGGTGCTGGTAGTGCAGGATTCAATTATTAGGGGAACAGACAGGGCAATCTGTTACAAAGACCTGGATTGTCTTACGGTGTGTTGCCTTCCTGGCGCTCGAGCTCGACACATCTCGGATCGGGTTGATAGATTATTGGGTGGGGCTGGTGTAGATCCAGCGGTCATGGTGCACATTGGCACAAATGACAAAGCTAGCGGTAGGTTGAAGGTCCTTAAAAATGATTTAAGGGATCTAGGGAGAAAGCTGAAGGCAAGGACCTCCAAGGCAGTATTTTCAGAAATACTACCTGTACCTCGAGCCGTACAGGAAAGGCAGTGGGAGATTAGGGAGGTAAACAAGTGGCTCAAGAGCTGGTGTAGGAAGGAGGGGTTTGGGTTCCTGGAGAACTGGGCCGACTTTGCTGTGGGCTACAGGTTCTGTGGTAGGGATGGGCTGCATCTCAATGGAGAGGGTGCAGCTGTGCTGGGGAGAAGACGGCTAGACGGTTGGAGGAGTGTTTAAACTAGGGACTGGGAGGAGGGTAACAGATGTAGAGGGCAAGATAGTGTAGAAATGGAAAGAGGGCTAAATAATGTAACTGGGGGTGGAGTTAGAACAGTCAGTAGGCAGTGGAAGAGTAGGGATAATGATAAATCCTTGAAATGTATATATACTAAAGTCTCACTAACAAGATGGAGGAACTAGAAGTGATAATGTTGGAAGAGAAATATGAAATGGTAGGGATAAGTGAGACATGGCTGAACTCTAGCTATGACTGGGCTGTAAATATTCAGTGGTACAGTATGTTTAGAAAGGAAAGGGGGAGGGGTTTGTTTATACATAAAATCCTGCCTTAAGCCAGTTCTGCGTGAGGACATCGGGGAGGAAAATGAATATGTGGAGTCCTTATGGGTGGAAATTAAGGGAGGAACAAAGAATAATAAAATACTGATAGGGGTTTGTTATAAATCTCCAAATATAATGGAAGAAGCTGGAAGAAAATGTACTAATAAAACAAATAGATGAGACCACAAAGCATAATAAAGTCATTATTATGGAGGATTTCAACTACCCAGATATCAACTGGGAGGCAGAAACCTGCAGGTCCAACAAAGGGAACAGGTTTTTGTCAGTAATAAAAGACAATTACCTATTGCAACTAGTGCAGGACCCAACAAGAGGCGAGGCACTTTTAGACCTAATGTTAGCAAATGAACCTGACACATTGTCAAAAGTGGAGGTTGGGGGTCATGTTGGTAATAGTGACCACAACATAATAAGTTTTCTTGTACACACTAAAAAAATGTTCAGAAGAGGGGGAATAAAAACACTAAACTTCGGTAAGGCCAACTTTAACCAGCTGAGAGAGGAGCTTAGCATAAACTGGGACAATGTCCTCAAAGTGACCGGAACACAAACAAAATGGGACATTTTCAAAAGCCTTCTAAATAGGACCACTAAAAAACATATCCTTTATGGGAATAAGCGGGCCAGAAATCATAGAAAACCAATATGGCTAACTAAAACGGTAAGCAGTGCAATGAGGGATAAAAAGGAAGCATTTAAAGTGCTAAAAAAAGAAAGTAGTGACACAGCATTAAAAAACTATAAAGAGAAAAATAAATTGTGTAAAAGACAAATAAAGGAGGCAAAGATTGAGGCTGAGAGAAAAATTGCCAAGGAAAGTAAAAATAATCCAAAATTATTCTTCAATTACAGTGGGGAAAAAAGTATTTAGTCAGCCACCAATTATGCAAGTTCTCCCACTTAAAAATATGAGGCCTGTAATTGACATCATAGGTAGATCTCAACTATGAGAGACAAAATGAGAAAACATATCTAGAAAATCACATTGTCTGATTTTTAAAGAATTTATTTGCAAATTATGGTGGAAAATAAGTATTTAGTCACCTACAAACAAGCAAGATTTCTGGCTCGCACAGACCTGTAACTTCATCTTTAAGAGGCTCCTCTGTCCTCCACTCATTACCTGTAGTAATGGCACCTGTTTGAAATTGTTATCAGTATAAAAGACACCTGTCCACAACCTCAAACAGTCACACTCCAAACTCCACTATGGTGAAGACCAAAGAGCTGTGGAAGGACACCAGAAACAAAATTGTAGACCTGCATCAGGCTGGGAATACTGAATCTGCAATAGGCAAGCAGCTTGGTGTGAAGAAATCAACTGTGGGAGTAATAATTAGAAAATGGGAGACATACAAGACCAATGATAATCTCCCTCGATCAGGGGCTCTACACAAGATCTCACCCCGTGGGGTCAAAATGATCACAAGAACGGTGAGCAAAAATCCCAGAACCACATGGGGGGACCTAGGGAATGAACTGCAGAAAGCTGGAACTAACGTAACAAAGGCTACCATCAGTAACACACTACGCCGCCAGGGACTCAGATCCTGCAGTGCCAGATGTGCGATGTGCCCCTGCTTAAGCCAGTACATATCTGGGGCCGTCTGAAGTTTGCTAGAGAGCATTTGGATGTTCCAGAAGAGTATTGGGAGAATGTCATATGGTCAGATGGAACAAAAGTAGAACTGTTTGGTAGAAACACAATTCGTCGTGTTTGGAGGAGAGTGAATGCTGAGTTGCATCCAAAGAACACCATACCTACTGTGAAGCATGAGGGTGGCAACATCATGCTTTGGGACTGTTTCTCTGCAAAGGCACCAGGACAACTGATCTGTGTACATGAAAGAATGAATGGGGCCATGTATTGTGAGATTTTGAGTGCAAACCTCCTTCCATCAGCAAGGGCATTGAAGATGAAACGTGGCTGGGTCTTTCAGCATGACAATGATCCCAAGCACACCGCCAGGGCAATGAAGGAGTGGCTTCGTAAGAAGCATTTCAAGGTCCTGGAGTGGCCTAGCCAGTCTCCAGATCTCAACCCCATAGAAAACCTTTGGGGGGAGTTGAAAATCCGTTTTGCCCAGTGAAAGCCTCAAAACATCACTGCTCTAGAGGAGATCTGCATGGAGGAATGGGCCAACATACCAGCAATAGGGTGCCAACCTTGTGAAGACTTACAGAAAACGTTTGACCTCTGTCATTGCCAACAAAGGATATATAACAAAGTATTGAGATTAACTTTTGTTATTGACCAAATACTTATTTTCCACCATAATTTGCAAATAAATTCTTTAAAAATCAGAAAATGTCATTTTCTGGATTTGTTTTCTCATTTTGTCTCTCATAGTTGAGGTCTACCTATGATGTCAATTAAAGGCCTCTCTCATCTTGTTAAGCGGGAGAACTTGCACAATTGGTGGCTGACTAAATACTTTTTTCCCCCACTGTACATAAATAACAAGAGAATAAAAACTGACAAAAATAATCTGAGTGTAATGGTGGAGGAGGATGAGGAAAAAGCACAACTATTAAATGCCTTCTTCTCTACGGTGTTTACACAAGAAAATCCAATGACCAGCAACATGATTAGGGGTAATGTTAACTCTCCATTAAATGTCACCTGTTTAACCCAGGAGGAAGTGTGGTGCCGCCTTCAAAACACTAAAATAGAGAAATCACCAGGTCCAGATACCCCCAAGACAGACCCTTATATCTAATATTTAAGGATTCAGTAATGACTGGGTCTGTTCCACTTTATTGGCGCATAGCAAATGTGGTGCCAATTTTCAAAAAGGGGTCTAAAAGTGAGCCTGGAAACTATAGGCCAGTAAGTTTGACTTCTGTGGTGGGTAAGATATTTGAGAGCTTTCTAAGAGATGCTATCCTGGAGTACCTCAATGTAAATAATCTTATAACACCCAATCAGCATGGGTTTATGAGGAATCGGTCCTGTCAGACTAATCTGATCAGCTTCTATGAAGAGGTCAGTTCAAGACTGGACATGGGTAATGCAGAGGACGTGGTGTATCTGGACTTTTCAAAGGCTTTTGATACTGTACCACATAAAAGGTTGGTATGCAAAATGAGAATGTTGGGACTTGGGTTCGCAACTGGCTCACTGATAAGAAACCGAGGGTTCTTATAAATGGTAAATATTCAGACTGGGTCACAGTCACCAGTGGAGTGCCACAGGGTTCAGTATTGGGCCCTCTCCTGTTTAATATCTTTAATAATGACCTGGTAGACGGTTTGCAAAGCAGGGTGTCCATATTTGCAAATGATACTAAAATTTGTAAGGTAATCAAAAATGAGGAGGATAATAGAATATTACAAGGGGATCTAAGGAAGCTGGATACATGGGCCGAGACTTGGCAAATGAAGTTTAATATTGACAAATGTAAGGTTATGCATTTTGATCGACAAAATAAAATGTAAGATTATGTACTTAATAGTAAATTACTGGGTAAGACTGCCAATGAAAAAGACTTGGGGATTGTGGTGGACAGTAAGCTTACCTTTAGTGGCCAGTGCCAGGCAGCTGCTGCCAAGGCAAATAAAATTATGGGATGCATCAAAAGAGGTATAGATTCTCATGACAAGAACATAGTTATGCCTCTATACAAATCACTGGTACGGCCACACTTAGACTATTGTGCACAATTCTGGGCTCCAGTATACAAGAAAGACATCATCGAACTAGAAAGAGTGCAAAGAAGGGCAACCAAAATTATTAGGGGAATGGGTGGATTGGAGTACAACGATAGATTAACAAACTTGGGGTTATTCAGTTTGGAGAAAAGGCGTCTACAGGGAGATCTAATAACAATGTACAAATACATGAAGGGACAGCACAAAGAACTTTCTAATGATCTTTTTACCCCTAGGCCAGTGACAGTGACAAGAGGACATCCTCTACGACTGGAGAAGAGAAAGTTTCACCAACAACATAGATGAGGATTCTTTACAGTAAGAACAGCGAGGCTATGGAACTCTCTGCCCCAGGAAGTGGTGATGGTGGATTCATTGAACAAGTTCAAAGAGGGCCTGGATGCCTTTCTCGAACAGAACAATATTTCGGGTTATGGGTTCTAGATTTTAAGGGCACGTTGATCCAGGGTTTTATACAGATTGCCAGATTGGAGTCGGGAAGGAATTTTTTCACGTGAAATGGGGCAATTGGCATAAGCCTCATGGGTTTTTTTGCCTTCCTCTGGATCAACACTGTATAGGACTGTAGGGTTATTAGGTTGGATTTGATGGACTGATGTCTTCATCCAACCTCATCTACTATGTAACTATATGTAAATCTTCTGAGGTATGCTCATCTCTAGCAGGGACCTCTGTCCTCTTGTCTCTTTGTTTGTTCTTTTGTTAACTTGTCATTTTATATCTACCTATCATCTGATATCTATTTATTAATGTCGCTAAATATTTATTGTTACCATAGTATTTTCTTATTAATGCCTCTATTCATGGGCACATGTATCTGAAAATATATTTCTCAGCCTTCAACTGCTCTTTCCTAGCAGTTAATAAATGAATTAGTGAATTACCCATATTGTGTTAAAAGTCAAAGATTTGCAGCATATGCTTACTTTTAACACACGTCTTTAGATTTGACTAATCACCATATACCAAGGCAAAGTATTTATTCATAAATGAACCCAGAATTCTAGAGAAACAAGAGCGTAGTCTGATAGCTAGAAATGAATGCACTGCTCACCGACTTCCTCCATTAATTACCAAGAGCCATAAATTTCAGTTTACCAACAGAGAGCTGCTGATAAGCTGCATTTAATTGTAGCTGGAAGTGCATTCAGGGTTCACAGACTACACTCATTTCATCCATCACGAAAAGAGGCAAATACAAAGACAATGAAGGTAGAAAACAATGGAAAAGGGGAGCTTACATATCACTACTGACCATATTTGGCCAGGGCTGGATTTACAGTTAGGGCTGCTATTTAGAATGTACTAATCTATTTATCCAGCAAACCTTTTCTTTTAATAAAATATAAAAATATTCACTTCCATAGTTCCTTATTTAATATATGTGCATGGGAAATCCAGCTAACCTCCACTACAATGTACTTATAATCATGAATACCTAACAAAGTTTAATGGATTTTATCTGGAATGTAGTGACTTTTGCACTGCCTGCTATACAGTAGATGTTCATTTGATTCTGGTTGCAGTCCATCTCTAGACATTAATCACTTTTATTTCTTAATTTATAGATTAGAGATCCCATGAGTCTATTGACAATTCAGAATAAAATGAAACACAGCAAAGGCTAAATAAATCCACACATGTTTTAATATATATTTTACATTTCACTGTTTTTACATTAAGTATACCACGATCCATAACTTATTTCTCATGTTTTAAAGAAGCACATTAAGAGATTGCAGCATGTTTTTAAAACAAAGATTCACTGCCTTGTAAACTGGTGGAATTGGTGCCTATGGTGTGGGCAGCTTACGCATCTTTAAAAGCACTATTAATGCTGAGTAGTATGTACAGGTTTTAGAACAGCATATGCTCCCATCCCAACATATACTTCTTATTTTCTTTACATTTTACACAGCATCCCAGCACAGAATTAGACAGCAACTTTTTTATGTTTGGGATTGTAAAAAGACATTAAATATAATATTTCAAAAATTGTAAATCTTACCATAATTTATTGGAGTTTTTGCAGGATCATAATATTATTGACCTATGTTTAGGATAGGTCATCAATATCAGATCATCCCTGATCAGCTGTTCTCTTCTCTGAAGAGAATAAAAAGTTTGGTTAAACATTATAGCCTCTCTACAGAATAACAGGCACAGTGCTGTACTTGTATAGCAACTGAGCTTGGTATTACAACTCAAGCCCAATGTAAGCTGAAAACGTTCGATTTGGTGAATGAATGTGATGTCTTTGGTCTGTGAAGCAGGATCGGTGCTTACTCAAGACTCAAGCACCACTGCTATTTTGAGTAGCTAATCTGTGGGCGTCCCGAGTCCCAAGGATAGATCATCAATATTTAACTCCTAAATAAACTGTTTAAAAGGTTGAATCCTTGTTTCATATAAATGAAAAAGGGTTTTATAAACCCAGATTTATTTTCCAACACTTCCATTGATATGAATTATTTAAAAGAAATGCCACCACTTTTCCATTCCATTGTTATGCTATTCAATAGCTGTCTCACAATCATCAACAATCGTGTTGATGAATGTGGCAAATAGCGCACTGTAGCTTTGCAGTGCTGGAGTCCTAGGTTTGAATCCAGGCAAGGACAACATCTACAAGGAGTTTGTATTTCATCCCAGTGTTTGAGTGGGTTTCCTCCAGGTACTCTGGTTTCTTTCTTAGATTCTGTACCCTACTTGGGACAGTGTTGACAATATCTCTGTAAAGCACTGTGGAATATGATGGCGCTATATAAGTAGGCAAAATAAATAAATATTTATTTTCTGTTGGTACACCTGTATGGTAAATACACTTAGGGACATCACAGAAATCCCACTGTGTAAAGTGTACTCATCTTAGAGAGCAGATGGAAATGCTCCACTTCCGCAACATGGGAGTTTACCCTAAAGGCTCATTTTCTCAAAACTAAATATAGGTTTTTACATGTGGCTTTTGGAACTTGTGTTCATAAGGCCATAAATAAAATTTTAATCCTAGTCTCAGATTAAATGACAAATTCCTTTATGGTGAATTTAATGCATGTAAATAAAGTTTGTCCAAGTTGAGTGCATAGTTAATCACATCATTCTAATAAATACATGCCACTATCAATCATTTGGTTGTAATCTCAGCTATAATTTTACAAAGTCCAAACATTCTCTGAAACCAATATAAGGTGGCCAGTTTGTATGTTGCATGTTGATTGGCCAACAGTCCTTCATTTGCGTTTCCTGTTGTCCAAAGCGATAGCAAATTATAGACAGTAAATCACTTAAGACGTCCGTATATTAGATCCAGTTCAAGGATTACTTCCTCAGTAACACTTCCTGGTGTTATCTTTTTAAAAGTCCAAAAGACAGACAAAAATTAGATAATATTAATAGATTGAAAAAGCCTGTCAAAAGCTTTATAGATGTAAAACAAACTCTCTATACAGTATGTAACCTCCAAGACAATATAATGCTTTGGGGAGGTGTGTTGGAATGGACTTTTTATGACCTTTTATTTACCACATTTTAGTGCATTCTTAAAACTTTGTGATACTGTAATATTGCATGCTAATTTCTAGTATACGGCTTTTTTCCCTTATTCAAGCTGTAGGGAGAAATGCACAAATGAAAGGCAAACAATCATGCATTGTTTTGGTGTTTGCATTGATTTTCCTTGTGTTGTTTTATTGTTTTAATAAAAAAGATCATAATATTAATGAATCATATGCAAAGGAATAATAAAAATAAAAAAGTATACAGTGTTGCTACATGACGTGAAGAAAGATGTTGGCAAAAAGTATAAATAATAAAATTTAGTATTAAGGCAAAAGAAACCTGCTTTTGTTTTGTACATTTTAATTAATACCAAATACTGTAAAGTCATAAAGTGCACAGTAAAAATATCAAGTCAAATTTATGTTTATATATTTGAGCTTACTGCAGTAATGGTGTTATTAGCACAGCATGCCCTGGATTGATCATTTTAAACACAAAATTTGTTCATTTGTGTGTTTGAGATTCAATTTTTAAATTCATTTCATGTTTGTTACAAATACAATAAGGAAGTTATTAATTTAGTTGGAAAAATACAGGAAATTATGAAAATATGTTTCTAATTTTCTAAATCCAATTCTGATACAGTATGTGAAAAATGTATATAATAATTCAATTATTTTACTATTTATGCTAAATGCCAATGTATAGTTTAAAATTAGTTAACTATGTTTTTACGCTGCAGTCTAATGGATCATTGGTTTTAGTGGTTCTGTACAGCAAGTTCAAGCAAGATCAATCACATAGTCTATGTTGGTTTGCATATACAGTGGGGAAAAAAAGTATTTAGTCAGCCACCAATTGTGCAAATTCTCCCACTTAAAAAGATGAGAGAGGCCTGTAATTGTCATCATAGGTAGACCTCAACTATGAGAGACAAAATGAGAAAACATATCCAGAAAATCACATTGCCTGATTTTTAAAGAATTTATTTGCAAATTATGATGGAAAATAAGTATATGGTCAATAACAAAAGTTCATCTCAGTACTTTGTTATATATCCTTTGTTGGCAATGACAGAGGTCAAACGTTTTCTGTAAGTCTTCACAAGGTTGGCACACACTGTTGCTGATATGCTGGCCCATTCCTCCATGCAGATCTCCTCTAGAGCAGTGATGTTTTGGGGCTGTCGCTGGGCAACATGGACTTTCAACTCCCTCCAAAGGTCTTCTATGGAGTTGAGATCTGGAGACTGGCTAGGCCACTCCAGGACCTTGAAATGCTTCTTACGAAGTCACTCCTTCGTTGCCTTGGCAGTGTGCTTGGGATCATTGTCATGCTGAAAGACCCAGCCATGTTTCATCTTCAATGCCCTTGCTGATGGAAGGAGGTTTGCACTCAAAATCTCACGATACATGGCCCCATTCATTCTTTCATGTACACGGATCAGTAGTCCTGGTCCCTTTGCAGAGAAACAGCCCCAAAGCATGATGTTGCCACCCCTATGCTTCACAGTAGGTATGGTGTTCTTTGGATGCAACTCAGCATTCACTCTCCTCCAAACACGACGAGTTGTGTTTCTACCAAACAGTTCTACTTTGGTTTCATCTGACCATATGACATTCTCCCAATACTCTTCTGGAACATCCAAATGCTCTCTAGCAAACTTCAGACAGGCCTGGATATGTACTGGCTTAAGCAGGGGGACACGTCTGGCACTGCAGGATCTGAGTCCCTGGCGGCGTAGTGTGTTACTGATGGTAGCCTTTGTTACGTTAGTCCCAGTTTTCAGCAGGTCATTCACTAGGTCCCCCCGTGTGGTTCTGGGATTTTTGTTCTCCGTTCTTGTGATCATTTTGACCCCACAGGGTGAGATCTTGCGTGGAGCCCCTGATCGAGGAGGATTATCAGTGGTCTTGTATGTCTTCCATTTTCTAATTATTGCTCCCACAGTTGATTTCTTCACACCAAGCTGCTTGCCTATTGCAGATTCAGTTTTCTCAGCCTGATGCAGGTCTACAATTTTGTTTCTGGTGTCCTTCCACAGCTCTTTGGTCTTCACCATAGTGGAGTTTGGAGTGTGACTGTTTGAGGTTGTGGACAGGTGTCTTTTATACTGATAACAATGTCAAACAGGTGCCATTACTACAGGTAATGAGTGGAGGACAGAGGAGCCTCTTAAAGAAGAAGTTACAGGTCTGTGAGAGCCAGAAATCTTGCTTGTTTGTAGGTAACCAAATACTTATTTTCCACCATAATTTGCAAATAAATTCTTAAAAAATCAGACAATGTGATTTTCTGGATTTGTTTTCTCATTTTGTCTCTCATAGTTGAGGTCTACCTATGATGTCAATTACAGGCCTCTCTCGTCTTTTTAAGTGGAAGAACTTGCACAATTGGTGGCTGACTAAATACTTTTTTCCCCACTGTATGTGTGGTTAAAAGAAACTAGTACTTACCTTGACTCTTGCAGTCTCCCCTCTCTAGCTCCCTCGGTCCTTGACTCTTAACTGAGCTAACTGACACTTTAAAAAGTCTCCCAAATGGTAAGGCCCTCTCCTCTACTCTCCTGCCTCACTTTCGAAATTTATTCAACTCCTTCCTGGATGGTGCCCCCATATCCCAGTCGATCCTCCACTCCCAAATTACCTTAGTCCCTAAACCAAATAAAGATCTACAGGAGTGCTCTAATTACCGACCCATGGATCTCCTCAACTCTGAGCTTAAACTTTTCACAAACATCGTGGCTACTAGGTTGAACACTTGGCTCCCCTCTCTTATCCACAAGGACCCGATGGGTTTCGTCCCCTGTCACCAGGAGGGTGACAACACCAGAAGGGCTGTGGACTTGATAGATGTTGCCAATCGTATTGTTACCCCTGCTCTCCTCTTAAGTTTAGATGCTGAGAAGGCCTTTGACCACCTTGATTGGTCTTTTATGTTTGCTACCCTTAGGAGGTTTGGTCTCTCAGGGGCCTTCCTCTCAGCAGTTACAGCACTTTACTCTTCCCCCTCGGCGGTAGTTAAGCTCCCACACACTACCTTGTCATCGTTCCCCATTTGCAGGGATGCCCCCTATCCCCTCTTATTTTTGCCCTCTGTATTGAACCCCTATCATCCAAGATACGTTCCAATCCTGATATTACAGGAATTTCTGTGCGAGATCAGGTCTTTAAAATCGCCTCTTCATTGATGATGTCCTGCTGACCCTCACCAACACTTCACTCCAGAACCCTATGCTATCTTTGCGAGATTATGGCCACTTTTCTGGATATAAGGTTAACTCCTTAAAAACAGGGGCCCTCCCTTTAAATATCTCTGACTCTGCCCTTCAACTCCTCCATCATAACTATGACCTCTAATGGAGAGACCGTTCTCTTCGCTATCTAGGCGTCCAACTGTCATCATCCTACACCACTACCTCCGGGTGTTTCGCGATCTCCAATCCCGCCTAGACAAAAGGCGTCCCCTGCACATTTCCCTGATAGGGCGAATTACTGCAATTAAAATGACGCTCCTTCCTCTACTTTTTCGAAACCCTACCAAAAGGCTATCTTCGAATTTATTTTGAATGGGAAGCGACATCGCATCCCATGCTCAGTTATGCTGGCTGGTAAAGCAGAGGGGGGTCTAGCGGTTCTGCACTTGCTCTACTATTATTGGGCAACCCATCTACGTTGTATTCCGTTTTGGGTGTCGGCGCGGGCCTATACTAAATGGGTAGAGATAGTAAAGCTATGACTGGCTCCTATCCATCCGAATGCTTTTTTGTGGTCCTGTCCTTCCCCTCTGCCTCCCACCCCCCTTTTAGGACCCATCCACTTCACTAGGGCCATTTGGATTACCTGCCATAAGCTCTTCCCACTCGCTTCCCGTCATTCCTCTATGCTTTCTTTCCTCTTTAATCCTCTCCTATTGAAGGGGGAGGGGGGGGGCTGGGACACGATATGGTGCGCCCCTCGAGCAGACTAAGTCTGTTTCATGTCACTGACCTGATTGACCCGTCGACCTTGGAGCTTTGACAATTTTACTTCCAAGTTGCACTTGCAGTCCACTGAGTGGTTTCACTATAAGCAGATAGCCCACTTTATGACTACTTTGTTTGGGGCCCCGCGGGTGTCCGTCCCTACGCTTTTCGAGAAGATTTGTCGCACTGTTACCTCTACAAAGGATATCTATCATATCCTTTCTTCTCCGGAGGGATCTACTCCCCTCGTCCAAAAATACATGGTCAGGTGGACAGAGGCTCTGGTTAGGCAGATCTCCCCAGCACAATGGCAGATCATATTGTCCCCTGCAGCCAAATCATCCACATGTATTACTCAATATAAGTTGTTGATGTTTTGGTATCAAACCCCGGTCCTTTTACACCCCCCTCAACCCCAGTATCCCTACAACCTGTTGGAGATGCCTTTCTGGGGAGGGCACATTATATCACATCTTTTGGAACTGCCCCTTTCTGGACAGAGGTTAAGGTATTGACTGATGAGCTTTTTCTCCAGGGTGTCCTGCTGGATCCTCTTTTTTACCTACTTAATTTACCTCCCTGACACCTTGGTAAAAAGACCTCTAAACTCTTCCTATATCTCTGCACTGCTGCTAAAACGCATGTAGCCTTCCACTGGCCCTGCCCTTGTAGCACATGTCAAGGATGTGCACAGCCTGGAGTATCTCTCTGCCACACTCAACAACACAACAGATGCCTTCCAGTCAGTCTGGTCCCCTTGGGAATATGAATTGTATTCTTCATGGTCTCTGATCCCTCTCTTCCCTTCCTCCCCCTGTGTTGTTTTCCCACCCCGTATATGTCATGTCTTTTTTTCGTTCTATGTTTGGTTAGTCCTTGTTCACATTGGTTTTTTTTCATTTGTTTTCCAGTTGATTATTCTATGATGTTTTCTCCTAGATTTTTGTCCCCTTCCCATCATTCCCTTCCCTGACACTCTTGATATTCTGTTTACATTCTTGGTTTCTGTTTGTATTCAAACATTTGGTAAAAGCTTAATAAAAATTACAGTTTAAAAAAAAAAAAAAAAAAGAGAGTAGTACTGGTTAAAAGGTTGGTACCACAAACACCACACATTCCTTATCAACAGAAGTTTTTTATTTTGCGGTTCTGACCAGTGGGACCACAACAATAATGAGAATTGGAGTCTCAAGTCCCCCTGGTTGAATGGAGCTATAGTGGCTTATGTCTTCTGCAACTGGTCGACTCGCCACCCATCTGACATTTATCCCCTGTATTGTGGATAAGGAATAAGTGGTTTTTGTGTTACAACCCTTTTAATCTCACCATAAGAACCATCTATGAACAATGCAAGTTATATTGTCTTCACTGGTAAATAGATAAATTCATAAAAAATTAAATAAGTCAGAGATAATCTCTCAATAATGCTTGAGAAGCAGTTTTTACTTACTGTATGGAGGCAATGTAATTAACATATTTCACTATATGAAATGTATAGATAGTTGTTGTTCTTTAACTTTAAGAATTCACTGAAGAGTTTTTACTTCTTAACAGCTAGTGAACCAATGGTTCACGCAACAAGAACAGACAGCTGTTTAGAACTTCCCAGCTGGAAGGCACACAATAAACAAATGCACTTGAATATACACAGGCTTTTAACTTCACATAATCATCCCCTTCTGTTAAGATGGCAACATGCCCAAAGTTTGGTAGACATTGCCATTGGCAGAAAGGCTAAAAAAGCCAGGGAGTTTCATTAGCAAATTCCATGTAACTGCAGGTGAAGTATGGTATTAAATTTCCAAATGTAATGCCAACAATAACGCTACCAAATGCCTGCAAACCTGTTCTGTATACATAACTCTAATCAATGACAGATGAAGATGATACATGTCAGTTGTGTGTCTGTTATAAATAGCAAAAATACTAGAGATCAGCCAATCAATTTGGCATGATATGCAAATCAGATACTTTTGGGATTGTTCCGTATAAATCATTTAAAATGGGGGCTACCATTTTGCAGAAGAAAAGTAGAGAAGAAGGATCAATGATTAGCTGGTTGCCCAACTGCAGTGTATGTTGAAACAGGATGTTTGTTACCACTTTTTTACCCACACCCATATATGTTGCTGTCCCTTTGACATTGCTAATGCTGTTTTGGCATTAAAAAGCTTGAAAGGGGTTGGATACAGTCCTAGGAGATCTCAGTGTCATAGGGAACTTTAAATTCAGACCAAATTTAATTGGACTGAATTGAATATAACATCCGATTTTATTAAATTGGACTGAAATCAAATTTTAAGAAATTTGTTCATGTCTAAACAATACCAGTCTTAACTGATATTTAGCTTGGAATATACATTTATTTAGAATTAATATCAACATAAAAGGTACACAGTCGGTACATCAGTATCATAAAAACCAAGAGTATAAACATGACACTTCAATGCAGATAATAGTTATAGACAAACTATTTCCATTATTCACAGTACATAAGGCAAGAAGACATGAAGCACAGTACAGTTTTCATCCTCAGGGTTAAAGTCCCATCACTTCAGCAGTCACAGCTGATTCACCAACGAAATATCAAAAAAAGATTTCAGATATCCGGTGACTGGTAGGAGGACCCCTTAGCCCAACACCTTATTTAACTGCTGTTCCACACTATATAATAATGGCATTAAGCATTTTCACAATTTTCACTTTTCACAATTGGGTTTATGCTGGCGATGACCACAGGAATTATAAACTCAGTGGTTTGCCATCTATAAGCCAGGATCCTGGCAGTGTGACCTATGTTAACTATGTGAGCATGAAAATAGATTTTGGTATACCAAGGGGCTTATTCCCAAAAAACAAACTAAGTTCTGTATAAGACATGCATAGCTTGTCAAAGCCTTTATGACAGATAGAGACAATTCTCACCCAATATCTAGCTGCTATTGGACATGATCACTATATATGGTATATTGCACCCTGTGGTTGGAAACCCCAAAAACAAAGGGGAGAGACTGTATGGGAGGAAAATTTAATCTATGCAAGAACTTCAAAGATATTTCCATATGGGATGACTGCCAAACTCTCCCACAGCAAAAATTCAATTGAGGGTAGTATGTATATTCTACTCTCACTGTATCATAAACAGCAAATTGGTATTCATTGATTAATAAAGCCATACAACATAGACGGTAGGCCTAGCCTCAAAGGTGAGTAGATAACTCTGTATTCAAGAATATAGTGTAATCCTGTTTCATGGGCGAGAAACCTCAAATGAGGTCCAACAAGGGAGGAAGAAAACACCCCCGCTGACACATGTAATGCTACTTAAAGTCACCATCACTTTGCTCAGTGATTAGCTAAAGAAGTCCCAGGGTTGGTAATGGTTGTTGCCCAGATGAAACAGTTTTTTAGCATTTAGCAACGTTTATTTACAAGATGGCAGATGGTTGACATAAATTTTGTAATTGACAAAATTTTGTGACAAAGCAGGAGCTTTTGCGGTAAATTCAAATGGTCAAAGTATCTATACATAGCAGGGCCACCGTCAACAATATCAGTGGCAAATCCATTATGACTTTTCTGCTTTTCACCCACTGCTGCCATTTTTTTAAATTATCCCTATACTGTGACATCATAATGTCACAGTACAGGGATAGATTATAGTGGGACCACCACTGCTATTACCAGCAATGGTCCCGCTATCACAGGAGAGCCACTGTCGCCATTGAATTCAATAGTGGCAGCAGCTCTCCTGTGATTGGCCTATTTACATTTAGAGCCAAAGCACCTGCTCTGGTGCTAAATTTGAATGTTCCAATCATGGGAAAGTCACTGATGATATTGATTTCAATAGAAATAATGGCTCTCCTGTGACTGGCCCTTTTGAATTTAGTGTCAGAACAGGTGCTTTGGCACTTAAAGGGGTTTTTAGGGCAAAAAAATCTTTTTTAAAAAAAAGGTTTGTTAGTGCTATTAATGGGTTAATAAGTGCACCCAAATACATTTAGCAGTGTTTTGAGTGATTTTTGGGTTTCTCTGAGAGCTCCTGGCATCTTCTGCATTTATTTACATGGTGTAGCTTTCTACTGTCTTAGCTAATGCAATGCATCATGGTAAATTGTAGGCTGACTCACACTACCTCCCTCTCACTCCCCTCCCTTCCTTTCTCACCCCCTCCCTGTCTCCCTAGCTATCTCACTACTAGCCCTTCCCAACTAAGTCAGACCACCCTCCCACCCCATTACACTTACCTGTCTTCCTTCCAGACTTCCTTCTGTGGGACGGCTCTCTTCTTTGACTCTGTGGGCTTGTGCGCAGGCTGGAGGTGCCTCTGATGCCTGTGCAGTAGAGATGGAGTGCTATCTCTACTGCGCAGGCATCAGAGGCATTTTGGGCCTGTGCACGTGCTGGCAGAGTCAAAGAAGAGGAGGAGCCATCCCAGAAGGAAAATCTAGAAAGGAAGACACGTAAGTATGATGGGCTGGAAGGGGGGGGGAGTATTGGTGATGTTCCGTTTCCTGAAATGGGGAAATGGAACTTCCCAGATTATCAGAAAGTGTGCCTGGGGCGGTCACATGACCGCTCGGGCGATCTAGGTAATTATAAATTAGAAGTAGGGGAGGGGGTTTACTTTAGGGATTAATTTTTATTTTATCCCGGACAACCCCTTTAATTCAAATGGCCAAAATGTCTATACATAGCAGGGCTACCGCCAGCAATAGCAGCGGTAGCTCCACTATGATTTTTTTGTTTTTTCACCCACTGCTACCAATTTTTCTTTACTATCCCTGACATTATAGTGTCACAGCACAGGGAAGGGATAAGTGATAGTGGGACTACCCCCGCTATTAGCAGCTATTGAATTTAATATTTGCAGTGGCTCTCCTTGTGATTGGCCCACAGGAGCACCAGGTTTCTCTAGAAGCCTTGAGAGTGTTCTACACAATGTTTTAAGCCTTTCTCAAACATAGCCCTATTAGCTGCTGAATAATTCCAGTCCATCAATTGTTGTACCTGAGATGTATAAAAATAAAATCTCAGCATCAGCCTCAGGAAGATTTTACACTACTATACCCTGCCATATGAAATCACTAAGAATTGAAGTGTTAAAGAATTGATTTTATATAAAAAAAAAAAAAATAAGTCACCAAAAATGATCCCTTTATTTGAGTAGATGCAACACCAAGGAGTGAAAATGAAAGAATTTCAAGAAAAAAATTGTTGCACACTCTCAGCATAGCAGGCCTGCCAACTGAGAGATCTAGGATATCTTCTGAAATGAAAAGTTTTCTATGAGCATGAGAACAGCATTTGAGAGTTAGAAAAGAACCTGTATTATCCTGTGTTCTCCCTGCATGGGAGCAAATGCCACAACAATATTGTGTTGGTGGACAGTTTACAGAATTTCAATAAAAAACTGTGGCACACTATCAGCAAGCCTGGTCTGCCAGCTGAAAAAGCTAGAATATCTTCTGAAATGGAAGGTATTCTATGACCATGTGTTGTGGAAACTTTTAAACAAAACCAAGAGATAAACCATCTCTCAGGTGGATAAAGCAGATGATTTAGAAGTGAATTTACAGCAGAAAGAGTCCTGTTACAACTAATGTCACTCTCATTGGAGAATGAGCATAATCATACATGTGACTTATAGATAACTCTAAAGAACATGTAGCCTAAACATCCACCCTGTCTCCTTTTAAAGCAGCCCTTATCAAACTATTTTGATTCCTCTATCTAAAACAATGTTTCTGGACTTGCTAGGTTCCAAGTAACTAGATCATAGGTGAACACTCTTGTTCATATGACAAAGCCACATGTGAACATATCAACAATAAAGGAATTAGCAGTATCCATATATACCATGGGACTACAACATAATAACAATTGATTATTAGTAAAGACTATAATGATTATTTTTCTTTATCAGCTCCCTCCTTTTGTTAATTAAATAAACACTCACATTATCCAATAACCATATTGCTGCTTTTACAAGCTTGAGACAGTGCTGACAAATAAACATGAGAATGTGAGAGAAAACATACAAGATCAAAACCCAAGCAATTAATGCAACATTTGGTTTAAGGAAAGAACCAAACAACTCACTTAACCAGGCAGCTATGGGGCCATCCGTTAGAATGGCCCCATTCACCAAGCTTTGATTGAAACCTTTGACACTTCTTTATGCTTTGGAAATTCCCTGCCACCATGCTATAGCCATAATATATAAAAGTGCAACATTTACACCCACTAACAAACACTATAATATATTCTTATTCTAAAGATTTTACACAAATATCTGAAGTGATCTCGTCTATTAGCTTATCCTAATTATTGGAACCACATTTTCAAAAAGTACCATTACCTATTCACAGGCAATCACTTCTATCAGGCCACAAAGGAAATATGGATTTTCTGGAAGGATCAAAGTTTGGTTAGTGTAAAGAAGCAAAAAACATTAACTGCTACCTGCTCAAACAGTGCAATTCTAATAGTGTTATCAGCAGTGGCGTAACTTGGAATGGCTGGGCCCTAAGGCAAACATTTGATATGGGCCCTCCCGGACCGCCGCCCACAACCCCCCGGACCCCAGAGTATAATGATCGGAGACCCAGGGGAGGATACAAACATAAAAAACAATGTTACCTACCTCTCCCTCGCTCCGATGTACTCCCGTGCACTACTTCGGCCATCTTCAATGTTGGACCAGATCTCGTGTGATCCAGGCCGGCGTCGCGATGCATAATGATGTCGGCTGACGTCTGGGATGTCACCAAACAGCCCCCGAAGCCTGGCGGAGAGGTAAGTTACAATGTTTATTATGTTCCCTCACCTCCCCTGGGCCTCCGATCGTTATACTCCGGGGTCTGAAAAGACCCCGGAGTATAATGATAGCAGTGTTTGTGGGGTTCGCGGTAGCGGCTGCCACAGGGCTCTGGGTCCCTTAATGTCCCGGGCCCTGTGGCAGCCGCTACCGCTGCTACCCCGGTATTTACGCCCCTGGTTATTAGCAAAGTACATATAAGATTCATCCACTGTACCATTGGTAATATTGTAAAAATCATGCATAGCATTAAAAAATGTAATCCCTTGACAGGTATATCTCCTAAACTACAACACATATTAGGACATTTATCTATAGGTTTAAGATTATTTTAGCAGACAATACCTGAGCACAATTCAAACGCAAAATCAACAGTATACAATAATCCAGCTAAACTTGGGCAATTTCTTTACTTCTCCACACTCTAGTAGTATTTTTACTGAGCAGTGTTTCCCTAGATAAGAAATCAAACATTCCAGCATAGCTCAAAGGAGCCCCCATTAGAGGGACCCCCCATAGCAATATTTGGCACATGGCAGTCAGATGATTTCAAGTCTTTTACTGTGACATGATACAGCTGACGCAAAGTATTGTTCATCCACATAGCGTTGGAGAGCATTGGAAGTAAGAGCAAAAGCAATAGAGCTATCTTCACCCAGCTATTTGGCTGAAAGTTGATGAAGGACAGCCAGCTGGGCAGTTGTAGATCTCACCTGTGATACAACACTTTGAACTGTTAGATAAACTGACAAAATAAACGCATTATCTAGATTATTACAAGATCCATACTACTTAGCACTTTTGGGGATTCTGGAAACAACTTGTGGGGATTGTGTATAGTAAAAGAGGAATGTATCACCTGATTTAGTGCCCTCAAGTCCCGTACAAACCAGAAAACATTCTTAGCTGGTTTTTTTTTACTTTTGAAAATTTGGGAGCCAAAAGAGAACCTGGATTTTCTAGTTATCCCTTTATGGGAGCAAATGGCAGAACAACATAGCATTGGTGGAGTGAAAATTTACAGAATTTCAAGAAAAATTTGTGGCACTCTATCAGAGTGCCTGCCAGATGAAAAGTGACAAATAATTTAGTATAGAAAAAAGCCACCAAAAGATGCCCCTTTACGGAAGCAGATGTGCTCCAAATAGTGACCATTTACAGAATTTCAAGAAAAATTTGAGGCACACGTTAGTTTGTCTAGCCTGCCAGCTAGAAAAGCTGGACTATCTTCCAAAAATATAATACCTACAAGGATGAATACCCCAAAATAAATACCCAGAAAAGAAAATATAATCCAAACATATGAAATTAATTTTATTAATGAGTCACATGATTATTGATAAAAACATTAAAAACACAAAAAGGAAGAGGTCGTGGTCCAGACATATGGCAAAACTAATAATTTAGAGTCAAGGCCAAGCATATAAGGTTCACACTCATGTGAAATCACATGATTACCAAAAATTGTGTAAATATACAAGAGAATCAAAGTGCACCATGCCAGATTAGCTAAATAAAATATAGCAGCAACATAAGGTTTCAATACCTTGTTCAGCCACAGTTGAGATAGATAAAGTGCTCGTATCCAGCTCAGACTATATAAAGGGTATATTCCCCAGAGCCATCACATAAAGATAAATAGCACCAAAATATACATTAGAAAAAGATAAGTATTACTGAAGTAGGTGCCACAACCTCCACCACAGCCCCAACGTACTTTTCACCCCTGCTTCATCAGGAGGCTGTGAGTGAAGATCAGGAAATCACCCATATTTAGGGAACATAGCAGTTGTTACCTGTTTGAGCTTGATTATGCAGCCATCCGGATGGCTAATGCACGGCACCAACTTCTGTAAAAAACATCACGACAGTGTGTGACATCATTCAAATCCCTTGTATGCGTGTACGGCATACATGATGTCCGTGCACACAAACGAGAGAATCACAGGTTACACAGTGCGTGCACATACAATATCCCATGTAAAGGAGGCAAATTAACATAAGTAACAATCCTCAATAGGTTCAACAATAACAAACTCCAAATGACATGAAGCATGAGTAGTGTATGTAACATAAGGCAACATGAGGAGTATATATAACCGCGATGCCAATAATTGAACTCCATTATATCAAAATAATAATTCAAAGCAATACATAATGATCCAAAATGCCATCATCCATCTTCTGCACAGGGCTCTGTCTCACCTGGAGAAACCAGGGAACACGGTGAGAATAATGTTCTTTGACTTCTCCAGTGCTTTTAACACCATACAGCCCAGGTTATTGAGGGACAAGCTGGGCCTTGCTGGAGTGGACCACCACCTCTCCAACTGGATCCTAGACTACCTCACAAATCGACCTCAATACATGAGAGCCCAAGACTGTGTGTCAGGTACCGTGATCTGTAATACGGGGGCACCTCAGGGTACGGTTCTCGCCCCTTTCCTCTTCACACTGTACACTGCAGATTTTAGGTGCAACTCATCTAGCTGCTAACTACAGAAGTATTCTGACGACTCTGCAATAGTGGGTCTCATCACAGATGATGATGATTAGGAGTACAGAGAACTGAACCAGGATTTTGTGGACTGGTGCCACCGGAACCACCTGAGGATTAACGCGGGGAAGACCAAGGAGATGGTGGTGGACTTCCGTAAAGGCAGAAGCCCTCCTAAACCAGTGGACATCCTGAGGACAGGCATCGAGATTGTGAACACCTATAAGTACCTGGGTTTGCTCCTTAATAATAAGCTGGACTGGGCAGATCATATGGAGGCCCTGTACAGGAAGGGCCACAGCAGGCTCTACCTGCTTAGGAAGCTGAGAGCCTTTGGAATCCGGGGGGCACTTCTTAGAACTTTCTTCAACTCGGTAGTGGCATCAGCCATCTTCTTTGGAGTGGCCTGCTGGGGGAGCAGTATATCAACCAGGGATAGGAATAGACTCGACAAGCTGATTAGAAGGGCCAGCTCTGTCCTGGGGAGCCCACTGGACCCAGTGCAGGTGGTGGGTGACAAAAGGATACTGTCCGTGGTGAGCGCCATGAAGAAGAAGAAGTCCCATCCCATGCATGAGACTGTGATAGCGCTGGGCAGTACTGTCAGTGACCGACTGCTCCACCCTAAGTGTGAGAAGGAGCGCTATCGGAAGTCTTTCCTCCCCACCGCGGTTAGGCTGTACAACCAACACCGACCTAAATAAGTACCAAAATATAATGAAGAATATACATAATAATAATACAAACATATGACATGTGCATGATGAGAAAAAGAAGATACATATACAAATATAATAAATGTAAAAAATACACACATTTATTTTTTACATTGGAGGAACACAAAGAACTCTGACTCAACATTTGTGTTTCACTATGTTAGAGTATGATCCTCCATTTTGTATCTACCATCCATTTTGTGTATCTTTTATGTATATATAATAGTATATAATTCTGTGTGGTGGGTGTCTAGGCCAGGGTACTTGTGGAATGTGGATATCTATTCTCTGTGTAAGCTGATTCTTATCAGAGGCTCTCTGGCCCTTTAACACTAGAAGTCCCAGAGAGGGGTCATTTAACATTTCTACCTTTGGAACCCAGAGACGGGTTCCTGAATGACCTGAAGGATTTAAGCAAACAACCTATAATCACTGCTTTTGTTCTGTAATTAAGGCCATTACTGTCACACCACAGGATTTACAATAGGCTGCTGTGGGGGGCGGTGTGTGTGTGTGTGTGTGTGTGTGTGTGTGTGTGTGTGTGTGTGTGTGTGTGTGTGTGTGTGTGTGTGTGTGTGTGTGTGTGTGTGTGTGTGTGTGTGTGAGTGGCATGTCCTTCTTGTGTGACTCACTCAGTAACTGCGATTTTTTTGCGATTTTTTTTTTTTTTCTGCACCCATTGACTTGAATCTAAATATACAAAAATGTAAATATACAAAAGAACAACTGTTATTTGTTTCCATGCTTTTTATTTTTGTTATGAAAATAATAAAAAAAATACAAGGAATAAAACAATTCCACACATATTTACAATAGGCTGCTGTGGGGGGCTGCGTGTGTGTGTGTGAGTGGCATGTCCTTCTTGTGTGACTAGCATTTCAGCACTTACTCAGCAGTCTGTCTGCACTGTCGGAACATACCTGGCACTGCCTGGGTATGTCCCTGGTACATTTGCCACACGTGTATTTGTAGCAGTCAACACATCTCTCAGTTGCACAATTGTTCGTGCATCGATGGTTGACCTGACACTTCGCCCTTTTGCCAGGGCTGGGTGTGGAAGGTTGTTGCCGAAGGAGTTTCTCCTTGCATGCCTTCTTTTCAGTCACATGAGAGCCACCTAACTCTTTTGCAAGCTCAACCAGGAAGTCCACCCGTCTCTCCTGCACCCCAGTGCATGCCTGATAAAGAACATGAGCATTCAGTGCTGCCATGTCAATCATGTTGTAGAACACGGCGAATGGCCATCTCCGTGTTCCTGCACGCACGCTGTACAGTACTCCCGCACCATTTGGTCCATTACATTCCCACCGCACTTTGTGTGGTTGTATTGTGTGACCGTGTTTGGCTTCCTTTTGTTGGTATCCTCAGTCTCAACCACGCTGTGCATGCTGCTGAGAATGTAGACGGCCTTCTTTCGTTTGGGTGCATACACTGTCAGTGTGGCACCAGTGGTTGAAAACACCTGAGTGGTGAATTCAGTGCGGTCCATCTGTCTAGCGGATTGAGGAATTTCCCAGCGACTCTTGTTGACTGTGCCGAGGATAGTGGTTTTCCGGCTAAGCAGTCGTTGTGCAAGTGACAATGATGTAAAGAAATTGTCTGTGGTTACAGTTCTGCCCTTGTCCATGAATGGTTCCATCAGCCTCATCACTACAGTTTCGGACAGTCTCTCCCCGCTGGGACGACTGGGGTCCTTGCCAAGATATGGGAGGACATTACAGATGTACTTTGATTTCAAGTCGCAAGCCACCCAAAACTTGATGCCAAACTTGTCTGGTTTTGTTGCAATGTATTGCAGAAAACAGCAGCGAGTCTTTGACGGGAAAAGCTGTTCATCAATAGTGATGTGTCGACCAGGGTTGTAGGATGCGATGCAGTTGGTGACAAACGATCTCCACACATCGGAGATTGCAGCAAACTTATCGGTCTCCACTCGCTCACTGCGTTTGAACATGTCATCAAAGCGTAGGTGTTGCATGATGTCTTGGAAGCGGTTTTGGGTCATAGTTGCAATGATCCTTGGGTTTGCTAGGTTTGCTGACCAGCTGTCATGTAGTGATGGAACCTTGGTCACCCCCCGCAAGATAATGACTGAAATAAATGCCATTAGTTCCGGGAGACCCATGAACCAATCCACCTGCTCCGTGTGACGTGCATGTTGAGTAGTCCATTCTTGAATGCTACGAAGCATGTCAAGAGTGATAAAACAGAGGAAGCTCTGAAGGCGACTCCGGACACTTCGTCTGGCCTTAGCACTTGGCTCTCCATCTGTAGGGTACGGTTCTATTGGGGTGAAATGGAGACGTTTCCCCACTTCTACTTCACGCCACACTGTGCCATCTTTTGCGGTCTCTGTCGGCTCACTCGCCAACCGAGCTCTCTTTTTTGGTAGAGGAGGAGTCTCCTCATCTGCAAGATAAATAATTTCAAATTAACATTTTGTTTTGGTTCTAAATAAAAAAGATAGGAAATAAAAATCGGTAATTTGAAAAAAATCTAACCTGAAGACAGCTCAGAGTCCGAATCCAGTTGAAGGACTATGTCTTCTCCATCTGAGTCAGAAGGGTTGGTGTTGCTCAGGATCAGTTCCAATGCCTGTTGAATGGTGTGCCTTCTCTGCATTTTGTTTCTTGTGAACAAAATAGGTGAAGCAGTCCCTTCACATCCCCCACAGCACAAAAGGCTGCATGCAAATTTGCTAAGGTGTTAGCAACCTTATGCATATTCCCAGCACAACAATGCAGTTGGGGGATGGGCAGACACACTCAAGAGCATCTTACATTCTTTTGTTTACACTCTCTTACAAGACCTGAGGTGGATCAACACAATTGTCCCCTGCAGATTCCTCAGACAATGGCCACATTTACAAATGAAAGGATGCTAATTGGAGCCATCAGAGTTGTCTGTTTGGACTAAGGGTCATTTGACCCTCTTTCAGGACTTCAAGGGGGAGCTCGAAATTTCTGGGACTTCTGGTGATAAAGGTGTCCTTATCTTTGTCTAATCATGTTATGCTAATTATACTAGTCCCACCTGTGCTCTGACTACACTGTATTTAAATTGCCTGTTTCCCTCCATTAAATTAGAACTCACTTGATACATCAGCTGTGTGTGATTTCTCCAGATCTGCTCTTTGATCTGTAATTTAGATCTCTACAACATACTGAGGAACACCTTTGATGTCCCTAACAACCGCTTTCAAAAACTTCATCTTTATACTCAGGAAGTACAATAACCCTGTGGCTACTGGCAGGTCTGCCAAGACCAGAAGTAGTATTGCCACCAATATTTTTATAGTTAGTATTAGCACTTGTACTGGAGGATGGCATGATGGCAGCACAAGTGTTTCCCCTTTCTACATTAGCTTTTCCCTTGCAATGTTTTTTTCCTTTCATTTTATTTATTTATTGATGGTGACAAATCTGAGACTGTGTATTTGTTTTGTTTCATTTTCTACAAAAAAACTCTAGTTGAAGTAAATTAGTAAAACAAATTAGATTTAGCCTTATAGCCCCTTGCAGATGACTGTATGAATGGTCAGTATGCTATCAGGGTTTTTCCCGGATAGCACACTGACCCATTTATTTCTATGGGCCCGTACGCTTGACCGTGAATAACACAATCCCGTGTGTAGCCCATGCGCAGCTTGTGCCATTTATTCACGGCCAGCGGTTATCAGACAGTTGTGTGCAACCCGGCTAAGGCTGAGGCCCCAAGTTACAGATATGTAGCTTTTTTTGTTGCAGATTTTGCTGTGTTTTTTTGAGCCAAAGCCAAGAATGGCTACAAAATGAACCCTATCCAGCAGCTTGTAGTTTCCCTTTCTCTGCCTACAGGTGCCACAACCCAGATGGAGGAGATGGGAGGATGGGAGTAGTAGTGGCAGATGCTGTGCCACCTAGCAGGCCCAGCACACTCACCAACCACTCCAGTCCCACTCCTGGGCTGGACAAAGTCGAGGGGGGTCCTGCCGCACTACCGGGTGGTGGTAGTAGTTCTTTCCCTCGGGGCACTTCCAGGTGGAGAGGGGACCTCTCCTCTCTGAGCCGGTGTGGTGTTGGTTGGAAGTCAGCGGTGCAGGTAAACCAGAACAGCCTTTATTTGGCAACAGGAATAAAGGTAACGGCAGCTTTCAAATGAGGTAGTAGTACAGTGTCCAATCCCCAGCCTTGGTTCTAGGAGGGTGCCCAGGGATGATACAGGGCAGTACAGGTCTCCACCCCCTCCTCCTCTCATGCCTCTCCAAGCCGGGTATACTGGGGATAGAGTCACAGGGAATCCTGACAGGGATCTGGTTACCTGTAGACTAGGCCTGAAAGTAGTTCTACTGTAAGGGTCCTCTCCTGCTCCTCCTGGCACAGCATCAAATAAGTCCAAAAGTACTGACAGCACTTCTCCCTTGCTCTGGGCTGTCTTGAGATGAGCCTGGGGCTGATGATATCCCTCCTGGGGCTGTGAAGGTGACCATTCACTCTCAGTCCAGACGCTGGTGGCAGGCAAGCTCTGCACACCTTCTCCAGCTAACTGCACACACTAGACTGAAGACCAACTGTCGCCGGGGAGATGAAGTCTCTCTACAACCCCACCCAGTGGCCTGTGATAGGCCAGGGCTGAACCAAGGCAAGGTTTTGAACACTGCAGGGGGAAATAATGCCGAGGAAAAGCTGCAAAATACATTTAACATAGAACGGGACATACCAACACAAAACCCAGAGGCACATAGACAAACAATAAAAACAGCAGCCTCTGGGATGCTGTTCAGGCTCTTTGCAACTGTTCACATACCTCTTCAATCAGTAAAAAGCTCAGTCTGGTTTAAAATATTAAACATTAGACAAGGAGTGTGAGGGGAAATTGCAGCAATATCTATCCTCAGTGTTAGTGTGGAGAAAGGAGAGGAATATGTTACAATCTCATTGACTGATGGTTGTACATATATTTTAGAGATCAATCAATAGTTTGTCTGAAAATATCTATTCTTTGACATGTGCCTAATATATTTTAGTTGAAAATGTTCTAATGTTTTGAAACAGGAGCATAGATATAGGGTTTGCACAGATAAAAGTTGCATTTGTGCTTTGAAGCCTGATAGGGGCCAAAAGGAACATCTAGCACATGAGAAGACATCAATATAATAAATAGCAGAGTTTACAGATTTTGCATAGGGAACAATGATCCTCAAATCATGCCTCTCACTCCAGTTTTGGAGAGAGAATCAGTGTTACAATTCTCGTGGCAGTTCAGGAACAAATTTTAAATAAAACATATCCCTCTGCTACAATAAATGGAGCTTAGGCAGAAGGACACTATAGCTTTTGTTCTGGAATTCTGCGCAGACATTACTGTGGGTAAGAGTGCAGCAACAATAAATAGACACAGTGGTTTCATCCAAATCACCTAGCCTACAAAAACTGTCAATAAATGTAATACATTTCACTGGTATAGAGGCTCTTATGTGGGTCTTACTTAGGACTCTATCTACCTAGGATTAAAGGGACACTTGTGGGTGCCATGGATCCCAAGTCTTTGGACACTGGCCAATTTTTTTATTAGGCGCTTAACAATTCATTTAGAATTATAGACAGATTCTTTACTTAATAGAAGATTGTTCAGAAATAAGTAATCATAATTTATATGGGTCTTACCTACAATAAGTATCAAATAATGGGTTAAAATAAATTTAGCAATACAACAGATGCACCTTCATGAAATCACAGTGGCAATTCTTTCAAGCCTAACATCTTTATGTAGATATTTACATATTTTATCACATAGTTTGCCAGGCGAGTTAACTTATTGTGTTGTCACTTTTGTAGAGCTAGCAATGTTGATCTCATATTTCAGCTAGTATATTGTGCTGTAAGTCAGTTTATAAAGCCTTATTGCTCCCGCAACTAGAAACCTGCCAGAGAAAAACTTAATGAGTGTCAAAGCAAATCCTAAGAGAGCAGTAACATTCTCAGTGTGCACAAATCACTATTTAGAATATTTCAAGCTGAAAGTTTCCTTTCATCTACACAATATTTATTAGGGAGAATTAGGCACTCCAACAGGAGAATAGATTTTATCCAATTCTTTCCGATCTTTTGTCCCATATTTTTCTATTTAATTGTATTAATAAAGAAGAAGTATTTATGGCCCCTATACCTCCTAAATATTGATCTGAATTGATTAAACCATATTCTGCAATATAGTTTTTCTCTAGAGAATGCATGCTTTGAATATGGATGTAAGCTGAATTGTTCCTTATTTAAGCTTATGACAAATACGTAAAGTGAAAATGATTTTAGTTATATAAGCAGAAAATCTACATTGTATAAAAAAACTAAAAATTCACAGAAATGTCATGCAATACCTTTAATACCTCTCACATAAGCAGAGAATGTTACATGATACCTAACTTCTTTGCTTTCAACAAAATATTGAAATATTTTATTTTTAATATATATTTAATAATTTAGTGATATTAGCTAAACTTTTTAATATCAGGTCCAGACTAGGACTAATAAAAGAGACATGGCTCTGTACACAGGCCAGCCCACTCAAACTGGTCTACAGCATGGTTCCTAACATGGCAGCCCCCCCCCCCCCAAACCCTCACTGTGGGTGTGGTCTGCTTATAGAGGGCAGCTTCCATAGAGTATAATAAGAAAGAAAATTGGTCACATAAAAACTTGTCTATAAAGGAGGATGTTCTTAAAGAGGTGTTCACAGTTTCACTGTACTGTACCAGTCATATGCCCATTATGCTCCTTTCTGTGAATGTGATGCACAATGTATTAATTTGTACATGGCATGGGCAGAGAACCTGGCAGATTCGGGAGCATTCTGCCAGGCCCAGGGGATTTACAAGCTCTTCCATGAGTCCAGGAGGTCACCTCTTATATTGGAAGCCTCCTTGAGGACTCAGAATCAGAGATAGGACAAGGAAGCTGAGAGAGGAGGGCACAGCCAAAGAGAAGATGTTGAGGAGGACAAGAAGACTGAGGGAGAAGATTAACAGAGTAGATTGTGGTTGTGAAGAAGGAGACTGAGAGAAAGGCCAAGGAGGAGGATATAGATTGAGGAGGATCAGAGTGGAGGTCATGGATGCTGAAGAGGTGGACATATGCTATTATGATGTCTCTTTAATTTTTAGCTTGCTATTCTCAAAAATCATAGAAATGCATTTAGCAGAAGAAGCTTACAGTTGTTAAGTGTGTACTGGAAGAAAGACCAGACAGCCAGATAACCAAGCTGGATCGACATGTCTCACTAGACTTGTTTGTTTATAAACTTTCTGTAATTTGTCCTTCAGAGAGAGAGACTGGAAAGTAACACTGCTTACGTAAACAGCCCCCAGCGCATAGCTGTTCTACTTAGAATCAACCTCTCCCAATGAAGAACAAAAGGTCCCAGCAAGCTTTGCAATACGTAGCTCTTAGGACTAATATGCTTTGATTATTGAGATGAGCAAGGGGGTGTGTCAAGACACTCCTCCTGCCAATGGTCAATCAGGTTTACCAGTTTTTAATGTATGCTCTATTATGATTGACATGACCCTTCCCTTTTCTGTATAAAATCTTATGCTATGTTTTTAATAAACACGACTTGCTTAACACCGACTGCTTGCGTCAGGCTAGTTCTTTCTCTGTAAGCTCACGATATTTATATATATTGTGAGAGTATGAACCCAGAGGGTGCTAGTGACCGACCCAAAGGTGGGCTTGAAAAGGTCCTTAGCCACACCCGTGGGTGGGGGCACCAACTCCAGACGGAGTGTATGCAGCAGGAGAGAGTGCTGTGGAGACCTGCAGGAAGCAGGGAGACGGGGAACCAGTCAGAGACGGACAGGCGGTCTGTCCCAAGAGGACTGGGGTCCTGAAAGGACTAACTGAGCCAGGCTGTTTGTTATTTTTTGTTCCATTTGTAAGCTGAATAAAAGCCATTTTACTTTGGATTAGCACCGTCTGAATGCTGCTTCTCCGGCACCCAGTTCCACCTACACCGCTGTCGAGTCCAGGAGGCTGCCGCCTTGGAGGCTAAATCCCCCCAAATTGCCACAATATATATATATATATATATATATATATATATATATATATATATATAGATTACAAAAAAAATTGGCACCACTTGACAATCAGAATTTTGAACCCAGTTTGGGTTTCGATAACATATGCTGAGGAGGACATGGAAGCTGATGATGAGGAGGACATGGCTTAGGAAGCAAAGAAAGTAGGACATGGAGGCTGATGATGAGGAGGACATGGATGTTAATGGGAAAAGAAAGAGAATAGGACATGGAGGCTGAAAAGATGGATGGCGACAAAGTAAGCAGGACAGAGAGGCTGAATAGGAGAATGAGAAAAAATCTGGTAGTAATAAAAAAGCTATCTGTCATAGCTGCTGTCCAATAGCTCAGCTCTGTACTTGCTGCCTTCATCTTCTGAAACCAGCTTTTTTTGCACCAACAACCAAGTGGATAGGAGCCCCAGATGGCAGCACCGTCCTTATTGTGATAAAATATGCATATATTTTACTGTGCATATTTATGAATTCTCTTATAGTTATGGGGTTTTTCATTCTTGGGTGTAGTTAGGAGATCGGTCCTTTGTGTAATTGTCTGTGCTATGTCTGAGTGTTTCATGTATACAGTAATTATACTTAGAGAGGCGAACTGCTTCATCACAAGCCGGGTTTGTCCTGAACATTCCAACTTATTCGGTTTTTAATAAAAGTAGACAAATGGTGAATTCATCTTGGAAATAGAAAAATGGCCACTGCTATATGAAAATGGCCTCCACCATGTGATTGATCAGAAAATATAGAGGAGACACGTGTGTATAACTCAGACACATTCTTTGATGTTGTAGCACCATCTGAGAGTCTCTCAGCCAATATACAGTGGTAGGTGTGCAGATGTCATAAGCACTATATATGAAGGTGCACTCATGAAAAGCATTTAGTTGGTTAGTGTAATGGTGGACATACAAATGTATCAGTTCTGAAAAAGGTTGCTTGCAGGAAGCAATAGTTAGGGGACTAGGGGAACTTAGACAGATTCAAGCAATTACACAGGCAGAGTAGTAAGAAATTAGCTAGAAATCAATAGATATGATAGGACCATATAACTGAGGGCATAGCTGCATTGCTTCTACTACATTCCTGCTTTAAATATAGAATTACACAGACACACAGACACGACAGTTAGCCCTTTTCCTGGCAATAATCTAATTTTGTCTATCTGTTGTGCATTAGAACAGTTTCATCTATATATGCAAACTTTTTTTACTGACAAGACAATCCTCTTAGTGAAAAATGTTTTGATAAGGACTTTTAAGGGCAAGAGTAGATTTTTTTCATTAAATACATACTGCTGTTCTAACAGCAAAGCACTGATTCCGCCAGCATAAAACTGAAAAAAAAGTCAGTTATTTAAGAGGTTTTTGTTGTTGTTAAATCAATATACAGTGTAGCCTGAACTAATGTAAAAAAAAAAAACTTTTGTAATTTCATGGGGTTTTAAATACTTTGGTCATCAAATTCACAGGGTTGTTAATCTGAAAAAAAAAATCATTGCTTAAGCTTTTTTTTATGCACAAGTGCACATACTGTATATACACAGTAATACAGCCTCTGCTAATCTAAAAAAAAAAAAAAATCTGTCATTGTGTTCACCCAATATACAGTCTAGCCTGATGTAATCTGAAAAGAAAAGAAAAAAAAAAATCAAGTTATTTAATTGATTTTTGTTATACTCTGGTCACCAAATACACAGTGTGACAGATTGTTGTTAATATGAAAAAAAAAATGAATTGCTTAAGATTTTTTTTAGCTGTGCAAGTGTGCATATATGCACAGTAGTGCAGCCTCTGCTTATCTTAAAAAAATCTTACTTATTTAAGCATTATTTTGGTGTTTTCACACAATATACAGTGTAGCCTGTGCTCTTCTGAAAGAAAAAGAATCTCACTGAATTATTTCAGTGTTTTTTTAATATGTTTATCCAATATATAGACTCAAGCAAAGATCCTAGTTAAAAATTAAACTCTAAAACTTAACATTTATTAAATATGTTCTAAAACAACAGAACTAAAGTTCATTGAATATGTATAACATTGAATAAATAATTGGAAACGTCTTACCAATATGTTGGTCAACAAAACCAGGCAAGGAGTAAGGTGACATATATAGCTACAGGAGTCAACGCGTGGGTAAACGGGAATGGCCCTGCAACAATCCCTCAGACCCTAGTATCCATTACTTCCACCCTAACAAGGGCAGTACCAAGACTGTCCCTAATTAGTCCCTAAAAAGTCTCTGACCCATCACGTTTCTCTACAAAGGACAAATCAAGGGGACTAAATAACTCCTCTTGACCAAAAAATCAAAGATTGCACCTGTAAATACTAAACACCCAATGCCTCATTTACATAATGGTGCCTAAGTAAGTACTGCCAATGGCCAGATATGCCCCCTTAAAACCAAAATACAGAGCATTTAACATACTCAATAGTGTCCAAAACTCTTCACGTGGGAGAACGTACTACTGACGGTGAAGGATTGTCTAGCTCAACCATTTCATACGGGAGAGCTATAATAGTCTCACAGTGGTGAGTACTAACTGACTAACTAACCTGTAAACGAAATTAAGTCGTTTCTCCACGTTCTTCCCTACCATGCATCGAAGTGGCCATTCTTAATATTTAGGTATAATTGAAGCAGAAAGCGCTGTGGGAAAAAACAGTATGTATTTACGCCGCTTTTTTTTCCGGCACCGTTTTTTTGCTTGAACATATTGTTAATAACAGAGGGACAGAAGAAGAGGAACAGTTTCAACCACTTAGTTAACGTCATTGCCCTGTTTTGATTGAGGAGGAATTATCCAAGTCTGGGTCATTATGATGAAAGAACTGGGACTCCTAGACTGGAAAAGGAGGAGGAGAAGGAAAACTCTCCTGTGGATGTGTCCTTGATATGTCACAGGCACAGTCAGAGAAGGAGGCTGACCCTTATTTATTTCATGATGGCCAACAACACCAACTATGGCAAGCCTTTGTGTCCATGCATATGCTGGCAAGCTTGGCAGGCTGTACGCTCCACTGCTTACACAGCAACAAACCTAGTATCAGCATCAAGCAGAGGGATGAGTACTGGATGGCTGTGTTCTTAGACCCTTGCTATTAAGAAAAAATGGGGGAATTATTCCATGTTTCCGAAAGGAAAGAAAATTTAGAATATTATTAGTATAGGCTGTATACCTAGCTTGTCGCAGCATTTACATAGACCGCTGTAACTGGCAGTCGAACACGTACCCAGTTTCCTCTGCCTGTTTCCAGTCCATCTCACTCAGCCAGCGCTCAACCTCCTCTGTCAGTTCCACAAGTGTCGGGAGGAGTAAAAGCAGCAGCATCAGCATCAGCAGCCAGGCCCAGTACAGTATCTGGAAGATGATGAACCAGACATTTTTCAGCTCACAGTGCTAAAGAGAGCCACATCAGGCAACTGGCACCCACCAGCTGTACCAGTAGACCTATACTTCAGCAGATAACTCTGACCCCATGAAATTCTGGGCCAATATGTTAGAGTAGTGGAAGTAGCTGGCCCTGTTTGCCATTGAAATTTTATCTTGTCTAAAGTGTAGCAGTTGAGAGGGTGTTCAGTGCTGCTGGTGGCATTGTAACACATAACTGTCCAAATGTAGCGTGGAAAAAATTACCTTTGTCAAAATGAATCAGACATGGATCCTTGAGGATTTTCAAACACCTCCAGCTGATGCTTTCGAATAGTTGTGTCACTGTCTCCCTTAAAGGAAGTCTATCAGCTCCCCTAGCCACTGTAAACCACTGTTATAGTAATGTACATGATAGGAATACAATTCCAACCATATCGTTCAAATGCTGATGAGCCACTGGGGACATTGCCTTCAGTCTGCATGCACAGCCACGTTGTCAATAAATACTCCCACCCAGGCCTCTTGTTTGGCCCCCCTGGGCAGTGAAAGAGCAGCATCATCCAAACAATACATGTATGGGACAATGTGGAAGATTATCATCATGTTTACATACAGTGGTGTATCTTAAGTCTTGTGGGCCCCAGTGCATACCCCCTACCATCACCCTACAGCATATTCTTGATAAAGTCGGTTATAGGTACTGCAGCTATATCTAAGACATTTGAAATGGATACAACTATAGTAGCCACAACCACTGCGTGGAGCTACTTGCAGCTGATCTGCAGCGGTCCTAACAGTTTAAGATCTAAGAGATCAGTGGGGGTCTAACACACAGGATCCATGCTTATCAGCTGCTTGAAGGAATCATCGTGCTTTTTCTAGGACTGTGACTGCTTCACTATTTACATTGCACATTTTATAGTGATTATAATAATAATGCATGATTTCTATATATAAAACAGATGGCATGTGACGGAATAGTGAAGGGGCCCCACACAGTATAATATGCTCCCCACAGTGGCCCCACACAATATAATGTTCTACAGCAGCCTCATACAGAATAATATACTCCCTAGAGCCCGACCAAGATATAATTGTAACGTCCTTGCCTGTCCGGGCTTTGGCGCCGTCCTCCGGGAGCACGCTGCGGCACAGGAGGCGTGCCCAGTTGTGATTCTTTCCTTTGGGTTTTTCTTGTATTGTCTGAACACTGTCCTATTCCCTCACCTCCTTAATTGATTTTCCACCACGCCCTTCTCCTTCACCTTGCTCTCCCCCTGCTCCACTAAGAGTTAACTTTAGTCCTCCTTTGTGATTGACAACCTATCCTCCTATCAAGTCTGGGGCGGGTTCTTTCTCCCTATTTATTGTTTGCTCACTTTCCCATTGGCGCCTGCTATTGCATTTCGCTTACTGGCTATACTCCTTGTTCCTTGTTACCTGCTCTTCTGATTTTCTGACCACTGGCTTACCTTTGACTATTCTCTTGGATTTTGATTCTGTACTGCATTGCTCGATTGTTACTGACCCCTTGGCTAGCTGACCTCCCTTTGTTGTTGTGCGTCTTGTCTGCGTTCTGTGTTATCACTTATTATAAGGAGGGATTGTCGACCAGTTGCTGGCTGTCACCTAGGACAGATCGGGCAAGTTAGCCAGGGTCAGTGGGGGGATTCAGCTTAGGGTCCACTGTCTTGTTGTGCCCCTCCCCCCTAAGTTCTCCAGCAGCTACTGGGGAATCGCTCCTCTAATGATTCCCTTACAGAATAGCAGGCCCTAAAAAAAAAAACTTTAACCCTTCTACTCATTACTGGCATGGCTTCTATTCAGGACCTTGTGACTCGAATGGAGGGTTTGGCAGGTTTGGTATCTGAGCTGGCCAATCAGGTACACACTCTCACCCAGAATCAAGCTGAGGCCGCTGCTACACCACCTGCTGTCATTTCCCTTCCCAGGGTTAAAATGTTACTCCCGGATAGGTTTTCAGGGGACCGAGGTAAATTTGAGACGTTCAGGGAATCATGTCTATTGTATTTTCGGGTCAACCCTCATGCGTTGCAGTCTCAGATGGTGGGGGTGGTCATTTCCCTCTTACAGGGGGATCCACAGACTTGGGCCCTTAAACTACCCCCTGAGGCAGAGGAGTGGACGGATCTGGAAAAATTTTTTAAGTCTTTGGGGGCCATTTATGCTGAGCCTGATCAAATTGGACTCGCCGAGTCCCAACTTCTTACCCTCCGGCAAAGTAAACTATCCGCTGAAACTTATTGCTCTGAGTTTCGGAAGTTGAGTATAACAGCAGGTTGGTGTGACTCCGCTTTGAAAGCTCTTTTTAAACAGGCGAGGGTCCAGAGGCCCCTCGTAAAAGGGGGGTACTGTAATGTCCTTGCCTGTCCAGGCTTTGGCGCCGTCCTCTGGGAGCACGCTGCAGCACAGGAGGCGTGCCCGGTTGTGATTCTTTCCTTTGGGTTTTTCTTGTATTGTCTGAACACTGTCCTATTCCCTCACCTCCTTAATTGATTTTCCACCACGCCCTTCTTCTTCACCTTGCTCTCCCCCTGCTCCACTAAGAGTTAACTTTAGTCCTCCTTTGTGATTGACAGCCTATCCTCCTATCAAATCTGGGGTGGGTTCTTTCTCCCTATTTATTGTTTGCTCACTTTCCCATTGGCGCCTGCTATTGCATTTCGCTTACTGGCTATACTCCTTGTTCCTTGTTACCTGCTCTTCTGATTTTCTGACCCCTGGCTTACCTTTGACTATTCTCTTGGATTTTGATTCTGTACTGCATTGCTCGATTGTTACCGACCCCCTGGCTAGCTGACCTCCCTTTGTTGTTGTGCGTCTTGTCTGCGTTCTGTGTTATCACTTATTATAAGGAGGGATTGTCGAGCAGTTGCTGGCTGTCACCTAGGACAGATCGGACAAGTTAGCCAGGGTCAGTGGGGGGGATTCAGCTTAGGGTCCACTGTCTTGTTGTGCCCCTCCCCCCTAAGTTCTCCAGCAGCTACTGGGGAATCGCTCCTCTGATGATTCCCTTACAATAATGCTCCCCAATGGCCTTACACAGTATAATGCTCCCCAGAGGCCCCCCAGTATAATATTCCACAATGGCCCCATACAGCATAATATGCTCCCCAGAGGCACCCCCACAGTATAAAGCTTTACAATGACTCCACACAGTATAACATGCTTCCCATTGTGGCCCCATACAGTATAAAATGCTCTCAAGAGCCCCCTTTCCCCAGTATAATATGCTCTGAAAGCCTCAAGCCACTTTGGGTAACCCCACAAAATTTGTTTTGACGAACATTTGTGACTGGGCCTTAGCGATCACATGGGTCATGCCAGCAACATGACGTCAGCGCGCCCCATGTGACCACTGAGGCCCAATCACAAGCCTCAACAGTGACCCCTGGGGCACTTAACTTATAATGTAAAAAAATGTAAGGCTTTGTTCATATCTCCTTTGTGGCTTCTGTTTTAATTGTAAAGCACTACAAAGTGTCAGCTTTGTCTCATGGCTGACATCACCTTTACCAAATAGATTGACTTACAATGGGGTAAGCTAGTTTTATCAACTCAACAACTACAGATGTGTAACAAGGATGAGGTACTGCAAGACCCAGACGAGAAAAATGCACAGTGGACTGATTTATAAACTTGGCGGAGGTTTCCATAAATTGGAGCGACCCCTCACATGTCCCCAGCACCCCGTTATCCCCCACCAGTGTCTGTTCAGTCTCATGACAGCGCTTCATTTCTGGAAATCCTGTACCTCCTGTACTTAAATGGTCTCAGTGGTCACATGAGGCGCAGGACTCCCAGCAAGAAGGTACCAACATTAGTATTAATGGACGCTGGTGGCAGATAATGGAGCACTGGGGACAGGTGAATATGCCCTTTTTTTGGAGCAACATGGGTTGCTCCAATTCCTGGACAACCTCTTTAAAGGGTTTCTCCATATTTCTAATAATGATGGCCTGTCCTTAGGATAGGCCATCAATATTACATTTGCAGGGGTCCGACAGCCAGGACTTCTGCAAATCAGCTTTCCCAGGACAGGGTGGACTCAGGGCCGGCGTTAGGGGGGGGGGCAAACTGGGCAATTGCCCAGGGCCCCGTCCCAAAAGGGGCCCCCGTGATCCGGAACCTGATGACTCCGGATCCCGGTGGCAGGCCCGGCCAAATCAATAACAGAAAGGGACCGCATGGCCCCTTTCCGAGGTGAGTAAAAATAACAAACATTTTTACTCACCTGTCCTTGGCGTCCGACGTCATCTTCTGGCATTGCGGACATCACCTCTGAGGCCAGGCCTCAGCCTTAGAGATCACGTGGGGCGTGCTGACAGCGTTCCTCACGTAATCGCTGAGGCCCAATCACAGGCCTCAGCGGTGACGTCCACAACGCGTGTCGTCAGCCGCAGAGAAGAAGAAGCCGGCGCCGGCGGGGATAGCGGAGCAGCGTGAGGAGGCCCAGGAGAGGTAAGACAAGGTGAGTATAACTGTTTGTTATTTTCCCTTACCTCCCCTGGGCCTTCGATTATTATACTCTGGGGTCTGAAGAGACCCCAGAATATAATATAATAATAGCACTGTAGGGCCCCTGTGGAGCATTATACTGGGGGGCCCCTCTGGATAGCATATTATACTGTGTGGGGCCACTGTGGAGCATTATACTGGGGAAGGGGCCCTCTGGATACCATGTTATATTCTGTGGGGTCTCTGTGGAAAATGATAATGTGGGGGGGGGGGGCTCTGGAGATAATGTTATATTATGTGGGGCCACTTTGGAGCATTATGATCTCCAGAGGGGCCCCCCAGTATAATGCTCCACAGTGGCCTCACAGAATATAATATGCTTTCCAGAGCCCCCCCACTTTATAGTATTCCATAGAGGCCCCACAGAATATAACATGTTCTCCAGAGGGCCCCCTCCCCAGTATAATGCTCCACAGTGGCCCCACATAGTATAATATGCTCTCCAGAGCCCCCCCCCAGTATAATGCTCCACGGTTTCCCCACACAGTATAATATTCTCTCCAGAGGAGCCCCCCAGTATATTATACTGTTTTGGGCCACTGTGGAGCATTATACTGGGGGGGGGGCTCTGGAGAGCATATTATACTGTTTTGGGCTGCTGTGCAGTATTATACTGGGGAAACCTCTCTGGGCAGTATATTATACTGTGTGGAGGCCATTTCTGGAGCATGTTATACTGAGTGGGGTCACTGTGGAGCGTTATTCTGGGGGGGGCCATCAGCAGAGCATATTATATTGCGTGGCGCCACTGTGGGGCATTATTCGGGGGGACTAATGAGCATTATACTAGGGGGCCCTCGGGAGCATATTATACTGTGTGGGGCCTACTGTGGAACATTATACTGGGGGGGACGTTCTGGGGAGCATAATATATTGTGTGGGGCCACTGTGGAGCAAAATACTGGAGGGGGCACTGTGGAGCATTATACTAGCGGGGGCCCTCTGGGGAGCATATTATACTATGGGCCACTGTGGAGCTTTATACTGGGTGAAGGGACAGTGTGGGGAGCCTGTTATACTATGTGGGGCCACTGTGAAGTGTATTATATTGTGTGGGGCTTTTCGGGAGCATATGATACTCTGTGGGGCCATTGTAGAGCATTATACTGGGGGGACTGTGGGGAACATATTATACTGTGGGGGACCACTGTGGAGCATTATACTGGGGGAACCCCTCTGGGGAGTATATTATACTGTGTGGAGGTAATTATGGAGCATGTTATACTGTTAGGCCACTGGAGCATTATACTGGGGGGGCATTGTGGGGTGCATATTATACTGTATGGAGCATATTATATTGTGTGGGGCTGCTGGGGAGCATATTGCACTGTCTGGGGCCACTAAGGGGTAGTATACTGTGTGGGCCGTTGTGGAGTATTATACTGTGTGGAGCCTTACATACCATGTGGGGCCACTATGGGGGGCTCAGGGGAGCATTTTATACTGTGTGGGGTCACTGTGGAGCATTATATACCATGTGGGGAAACTGGAGGGCTCAGGAGAGCATTTTATACTGTGGAGCATTATATACCATGTGGAGCATTATACTGTGGGGGGGGGGACTCACAATTCCTGCTGGCAGCCCTGTGTGCTATGTCTGCATCACAGCTCCCTCACTATAATCTTGCACATACGTGTAGTGCCCCATGGCCATGTCATTCCCCATACAGTACTGTGCATGAGCTGGCCATGGAGTTATTGGGACCTGCACAGTACTATAGGGGCTGACTATACTGGGAACATACTCAGTAACACCAGATAGTCAGCACATATGTAAGACTTCAGTGAAGGAGCCGTGGTGTAGGCTATTAGAAGGAAGCTGTTGGGTGGGGCCCCAGAACAAGTTCCTCTGGTGGGCCTAAGGTCCTTCAATCTGACACTGTATAACGGAGAACAATTATATATAAGGGTGGTTTACTATACTGTATATAATTGGGAAACTTAAATATGAGGGGGCTATTATAAGGGGGAACTATTATTTCTAAGAAGGGAACTTTTTATAAGGGGGGTATAATTGTTAAGTGGGCTTATTTATAAAGGGGGCTATTAGTGATAATGGGGACTATTATTTATAAGGGTAACTATTATTTATGAGAGGACTATTAATAAGGGAGCAGTATTATTTTTACGGGGTGTCTGTTACTGATAAGGGGGAATATTACTGATACAGGGCACTATTTATCATTTATAAAGGAGCTATTACTGATAAAGGTGTAATATTATTTATAATCAGGGACTATTATTTATAAGGAGGCGCTATAATAACTGATGACTGGGTGCAAAAATCTATTAGGTGGTACAAAGGTGCTCATTTGAATTGTGTGTGGTAAAATGGGGCTTGTTATTACTTTTTTGTTGGCAGAAAGGAGGCGTTATTATAAGGGTTGTCACTGGAAGACGATGGTCTTGTTTGCATATTAGCATTTGGGGCCCCGCTTTTAATTTTGCCCAGGGCCCCACTTTGTCTAAAACCGGCCCTGGGTGGACTACAGGTAATGTTAACAATTCCAGGAGCCACGTTGTTTGTTTGCCACACAGTGTATAGTGGTGGATTTAGGTAGTGTAGTGGTGCACACTGTATGGTGGGTGAGTAGCATGGCATTGTTATTACCTGTAGCCACGCTGTCTTGGTACAGCTGATCTGCAGGGGTCTATCATTATTTTTTCCATAACCATACAGTGCCTTGCAAAAGTATTCGGCCCCCTTGAACTTTTCAACCTTTTGCCATATTTCAGGCTTCAAACATCAAGATATACAATTTTAATTTTTTGGTGAAGAATCAACAACAAGTGGGACACAATTGTGAAGTGGAACGAAATTTATTGGTTATTTTAAACTTTTGTAAAAAATAAAAAACTGAAAAGTGAGGCGTGCAATATTATTCGGCCCCTTTACTTTCAGTGCAGCAAATTCACTCCAGAAGTTCAGTGAGGATCTCTGAATGATCCAATGTTGTCCTAAATGACTGATGATGATAAATATAATCCACCTGTGTATAATCAAGTCTCCGTATAAATGCACCTGCTCTGTGATAGTTTCAGGGTTCTGTTTAAAGCGCAGTGAGCATCATGAAGACCAAGGAACACACCAGGCAGCTTCGTGAAACTGTTGTGGAGAAGTTTAAAGCCGGATTTGGATACAAAAAGATTTCCCAAACTTTAAACATCCCAAGGAGCACTGTGCTAGCGATCATATTGAAATGGAAGTAATATCAGACCACTGCAAATCTACCAAGACCCGGCCGTCCCTCTAAACTTTCATCTCAAACAAGGAGAAGACTGATCAGAGATGCAGCCAAGAGGCCCATGATCACTCTGGATGAACTGCAGAGATCTACAGCTGAGGTGGGAGAGTCTTTCCATAGGACAACAATCAGTAACAGCTTGCACTCCTAAATAACAGCACACAATGCAGAATTACTAATGGCTGCAGTAATGAAAAGAACAGTCTATCCGTTGGGGCCCAGTTGCTGCGGAAGATGGTGCGCATTCAGAAAAGGTTGGTGCACTAAAGACACAACAGATCCTCTCTACAACAGTTCTCAGAAACTTTTCTACTCACTAACTCTTGCAGGGAATCTGGTGTCAGCTTGGAGTATCACTGGGTGATACAGCTTTCAGATGATAGGATACTAATGGAGTATGAGGCAGGAGTCTTCTTGGATGCAGCCCTGGGTACCTTTTGGGAGTCTGGTCACTCTGGACAGGTGGTACTGCTGCTGCTGCAGGGATGCTGCTTCTTCCATCAGAGTAAGCTGGTGGACTGGCAGGACTGTCTCTATGTCCTGGGTTATCCAGTGCCAAACTATGTGCCCCCTGGCAGTTGCTGGAAGAAGCCTTTTCTGCAGCCCATGTTGCTGTCCTCTCTCTTTTACAGTGTCCATATTAGGACATCCTCAGATATCAGTGTCAAACATCAGATTAATAGCAGTTTACAACAGTGATACCTGACTTTGATTCTGACACCTGACTTTGACTTTGATTCTGACACCTGACTTTGACTTTGATTCTGACACCTGACTTTGATTCTGACACCTGACTTTGACTTTGATTCTGACACCTGACTTTGATTCTGACACCTGACTTTGACTTTGATTCTGACACCTGACTTTGACTTTGATTCTGACACCTGACTTTGACTTTGATTCTGACACCTGACTTTTACTTTGTTCATGACACCTGACTTTGACTTTGATTATGACACCTGACTTTGACTTTGATTCTGACACCTGACTTTGAGTCTGACACCTGACTCTATGCAGTTTCTGGGCTGGTTGTAAAACTTAGATGACTTCTGACTTTCATATCTGATTGAGTCACAAGTCAGCAGTCAGCTATGAAGCACATACAATGTTACACTGTGATTGGCCAGGATGACTGACCTCTGAGTGAACTCACTGCTCACACTCAGGAGTAGAAGATACTTGTATAAGGCTGCAGGCTGAGAGCTCCATGAGTCTGATAAAAAGTTGTCTGACACAAAGTTGTCTGATACCTGACTCAGTCAGAGATCAGACTCACACATCATCTGAGTTTTTCATATACATACAAGCCAGCCAACACATACAATGGTGGAGATTTATCAAGTAAAATGCTCCATAATTCTGGTATCATTTTCACCAAATAACCTCTCTGTGCGCCACATTCATAAAGTGTTTTAAATACTTTTATTACTTGTACAAAAATGGTACCAGAATTATGGAGAATTTTACTTGATAAATCTCCACCATTGTATGTGTTGGCTGGCTTGTATGTATATGAAAAACTCAGATGATGTGTGAGTCTGATCTCTGACTGAGTCAGGTATCAGACAACTTTGTGTCAGACAACTTTTTATCAGACTCATGGAGCTCTCAGCCTGCAGCCTTATACAAGTATCTTCTACTCCTGAGTGTGAGCAGTGAGTTCACTCAGAGGTCAGTAATCCTGGCCAATCACAGTGTAACATTGTATGTGCTTCATAGCTGACTGCTGACTTGTGACTCAATCAGATATGAAAGTCAGAAGTCATCTAAGTTTTACAACCAGCCCAGAAACTGCATAGAGTCAGGTGTTAGACTCAAAGTCAGACTCAAAGTCAGGTGTCAGAATCAAAGTCAAAGTCAGGTGTCAGAATCAAAGTCAAAGTCAGGTGTCAGAATCAAAGTCAAAGTCAGGTGTCAGAATCAAAGTCAAAGTCAGGTGTCAGAATCAAAGTCAGGTGTCAGAATAAAAGTCAAAGTCAGGTGTCAGAATCAAAGTCAAAGTCAGGTGTCAGAATCAAAGTCAGGTATCACTGTTGTAAACTGCTATTAATCTGATGTTTGACACTGATATCTGAGGATGTCCTAATATGGACACTGTACTCTTTCCTGTGCAGACGTTTTCCAATGTCATAGGATAAATGGTCTAGCTGCCAACATGTTGAGTAGGCCCTTCTTGATTTTTGATATGGAGATGACATTAAGAAGAGCAATGCTATTTGTATGTGCCCCCTTAGATATATTTTCCTAAAACTAAAGTTGAGTTTTCATCTGTCACATAAAATCCGTCATGTCATTTATTGGTGGTTCTTTATATTTTTTCAACTTCAGGACATCTTTTCATTGAACTGGTACCCAGAACTGAACTGCACTATTGCTTTGCACAGTGGAAATATGGTGCAGTTTGGTGGACACACTGGGGGAGTATTATTACTAATGAGAACTATGGTGCATGATATTACTAAAATCTCTGTCGTGGGAAATCTGCTTAGTTTGTTGCATATTTTGCTGCGTTTTTTTTTTTTTTTTAGCTAAAGCCAAGAGTGGCTACAATAGGAATTGGAAATATATAGGAAGTATTTATACTTCTCCTTTCTGCTCAATCCACTCCTGAAAAACAAAACGCAGCAAAATCTGCAACAAAAAACGCTGCATTTCGGCAACGTGGGGCCGTAGGCTTAAAAGAATTTTTTGTTTTTTGCTTACCCAATTTTGCCATGCTGGGCTCCGCATTGTGAAAACACAGTGGAAAAATACTTTTACAGTACCTGCAAAGTGGATCAGATTGTGGATAATCCCATCTACACATTGCAGAAAAAAAATCTGCAGTAGAAAAACATGCATTTTCAAAAACGGTCAATTATACCTGAGAAACTCTGGCGTTTTCCATATAGGTATAATAGGGGCAGAAAGTCCGCAGAGGAAAATGCTGTGAAATCTGAATGAAAAACGCTGCGTTTCTTTCCAAAGTGTTTTTTAGCTGCCCTTCGCTACATGGGGCCTTTAGTTTTAGGTCAGGTTTTACAGTTCCTGCAAAGTGAATCCCATCCACACATTGCAGAAAAATATGTGCAGCAGACAAGCTGCATATCAATTATACCTACACAAACGCTGCCGGTTTCCCTATAGGTATAATGGCCACAGAGGTTGACTTTCTGTGAAAAGCGATGTGGGAAAAACCGTGATGCGTTGTCGCTGTGGTTTTTCTCGCAGTGGTTTTTTGCTGCAGCCGGATACTTGGGGCCCTATCCTTAAGGGTTTTTTTTGCTCACCAAATAAACAATGTGACACACCCTACTAATCTGAAAAATTTAAATCAAAATCTAAAATCTAAGCTAAGGCCCTATGTTTTTCTTTGCATTTTTGCTGAGTTTTTTTCAGCGGATTTTCATCCCTTTAAGGAAAACACCAGCGTTTCCGGGGGGTTTTGAAAATGCAGCTTTTCCGCATTGTTTTTTTTTTTCTGCAATGTGTGTCTTGGATTAGCCAGAATCTCATTCACTTTGCAGGTACTGTGAAACGCAGCATGTTTTGCCACAGCATTTCTGCAGTGGCAAAAACGCTGCGTTTTTGCAACATGGGACATCAGCATTAAGGGTTTTTTTTCCTTACCAATAAACGGTCTCGCAGCCAATGCTAATCTGAAAAATATTCTTTTGTTTGTTTTTTTTTTTGCTAACCCGATAAACAGTGATGCACCCAGTAAAATCTTCCTTAGTTAAAGAGGTTGTCCAGGCTAAACATAAAAAGGTGGAAAAAAAAAATTGTTTTCACCTCCACCAGCCTAATTAATAAATAAAATTTTAGCCTGAACAACCCCTTTAAGGGGTATTTTTTTCATTACCCAATATACGTACAAACTGCTGCCATTGTAATGGTAAATGAAAAAAACAAGACGACTGATTTATTTCTAGTCAAAGACTAACTGACTAGATCACCCGCTTAGTGCTTTGCTTTTTCTTGAAATAGTTTTTTTTGTAGAAAATACAAAAAAAGACATAAACAGTGTCAGAATTGTTGTCAATCACTACTATAACTGAGCAGTGTGCAGCGTGCTTACAGTGATGCTCGCCACTAATCTTAAAAATCTCAGATTGTTAAGGGTTTTTTTTCTTTTTCTCGCTCAATAAACAGTGTGACGAAGCCTGCTAATGTGAAAAATCTCTATTTATTAATACCGTCGTACTATTACACACAGAAACTGTGCACACCATACCTTGCGGATGTCACTGACCGCAGCATCTAAGGGGTTCTACTATATAATGTCCCATCTTGCCTCACAAAATATGCAAAAAAGGATTAAAAAGTTAGATGAAACCCAAAATGGTATCAATAAAAAGCACAGCTTGTCCCGCAAAAAATAAGCCCTCAATCATCTCTGTCAACAGAAAAATATAAATGTTTCATCTCTCAGAAGATGTAAGAGCAATTGATTTATTTTCGCTAAATGGAATTTTATTCTGCAAAATTAGTAATGCATAAAAAACAGCATAAATTAGGTATCACTGTAATTGTACCAGCCTATAGAATAAAGATAAAATGTTACTTATACTGTAAGGTGGCAAAAAATTTAAATGTTAAAAAGAAATGCCAGATTTGATTTTTTTTTTAACCCCTTCCCGCTCTGTGCCGTACTATTACGTCACACTGAGTTTGTTGTTAACACTGTATGGCACTGTAATGACGTGGGCACTTCCAGCACTCGGCTGTGTAACACAGCCGGAGTCGGAAAATACTACAACTCCAGCAGATAACCCTCTGGATGGTGTGATCAATAGCTATCATTGCATCCAGGGGGTCCCTTTCACTACCTGGATCGCGTGTTCCAAGAGGTTGCCATGGCAGACAGGATGCCGGACAAGGGTCTCATGACTGCCTGTGCACAGTTTCCATAGGGAACTAATGTGTGATGTATTGCAGTAAATTGCATTGGGGATCTGAGATCCCAGCTTCAAGACCCCTTGTGGGACGTTTAAAAAGTAAAAAAAAAAAAAATCAAAATACACAATAATAAACAAATAATAAAAAATTTAAAAAATCCACCTTGAAATAAAAAAAATACATAATATAAACAAAAAAAAACAAATATGTTATGTATCCCCATAAGCGTATAAGTCCCCACTATCCAAAAATAGCGTTATTTATCCCGTATCCCGTTATTTATCCCGTACAGTGAATGCCGTAAATCAAATATATCGCAAGCACAAAAAAAACATATTTTGGTCACTTTGCTTTCTCAAAATAATAACAATAATAAGTGATCAAAAAGTCATACATACCAAACATTGGTACCAATAAATAGTACAACTTGCTCCACAAATAAAGAGCCCTTACATATCTCCATCTACAATACAGTAAAAATGTTATAGGCGTGAGAACATGGTGACCCCAGGAAAATCGCTCATTTTCAAAAAGTGACATTTTATTTGTAAGAGCAGTAAAACATAATAAAACCAATATTAGTATAGTAATCATAATGAACCACTGGACAACGCTACCATGTCATTTTTAATGCAGATTAACACCGTAAAAACAAAATGCAAAAAATTATGATAGAATTGTGGGTTATTTCACATGGACCCCAAAAAAAGTTAATAAAAGCTAATCAAAACATTATATATACCCCAACATAATGACAAATGAAAGTACAACTCGTCACGCATAGAATAAGCCCTCACATAGCTATGTCAACAGAAAAATAAAGAAGTTATGAATTTTGGAAGGTGGGGAGGGAAAATATGAAAAAAGTTGCAGAGAATTAACATACAAACTACCCTGCATCCTAAAAGGGTTAAATCCCACCCAGAAAGAGTAAATAAAATTTAGACAAAAAATATATATTAAGTTATCAATATAATCAAGTTATAGGCACCCCAAAATGGTGTAATTAAAAAGTACATCTCTTCCCACAAAAAACAAGCCCTCATATGGCTACATCATCATAAAATAAAAAAAATATAGGTTGTACAATGCAATGACAAAAAAAAATTGCTGCATCTCTAGGACAAAACTGGCTGCGGCAGGAAGGGGAATGTATAAGCTGTGTTGAGCGTATATAAGGGTATAGAGTTTAAAGTTAACGAGAGAAAATACACCAGTACTGACCCTCACAGAATGACTCCCTGTGTCATAGGACCTAGTGGGAAAATAGTGTGAGATTAGGTGTACCCAATGTACTCCGCACAGCTTACATATTAATTTTTAGGAAACTAATGATCATTACACCCCTTCAGGAATTCCTTGAGAGGCTTAGTTTTCAAAATGGGGTCACTTTCTGACAGATTTCCCTTTACTGGCACGCCAGGGACTCTGCAGACATGACATGGTGTCCAAAAACCAAACTATCTAAATCTGCCACGGTCAAATCGCAGTGTGGGACATGACAAATGGGACATGGCACCTGAAAACTCGTCCAGTAAAATCTGCCCTCCAAAAGCTACAAAGCTTTTTCTGTCCCGAGCCCTGCCATATGCCCAGTCAGCAGTTTACCATCACAAATGGGGTATTGCCGTATTCAGGAAAAAAAATTCAATTGCTTTTTCCTTTTTTTAACCCTTTGCAAAGATGAAAAATTTGAGGTTAAAGCGACATTTTATTGGAAAAAAAGTAATTTTTCATTTGCACATCCCAATGGTAAATTCTGTGAAAATACTCACTATACCCCTTGATAAATTGCTTGAGGGATCTAATTTCCAAAATAGGGTCGCTTTCTGGGGTGTCTTCTGGGGCACTTCAAGGGCTCTGCAAATGTAACATGGCAACTGAAACTGATTACAGCAAAATCTGCTCTCCAAAAGCTCATTGGTGTTTCTTCCCTTCTGCATCCCACTGTGTTCCCATTCATCCATCACATAAACATGTGGGGTATTTTGATAGTCGGGAGAACTTGCATAACAAATTGTGTGATGCATTTTCTCTGATGCATAAATTTTAGGACTATATGAATGTATTAGTAAAAGAAATTGAAATGTGTAAATTTCACCTCCATTTTGTCTTACTTCCTGTTAAATGCTTATAGGGTTACTATACTTCATATATGCTGTTCTGACTTATTTAAGGGTTTTGAAAATGGCGATTTATGGAGTTTCTAATACAGATGCCTTTAAAAACCCCTTCAGAACTGAATTAGTCCCTTGTATAAAGGGTTTTGGACTTTCTGCTTCAATTATACTTTTAGGGAAACCGCAGCACATACTTTTCTGCAATGTGTGAATGTTATTTGATAGAATCGCATCCACTTTGCAGGGACTATAAAACGCAGCATTATTTGACGCGGGCGTTTCTGCCACATGGGGCCCTGACCTAAAGGGTTTTTTTTGCTCATTCAATAAACAGTCACACCTTGCTAATCTGAAAAATCTGTTTGTTAAATGAGTTTTCCCATCTCCCTCTCCCATCAGTTTGCCTGCTCTCTCTTCTTCACTTCCTGATATAGACAGAGAGAGATTATCTATCATGAGAGATTATCTATTATCATTACTATGCACAGTAAATGTATATTATATTATACAAGTTTGGAGAACACTTACACGTTCCATGCTGATAATGGACTTGCAGTAAACTCAATGATATCTTTGTGTTTACATAGAGAGATTACTGACAATGTCCAAGCCTTTATCAACTGACCTGCTTGCCTGAAGAGCAATAAATAACAACTCCAGGAAGCAGTAAGTGAGTCATGTCAGACCTAAGATCAGATAATAGGCCAGGTGTCTAGACAAAGAACTGTAAACAATGGGAGGGATGATTTCACATAGCAGGAAAACGAAACAGCATTGCTAATTGTAATATATAGATAGGATCCTTGAGATGAGAATACCCCTTTAGGCTAAGGCCCCACATGGCGTCCTGCAGCAAAAAAGCACTGCGGGAAAAACTGCGGCGGGAACGCATCACATTTCTTCCCGCAGTGCTTTAGACAGAAAGTTTGCAGAGGTTTGCTCTGCGGACTTTCTGTTTCAATTATACCTATGGGAACACCACCGGCGTTTCCGTAGGTATAATTGACATGCTGAGATTTCCAAAACGATGCCGGTTTTGGAAATCGCCACATGTCTGCAGTGTGCTTTTTACCACACAGTGGGCATGGAATTCGCTAGAATCCCATCCACTTTTCTCTGACTGTAAAACACCGTGTTTTTATTTCGCGGCATTTCTGCCACGTGGGGCCCTGACCTTTAGGGGCTTTTTTTGTGTTCACCATTTGTTAAGGGGTAATTTTGATCACTCAGTAAACCATGACGCACCCTGCTAATCTGAAAAATTTCTATTTGTTAAGGAGTAGAGATGGGTGAATCGGTTTGTAACAAACTAGATTTGACCCAAATATACCAAATTGTTCAGTTTTTTTTTGTTCAATAAGTTTTTATTATTATTTGTCATAGAAAGAAACATACATAAAACTATAAAAATAAATGGTACATCAGTATAGTAAAACAAAACAACAGGTATGACATATTATCACATCAATTTCAAGTATATTAACGGCTAATCTGTAACAGTTCATATAGCTGTTGAGTGTGGTCAGTAGGAACACCGACCAGCGATACTGCTAGGAGGAAACAGAGAAACTACAAAGTAGAGATAATCAGTATATAACATTCAGGTAAAAATGCAAAATATGAAATAATATCCCAACTCTCCAGGAATTATCCAACATGATCTATCAAAACATCCACTACGAAAAGACACTTTCTCACAGTGTATTTGGAGACACACAATGACTCAGACACTGTGAGTCACTGTGACATTGTTGAAACATCTGACAGCCTCTCAGCTAATAGACAGTGGTAAATGGACCTTGCATTTGTTTATATTTAGTATAAAAGCTTGGACACTTGTGATCAGCCTTTAGTTGGTGTAATGGTGGACATGCAAATAGATCTGTGATCCATCCCACTGTATCATAGGTTTAAGAACAGTTCAGAAAAGCAATAGTTAGATGACAAGTAGAACTTAGAGAATCAAGCAATTACACAGGCAGATTATTGCTAAAATTCAAAAGACAAAGGATAGGTTCATAGACTAGTGACTAGGTGAATCTGTGCTTCTTTTGCTGCTTACACAGTCTGCCAATAATCCAATTTATTTGACTGTTGTGCAATAATCTCTTTAAACATCCTTTTTTTACTGACAAGACAATCCTGTTAGTGAAATATGTTTTGTTAAGGACTTTTTTGGGTGAGAGTTAACATTTTTTTCATTAGAAACATACTGCAATTTTAACAGCAAAGTGCTAATTTTGACAGTGCAAATATTAAAAAAATAACTGTTATATACGAGTGGTTTCTTGTTCTAGCCTGTGCTAATCTTAAAAAATAAATAAATAAATAAATTATAATTTCATGGAGATTTTTTTCCAGTCTGGTGACAGAGCATTGTTGTTAATCTGAACAAAATATTAATTGCATAGACATTTCTCTGTGTGTACTGTACAAGGGCACATATAAACATACACAAAGTAGTGCAGCCTCTGCTAATCTAAAAAAAGAATTTTTTGTGTGTTCACCCAATATACAGTCTAGGTTGCGCTAATCTTAAAAAAATGTAAACTTTTTTTATGATCTTGTGACTGACCATATAGAGTGTGATGGAGCATTGTTGTTAATATGAACAAAATATTAATTGCTTAAACGTTTTTGTAAGCGCAAGTGCGCATATATACATACACACAGTAGTGTAGCTTCCATTAATTTAAAAAAAGAATCTTTGTTATTTCAGCATTTTTTTTTATGTCTTCCCCAATACACAGTCCATCCTGCGTTAATATTAAAAATATTTTTATTGTAATTTCATGTTTGTTTGTTTTTTGCTCTGGTGACTGAACATACACAGTGTGATGGAGTGTTGTTATTAATCTAAACAAAATATCAATTTATTAAGTGTTTCTCTGTATGTGCATATTTGTATATGCATACTCACAGTAGTGTAGCCTCCGCTAATCTAAAAAAAAATCTCTGTTAATTCAACATTTATTTTGTGTGCTTACCCACCAATACTTTTCTCTGTAAGTACAAGTGCGCATAAATACACAAACACTGTAGTGCAGCCTTTGCTAATCTAAAAAAAGAATCTCCATTATTTCAGCATTTTTTTTTTCACCCAAAATTCAGTCTAGCCTATGCTAATTTTAAAAGAAGCCTGCACTAATCAAAAAAAGAAAATATTGTTATGTAATATAAGCTGAATGACACAGTTCTTAGTACTTTGCAATTTTTTTTTAAATATATTTTTTTTGCCGAAGTAATGTCGTACTTCCTGTGAATAAAGAATTGCTGTAAGGTGAAGCGCACATTGAGTGTCAGTGTAGTACATGCTGGAGTGTCAGTTTGAGCAGCAGTATATAAATACTGCATGCAGCAACCCACAGATGCAATGATCACTTTTGGAAGATAGTCTAGCTTCTTTAGCTGGCATGCTAGGCAGTAGGTACACTAGTAATGTGCCCAAATTTTTTCTTGAAATTATGTCAGTTGTCACTCATTCACTTACTACACTACACTACTTGCTTGAAAGGTGAATTGCACATTGAGTGTCAGTGTTGCACATACTGGAGCGTCTGTTTGAGCAGCAATATATGATTACTGCATGCAGAAAACCACAGACACAATGTTCACTTTTTGAAGATAGTCCAGCTTTTTCAGCTGGCAAGCTAGGCAGTAGGCACACTATTAGTGTGCCCCATTTTTTCTTTTTCTTCTACGTCCACACATTACCAAAGCTGCCTAGTGCCTACTACCACTGCCACCACTCAGCAACACACGTCCTGCGTCCTGGTACTCCATCACATTCTAATATAGCACACTGTTGGTGCCACAATGTTGGTATTAAACAAAAACAGAACAATTATTTCACATCTTTAAGGTGGTTCAGCCCCAAATTTCTCTCCCAAACAAAATGCCTGTAGCACTTACAAGCCATCAAAATGGGCTAATGTTTCTACAATACCCATAGCTTCCAACCGTCCTGCATCCAGTAGGATAGTCCCGATTTTACACTGCTGTCCCGCCATCCCTGATAGCTTACGGTTTGTCCCGTTATGCGCTTGAAGTCTCGCTATGCCCCTGAAGTGTTTTGCTGTTACAAACTTTGACCCGATCCACCGAGTCTTATCTCAGGGTAGGGTAAAGGCAAAATAGTAGATGCTAAATCCTAGAGGGCTAAAGGACCTTTGATGTGATCAGACTCTTGTGTGGGTGGAGCTATTCTGGATACTACAGGACAGTGTGGCATTAGACAGAAAGAGGAAGCTGCTGGGAATGGAGACTGATGAAAGGTGAGGAGAGAAGAGACAGCATGTGTGAGCAAGAGGGGGAACTGGGGGCAGATGTACGGGGAATTAAACTAGGGGCAGATGAAGGGGGACATTAAGCTGGGGGCAGATGTAGGCAGATGTAGGGGGCAATTAAACTGAAGGCAAATGAAGGGGGCAATTAAACTGGGGGTAGATAAAGGGGGACATTAAACTGGTGGCAGATGAAAGGGGGACATTAAATTGGTGGCAGATGAAGTGGGACATTAAACTGGGGGCAGATGGAGGGGGACATTAAAATGGGAACAGATGGAGGGGGGAACATCAAACTGGGGGGCAAATAGAGCAGTGGACATTAAACTGGGGGGAAGATGGAGAGTGACATGTCTGCCTCTAATTGCCCCCAGTTTAATGTCCCCCTCCAACTACCACCACTGTATAATGTCCCCCTCCAGCTGCCCCAGTATAATGTCCCCCTCTAGTTTCCGCCAGTTTAAACTGGGGCACGAGGAGAGGGACTTAACCCCTTCCCGACGGTGACATTTTTCGATTTTCGTTTTTGACTCCCCCCCCCTTCCAAACCCAATAACTTTTTTATTTTTCCGTTATCAGAAACATATGAGGTCTTAATGTTTGTGGGACCATTTTTTTTTTCATGATGCTACCATTTATTATTCTGTACAATGCACTGGGAAGCTGGAAAAAAAATTCAGAATGGGGTGGATTTGAAGAAAAAGTGCATTTGTGCGGGTTTCGTTTTTACAGCGTTCGCTCTACAGCCAAAATGAGATGTCATCTGTATTCTATGTTTCGGTACGATTCCAGGGATACCAAATTTATATGGTTTTATTTACATTTTAACCCCTTAACAAAAATCCAAAACTGTGCAAAAATATATATTTTTTAAAAGTCGCCATATTCTGACACCTGTAACTTTTGTATACTTCTGTGTACGGTGATGCATAGGGCATCTTTTTTTGTGGGACCAGGTGTACTTTTTAGTTATACCATTTTGGGGAATTACTATTGTTTTGATCACTTTTTATTCAAATTTTTATCAGAGGCAAAACAGTGAAAAAACGGCGGTTTGGTACTTTTGATTTTTTTTTTTCCCGCTACGGCGTTTATCGTACGGGAAAATTTTTTTTATAGTTTTGTAGACCGGGCATTTTCAGACACAGGGATATCTAATGTGTATGTGTTTCACAGTATTTAACTACTTTTATATGTATTCTAGGTAAAGGGAGGTGATTTGAACTTTTAACATTTTTTATTTTTTTAAATATATTTTTTTTATTTTTTTTTTTTTTTTTTTTTTTTTTGCATTTATTAGACCCCTAGGGGTCTTGAATGCCATGGGGTCTGACCACTAATGCAATGCATTACAATGTTAATGTATTGCAGAAAAACGGTGCTTCTATTGAAGGCTACATAGAGTAGCCTGCAATAGAAGTTAATGAAAGACAGGCCTGGGAGCCTTTACAAGGCCCACGGCTGTCATAGTAACGGGATGCTGGCCCTGGAGATTGCTCTGGGTGTCGGCGATACCCAGCAAAATGTTACTGCTGTCGGTAAAATAGCGCCTCAGTCAGTTTTGACTGAGGTGCCAGAGGGGTTAATATCCTCGATCCTTGCGGGCACTGATCTCAGGAATTATTGCCATGTGTCTGCTGTATAATACAGCAGAAACCCTGCGGCTATGGCGGCTGCTTGGGTCCTGAGCGGCCGCCATATTTAATCACCCGGCATCCGCCGTACTATTATGGCGGATGTCGGGAAAGGGTTAATACTGTGGGGCAATTGGAGGGGAACATTATAATGTGGGGGCATATTATGTTAGGGTGACTGTAGGAGTATTATACTGTGTGGAGACACATGGATGGATGAGAATGGGCGGAGTCAATGTAGAAGTGGGTGGAGCTAAATTTGCAGCGCCACACATTTTGTCACTCTTTCTGTCCTTTGTTGCAGTAATATTGCTTTTAGCAATATTACTGCAACATGTGTCTAGAACCCCACAGGCAAGCACCTTTTACCTCAAAAAAGAATAATTTTTGGAGCGTTTTATTTAAAATTTGTAAAAGCGAGTGTCAGTGCGGTGTATGGTTAAAGTTGGAGTTGGTATCCATTGTTTACCATTTGTTTTCATATAGACATACATGTTACTTTCACTTTGACATAAATTCGTCTTTGTTTGCCTTAGAGAGCTAGAAATTGGACAGATAGTTTCCTAGGAGTCCTGAGGCCAGGGTCCCATGTGCGCGTAAACGTCATGGTTTGACCTATCCCATCCACACATTGCAGAAAAATATGAGCAGCTGAAATGCTGCAATTTCCAACACCACGGTGGTAAAGAGAGTGCACATCTGTACGTCACCCAAATTGACCAGTTCCTGTCAAAATGTGTCTCCAAATACACTGTGAGAAAGTGTCTTTTTGTAGTAGACGTTTTGATAGATCATGTTGGATAATTCCTGGAGAGTTGGGATATTATTTCATATTTTGCATTTTTACCTGAATGCAAACTACTGATTATCTCTACTTTGTAGTTTCTCTGTTTCCTCCTAGCAGTATCGCTGGTCGGTGTTTGTGTTCCCACTGACCACACTCAACAGCTATATGAACTGTTTCAGATTAGCCATTAACCCCTTAAGGACCCAGCCCAAAAGTGCGTTAAGGACCAGGCCTTTTTTTTCAAAACTGACATGTGTCACTTTATATGGAAATAACTTTTAGACGTTTTAACTAACACAAGTGATTTACTTTAGCCCTAAAATTAACACATTCACAAAGGGTTAAAGGAGAAAATGCATCTCACAGTTTGAAATGCAATTTCTCCAGGAGCACAGAAATATCCCACATGTGGGTGGAAACTGATGTTTGGGCACACGGCAGCGCATGGAAGGGAAGGAGCGACACTGGACGTTTGAAAAACAAATTTTGCTGGAATAGTTTTTAGGTGCCATGTCTCATTTGCAAAGCCCCTAGAGTACCAATACAAAGGAAACCCCAAAAAAGTGACCCCATTTTGGAAACTACACCCCTCACAGAATTCATCAAGGGGTATAGTGAGCATTTTGACCCCACAGCCGTTTCACAGATTTTACTAACATTGAGATGTATAAATGAAAAATTACAAAAACGTCACTTTATCCCCAAAGTTTTCATTTTCACAAGGGATTAAAGGAGAAAAAGCACAAGCACACAGTGTGTTAAACAATTGCTCCTGAACACGGCAATACCCAATATGTTGTTGTAAACTACTGTATGGGTACATGGTGTTGCTCGGAATGGAAAGAGCGCTCTTTGGCTTTTGGAGTGCAGATTTTGCTGGAATAGTTTTCAGGTACCATGTCGCATTTGCAGAGCCCCCAAAGTACCAATACAGTGGAAACCCCCTAAAAGTGACCCCATTTTGGAAACTACACCCCTCACAGAACATATCAAGGGGTATAGTGAGCATTTTGACACTACAGCTGTTTCATAGATTTTATTAACATTGGGACATGAGAATGAAAAATTTATTTTTTTCCAATAAAGCGTCAATTTAGCCCCAAATTTTTCATTTTCACAAGAGGACAAAGGAGAAAAAGCACCCCAAAGTTCATTACACAATTTCTCCTGAACACAGAAATGCCCCATATGTGGTTGTAATCTGCTGTTTGGATACATGGCACGGCTCAAAATGGAAAAAGCGCTATTTAGCTTTTGGAGGGCAGATCTTGCTGGAATAGTTTTCGGGTGCCATGTCGCATTTGCAGAGCCGCTAAAGTGGAAACTGGAATGGAAACTCCCAAAAAGTGACCCCATTTTGGAAACTACACCCCTTATAGAATTTATCTAGGTGTATAGTGAGCATTTTCACCTCACAGCTGTTTCACAGATTTTATTGACTTTGGGACGTAAAAATGAAAAATTACTTTATTGCCACCCCCATGCTTCACAGTAGGTCTTGGGTAAAGGCTGCTACAACACTAAAGGACGACACCGGAGCCATGGATGAGTTGGTCAAACAACTAGTGCAGTCTAATGTGCAGCAGCAGGAGACAAACCGCTTACTAGCAGAACAAATGGTAGCACTTAGAGAAGTGGTGAGTGCACAGCGAGTAGTGCCAGTAACTGCTCCTCCTTCTGTGCCTGATGTCCGGAAGAAAGTTTGTGCCTCGCTTCAGAAAATGAGTTCTGAGGATGATGTAGAGGCCTACCTAACTATTTTTGAATGAACTGCTGACAGAGATAAGTTACCCTTGGAGCAGTGGGTTGAGGTACTGGCTCCATACCTAACAGGTGAGCCACAGAAAGCCTACTATGATCTGACTGTCCAGGATTCCAAAGACTATAGAAAATTAAAAGCTGAGATACTAGCTCGCTCGTGGGAGTTGTGTGTGTCCATGGGGATGTCAAGAATTATCCCACGGCTCGTAAAAGACCTGTTATATGAAGTTATTATAGGACAAGACTTTCCTTTGTTTTGGGAACTGTGGCATAGGCTGACGTTTTCCCCAGATAATGGTATGCCTTCAAGAGATGTATCTCTAGAAAATAGTTTGCACACCAACTTGGTTGAGGTAAATACCCATATAGCAGATGACGTTCCTCTGGCGGTGTTGGTAGGGGATGAGACTGAGACCACAGATATGGAACCAGTCTTCCCAGACCTTGAGGTATCAAGGGTTAATTTTGGGACTGCGCAGTTGCAAGATCCCACCCTGAAAACCACATTAGAAAATGTGACAGTCCTAAATGGTGTACCGCAGGAGCCAGGCGCCGACCAGCGTTATCCTTTCTTTGAGGTACATGACAATCTGCTATATCGGGTTACCAAGTCAAATGATGAGATTGTGGAATAGTTAATAGTTCCTAGACCTTACAGGAATATGGTATTGGGTATGGCCCATTCGCATGTGTTAGGGTGACACCTAGCAATAGATAAGACCAGAGAACGGATTTTCCAGAGATTCTATATTACTGTATGTCTTGTCCTACTTGCCAGGTAAATGCTCCTGTCGTACACTTCAGGAGTCCTTTGGTGCCCCTACCAATCATTGACGTTCCGTTCGAGCGGATTGCCATGGATATCGTAGGGCCCCTGGTAAAATCAGCCAGAGGGCATCAGTACATCTTGATAATCCTGAACTATGCTACCTGGTGACCAGGTCTTAGTACTAGTGCCCACTGTGGAAAGCAAGTTCCTGGCTAAATGGCAGGGGCCTTTTGAGATCCTGGAGAAAGTTGGGGAAGTAAACTATAAAGTGCACCAACTCGGGAAAAGAAAACCAGTACAGATTTATCACGTAAATCTGATCAAACCCTGGAGAGAAAGGGAATCAATGGCTGCCCTGGTCTGTCCACCCACCATTACTGAGTCAGAGTACCACAAAGTGGGAGTAGCTGAAACTTTGTCCTGTTCCCAAAAACAGGATACTAAAGAGTTTTTACTGCGTAACAAAGGGTGTACCACTGTTATTGAACATGAAATCGTTACTGAACCACGTGTAAAGGTAAAGGTAAAACCTTACAGGATACCTGAGGCTCGTAGGCAGATTGTTTCAGAGGAGGTCCAGAGGATGTTGTCCCTGGGAGTAATTGAGGTGTCCAAGAGCGAGTGGTCTAGCCCAATTGTACTGGTTCCCAAACCCAATGGTACTTGGCGATTCTGTAATGACTTCCAGAAACTTAACGAGGTTTCAAAAATGGAAGCTTACCCTATGCCCCAGGTAGATGAGCTCATTGAAAGGTTGGGCCCAGCTAGGTATATAACCACCTTAGATCTCACAAAACTTTATTGGCAGATATCACTAGCCAAGGACGCCCGAGAGAAAACTGCGTTTTCTACTCCTGAAGGCTGTTTTCATTGTGTTAAGATGCCTTTTGGTTTGAAGGGAGCCCCGGCCACCTTCCAAAGAGCCATGGATGAGATCCTCAATCCACACAAAAGCTATGCAGCAGCCTAGCTAGACGATATTGTCATCTATAGTCTAGACTGGGACAGCCATTTAAACAAAGTTCAGGCTGTCTTGGTTGCCCTTAGGGAGGCGGGGTTCACTGCCAATCCTGAAAAATGTGCCATAGGCATGGAAGAAGCTAAATATTTAGGTTATGTTGTGGGAAGGGTATGATTAGACCCCAGTACAATAAAGTGGACACCATACAAAATTGGCCCCATCCCCTCACAAAAAAGCAGGTAAGGGCTTTTTTAGGTATTGTAGGCTATTACCGTCGATTTGTGCCTAACTTCGCAGGTATGGCGGCACCTTTCTCAGACCTCACTAAGGGAAAAAACTCAGTGATGGTTCGCTGGTCATCAGAGGCAGAAAGTGCCTTTCAAGATCTAAAAATAGCCCTCTGCAGACAGCCGATCGTAATAGCACCAGATTTATCAAAGGACTTTATAGTCCAAACAGATGCCTCAGAGGTTGACTTAGGAGCTGTCATATCACAGGAGGGGTTAATGGGGAAGAATATCCTGTTATGTATCTAAGCTGAAAGCTAACCCGTGCCGAGAGGAATTATTCCATTGTCGAAAGGGAGTGTCTGGCTGTAAAGTGGGCTCTAGACTCCTTGAGGTATTACCTGCTGGGAAGAAAATTCAGACTGGTCTCAGATCATGCTCCCTTAAAATGGATGAGTAGAAATAAGGCCAATAATGCGAGGGTGACACCCTGGTTCTTGGCTCTACAGGACTTTGACTTTGTAGTTGACCATAGACCAGGAAAGGCCCACGGGAATGCAGATGCCTTGTCAAGGGTTCGCTGTCTCTTCTTTGAAAGTGCCCAGCCCGCCGGCTCTGGGCAGAGGGGGGGATATGTAGAAAATCAGAAGGTAAAATAGTGGATGGCAGATACCTTCCACTAAGGTGGCTGGTATCTGTGAGATAACTGGCTGAAGTCTGGGTCCGGGTTTTGGAAGTTGTTGCAGACCCGAGCTTATACTACAGTCTGGGTCTTATTGGGTGCAGCTTTGAAGAGCTAAAACTGTCCAAAAGGAAGGGGTGTGGTGGTCTCTTCTGTGTGAAGCTCTGAAACTGAAACACACACTGCCCTGTGTGGAGGACAGGCGTCTAACCTATCCTGTTGCATTGGTGAGCTCTGTTGACCCATTTGTACCCGAGGTTAAGGACGGTTTATGTTTTCCTGATCTGTTCATTTATGCTGAAACAAGCTGTTTTTTTGAGTTGGACTGTATGAACTGTTGGCAATAAAACTGCACATATGAACTGTTACCCTGCCTCCATGCGCCTATCTTACATGGTAACAAACCACTCTGAAGGTCCTACATTTACAAGATGCACCTGTATATCATATAACTTCTGTGGCAATTTGGGGGGGATTAATCTCAATGGCGGCAGACTCCTGGACCCGACAGCAGTGGGTGTGGTACTGGGCGTCGGAGAAGCAGCGTTCAGACCGTGCCAATTCAAAACAAAATGGCTTTTATTCAGCTTAGGAAACATACATAAAATAAATAATAAACGTCCTAGGCCACACACAGGCCCTAACTCACAGCTTGCTCCCTGACTGATCTCTGGGGCAACAAGCAGCCTGGCATAGTAAGTCCTCTCAGGTGTGGCTGAGGGCCTTTTCAGGCCTGGCCCTGGGTCACTCAATAGCGCCCTCTGGGTTCACACACTCACATACCCTCCCCCTCAGCTCACTACCCATGGGGTGAGCTACAATGGGACAAGACATAGTATGTCGACGTCCCTCTTCAATCCTGTACACTTGTCCAGTGTCTCTCCAGATGTCCCAATCTGGCGGTCTCTTGTTCCAAATTCCGCTCAGTCGACATTTCCATTTTTTCAGCACTTTAAATGATATGCCAAGATCCTGGCCATTCTATGAAAAGGCAAGTTCTCCTTCATCACCTTCACAATTCGCCATACAGAGGATCACATAATTTTCATCAAATTTCTCACCATAGTCTTCAGCCATCCCATTGCATGACTTTGATCCCTTTACTAAATAGCCGTAAGAATCTTCATCTTCACCTATCATGAACCCACAGGAGCTCAGAGACCAACTAACACATACTTCATGCACATCAATGTCTTTAACAACTGCCACATCATATATTGGAATGGTTTCTTTATAATACTTCCACATCTGTATGGCAGCCAGAGAACCACTTCCATACTCTAGTCTTACCTCCTCTTTCTCATACGCATAACTTCCTGGAGGCATGTTGCGGTACTGTGATCGATTGCAAGAATTTTTGTGAAAATCCCTTTCTGACAGTACAGGAGCTGGTGATATCGTCATCTCCACATTCTCCAAGTTATTTTCATTCTCTGTGCTAACACCGGAGGACTGGGATACCAAGTTTCCAACATCACAGTTTTTACTGTCAGTACCCAGATGCTTTTTGGTTACAGGTTCTGGCTGCCTTAATGGCTCTGCTTTCTCTGCCTCTATGCTGGCAGCTTTCTCCAATTCTAATGCCACAAATCTCTGATTCCGGCTCCAGAAATTTCTTCATCGCCACATTTTTCTGCACAGCCTCTATCTCAGTTGTTACTATTGCAACTTGCAGATTTTCCTCAATCTTTCGCACTGCATCTTCTATGGCAGCAGATGTAGATGCCATCTCTTTATCCACTATGTCTCCTAATTCTAGGATATTCTGCAGTGTTCTTCTAACATTTGTCAGGTCAGCATCGATCAAAGACTGCTTATCCTTCAGCTCATTCAGATACTGTAAACTCTGGCTTCCACATTCCCTGCAGTTGTCTACAAGGCGATCTCCATGGCCTGGCGGTGCCAAGTGAGACGTTGCACTGCCATTTACAATTGTATCTGCTGTTAAGTGTGCAAACTGTGCCAGTGCTCCAACTAAGTCAGAGGCATCTGTCATATTCTGTAGGTATTTGGAGTGCCCATTCGAGAGGGAGGTTAATGAGTATATAGCAACTTTTGCTCGGTTTACCAGGTAATCTGGTGAACTAGTGCAGCGGATATATAGAGGATCATCCAGTTTAGCAATTGCATCCTGGATGATATTTTCTGCTTCCCCCACTGTTCCCTGAATTATGTTGAACTGACCTTCCAACATCTTCTGATAAAGCTTCTGCTCATCTGCAAACTTTTTGTCAAGTCTTTCATTCAAGTCCCGTATCTCAGTAGCTCTCTTATCTTGCTCTTGGTTGAATACAGACTCTCTCTCTTGAGTCAAGTTTTTCACGGATAACAGCTCTGATTCTTTAGAGGTTAACAGGCTCTGCAGCGAGTCCTTCTCAGCTTCTAGTGCTGCCAGCTTTGAAGATAGTGCAGATGCCGACTGTTCAGTATTGGATAAAGACTGCTGCAATTGATCCAATTCTTCTCTTTTAGATTCAACTTTGGTTTTTAATTGTTCTATCTGAAAAGTGTGCTCTTCCAACTTTATTTCTGACTCGCGCTTCACTTGATCCATCTGAAACTCCAGCTGTTCCTTGATGCATACAACTTCCTCCCGTTTGTCCACTTGCAGCTTTAGTTGAGCAGCAAGCATTTTTAGATCTACAATCTCAGCAGATAAATTAGACAGGTTTTCCTCAGACTGAATCCTCATGTCTTCTATCTGGAGGTCCAATTCTCTCTTGGCCCTTTCCAGCTTGTCATAAGCATTAGCTTTGTCCTCATACAATATCTGCACAAATTCCAGGTTTTTCTCAACTTCTTTGTGATTCTCCTGTAAGTTTTGTAAATTCTGAGCATGGACAGACGACATCTCCATCAATTCTTTGTCTTTATCTTGCACCAAAACAGACAGTTTCTCATTATCTTCACAAGATCCTGACAGAGCCCTCTTCAGGCTACATATTCTAGCTTTGAGCTCCATTTCGCTTTGTTCCAGAACTCCAGCTCTGCTCCGCCATTCCTTGACTTCAATATTTAGGCGAACCTGCTTTAGTTCATGCAAGTTTTGCTCTGACTGCAATGTCTGCACCACAGATTCTAAATCACTCTCTCGGTCAGACACATCCTTCCTCAGCTCTGCAATTTCATTTTCTTTGTCAGTTAATGCAGCAGAAAGTTTTTCACACTTCCTGACTTGGTCATCCAGACATTCTGACTGACACTGCAAAAATTCACTTCTCTCACGTTTAGCAGTTTCAAAGTCATCTCTTAATTTTTCAATGACACTCTCTTTGGCAATGGAGTCTTGAACATGCTGCTCCTTTAAATCCTGCAATTGCTTCTCAAGCACTTGATTTTGCTCTACACTCTGTATAACTTTATTAGATAGAGCACATTTCATTTCAGCAATCTCCTTAGTGACACAGTCCATTGCAGGCAAACCCAGCACCAAATTTTCACAATGACTAGGATATGAACTCTTTATAGTTTCAAGCTCTTTCTTTAACTTAACGTTCTCTTTTTCTGATACCTCAAGTTGCCACTTCCAATCAGATATTTCATCCTCATAAATGAACCTGATGGTTTTAATCTCATCTTGAAGCTGCTGCACCATAATATTTCCATCTTTGGCGCCTTCATGCACTCCAGTATGAGACATACAGTCAGCAGGGACATTTTCCTTCATAGACCAGAAGTGCTTCAGAAAAACTAAGTCACTCTCATGCAACTCATCATCTTTACTTGCACCCCACATGCTCTGTTCCGGGTTTTGTGTCTCTCTGCATTCAGACTGCTGCACTAATAAGCCTGAGCATAACTTCTCTGCTTTTTTACAAGCTGAAATTCTCTTTTTCTTGCCCATGGTTTACTAACAAGATTACACATATACTAACAATATTCCACAGCAACCTTGGGTTCAACCGGCAGCAACTTTTTTTGCTATCTTCTGCAGTCACATGTATTCAAACAGTTAACTTATGTGGCACTACAACAACCAGCATTTTCTTCTGTATGCAGCTTCTATACACATTGCTTACTTTCTTGCCATCAGCAAACACTTTACAGACCTCTGTGCCACAGTATACACAAAGTCCATTCCCTGGATTCCTCTTCCAAAGTTTTACTTTCACCAGTTTTTCACACAATTTGCTATGTTGCAGTTCCACTCACCCCTTCCTGGGTTTCTCAGTTGAAATCACAGATTTCTTCCAGCTGTAGGCCACAATGAAAACTTAGCAGTACTGCAGTCACCAAACACTTGTCTTCCAGGACTTGCATGGATCTCTTTATGCCCGCTTCCTCCACCATATGTGGCAATTTGGAGGGATTAATCTCAATGACGGCAGACTCCTGGACCCGACAGCGGTGGGTGTGGTACTGGGCGCCGGTGAAGCAGCGTTCAGACCGTGCCAATTCAAAACAAAATGGCTTTTATTCAGCTCAGGAAACATACATAAAATAAATAATAAACGTCCTAGGCCACACATAGGCCCTAACTCACGGCTTGCTCCCTGACTGATCTCTGGGGCAACAAGCAGCCTGGCTCAGTAAGTCCTCTCAGGACCCCAGACCTCTGGGAACAGACCACCTTGTCTGTCTTTGGCTGGGTCCACGACTTCCTGCTTCCTGCAGGTTTCCCCCAGCCCTCTGGAGTTACGCCCCACCCAAAGGTGTGGCTGAGGGCCTTTTCAGGCCTGGCCCTGGGTCGCTCAATAGCGCCCTCTGGGTTCACACACTCACACTTCCGATAATGAATAATACCCCCAAGTGCATCTTTAAATTAATAACTTCCCTGTGCACCCCTTTAAATAGTGCCCCTCACTAATAATGCCTCAGGTGTTTCTTAAATAAAAAAAAAACAAGGAAAAAAAAAATTATTGGGGTTCCAATACCCGGGACCCCCAGGATCAGCTGTTTGAATGACGCGTGGTACCTGTGTAAGCACCGTGACCCCTTCTCTGTTTACATAGTGTCATTCATTTCATAGTGGCCATGTAATATAACTACAGCCTCGTCCTATACACGTCTATGTGACAAGGCTGGAATGACATCACATGGTCCCTATAAACAGACAGCATGTGATATAAACAGGCGCCATGGCCCCTTCATACAGCTGGTCAGTGGGGATTCACTTATCTCTTATTGATGATTTATTCTGAGGATAGATCATCAATAAAAGTGAGCTGGAAAATGCTTTAAGGCTAAGGCCCCATGTGGCATCCCGCAGCAAAAAAGAGCTACGGGAAAAACTGCGGCGGTGACGCATCGTGTTTCTCTGTCCTTATCCAAAGAAATGGCACCTACCATATTCTTCATAAGCCTGTAGTCCAAAATTGCTGCAGTCATGAGGTATTCTGTAGAAAGAGCTGAAGTTGCCTCTCCACAAAAAGTACTCTCTGCCCCAGGACCCTATGTGGAAGATTATCCCACTGAGTGATTAGTGAACTCTGCTACGGATTTAGAGGTTTAATGTCATGGTAGACTAAATCACCCCATTTAATCTTAGCAGGTTTTCACTTTCTTGCTAAACCTGTGTGTTGAGTTTAAGTTTCCATTCTTTGGCCCGTGCAAGGCCAATTCCTGTTTCATATGTTTAGTTTTCTTTATCTATGCTTCTTTTCCCTCTTGATACATGTATTAGAATCCGTACCAGGAAACCAGATGGTTTCTATTCGCTGCCCTCCTTCAGAACTCCAGCCACTCCTAGCTCTTATAATAAAATATAACTATGTCACATAAGATTATGCTGCTAAATGTAAAGGGTCTCAACTCTCGCTTTAAGCATTCATCACTATGGAGAGATGTGGTATCTACTAAAGTGGACATAGTTTGTGTCCAAAAGACCCATTTTGGTAAATCAAATTCCTCCAGTGTACTCACAAAACATTTCTGAATATTTACTTAGCAAATGATGAAAAAAAGACCTGGAGTTCAGATCGCAGTCAGATATACTGTTACATTTACACTGAAACAACTTATCCCTGATCACAATGGCAGATATTTGATTTTGATCTCTCTCATTGATTCCATACCCTTTACCCTTTAGTCAAAACATACAGTGCCTTGCGAAAGTATTCGGCCCCCTTAAACTTTTCAACCTTTTGCCACATTTCAGGCTTCAAACATAAGGATATAAAATTTTAATTTTTTGGTGAAGAATCAACAACAAGTGGGACACAATTGTGAAGTGGAACGAAATTTATTGGTTATTTTAAACTTTTGTAAAAAATAAAAAAACTGAAAAGTGGGGCGTGCAATATTATTCGGCCCCTTTACTTTCAGTGCAGCAAACTCACTCCAGAAGTTCAGTGAGGATCTCTGAATGATCCAATGTTGTCCTAAATGGCTGATGATGATAAATATAATCCACCTGTGTGTAATCAAGTCTCCGTATAAATGCACCTCCTCTGTGATAGTCTCAGAGTTCTGTTTAAAGCGCAGAGAGCATCGTGAAGACAAAGGAACACACCAGGCAGGTCCGTGATACTGTTGTGGAGAAGTTTAAAGCTGGATTTGGATACAAAAAGATTTCCCAAACTTTAAACATCCCAAGGAGCACTGTGCAAGCGATCATATTGAAATGGAAGGAGTATCAGACCACTGCAAATCTACCAAGACCCGGCCGTCTCAAACAAGGAGAAGACTGATCAGAGATGCAGCCAAGAGGCCCATGATCACTCTGGATGAACTGCAGAAATCTACAGCTGAGGTGGGAGAGTCTGTCCATAGGACAACAATCAGTCATACACTGCACAAATCTGGCCTTTATGGAAGAGTGGCAAGAAGAAAGCCATTTCTCAAAGATATCCATAAAAAGTCTTGTTTAAAGTTTGTCACAAGCCACCTGGGAGACACACCAAACATGTGGAAGAAGGTGCTCTGGCCAGATGAAACCAAAATCCAACTTTTTTGCCACAATGCAAAACGATATGTTTGGCGTAAAAGCAACACAGCTCATCACCCTGTACACACCATCCCCACTGTCAAACATGGTGGTGGCAGCATCATGGTTTGGGTGTAAGGGAATCACTACAGGAGCGATTCCCCAGAAGCTGCTGGAGAACTAGGGGGGAGGGGCACAACAAGACAGTGGACCCTAAGCTGAATCCCCCCCACTGTCCCTGGCTAACTTGCCCGATCTGTCCTAGGTGACAGCCAGCAACCACGTCGACAGTCCCTCCTTATAATAAGTGATCACATAGAACGCAGACAGGACGCACAACAACAAAGGGAGGTCAGCTAGCCAAGGGGTCAGTAACAATCGAGCAATGCAGCATAGAATCGAGATCCAAGAGAATAGTCAAAGTCAAAGCCAGTGGTCAGAAAATAAGAAGAGCAGGTAACAAATAACAAGAAGTAAAGCCAGTAAGCAAAAAGCAATAGCAGGCGCCCATAGGAAAGTGGGCAAACAATAAATAGGGAGAAAGAACCCGCCTCCGACTTGATATGAGGATAGGCTGTCAATCACCAAGGCAGGACCAAAGTTAACTCTTAGTGGAGCAGGGGGAGAGCAAGGTGAAGGAGAAGGGCGTGGTGGAAAATCAATTAAGGAGGTGAGGGAATAGGACAGTGTTCAGACAGTACAAGAAAAACCCAAAGAAAAGAATCACAACCGGGCACGCCTCCTGCACAGCAGCGTGCGCCCGGAGGACGGTGCCAAAGCCCGGACAGGCAAGGACGTTACAGTACCCCCCCCTTTTACGAGGGGCCTCTGGACCCTCGCCAGATGGACCAGGTTTTGAAGGGTTCTGGCGGTGAAAAAGATTAATTAAACGTGGCGCATGTAGGTCCCTACCAGAAACCCACGTTCGCTCTTCAGGGCCATAACCCTTCCAGTGCACGAGGTACTGAACAGCATTCTGCACCCAACGGGAATCCAGAATTTTTTCTACCTCGTATTCCAGTTCCCCTTGGACCACCACAGGCGCAGGTGGACTGGAAGAAGTAAGGACAGGGGAGATATACTTCTTCAAAAGCGACTTGTGGAAGACGTTGTGGATACGAAAAGAACTTGGAAGTTGTAATTTAAAAGATACTGGGTTTATGAGTTCAGAAATGACATAGGGCCCAATGTAACGTGGTGCAAATTTCCCCGAAGAAACTCTAAGACGCAGATTCCTAGTGGACAGCCAGACTCAATCTCCCACTCTGTATTCAGGGCCAGGCAAGCGTCTTTTATTTGCCTGCCGTTTTTGATATTCTTGGGCTTTAACCAGGCTCAGACGAGCCTGGGCCCAGACTGTGCACAGTCGCTGATAAGTATGGTCGGCGGTGGGATTAACAGACTCGGTGCTACGGAGAGAGGAGTACCTGGGGTTAAAACCATAGTTGCAATAAAACGGAGACATTTTAGTGGTGACGTTAACCCTGTTGTTTATTGCAAACTCTGCTAGAGGAAGAAAGGTTCTCCATTTTTCTTGAGCATCAGACACAAAACACCTTAAGTACTGTTCCAAAGTTTGATTGAATCTCTCAGTCTGGCCATTGGTCTCCGGGTGGAACGCGGAAGAGAAAGACAGAGAGACCCCCAGACGACCACAAAATTCCTTCCAGAATCTAGAGACAAATTGTATACCCCGATCAGATACAATATTTTCTGGTACACCATGCAAGCGGAGTATGTGGTTAATAAAGAACGAAGCTAGGCGTGGAGCATTAGGAATTTTCTTTAGGGGTACAAAATGGCACATTTTGGAGAATCTATCCACAACAACCCAAATCACAGTCTTCCCTTGGGAACAAGGCAAATCAGTAATAACGTCCATTGACAAATGGGACCATGGTCTCTTAGGTATAGGAAGAGGATGAAGAAGGCCCTCGGGTAATCTCCTAGGAGTCTTCATCTTAGCACATGTCTCACAGGCAGCAACAAATTCACATACGTCTCGAGACCAAGACGGCCACCAGTAAGAGCGGGAGAGAAGGTATTTAGTCCCAGCGAAGCCGGGATGTCCCGTTAAGGTAGAACAATGAATTTCCTCCAAAACACGAAGACGAAGATTTGGAGGTACAAATAGTTTCCCAGTGGGAGAATTACTGGGAGCAAGATCCACTAAAGTAGCAAGATCAGGAGTAATAATGGCGAGGACCACTCCGCGAGACAAGATTTTATCTGGGACATCCTTAGGGGCACCGCTGGGACCAAAACTGCGAGATAGGGCATCAGCCTGTACATTTTTAGAGCCTGGACGATAAGTCACCACAAAATTAAAACGTGTGAAGAATAGCGCCCAGCGGGCCTGCCTAGGAGACAGCCGCTTAGCGTTATCCAGATATAGTAGGTTCTTATGATCAGTGAATACTGTGATCTGGTGTTTGGCCCCCTCGAGGAAATGTCTCCACTCCTCGAATGCCCATTTAATGGCTAGGAGTTCTCGATTACCAACGTCATAGTTGCGCTGCGTAGGAGAGAATTTCCTCGAGAAGAAGGCTACAGGTTGCAAACATGTAAAATTTTCAGAGCCCTGAGACAACACGGCACCAACCCCCACTTCAGAGGCATCAACCTCAATAATAAATGGGCGATCATAGTCTGGTGGTACTAATACAGGAGCCTCAACAAAACATTTCTTGAGATGTACAAAAGCCTGTTCCGCTTCCGGAGTCCATTTGGTCACATCGGCACCTTTCTTTGTGAGATCCGTTAATGGCTTCACTATAGAAGAGAAATTCTTAATAAATTTTCGATAATAGTTGGAGAAACCCAAGAAACGTTGCTGGGCTTTAAAGTTGGAGGGGCGTTCCCAGTTATTAATAGCCGTGACCTTCAGTGGATCCATACAAAAAGAATCGGGAGTAATAACGTAACCGAGGAAGGTGACCCTTTGGACTCCGAACAGGCATTTGGACAGTTTGGCAAAGAGAGAGTTTTGACGCAACAGTAGCAAAACACTCCTAACATGCTCAATATGTGTGGCCCAATCAGGAGAGAACACTAGAATATCATCCAGGTAGACAATCACATAACTACCGAGCAAGTCTCTAAAGATATCGTTAACAAAGTGTTGAAATACTGTGGGTGCATTACATAACCCGAAAGGCATTACCAAATATTCAAAGTGACCTTCCGGGGTGTTGAACGCAGTTTTCCACTTATCTCCTTCTCTAATCCGGATCAGATTGTATGCCCCATGGAGGTCAATTTTAGAAAACCAGCAGGCACCCACAATCTGATTGAAAAGATCAGGGATCAGGGGAAGAGGGTACTGGTTTTTAACCGTAATTTTATTTAATTCACGGTAGTCAATGCATGGTCGCAGTCCGCCATCCTTCTTTTTAACAAAAAAGAACCCAGCTCCCATGGGAGACTGAGACGGACGGATGTGACCTTTAAGAAGACTATCCTGAGTGTAATCCCACATAGCCTCACGTTCTGGAGCAGAAAGATTGAAGATCCTTCCCTTAGGGTATTTGGAGTCGGGAAGGAGTTCAATAGCACAATCGTAAGGTCTATGCGGCGATAAAACTTCAGCAGCTTTAGCATCAAAAACATCATGAAAATCAGACAGAAATTCAGGAAGAAGTGTCTCCTCACTGAGACAATCGGAGGTATGCAAAGCAATACAATGGGAGGAGCACTGATTCCCCCATTTAACTAACTCTTTTTTGGGCCAATCAAAGGTGGGGTTTGGGGGGGGTGGGGGGGGGGCCCTAAAAAAATTATAGGGGGGGGGTCCCCCTTAAAAAAAAATTTTTGTGTGGTGTTTTTTTGTTGCCCCCTTCTTAAAAGGGGGGGGGGGGTTTTTAATTTTTTTTTTTTTCGGGGGGGTGGATTTACCCCCCCCCTAATTACCAAGAGGGGTTTTTTTTTTTTTTTTTTTTTTTTATGGGAGGGAAAAAAAAATTTAATTTATTTGTTTTGGGGGCCGCTACTTTTTTTTGTGGGCGCCGCGGCAGATCTGCTCCCCCGCGGGGGGGGGGGGGGGGATTTATTTTTTTTTTTTTTTTTTTTTTTGAAGATACCCCTGACTGCCTGAGTGGTTCTTCTGAATACCACTCAGGCCCTGTAAGTTTTCCGCTGGTGTACGTGGTTTGATGGAACAGTTGTAAGAGACAGCCAATGTTGTCCTAAGCTTCATTTGTCTGTATAAACTGTTAATGTTGAATGTATTTCTGTGATTCTGTTCCTTTAAGACAGCAGCCATTGCTAATTGCGGACATGATGCTGGAGTGAGACCCCCCCCTTTTTTTTCAGCCTGCCTGTTCTGCAGACAGAGTGTGAGCAGAGAAGCAGGAAGTGACAAGACAGAGAGCAGCAGCCATCTTGGCAAGAGAGAAGACAGGTGTCTGTGTTGTGTTGACCTGGTGTGGAGATTTTTCTGTACAGCTAAGCTGTATCTTGGTCCAGAGAGAAACAGAGTGTAAAGAGACAACAGGACTAGTGAGTCCACGTGAAAGGAACTGTGCTCAGTGGCTGATCAGTGAGATTGACATTATGACTGTGTATATGGATACCACAGATAGAGACTCGCAGTGCTGTTGACGTACTGGACAGTAACTGCTAAATCCCGGCTTACATCCCAGCTCAGTGTATGGATTCGGCAGGACTGTCAGTGTGCTGAGTGGAATCTGCTGTTGGATTACATTGCATTCATTTGGTTTCCCTATTAAAGAGGACTTCATTTCTCCCAAGATCCTGATAACCGTGAGGAGAGGACGCTTCACTATAAAAGAAAGGACCGACTTTGGGCCCCACCGCGCGCTTCTACGGACTGTAAGCGGTCCACCTGGACCACTAGGGAAAAGGGGGTGCACCCAAATGTGAAGTTAGGGTCAGTTAGGGATAGTTTTGAGTATATTGTTCATTCAGTGTCCATACTGCAGAAGTGGACAGAGTAAAAGTAGAAACCATTGCAGAATTTGCCTTGAAATTGTTCATGCTATATTGTATATTTTGCTTGCCTTTATCCCTGTCATTTTACCTTTAACTAGCCTTTATTAACTTATAGTAAATATATTTTTTTTTTTCTTGAACTACCGCGTGTGCGTTCATTTCTGGTTGCGGAGTCCAAACCACCTGCCTTGCTCTCGGTTCACACAGTCTCGGATGAGATGACCCGGTTTGCCGCAATACAGGCAGAGATGATTCCGGAGACGATATTCTCGTCTAGCCTTGGTATCCAGTGCTCCCAACTGCATAGGCTCATCTCCAGGGGTGACAGAAGGAGAAACAGATTTTTTAACAGAAAGAGAGGGATAGACAGAAGACTTAGTGGGACCAATCTCCACCCTCTCTTTACGTCTGTCCTGGAGTCTCCTGTCAATGCGGACGGCTAAGGTCATGGCCTTTTCTAAGGTAGGGGGATCAGGGTGACCTACCCAGACATCCTTCATTGAATCATTCAGGCCCTGTTTAAAAAGAGCTTTCAAAGCGGAGTCACACCAACCTACTGTTATACTCAACTTCCGAAACTCAGAGCAATAAGTTTCAGCGGATAGTTTACCTTGCCGGAGGGTAAGAAGTTGGGACTCGGTGAGTCCAATTTGATCAGGCTCAGCATAAATGGCCCCCAAAGACTTAAAAATTTTTTCTAGATCTGTCCACTCCTCTGCCTCAGGGGGGAGTTTAAGGGCCCAAGTCTGTGGATCCCCCTGTAAGAGGGAAATGACCACCCCCACCATCTGAGACTGCAACGCATGGGGGTTGACCCGAAAATACAATAGACATGATTCCCTGAACGTCTCAAATTTACCTCGGTCCCCTGAAAACCTATCCGGGAGTAACATTTTAACCCTAGGGAGGGAAATGACAGCAGGTGGTGTAGCAGCGGCCTCAGCTTGATTCTGGGTGAGAGTGTGTACCTGGTTGGCCAGCTCAGACACCAAACCTGCCAAACCTTCCATTCTAGTCACAAGGTCCTGAAAAGAAGCCATGCCAGTAATGAGTAGAAGGGTTAAGGTTTTTTTTTACGGCCTGCTATTCTGTAAGGGAATCACTAGAGGAGCGATTCCCCAGAAGCTGCTGGTGGGAAAGGGGCCCTCTGGATAGCATGTTAAATTCTGTGGGGCCTCTGTGGAAAATTATAATGTGGGGGGGGGGCTCTGGAGATAATGTTATATTATGTGGGGCCACTTTGGAGCATTATGCTCTCCAGAGGGGCCCCCCAGTATAATGCTCCACAGTGGCCCCACACAGTATAATATGCTCTCCAGAGGGGCCCCCCAGTATAATGCTCCAAAGTGGCCCCACAGAATATAACATGCTCTCCAGGGCCCCCCCACTTTATAATACTCCATAGAGACCCCACAGAATATAATATGTTCTCCAGAGGGCCCCCTCCCCAGTATAATGCTCTACAGTGGCCCCACACAGTATAATATGCTCTCCAGAGCCCCCCCCAGTATAATGCTCCACGGTTTCCCCACACAGTATAATATGCTCTCCAGAGGGGCCCCCCAGTATATTATACTGTGCGGGCTCACTGTGGAGCATTATACTGGGGGGGGCTCTGGAGAGCATATTATACTGTTTTGGGCCGCTGTGGAGTATTATACTGGGGAAACCTCTCTGGGCAGTATATTATACTGTGTGGAGGCCATTTCTGAAGCATGTTATACTGAGTGGGGTCACTGTGGAGCATTATTCTGGGGGGGGCCATCAGCAGAGCATATTATATTGCGTGGCGCCACTGTGGGGACTAATGAGCATTATACTAGGGGGCCCTCTGGGAAGCATATTATACTGCGTGGGGCCTACTGTGGAACATTATACTGGGGGGACGCTCTGGGGAGCATAATAAATTGCGTGGGGCCACTGTGGAGCAAAATACTGGAGGGGGTACTGTGGAGCATTATACTAGCGGGGGCCCTCTGGGGAGCATATTATACTATGGGCCACTGTGGAGCTTTATACTGGGGGAAGGGACAGTGTGGGGAGCCTGTTATACTGTGTGGGGCCACTGTGGAGTGTATTATATTGTGTGGGGCTTTTCGGGAGCATATGATACTCTGTGGGGCCATTGTAGAGCATTATACTGGGGGCATTGTGGGGTGCATATTATACTGTATGGAGCATATTATATTGTGTGGGGCTGCTGGGGAGCATATAGCACTGTCTGGGTCTACTAAGGGGTAGTATACTGTGTGGGCCACTGTGGAGTATTATACTGTGTGGAGCCTTACATACCATGTGGGGCCACTATGGGGGGCTCAGGGGAGCATTTTATACTGTGTGCGGTCACTGTGGAACATTATATACCATGTGGGGAAACTGGAGGGCTCAGGAGAGCATTTTATACTGTGGAGCATTATATACCATGTGGAGCACTATACTGTGGGGGGGGGCTCACAATTCCTGCTGGTAGCCCTGTGTGCTATGTCTGCATCACAGCTCCCTCACTATAATCTTGCACATATGTGTAGTGCTCCATAGCCATATCATTCCCCATACAGTACTGTGCATGAGCTGGCCATGGAGTTATTGAGGCCTGCACAGTGCTATAAGGGCTGAATATACTGGGAATATACTCAGTAACACCAGATAGTCAGCACATATGTAAGACTTCAGTGAAGGAGCCGTGGTGTAGGCTATTAGTAGGAAGCTGTTGGGTGGGGCCCCAGAACAAGATCCTCTGGTGGGCCTAAGGCCCTTCAGTCCGACACTGTATAACGGAGAACTATTATATATAAGGGTGGGTTACTATATATAATTGGGAAACTTAAGTATGAGGGGGCTATTATAAGGGGGAACTATAATTTATAAGACGGGCTATTATTTATAAGGGGGGAACTATTATTTATAAGGCATCCATTATAAGGGGGGAGCTATTATTTATAAGAGGGGAACTTTTTATAAGGGGGGTATAATTGTTAAGTGGGCTTATTTATAAAGGGGGCTATTAGTGATAATGGGGACTATTATTTATAAGGGTAACTATTATTTATGAGGGGGCTATTATTAATAAGGGAGCAGTATTATTTTTACAGGGTGTCTGTTACTGATAAGGGGGAATATTACTGATACTGATACTATTTATCATTTATAAGGGCGCTATTACTGATAAAGGTGTAATATTATTTATAAGCAGTGACTATTATTTATAAGGAGGCGCTATAATAACTGATGACTGGGTGCAAAAATCTATTAGGGGGTACAAAGGTGCTCATTTGAATTGTGTGTAGTAAAATGGGGCTTATTACTTTTTTGATGGCAGAAAGGAGGCATTATTATAGGGGCTGCCACTGGAAGACGATGGTGTTGTTTGCATATCAGCATTTGGGGCCCCGCTTTTAATTTTGCCCAGGGCCCCACTTTGTCTAAAACCGGCCCTGCACACAGGACAGAAGCAGCCGGATGAATTCTGAGGTATTCAGAGACATACTGTGTGCTCAAATCCAGCCAAATGGATTGGTCTGCATTTCATAATACAGATGGACAATGACCCAAAACATAAAGCCAAAGCAACCCAGGAGTTTATTAAAGCAAAAAAGTGGATATATTCTTGAATGGCCAAGTCAGTCACCTGATCTCAACCCAATTGAGCATGCATTTCACTTGTTAAAGACTAAACAGACAGACAGGCTCAGAAACAAACAGCAACTGAAAATTGCTGCAGTAAAGGCCTGACAGAGCATTAAAAAGGAGGAAACACAATGTCTGGTGATGTCCATGAGTTCAAGACTTCAGGCAGTCATTGCCAACAAAGGGTTTTCAACCAAGTATTAGAAATTAACATTTTATTTACAATTATTTAATTTGTCCAATTACATTTGGACAATGAAGGGATTGTGTGTAATAAATGCTTTATAGTTCCTCACATTTTTATGCAATCATTTTGTTCAACCCACTGAATTAAAGCTGAAAGTCTGAACTTCAACTGCATCTGAATTGTTTTGTTCAAGATTTATTGTGGTAATGTACAGAACCAAAATTAGAGAAATGTTGTCTCTGTCCAAATATTTATGGATCTAACTATATCTACATAGTTACATAGTAGATGAGGTTGGATAAAGACACCGATCCATCAAGTCCAACCTATAACCCTATAGTGTTGAAACAGAGGAAGGCAAAAAAACCCATGAGGCTTATGCCAATTGTCCCATGTCAGGGAAAAAAAAAAATCCTTCCTGACGCCAATCTGGCAATCAGTTTAAAACCCTGGATCAATTTGTCCTTAACAAAATCTAGAACCCATAACCTGTAATATTTTTCTGTTCAAGAAAGTCATCCAGACCCTCTTATAACTTTCTCAATGAATCTACTATCACCACTTCCGGGGGGAACAGAGTTCCATAGTCTTGCTGTTCTTACAGTAAAGAATACCCATCTATTTTGCTGGTGAAACTTTCTCTCCTCCAGACGTAGAGGATGTCCCCTTGTCACTGTCACTATCCTAAGAGTAAAAAGATCATTAGAAAGTTCTTTGTGCTGTCCCTTCATGTATTTGTACATTGTTATTAGGTCTCCCCAGAGATGTCTTTTTTCTAAACTCAATATCCCCAAGTTTATCAATCTATCGTTATACTCCAATCCACCCATTTCCCTTATAATTTTGGTCATCCTTCTCTGCACTCTCTAGTTACGTCCTTCTTGTAAACTGGGGCCCAAAATTGCTCACAATAGTCTCTGTGTGGCCATACCAGTGATTTGTATAGAGGCATAACTACAGTGGGAAAAAAAGTATTTAGTCAGCCACCAATTGTGCAAGTTCTCCCACTTAAAAAGATGAGAGAGGCCTGTAATTGTCATCATAGGTAGACCTCAACTATGAGAGACAAAATGAGAAAACATATCTAGAAAATCACATTGTCTGTCTGATTCTTTAAGAATTTATTTGCAAATTATGGTGGAAAATAAGTATTTGGTCACATACAAACAAGCAATATTTCTGGCTCTCTCAGACCTGTAACTTCTTCTTTAAAAGGCTCCTCTGTCCTCCACTCATTACCTGTAGTAATGGCACCTGTTTGAAATTGTTATCAGTATAAAAGACACCTGTCCACAACCTCAGTCACACTTCAAACTCCACTATGGTGAAGACCAAAGAGCTATGGAAGAACACCAGAAAAAAAATTGTAGGCCTGCACCAGATTGGGAAGACTAAATCTGTAATAGGCAAGCAGCTTGGTTTGAAGAAATCAACTGTGGGAGCAATAATTAGAAAATGGAAGACATACAAGACTACTGATAATCTCCCTCGATCAGGGGCTCCACGCAAGATCTCACCCCATGGGGTCAAAATAATCACAAGAACGGTGAGCAAAAATCCCAGAACCACACGGGGGGGACCTAGTGAATGACCTGCAGAAAGCTGGGACTAATGTAAAAAAGGCTACCGTCACACTACGCCACCAGGGACACAGATCGTGCAATGCCAGACGAGCCCCCCTGCTTAAGCCAGTACATATCTGGGCCCATCTGAAGTTTGCTAGAGAGCATTTGGATGTTCCAGAAGAGTAATGGGAGAATGTCATATGGTCACATGAAAACAAAGTAGAACTGTTTGGTAAAAACACAACTCGTCGTGTTTGGAGGAGAGTGAATGCTGAGCTGCATCCAAAGAACACCATACCTACTGTGAAGCATGGGGCTGGCAACATCATGCTTTGGGGCTGTTTCTCTGCAAAGGGACCAGGACAACTGAACCGTTTACATGAAAGAATGAATGGGGCCATGCATCGTGAGATTTTGAGTGCAAACCTCCTTCCATCAGCAAGGGCATTGAAGATGAAACGTGGCTGGGTCTTTCAGCATGACAATGATCCCAAGCACACCGCCAGGGCAATGAAGGAGTGGCTTTGTATGAAGCATTTCAAGGTCCTGGAGTGGCCTAGCCAGTCTCCAGATCGCAACCCCATAGAAAAACTTTGGAGGGAGTTGAAAGTCCGTGTTGCCCAGCGACAGCCCCAAAACATCACTGATCTAGAGGAGATCTGCATGGAGAAATGGGCCAACATACCAGCAACAGTGTGTGCCAACCTTGTGAAGACTTACAGAAAACGTTTGACCTCTGTAATTGCCAACAAAGGATATATAACAAAGTATTGAGATGAACTTTTGTTATTGACCAAATACCTATTTTCCACCATAATTTGCAAATAAATTCTTTAAAAATCAGACAATGTGATTTTCTGGATTTGTTTTCTCATTTTGTCTCTCATAGTTGAGGTCTAACTATGATGTCAATTACAGGCCACTCTCATCTTTTTAAGTGGGAGAACTTGCACAATCGGTGGCTGACTAAATACTTTTTTTCCCCACTGTATCTAGCTTGAACATCTAGCTTATACACTAGAAAAGATGCTAGCATGTAGAGGTAATCGTCTCCCCAGCTTCCACTCCGGATGGTCCCTGTGGACCAAATATGATGGCCTTGCTTAAGTACTCACCCTGAGCCAAACTTGACCTTTCAATTCATGCCCCTATAAGATGGACCGCCAAATCCCACAGGACTTTGACCTCATGACAGGTATCTTTCCCAAGTGCTTATGAGCTACTGCTTTATTCCTTTTCTTACAATTTTTCCCCAACCCTCTTTATGGTTAGTTTTTGTATTTCTTCTGTTCCACTATACAGTAAATAATTACAAGTCTATGCCTGTAATTCTTACTAGGTACTTTGGACGATCCCAGCATGGTACCTCAGCTACATGTACCCCTTCACAGACTCTGCATGCTATATTTTCTGTACTATACTGTATATTTCTTTTTTTTAAACTGTAATTTTTATTAATTTTTTTTATAAAATCTTACAGAATAACAAACAAAAGAGAAAAATCAAGAACAGTCAAGGCAAAGAACCACATGAGAAATCCTGGAACATAAAACACAGCAGTCAAACAAGGGAGAATAGGAGGGGCAGGAGAGTGAGAAAAAGTATGAGATGCTTTTGAGTCCCCAATTAAACGGGAAAGATCCAGTCAGCACCTTTTTCAAGGTTGGGGAGATGCCAATAGTGAGCAGCTGCGGTTTAGATGGATTCATTTTGTAGTAGGAAACCTTGCTGAAGGCCTCTAAGGTCGCAGTAGCCGCCCGGAGGGCAGACTATGGACTAGAGAGAGAGAGAGGATAACATCATCAGTATACAAACCTATTTTGTGCTGCCACTTCTCCACAGGAATATCAACAATATTCTGGTTGAGTCTAACAGATTCTGCCAAGGACTCCATGACCAGGGCAAATATGATCGGGGGGAGTGGGCATCCCTGTCGTGTTCCATTTTTGATGGAGAAGGGTTCTGATAGGAAATCAGAAGACAGCACTTTGACAGAGCGACAGGAATAAAGGGCTAGAATAGCTGCCTTAAAGGGATCACAAATGCCAAATTTCTCTAATATGCGATCTAGATATAGTTAGATCTATAAATATTTGGACATAGACAACATTTTTCTAATTTTTGTTCTGTACATTACCACAATGAATTTTGAACAAAACAATTCAGATGCAGTTGAAGATCAGACTTTCAGCTTTAATTCAGTGGGTTGAACAAAATGATTTCATAAAAATGTGAGGAACTAAAGCATTTATTACACACAATTCCTTAATTCCCTTCATTTCAGGGGCTCAAAAGTATGGACAAATTAAATAATTGTAAATAAAATGTTAATTTCTAATACTTAGTTGAAAACCCTTTGTTGGCAATGACTGCCTGAAGTCTTGAACTGATGGACATCACCAGACGCCGCTGTGTTTCCTCCTTTTTAATGCTCCGCCAGGCCTTTACTGCAGCAGTTTTCATTTGTTGTTTGTTTCTGGGCCTTTCTTTCTGAAGTTTAGTCTTTAACAAGTGAAATGCATGCTCAATTGGGTTGAGATCAGGTGACTAACTTGGCCATTCAAGAATATTCCACTTCTTTGCTTTAATAAACTCCTGGGTTGATTTGGCTTTATTTTTTGGGTCATTGTCCATCTGTATTATGAAACGCCGACCAATCAGTTTGGCTGGATTTGAGCACACAGTATGTCTCTGAATACGTCAGAATTCATCCGGCTGCTTCTGCCCTGTGTCACATCATCAATAAACACTAGTGACCCAGTGCCACTGGCAGCCATGCATTCCCAAGCCATCACAGTGCCTCCGTCATGTTTTATAGATGATGTGGTATGCTTTGGATCATGAGCTGTACCACGCCTTCGCCATACTTTTTTACAGATGATATGGTATGCTTTGGATCATGAGCTTTTGCCATAATTTTTTCTTTCCATCATTCTGGTAGAGGTTGATCTTGGTTTCATCTGTCCAAAGAATGTTTTTCCAGAACTGTGCTGGCTTTTTTAGATGTTTTTTAGCAAAGTCCAATCTAGCCTTCTTATTCTTGAGGCTTATGAGTGGCTTGCACCATGCAGTGAACCCTCTGTATTTACTTTCATGAGGTCTTCTCTTTATGATAGATTTGGATATTGATACGCCTGCATCCTGGAGAGTGTTCTTCACTTGGTTGGCTGTTGTGAAGGGGTTTCTCTTCACCATGGAAATTATTCTGCAATCATCCACCACTGTTGTCTTGACTGGGTATCCAGGTCTTTTTGCATTGATGAGTTCACCAGTGCTTTCTTTCTTTCTCAGGATGTACCAAACTGTAGATTTTGCCACTCCTAATATTGTAGCAATTTTATGGATGGGTTTTCTCTGTTTTTGCAGCTTTAGGATGGCTTGTTTCACCTGCATGGAGAGCTCCTTTGACCGCATGTTTTCTTCACAGCAAAATCTTCCAAATGCAAGCACCATACCTCAAATCAACTCCAGACCTTTTATCTGCTTAATTGAGAATGACATATTGAAGGAATTGTTCACACATACCAATGTAACAGCCATTGAGTCAATTGTCCAAATACTTTTGGTCCCTTTACAAACAGGGTGGCATATGTTAAGGAGCTGAAACTCCTAAACCCTTCATCCAATTTTAATGTGGATACCTTCAAATATAACTTGAATATGTTTCAGTGAACAGGTAAAAAAACCAAAATTTGTGTCAGTGTCCAAATACAGTCATATGAAAAAGTTTGGGCACCCCTATTAATCTTAATCATTTTTAGTTCTAAATATTTAGGTGTTTGCAACAGCCATTTCAATTTGATATATCTAATAACTGATGGACACAGTAATATTTCAGGATTGAAATGAGGTTTATTGTACTAACAGAAAATGTGCAATATGCATTAAACCAAAATTTGACCGGTGCAAAAATTTGGGTACCCTTATCATTTTATTGATTTGAATACTCCTAACTACTTTTTACTGACTTACTGAAGCACAAAATTGGTTTTGTAACCTCACTGAGCTTTGAACTTCATAGCCAGGTGTATTCAATCATGAGAAAAGGTATTTAAGGTGGCCAATTGCAAGTTGTTCTCCTATTTGAATCTCCTCTGAAGAGTAGCATCATGGGCTCCTCAAAACAACTCTCAAATGATCTGAAAACAAAGATTGTTCAACATAGTTGTTCAGGGGAAGGATACAAAAAGTTGTCTCAGAGATTTAACCTGTCAGTTTCCACTGTGAGGAACATAGTAAGGAAATGGAAGACCACAGGGACAGTTCTTGTTAAGCCCAGAAGTGGCAGGCCAAGAAAAATATCAGAAAGGCAGAGAAGAAGAATGGTGAGAACAGTCAAGGACAATCCACAGACCACCTCCAAAGAGCTGCAGCATCATCTTGCTGCAGATGGTGTCACTGTTCATCAGTCAACAATACAGCACACTTTGCACAAGGAGAAGCTGTATGGGAGAGTGATGCGAAAGAAGCCGTTTCTGAAAGCACGCCACAAACAGAGTCGCCTGAGGTATGCAAAAGCACATTTGGACAAGCCAGCTTCATTTTGGAAGAAGGTCCTGTGGACTGATGAAACAAAGATTGAGTTGTTTGGTCATACAAAAAGGCGTTATGCATGGCGTCAAAAAAACACAGCATTCCAAGAAAAACACTTGCTACCCACTGTAAAATTTGGTGGAGGTTCCATCATGCTTTGGGGGTGTGTGGCCAATGCCGGCACCGGGAATCTTGTTAAAGTTCAGGGTCGCATGGATTCAACTCAGTATCAGCAGATTCTTGAGAATAATGTACAAGAATCAGTGACGAATTTGAAGTTACGCCGGGGATGGATATTTCAGCAAGACAATGATCCAAAACACAGCTCCAAATCTACTCAGGCATTCATGCAGAGGAACAATTACAATGTTCTGGAATGGCCATCCCAGTCCCCAGACCTGAATATCATTGAACATCTGTGGGATAATTTGAAGCGGACTGTCCATACTCGGCGACCATCAAACTTAACTGAACTGGAATTGTTTTGTAAAGAGGAATGGTCAAAAATACCTTCATCCAGGATCCAGGAACTGATTAAAAGCTACAGGAAGCGACTAGAGGCTGTTATTTTTGCAAAAGGAGGATCTACGAAATATTAATGTCCCTTTTCTGTTGAGGTGCCCATACTTTTGCACCGGTCAAATTTTGGTTTAATGCATATTGCACATTTTCTGTTAGTACAATAAACCTCACTTCAATCCTGAAATATTACTGTGTCCATCAGTTATTAGATATATCAAATTGAAACAGCTGTTACAAACACCCAAATATTTAAAACTAAAAATGATTAAGATTAATTGGGGTGCCCAAACTTTTTCATATGACTGTATATAAGGACCTAACTGTATCCTCAATGGACTCTATCGAAAGCCTGATGTACGAAGTGACACAGGCACTGAGGGAGCTCCCGGGCCTACCTGGTGTCCTGCAGAGGATGAAGAGTGCTGCTACATGAGGTAGTGCAGGTGCCGTCTGTGCAGAAGGATGTCCGTAGTCGGCAGTGAGGGGAGGCTATTTTGCGCCTTCAGGGAGCGTGGGATGGTGCGGCTCCTGAGGAGGCGCTCACAGTGGGAGGTTGTATGCCCTGCAGTTTAGTCCCATATGAGCAGATGACAGTGCGGCTGTCTGTGAAGAGGAGCCGCTCACCGCTGGGTAGGTGAATGTGAAGAGGTGGTTCCCGGCTTGATCCATTCTAAAGACGGCGGGACCTGCCTCCTGGCTGGGGAGGCTGCGTCAAGTCCCGATCTCCACCGAGGTAGTTATGGGCCACTGGAAGCCTTGGGACATGGTGAGATGGAATGGGTAAGGAAGCAGGGAATCCCTCTGCTGATGTTTGGCTTGGTGTATTTGGGTGGGAGGATAGTTTGGCGCTGCAAGATGGTGGACCCTCAGGGAAGCCGCAATAGGCCACAACTGTAAAACTTGTGATAGTTCGCTCTTGGCTCAAGAAGGACACCCCAAAAGATGTACTGGAGTATGGGGGAGAACCCTGGGGTGTTTAGAGGATGATAGGTGTGTAGATCGCACTGATTTATCATGGATGAAATGTGGCAGCTAGCAGAGCACTAAAACACAGGTCTTTACTCTGTTCTGGCTAGTCATGCTCCCCAACAGTCACCATTTGTGTTTCACTGTGTTCTAAAATTTCATCTTCAGTAAGTACAAAAATCCTGGGGCTGCCAAGACCAGAAGTATTGTTCCGGTTGCCACCCACATTTTTATTGTTAGTATTGCACTGGTGGATGTCATCACATTAGCAAAAGTGTTTCCTTCTCCTACTTTAGCCTGTCTCCTGCCCTGATTTTTTCCATTTATTTTATCTCATTGCTTATACATTAGTGATTGGCAACAATTGTGAGACTGATGTATTTGTTTGGGGGGGGGGGGTTATTACAAAAAGCTCTAATATTATTTCTTAATTTCCTTCAAATAAGACTATATTATACTATATTAGACTATAACATAATGTAAGACACTCTGTGGACAGTCAGATAACAGTGTAACAAGCTACACTAAGTAAAAAATTACTCTATTTCAGACTTAACAAAATGAGATTATTGGCAATAAAAGGTTGAACTGTCCAGTGTATGTGAAAACTGCATTCATATAGACACTACAGCACAGTGCAGAAATTATCCTTTCCCTATTCCAATGATTTTTCTACCTGTCTAAAATCTAACTAAACTGTGCACCACTAGTGCCTCTCCTATTATTCTCTACTTCTATTTCAATGTTGGTGTTTTGCCATTAGCAAATTGCAGCAATTGCTTTGGATAATGCAGTGATGATGATGATAATACAACTTCCCCTAAGTGTGCTGCCCACAGCAGGAAAAAGGCCAGCGTATGTGTAAGGTCACCATCTACCACTCATTATTGACTAAGAGGATGTCAGGCCAGCCTACGTCACAGAGCCCATGTGATCCTCCTTCTCCTCTGTACTTTAACTGTGCAATACATGTTGTGGTGGACCTTTTAGTTCACCAGAGGCAAATCGTTTAGTTTTTGTTTTAAAAGAAATAAACTTGTGGAAAATTCTGTAATCAATGGTTTCCTAACTGCTTTTTTCACAAAATTGAGTCCTCTTCAATCAAAACCCAGTTCTAATGATTTACCTAATCTGTGATTACGTAAAGGGCAATATTTAATGGTAAAGGAAAAGAGATATTGCTGCCTCCATCTCTAATCTTTTTCTTTGTTTTTTGTTTTTTTTTTTAATCAAAAATGTTTATTGTTTTCAAAGGTAAAGGCAACAATAGTAAGCAAAAGATACAGTGAGATAATATATATTAAGGCAAGTACACTAGCAATTCAGTATCAACTGCTGGGTAAAATATAGCTGTACATCATATGTGTGGGCACAGGGATCGAATGGTAGATGTGCGCATATTGCAGTAATATTGGATGTGCTGTAGATGTTACAAGAAAGGAGAAGCCTAATTTCCGCATGGCTGTCAGCGATGAGAACCTGTACAAGAAAAGAAGGGGGGGGGGGGGGGTGGAAGTCAGGTGTGGGAGAATGAGAGAGAGATAGGGAAAATAGCAGACAAGAAAGAAAGAAGGGGAAGACGGGCAAGGGATGTGTGAACGAAGATTAGTAAGTTAGTCTGGTAGAAATAGGTAGAAGAGCTGCAAAGAAGGCTGCCATCAAGTCCTAAGTCCAACTCAGTAGGTGTGATCCAGCCAGGGAGACCAAATATTCATATATTGGGGATGTGTTCTGTGTTTCTAGCTTATCTCCTCAAAGTAGGCAATTTGATGGACTTTAGCTTCCCAAAGGTACATCGAAGGAATATAAGTTTGTAGCCAGAATTGCGGAATCAGAGATTTAATTAGCTGTGAGAAGGTGAGAAATCTGTTTATCCGTAGCATAAGAAATATCATATCTAGGGTCAAAGTGATAGTAAAGCTGGTGACCTTGCACAGGCATTCTTGAAGCTTAGTCCAAAAGGGTGAGATGGCTGGGCTTTGTCCGGACATAAGGGTCAATAAAGTCAGACAGCAGACGGAATGTCTGGAGGATCTTTGTCTTAGACAGCAATGGGGTCAATTGAGTTCTAGTGTGATAAGTCTTCCAGAAGAGAGTTAGGTAGTGACGTAGGTGCTGCGTAGGTAGAAAGGTAAGTTTTATATCCAGAATTAGGTTCAGAGTGTTTTTCACATCTAGAGGCTGGCCATCAGATGAGAGATCTTACAGAGTGAGGGTGTTCAGCTTGTCTCAATGCGAATGGTACACACCTTCTGGCAGTCCGAGTAAGAACAGAGAAGAGGAGATGGCAAGGTGCCAGGGTGTCTCCAAATTCTTTCCAGATAATGGAAAGACCTTTGAGGAGTGGGTACTGAATAGACTTGCTTCAAGGTTTTAGGTGGGGCAGCCACAGCACAGATACGAGAGAAGCAGGTGATAGCACCTTCATCAACTTAGCTAAAAGTGGGAAGTTCATGGGAGCAGCCAAATTCGTCCACCAGTTTAGTTGGACCGTTTTGTAGTACTTAAATATTTTAGGGAGGCCAATGCCTCCACCTGTTTTCTTTGGGTGAGCTGCGACCATGCAACACGTACAGTAGAGTCTTTTTCCTCCAGACAAAGCAAGTAAATAGTCTTCGAACTGTCTGAAAAAAATATATAAGGAGTTGGATCGGTAACATGCTGAGTTTATATAACACTTTAGTATCTATGTAGGTTTGTAGGAGAGTCTTCCTGCCAAACCACAAGAGAGGTAACTTATAGTATGAGGTCAGTAAAAGGCAAAGTTCTTCTATAAGAGAAGTAAAGTTGTGTCGGTATAAGTTGGCTGGGTTAGCTGAAAGAAGGATTCCCAGGTATTTGAGAGATCTACTGTCATTCCTCTAATGTTTGGATGTTGTTGAACTGCCTGTTGAAGAGTCTCCCAAGACTAATATAAACAGTGTTGGAAACAGTGGGCAGCCTGTCTAGTGCCGTTACAGATGTCAAAACTATCTAATATGGTACCGTTGACATTCAGGCGAGCATATGGTTGTTTGTAGAGAGAGAAGATCGTGGTGATAAGGCTGTTCCGGAAGCCAAATTTCGCCATGGTAGCTTTCATGAAATCCCAGTTCACCCTGTCGACTGCTTTCTCTGAATCTGCTCCTAAGAAAACCAGAGGGTGGCCTGTCTGTCAGGCAAGGCTGATTAGTTATTCTCTTCTACTTGAATACTGGAAGGATCAAATCCCAGTGCCAAATAGAAGGAGGCAAATTCTGCAGCAATAGCAGGAGTGAAGGTGTGAAGTACGCCAGTAGCACTCTTGATGGAAGGAATGAATGTTTTGGCTTTCGCTTTTCGTATGAGGTTGGTCATGACAAGTCCACCTTTATTGCCATGGGCATACAACATTTGCTGATATTTCAAATGATACTTTGCAGCTTTTGCGTTCAGAGCAGAGTTTAACTTCTCCCTCAAAGATAGCAATTTCTCTTGGGTATATGCTGTCCAAGATCTTCTATGTAGATGTTCAAGTGTGGCAATACATCCCAGAATGTCATTGTTTTTAGCCTTTTTCTTGGCTCTGGTCGCTAAGGAGATGAGGATGCCTCTGATATAACCGGGGCATGGTCAGAGACCGTGTGTAACATCTCTGCCTGTTCGGGTCTCTGAACCACCCTCCGCCCGCACGCGGCAGCGCAGGAGGCGTGTTCAGTTTGATTCCTTGTTTAAGATTCTTGTTGCTCAGTGTGAATACTGTCCTAGACTATGTAATTGATTTTCTGCCACACCCATCTCCTGCACCTTTGTTTCTCTCTGGTCCTCAAGTAGTTAATCTCAACCTTGCCTGTGTGATTGACAGCCTATCATCCTATCAAGTCTGGGGTGGGTTCTTCCTTCCTATTTATTCTTTGCTCACATTCTCATTGGCGCTTGCTATTTGCTTTTGCGTACTGGCCTTTACTACTTGCTGTTTGTTACTAGTATTCCTATTCCTGACCTCTGGCTTTGACTTGACTACTCTATTGGATTTTGATTCTGTACTGCATTGCTCATCTGTTTCTGACCCCTTGGCTAGATGACCTCCCTTTTCGTTGTTCGTCCTGTCTGCGTTCTGTGTTTCCACATATATTAAGAAGGGACTGTCGACAAGTTGCTGGCTGTCGCCTAGGACAGATCAGGAAAGTTAGCCAGGGACAGTGGGGGGGGGTTCAGCTTTGTGGCTCACTGTCTTGTTGTGCCCCTCCCCCCAGGGTTCTGCAGCAGCCACTGGGAAATTGCTCAACTGGCAATTCCCTTACACCGTGATGGAGTCTATCTGAGATCCAGAGGAGAGACTCAAGAAGCTGCGGGAGTCAAAGATGTAGTCTAGTCTATAATATGACCTCCTAGTGACTGAATAAAAGGAGTAGTCTTTCGTGGCCGGGTGTTGGGATCACCACACACCAGTGAGACCTAGATCCTGCAATGTTCCAGAGAGTTTGCCAAGCAGTTTTTGGGAAATAGGAGTGACCGAAGAGGAAGAGTGTAAAAATAGGTTCAAGGCTCAGGTCACCACCTAGTATAATTTGTCCCTCAGCGGATAGTTTCAAGGTTTCTAACATACAGGTCTTTCATTTATTAGGTGCATATAGGTTCACAAAGTTGTATTTGATGGAAGCTATTGTGCCGTTAAGGAAGTGGATGGAGTTGTGGAAGAGGGCAGAAACGAAGCAGAGGTTGGGTGCGAATTATGAAATCACTGATAATTGTTTGAGAGGTAGTTTAGGTATACTATTACCTTTAAAATGAGTTTAAAGGAGTTAAAAAAAGTAGTATATGATGTATTTTATTAGGAGAATTGAAGCCTTTGACATTGTAAGAGGTGAGCAAAAGTTTAGACATGGTAGTAATGTTGGTAGGACTGCATTGATGCTGAGTCGGCTTCGTAAGAGGAGGAGATGCGAGTAGTGATGATGTGGATAACAGCTCGGAGAGTGGGTAAAAGAGAGGAGGAGGAAGGAAAAAACGGATAGGAGAGTTATGCTAGTAGCGTTAGCTAGACTATGTGGATGAAGACTCAATGGATCTTCAATGGGGTCTTGGTGGGACAGACCTGTTTGTTCACCAATCACACAGAGACTGCTAGTTCACAGAGAGAAACAGACAATGAGAAATAGCAGACTGGTAGTGAGGAGTAAGTCCTGATCCGGAAAGACCAGGTAATCACTCTAATAGTAGGAAATAAAATCATTCATAATACCAAGCAAAAGAGCAATTGCATGGGTAATGCATGGTCAGTCAAGAGAAACATGGTAGCATGCAAAACAGTAATAAATGCAGTTATCAATTAAATAGAAACAGTAGTACAAACATGTTCGGGTAAGGCCATATCAATAAGATCCCCAATGCTAGAATGAAAATAAACTAGCGTCGGGTTCTTAGTGGGCATTGGCATATGTATGACAAGTAAGGCCACTATAGAGAGATCTGAAGATAAACGTACACAATAGAGACGAGGTTTATGCGCCTTGTTAGGTGTTGCTACAGATAGGTTCAAGTGTCACTCATTCAATGCCAGCATATGAGGCATGAACGAAAGGTGTTCTAGAACACAAACTTGAGACCTGTAAGTGGCATTCTCAGAAGTGCTGCCAGTGGAGACAAAGTAAATTTTTATAAAGAGGCTCCCGGGAATGGAGCTGTCCACAGCAGTTAAGAACACTCTAAAGATCTCAGACATGACCTGATAGTCCTACATGGTCATAGGAATGAGACAAAGCATTACCGTGTGCAGTTGTCAAGAATAGAACAACAATGGTACAAACTTGTTCAGGATAGACCATCTCTGGAAATCCCCAGTGCTATAACAAGAATAAGGTAACGGTCGGGTGCTGATCCTGCCTCCCAGGACGCAGCCTTGCGCTCTTACCTTGAAACTTGCTCTCTCCCAAGGCTCCCGACCTCAGCACTTGCTAATCTAAATGCTTCGGTCATGGAGGAGATGCTCACTGCAATCCTTAAAGGTCTCCCGAATGGTAAGGCTCCGGGCCCAGATGGATTCACATACTTGTATTACAAAACATTCCAATCTGACCTGCTCCCGCACATGTGCCGACTCTTCAACTCCTTCCTTAACGGCGTTCCCATCCCTCAGTCCATGCTTCATTTTCATGTCATCCTAGTACCTAAGCCCCGCAAGGACCCTCAAGAGTGTTCTAATTACCGCCCCATCGCTCTTCTAAATACCGATTTAAAACTTTTCACTAAAATTCTGGCCAATAAGCTTAACGCTTGGCTTCCGTCTCTTATCCTTAAGGACCAGGTGGGTTTTGTCCCTTGTCGTCAAGGGGGAGACAACACCAGAAGGACTGTGGACCTAATAGATGTTGCCAATCGCTCTGTCATTCCCACCCTTCTCTTAAGCCTTGATGCCAAGAAAGCCTTTGACCGCCTTGATTGGTGATTTATGATCGCCACCCTTAAAAATTTTGGGTTTTCCGGAGCTTTTCTTACAGCGTTTGAAGTGCTATATTCTCGGCCTCGACTGTGGTAAAACTCCCTAATTCTCTCTCATCTCCGTTCCCCAGCCATAACGGGACGTGTCAGGGCTGCTCCCTATCCCCGCTCATATTTGCATTATGTATTGAGCCCCTAGCCTCCCAGATTCGGTCTAACCCCGATATCACTGATGTATCGGTTAGAGATTGGGACTTTATGATTGGCTTGTTTGCGGATGACGTTCTCCTGACCCTTACCAACCCTCACACGTCCCTCCCCAACCTCCTCCAAGTGTTGAAAGCATATGGTGATCTCTCTGGTTATAAAGTTAATCCCTCAAAGACCGAGGCATTACCTCTTATCATCCCTGATTCTACACTACGTTTGTTTCAGACTAACTTTGACTTTCAGTGGAGGGAGTGCTCGCTCCGCTACTTGGGAATTCCGCTGTCTCCTTCTTACTCCTCCCTCTACTCAGTCAATTATCCTCGCTTATTTAGTGAATTACGTTCTCTTATGGACAATTGGCGCCCTCTCCATATCTCCCTCATAGGTCGTATTACGGCTGTCAAAATGACTCTCCTTCCCAAGCTTCTCTACTTTTTTGAGACCCTCCCAATTGCGGTTCCTCGATCCGAGCTGCGCTCCCTTCAAAAATCGATCCTCCAGTTTATCTGGAATGGTAAATGATATCGCATCCCCTGCTCGATGATGTTGTCGTGCAAGAGTGAGGGGGGGTTGGCGGTCCCACATTTGTTGCATTACTACTTGGCATCCCACCTGCGTTGTATTTCATTTTGGGCCGCGCCGCAGGCTTACACGAAATGGGTCGAGATTGAGAAGCTGTGGCTGGCACTGATCCATCCTAATGCATTCCTGTGGTCCTGTTCCTCCCCCCTTCCCTCCACCCCCCTTCTTGGACCCATTCGCTTCACGCGAGCTATTTGGATTACCTGTTCCAAACTTTTTTCCCTGGCCTCCCCGTGTTCCTCTATGGTTTCCTTCTTGTATAACCCGCTCCTCCCAGGGGGAATTTACGGTGGCTATGGAACGGCCCTGGAGTAAACTGGGCCTCTTTCACATCGCTGACCTGGTAGACCCGATGACTTTGGAGCTCAGGCCCTTTGATTATTTCACCTCTGTGCTACGCTTGCCTACTTCTGAGTGGTTCCATTACCAGCAAATCATCCATTTTGTGGCCTCCCAGTTTGGTTCCCTGAAGGTTTCAATCCCTACTGCTTTTGAAAATGTCTGCCGAGCCGGTACCTCCACAGCGGGCCTGATCTCGGGTATCTACAGGCTCCTCTCCTCTCCAGAGGGACTGGCCCCCCCCCTCTCATAAATACATGATCAAGTGGTCTGGGGCTCTAAATAGGCAGATCTCAACCGGGCAACGGCAGATAATTTGGTCCTGTGCGGCCAAGTCCTCGATGTGTATAACTTTCTGTGAAACACAGTATAAGTTACTTATGCATTGGTACCACACCCCCGCCTTGCTCCATTCCCTCAACCCTAGCATTCCATCCCTTTGTTGGCACTGCTAGGCGGGGGGTGGAACGCTATACCACATTTTCTGGGAGTGTTCACGGATCTTCCCCTTTTGGACGGTGGTCAACTCCCTTACTGATGCTCTTTTTATTCAGGGTGTCTCTCTGGACCCCTTTGTCTATTTGCTTAATATCCCCCCCAAACACATAGGTAAGCAGGCCTCCAAATTATTTCTATACCTATTCACTGCCGCCAAAGCCCTTATTGCTCTCCACTGGAGGAAGACTTCTCCTCCCACTGGTCCGGAGCTTATCGCTCGCATGAAGGATGTCCGCAGTATGGAATATTTGACAGCCTCCCTTAATCATATAGTGGAAGCTTTTGACGCTGTGTGGTCATCTTGGAACGTATATTGTACTTTACATGGTCTCTGACTCCTTTCCCCTTCCCTCCCCTCTTTTCCTCCCTCCCTCTTTCCCTTGTCATCTCCTCTACCCCTTTGTATTTTTTATGTTCCTATTTGCTGTTTAGAATTATATTGTTGGGCGTTCGGGCCACATGGTGTGGCTTTTGCTCCTCTACCTTGTTATTTCGCTTTTGTTCCTCATTTTGTTGTTCTGTTATTTATAAAAATTTCAATAAAAATTACAGTTTATAAAAAAAAAAAAAAAAAGAAAAAAGAATAAGGTAATGGTAGGTATCACAGGGTGTGAAGGTAAGACATACAGGCAGAAGTTTTGGGAGTATGGCCAGCGATGGCAGAGCATATGATTTTGTACAAGATTACCAGGAGGTCAGTCCACATCATTTGCGAGCATTATAAGGATCTCATAGATGGCCCGATAGCCCTATATGGTTATAGAGAATAGAGATATGGCAATACTGCATGCAGAATATAACATGTGGTTGAGACTAGTGTAGGATCGGTCCATACAAACATAACAAGGATCTGCATAGGAGAAGGTATTAGGTCTAACGTCAAATTATGCATCATTGTCAGGTGAAGTACAGCATAGTAATAAAAGAACACAAATGGGTGAGGAGAGCAACGAGCATCCTCTTGATAAGTGTTACCATAGCAACGGCGCGCGATTCCACCATGGCCCCAAAGCAGACATAGATACACACCACCAACAACAACAGTAATAATAACCTTATGTGTAGAAAAGTAGAGTAGAAGTAATAACCAAGACTGGGGGAGTGTGGCGTCCATCGTAGTGACAGGTATTAACCTATGGAGTTGCAGGGAAAGCAGCACCATTTAGGAACTCACTGTCTCTTGTAGTAGAGGAAATCTCCTTCATGAACAGTTCTTAGCAGGTGGTCCAGTTGCCACATAGCCAGTTTGCGGCTCTTGGGAGACTTGAAGCGGCTCTGCGCCCTAGGGGATTCCAGAGTTGGAAGCACCGAAGCTGGGGCGGCATCATCAGATACTGGCATCCAGGAGATTATCTGTATCAGGGGGATCTCGAGAACCGACCACGCAGCCTCCAGGACCCTTGCAGTGTGAATGGTGACTCTCCGTCCATTTTTCAGATTATAAAGTCCAAATGGAAACAGTCAGGCGTATGACAGGTTGTGTGCCCGTAGAGCAGAAATGGCTTGAGAGTGCACCTCTTGAGTAAAGTTGAGGGGGCAATATCCGGGAATAATCATAGTTCCAATTCGTCGTATGCCACTTTCGGGTTCAACTGGGCTGCAGTCAGTATAGCCGTGGTGTCCTCAGATGAAAGCAATCCGCAGCCCCGTGTACACTCTCTATGGGTATCGAGGCCGCCCTCTCCACCCCGACCAGAGTGGTGAAGAGTTCCATCAGGGAATCGGGTGCTCAAGATTCTGGGAGACCTTTGATCCAGCCATTTACCACTGGTTGCGATTCTCCAGATCTTCCATAATGAGGTAAGCCTGGTTGAGATAATCCATGTGAGAGTCAAGTCATTGCACCATCACTCGGGAATGCTGTATCATTCCGTATAAGCTCCCTCTAGTGTCTCTACCTGTCTGCCGGAAGACTGACCTCCAATTTGAGGCAGCCATTTCTGAAAGGACAGGGGCGACCATCTGTGCGTGTGCTTTCCTAAGAAAGCTCTTAGTAATGACATTCGGGTTGAAAACGCTCTGCGATCCCTCCATATCCGAATCTACAGTCGTGTCTCCCTGGTTGTTGTCTTCCAGCGCCATTTTAGAGTTTATGCCAGGGGAGAAGGCGCTCATCTTCTTGAGAAACTTCTGCATGTCCGCTTGTGAGTTGGAGATTCTCGGCAGGTCAGAGATATCACCACTCCTATCCCTTCCAATTTTAACCATTTTCAACTTGCTTACAAGTCTAAGCAGCCATCACTTTCAGAGGTCAGGCCAATTTTTTTCTTCTTACTTAACAGATCTGCTTTTTTTAATGTTCATGCTATTTCTTGGGCTTGTTCTACCAGACTTTGGTATGACCTCTTCTCCAAAACCTCTCATAATTATCCATCTGACAAACTGTCCATGACAGAAGTCCCCTTAACATATTGTGGATGTAAACTCTTGTAGTTTAATAACAAATTTGTTGTACTTGGTTTCCTAAAGACTTCAGTATTTATGTCACTTCCAACAATTGCTATTAAAACATCCAAAAATTCCAGAGAAGTACTGTCGGTTTTTGAAGAGCACTGCAGGTTCATCACAATGACTTCATTGAAATATTTGAAAAAATCTGCAAATAGCTGTTCTATTATTTACATAACGTGGATATAAGCAAATATGTTGGACAAAGGGATTAGAATAAATATAAATGTGTTCTTTGGTCTAGCTGAAAACTTTGATATCGTGGCTTTCAAAATACATTTGTTTAAGGTCAGAAAGTTGAATTTTTGTATCTTTCTCCCAGCAAACTGGCAATAGTCTAGAGAGTAAAGAAGGTGAAATACCTTGCACTATATAATTTAGGTTTTTGTATTAGTGACATCTTTAATGCAAAATGAAAATAACTCCACTTTCAATCCACCCTTAAAATTGGCCACTAGACCAGTTTCAGAGACAAGTTATCAAATATATGAAAGCATTGATTTGTGAGAGCAAAAAGTCAAACCTAAGTATCAATGAGAAAAAGGCCCTGTCGCTAAAACAAAATGACCAATTGGCCATAGTGTGGGTCAACAAAGGGGGCAATACAGTGGTCATGTCTAGGGAGTATTATGTATTATGTGAATGACGCCACAAGGCAATTGAATGATACCATGGCTTACAAATTGTTAGAAGGGGATCTGATCCAGAAAATCCAGTCTGAATTACAGTCATTGTTAAGAAGAAGTTCGTAAAAGGGAGTATTGTCAAAACATATGATGCTATAAGCCTTATTTTGACCAATAATAAATTCATGTTTGACAAATTGTGTATCCAGATTCAAGGTACTGCCATGGATATGCAAATATATTTTGAGCTATTTTTGAAGACACATATATTTATTCTATATCCAATGCCTTTGTCCAACATATTTGTTAATATTTACGTTATGTAGACAATTTATTTATAATTTGGTCAGCCTCAGAACAGCTATTTGCAGATTTTGCCAAATATTTGAATGAAGCCATTGTGTTAAACATGAAGTTCTCTTCAAAAACTGATAGTACTTCCCTGGAATTTTGGATGTTTAAATAACAATTGTTGGAAGTGACGTAAATACTGCAATCTTTAGGAAAGCAACTGCAACAAATTTGTTTTTAAAGGGGTATTCCCATGAACATAATCCTATCTATATTTGTAGATAATTAAATATTGAACATTTTTGCAAATATAATTAGTTAAAAATTCTGCAGAGTTTTAAAGATTTTCTCTAACCAACTTAGTGGTGACAGCCTGTTGTCTTGATCGGTTGCCAATGGATACGACCACGAATGCAGAAACTTTCTATGGTCTGGGACTTGACAGGAATCCAGCTATGATTTTCTTATTGTAGTTGGATTATCAGGAGGGACACTACATGTATCAGAAGATATCCCAGCCACAATAAGGAAATCATGGCTGATTTTCAAACCTTAGAAAGGTCCTGCATTCATGGTCGTATCTACTGGCAACCGATCAAGATAACAACTTGTGACCACAAGATATTTTGAAAAAATCTATAAAACTCTGCAAAATGTAAAATTACTTATATTTGCAAAAATGTTTAACTTTTAATTATCTAAAAATTTAAAAATGGTTATGATTGTGGGAATACCCCTTTAACTACCGGTGTTTCTATTCACAATATATTAAGAGGTCTGTCCTTATGGACAGTTTGTCAGATTGAAACAGATAAATAACAATATGGAGAAATTTTTGGAACAGGCAGGTGAATTAAAAGTTTGCCTCTTGAGAAAAGGCCATCCCAAGGGTCTGGTAGAGCGCACCCAAGATAGGGCACGAACATTGAATACAGTGGATCTCTTAAGTAGGAAGAAAAAGATTAAGGAAGGTGGCAACATCTACTTTTTTCCTTTAAATATAGACCTTTGGCATCACAGATTAGGTTAGTTATTGGGAAGAACTGGATTTTGATCGAGGAGGATCCCACTTTCAGAGAAAAAAGCAGTTAGGAAACCATAACAGACCAGATAGTTAAGAGTTGTTAGTAGTTCCCCGAAATAGAGTTGGTTGGACAGAATGTCACCTTTAGGGAATTATAGATGTGGTAATTGTGTGTATTGCGATAGGTAAAGCACTTTTCTTTTAGCTTTTTCTTTTTTTTTCATTTTTTATCCTTTTTGCCCCTATTATTGAGGAGGGGGGGGGTTAACTTTGTTTTGGTAGTCTTAAATGGTATCTTCGATAAATTTATTGAGAATCTTGTTTAGCCAATTCTCTTTACATCTTGGTGTATTTACCTAGGGTTACCTAAGGGTTAAAGGGAATTTGCACTTTGTGGGAAAAGTCCATATTTGTATCAGTATGAATTTAAAAGTCATTTTTGTATGTAATTATGTTGTTTTATATGGTTCTGTTTGCTCTTAGCTTATTAAATTGATACAATTGGTAACTTGGGAGACGCCAATGCCTTGCATTCTGGGATCAGAATCTTGGTATTGGGAATTCCCATGGTGACGACGCCAGAAGCCGCTTATATGAGGTGTATAGACATGATTGCTTACCAGAGACCCACAAAGTGCATCAATGCTTAAAACTGCCATCATATGAATGCTTAATGCGCCTCCTTCTCATCATTTTTTATTTGAAATTAATTAAATCTTGATTTTACTAAATCCAGGTGAGTGCCGTTTCATTATCTCTATATTTTGGACGTGTTATTGTGTCTACTTCTGGGGATTGATCAAGGCTGTATCAAGACCGAGCAAGCTGGAAATAGCAGGGTTTATGGCAAATCAGAATGCCATTAGCTCTCTGCTCCGCCATAAAAACACAAGCCACAGGCTGGTGTAAGCCAGTAGCCTATGAGACGCTGGAAGCATGCATATGATGTGATTTCAGAGGCCTGGCATAGGCCACACATGTCAGGTCATGTTAATGTATTGCACTGCCGGTGCTGTACAGAGACAATGAAGTATCCCTGTAGGAATGGGGTTATATTTCTTTTTTTAAAATTAATGGACTCAGTGGAGTAATATAATTGGTAATTAAGAATGATTGGGGGCATTAAAAGACAGCAGGGATACATGAAGGGTCATTAAAAGTGAGTGGGAACACATGAGGGGCATTAATAGATTAAGGGGCACATGAGTGTCATTATTACAAAATGAGGACAGATGACACAGGGGGCAGTATTTGAGAGTGGGGGAACATGAGGGGGCATTATTACTAAATGGGGCCCAAGGATGGGTATCATTTTTACTGACTGTGGGCATAAATGAGGCATTGTTACTGAGAGGATACATAATTGGGGCATCATTACTAAGTGATGGCACAACTGGAGGTTTATTACTGATCATGGGTGCACTATCAGCATTATTACTAAGTAGGGAGGAAAGGAGGCATTGTTACTGAATCAGGGCAATATGACTGAGCGGGAGTGCAATTTGCTCATTAATACTGAGTAGGGACACAATAGGGGCATTATTTCTTAGTGGAGGCACAATAGGAGTATTTTACTAAATAGGGCAATATTACTGAGGAAATTGACTAAAAAAGTATCTAGCAAGTCAATGGATATAAATATATTCACATCTACCACTATATGGTCATTGTATGGTGGCAATTCTAATGTTGGTATAGTGGTTTTTATTCAGTATGTTGGTTATATTCAGTTAGTATGTGGCTCAATATGTGTCCATGGCCTGGCAGTATTATTTAGCTACTGTTATTGGTCTTATAAAATGGTATTAGTGTTATATAGTTATTATAGGCCTTATATAGTGGTATTATGTTGATCTTGATGCAGTGGTTTTATTCAGTAATAGTATTTCAGTGATGTGTATGGTGATAATATTTGCTCCATATATAGTATAATATAGTAGTATTATTTGGTTACTGTATGTTGATCATTATACACAGTGGCATTCTTCATCATGGACAATCCCACATCATTATATGCAGCATTGTCTCTCATCATTATATACTGTGTCCTCATTATTATATATTGCCCTCCCTATTATTTTATACCATGTCAAATGCGCCACCTAAACAAAGCCCTTCCCCCGACACCTGGCCAGGATTCCTACCCAAGTAAAATTTCTGGTTGTGTCACTGCCTCCATTCAGATGCATGTGGAACAATTGTTGCATTTTGGACTATGCTCCATTCACTGACTGTACTTGGGAGTGAGTTTCCTTCAGGTTGTTGCTTTTTACTAAAGCTATTAAATATAGATAGGACCCAAAAAGTCCTTTAGGATTAAATGGGTCTAGGATTGTTTAATTGGAAGATTTTCACAAGTGAAATGGACAAAATTTAAGGTTCCAATATCTATTTTGTTACTTTTAATGGGAAAACATATTTTGTATGCATGCAAATTTTACCTTTCATCTGATTGGTTTGCCAGAGCTGTTAATTGAAATAATGGTAGCTTTGCCTATCATCCTTTTCTAAATTTAGAGTTCTATTTCATGGATGTAGGAATAATATTAATTAAGGTACTCTATTCATCTACAATTATTTATAGTTGTACAATAAGAATCAGGGCATTAATATGTCTGCAGTTCTTTCACTTGGCACAGAATCACAACGAGGAAACTAGAAAGTGTGATTGGGCGAAAGACAAACTATAATACAGTGTTGTAATGTTCCAAGTCTTATTGTTCCATTAGGACTTTGACTCTGACATGTATTCAGGCTTTTGTAATGCAGAGAAAATGCTGTGTTCTGCTGGGATTGTACTGCTTATTGTTTTCCCTGGCTCTGCCTCCCTTAAGAACTGGGTCTATGGATTCACGATTTGTGATTATTATATGGAGGGCAGACAAGGGAAATATTTTTTTATTATTATTATTCTTATGTTCTTGCTTCCTGGCCCAGAGCCTCATCATATTGATTGATACACCATTATCATTGATAAGACTGGGTTGCTTATGCTATAGACTCTCAAAGCTAGGATGCACTGGAGAACATACTTGCCTCTCTTGAGAGGTCCTGGGACAATAGGTAGTACTGTACCTGGCAATATTAAGGCTCACTAACATTACTGATGGCATGGATAACACACCAATGCTGTCTATTTCTGAAATAGAAACAAAAATAATTGCCTATTCGTTTCTGCCTTATCTCCATATTTTAGGTTTTACTTCTATCCTGTGTCATCATTTTACAGGTAATTGTATACTTCTAGATGTAATTATTTACAGTATCAAGTGTTAAGGGGAAAATCTGTTATCGGCCTTGGAAAGACAGTTCACATACGAAGACAAATAACTACAACAATGAGAAAACAAATTAAACTTTGCCATAGTCAAAGCCAGCTCAAACTGTCAAAATATGTGTATTTATTTTATGCCATGCATCGGCCTAGTTAAAATTCTGCATTGCCTGTCCTGTTTCACATTTAATCATGTCTGTATGAGAAACCAAGGCCAGCCCGGTAAAATGTGCAGTTGCGCATACTTTGTCATCTCTTAATGTATTCACAGCGTATAATTCACCTTTTCAGTTAACTTTGTGAACTTTCCCTATTATTCTCTCTACAAACAAAACAAGACATGTCCTTTATCTGCACTGAAGAACTAGTTGCAGCTGTTTTACAGGATTTGTTGTATGTAGTTAATGTAAATATGCATATATATATATATATATATATATATATATATATATATATATACCTGGTGTTCTATTGCTTGTTTAACCTTTAGTACAATACTACTGTATTATTGTATTTGCTGTTAATAATCACTTGCATTATGTAACCCATAGTGTGGACTTTAATAATGTATTCTGGAATCATAAAACACATGGGACTAAAGATGGCGAATTTTAAATCTGAGTTTAAAATGGATTAAAACATATTGTATAGGGTATGACACTCTCAGAGCTGATAGAACTGCTCCCCTGAAATAACTCAAAACAGCATTTAGGAAGTTTAAGTGTTTCACTAGAATTAAAACAAAATGGTGATGAAATTGACATAATTAAAGTTCTTTCAGTAATACATTCATTTAGCTCTAGAATTTACACATTCACAAGGGGTTACATGAGAAAATGCATCTCACAATTTGTAATGCAATTTATCCCAAGCATGGAAATACACCACTTGTTGATGTAAACTGCTGGTCAGACACACAACAGAACAGAGGGAAGTTTAGAGGGCAGATTTCACTGGAACTATTTTCAGGTTATATATTGCATTTAAACAGCCTCTGCGGTACCAGAACAGTAGGAACCCCAAAAAGTGGCTCATTTTGGAAACTAGACCCCTCAAGGAATTTATCAAGGTGTATAGTGAGTATTTCAACCCTATACATATTTCACAGAATTTATTACCATAGAGATGTGAACAGAAAAAAAAAATTACTTTTTTTTCTAATAAAATTTAGCTTGAGCCCCAAATTTGGCATTTTCACAAGGGGTTATTGAAGAAAAGCACATCACAGTTCACAATTTCTCCAAAACAAAAAAAATACCCCATATGTGGTGGCACTGGCACAAGGCATGGCTTGAAGTGGAAAGAACACTATTTGTCTTTTGGAAGGCAAATTTTGCTGGTATAGTTTTCACCTACCGTGTCGCATTTGCATGTCCATTTTGGAAACTAGACCCCTTGAGGGCTTTATCAAGGCATGTAGTGAATATTTTAACCTTTCATGTGTTTCACAGAATTGGGTCGTAAAAATTGAATTTTTTTCCGATAAAATTTTGCTTTAACCCCACATTTTTCATTTTCACAAGGGGTTAAAGGAGAAAATGCACATTTTGTTAAAGGGTTTGTCCAGCACCTGAAGGTAAGTGACACTGATGACCTATCCATAGAGTTCAGTACAATTTTATCAGTGGTGTCTGGCACTACAACACCTAAAATAGGAGCAGAGCTGCTTCTGGCAGTATACCCTGTACAGTCATATGAAAAAGTTTGGGCACCCCTATTAATCTTAATCATTTTTAGTTCTAAATATTTGGGTGTTTGCAACAGCCATTTCAATTTGATATATCTAATAATTGATGGACACATGATGCCACTCTTCAGAGGAGATTCAAATAGGAGAACAACTTGCAATTGGCCACCTTAAATACCTTTTCTCATGATTGGATACACCTGGCTATGAAGTTCAAAGCTCAGTGAGGTTACAAAACCAATTTTGTGCTTCAGTAAGTCAGTAAAAAGTAGTTAGGAGTATTCAAATCAATAAAATGATAAGTGTACCCAAATTTTTGTACCAGTCAAATTTTGGTTTAATGCATATTGCACATTTTCTGTTAGTACAATAAACCTTATTTCAATCCTGAAATATTACTGTGTCTATCAGTTATTAGATATATCAAATTGAAATGGCTGTTGCAAACACCCAAATATTTTGAACTAAAAATGATTAAGATTAATAGGGGTGCCCAAACTTTTTCATATGACTGTATATATGGTTTCTGTCAGCTGAAAAAGCTGATCAGGATGAGGTCTGGGTGTCAGACCCTGACCGATCTGCTACTGATGACTTACCCTGTAAATAGGTCATCAGTATCAATTACCTTCAGGTCCTGGACATCCCCTTTAAGCAATTTCTCGCAACTACATAAATGGTCAACATGTGGATGTAAACTATTGTTTGGGAACTCAGTAATGCACAGAAATGAAGGAGCTTTTGGAGGGCATATTTTGCTGCAGTTTCAGGCACCATGTTGCATTTGTAGAGCCCCTGTAGTGCCAGAACAGTGTAAATCCACAATAAAATTTCCCCATTGAAGAAATTAGACCCCTCAAAGAATTTATCAATGGGTAAAGTGAGTGTTTTAACATGTTTCACAGAATTTCCACTTGGACGTAAAAATGAAAAATTCCTTTTTTTCCAATAATATGTCGCTTGAGCCCCAAATTTGGCATTTGGCAGTTAAAGGAGAAAAGCACCTCATAGTTCGCTACACTATTTCTCCTGAACACAAAAATATCAGATATGTGGTAGTAAACTGACGTACAGACATATTGCAGGGCTTGAAATGGAAAGAGCACTATTTGGCTTTTGGAGAACAGATTGAAAGGAGAAACAGGTGAAAGGAGAAAAACGCTCATATTTTGTCAAGCAATTTCTCCAGACTACTGAAATACCCCATTGTAACAGACAACAGATTTTGGACCCACTGTGCCACCTAACAAGTTTGACTTTGGGCTACTCTTGAGGACATTTTCTAAGTGTTCCTCTGTTTTTTTACCCTTAAACCCCTATTCATGGATCTGGTCTTCACTACAAGAGATGAACAGGTAATTTCACTACAGAAGGATACAAGGTCATGGGAAGCGAAAAGGTTATACACAGAGTAACTGCAGGTCAGGAATAGTATCAGAAGCATAGTTAGAAATTAGGCCTAGGTCATTAAACAGAAGATAAAGTAGGAGCACGTTTCTCGCACACTAAGGATGGGCAAACCTCTATAGACTTGTTTTGTCCAGTGTTTGGACGAAGCAATCCACCTGTGATTGGGCTTTAAGTGGTGACTTGGGCAAGCCGAGCGTCATGACGTCACATGCATGGAGGAGGAAGAAATATTGCCAGACGCTGTGAGGAGGCCTGAAAAAGGTGAGGCAAGTTGAGTATAAATGTTTTTTATTTTTTATAATTTTTATTATTTATTTTTTATAATTTTTATGATTTATTTTATTATTTATCTCCCTTGAGCCTACTTCTATTATACTCTTGAGGGTCTTGAGAGAGTATTTTATTTTGCCTGAAACCGAACAATTTGGATATCATTGTGATCCGATTCGCCCAACACTATTAGGTACCGAGCAGAAGACTGAGCAGGAGTAAGAAGACCAGAGCATTATAGGATTGGCTGGAAGGTACACAGGTATTATGTTGCTGAGGGCAGGCCCTGGTGCATCAGTAGCAGAACAATAGCTACATGGAGAAGCATGGACTGCATGGTGAGAAAGCAAGGTAACCATGGGACAGGTCTATTTGTAGTAGCAGTATCATGGTTATTGCAGAACACTGGCGTTACACCCACATGTAGATGTAAAATGGTGTATGGTACTTGATGGGGTTTCCCATTCACAATACCCACAGCAGGATACTGCTGTCACCTGTCATTGAGATGACAATGTGCTCCTGTGAGCGGGGGAGCTGCCCTGCCCCCTTTGCAGATGTAGTTACTAAATTATGTGATTCCCCCCTCCCTGGTCATGGGCAATACAAGTCAATAAAACATAGCTGTTTCACTCTGGCACTGCTCACTCTGGCACAGCCAGAAATCAGGCCTGCTCACCCTATGAGACTCACAGCCTAGCCACATCGCTCTGTATAAGCTGGATGCATGACAGGCTTCTATCCACTGGCTTGAATAGAGTGTTGGTTTAACTTTCTGTCTGTCGTTAAAAAGTAAGTTTTAAAATGGCCCTTTGTTACTTCAGTGTGTTTTCAACATATGGATATCCCTATTGGCTATACTTAGTCTTGGCTTTTTCCCTTTGATTGTAGATTCCCTGCTGAATCCTGGTAAATAAGGGAAAAAACTCATTGGAATGGCTAGGGAAAAGGAGGTCTGCTTTAGGGTAAGCTTTGTAGGACTGCCCTCTTTATGGCGGGAGTCTTTGGAAAATTTCCCAACATCTCTGGCTTGATAGAAGGTTCCACTTGACAAGTTGTGGTATACCCCTATCCCCAGATCCCATTCATCTACTCCTCCCTATGAGATGCTCATCTACGCATTGGTAAGACTGTACCTTTTGTGTAATATGAGATGTGTTTTTAAATAGTTTTGTTGGGTATTTTGACTTGTCTTTTTTAAGGCCTTTTTAAGGAGCAATATTAAAAGTTATGTGTTAAGCTGTTTAGTCTCACTGAGATATATATGTGAATTTGGAAAATTAAATTTTTTTCCAATAAAATGTTTCTTTAATGCCATTTTTTGCACAATTGGTTAAAGGAGTAAATGCACTCATAATTTGTTAAGCGATTTCTACCGATTACAAAAATGCCCCATGTATAGATAAATTCTGCTGTATGAGTACAAAGCAGGACTAGAGAGTACTATTTGGAGGGCAGATTTTGCAGATGTATTTTTCAGGCACCATGTCACATTTGCACATCTACTGAGGTACCAGTACAGTAGAAACCACTAGCAAATAACCTGAATTAGGAAACTACACCTCTCAAAAAATGTATCAATAGGTATAGCGAGCATTTGTGTCGCATTAATTTATTTTCCAGAAATTAACACACAACAAAGGATGAAAGTAAAGCTGTAAATTGTGCATCAGATCATAAGGATGTGATATACCAGGGCAAATAAATTATAAAATTAATAATTCATGGATGTTTGGTACTCCTTAATGCACTAGATAGATTTTTAGGGACAGGTATCACACAGTATTATGCCCCACAGTGGCCTCTGCACATGGTATTATGCCCCACAGTGGCCCCTGCACACAGTATTAGGCCCCACAGTGGTCTCTGCACACCGTATTATGCCCCATAGTGGCCCCTGCACACAGTAGTTTGCCCCATAGCGGACCACCCATGAACGATTATTATACTCTGGGATCTTTTCAGACCCCAGAGTATAATGATCAGAGACCCAGGGGAGGATACAAACATAAAAAAACAATGCTACTTACCTCTTCCTTGCTCCGGTATACTCCCGTGTGCTACTTTGGCCATCTTCAATGTTGGACCGGATCTCGCGTGATCCAGGCCGGCGTAGCGACACATAATGACGTTGGCTGATGTCTGGGACGACACGAAACAGGCCCGAAGCCTGGAGAAGCATAGGAGAGGTAAGTACATTGTTTTTTATGTTCCCTCACCTCCCCTGGGCCTCCGATCGTTATACTCCAGGGTCTAAAAAGACCCCGGAGTACAACGATAGCAGTGATTGCGGGGTTCGAGGTAGCGGCTGCCACAGGGCTCCGGGCCCCATAATGTTCCGGGCCCTGTGGCAGCCGCTACCGCTGCTACCCCGGTATTTACGCCCCTGAATAGGCACCTTCAGTTCCAGAAGTGCTGGGCACTGTGCCTAAGGCCTCATGTTGCAGAAAATCAGCATTTTTTTGTTGCAGATTTTGCTGTGGTTTTTTTGAGCCAAAGTCAGTAGTGGATTTAACTCCTTAAAGACACAGCCCAAAAGTGCATTAATGACCAGGCCTCATTTTTAAGATCTGACATGTGTCAATTTATGTGGTAATAAGTTTGAGACGCTTTAAGTTAGCAATGTGATTCTAAGACTGTTTTTTCGTGACACATTTAACATTATGAAAAAATAGGAAATTTGGTGAAAATTTGGAAAAAAAATGCATTTTCAAAACTTGAAATTGCGTGCATTTTATATAGAAAGTCATACTGCACAAAATTCTTCATAAATATAATTTACCATATCTCTGCTGTATGTTGCAATCAAACTTTAATCGCCCTCTCATGTTTTTCAGATATTATAAGACTTACAAGTCAAGCAGTAATTTTCAAAAATATTTCCAAAACACATTTTTCAACGGACCGGTTCAGTTCTGAAGTGGCCTTAAAAGGCCTCTCTGATAGACACTCCCACAAATCACCCCATTCTCAAAACTGCACTCCTGAAAGAATTCAGCACAGCATTTAGAAAGTTTCTTAACCCTTTTAACATTTCACAGCAATTAAAACAAAATGGAGGTCAAATTTACACTTTTCCATTTCTGTTACTAATATATTCATTTAGCCCTAGAATTTACTCATTCACAATGAGGAAATGCATTCCATAATCTGTTATGCAATTTCTCCCACTGCCCCCAAGCCAGACTGCATCCTGGCTAATAACAGGTACAGTACAGACCAAAAGTTTGGACACACCTTCTCATTCCAAGAGTTTTCTGTATTTTCATGACTATAAAAATTGTAGCTTCACACTGAAGGCATCAAAACTATGAATTAACACATGTGGAATTATATACTTAACAAAAAAGTGTGAAACAACTGAAAATATGTCTTATATTCTAGGTTCTTCAAAGTAGCCACCTTTTGCTTTGATTACTGCTTTGCACACTCTTGGCATTCTCTTGATGAGCTTCAAGAGGTAGACACCTGAAATGGTCTTCCAACAGTCTTGAAGGAGTTCCCAGAGATGCTTAGCACTTGTTGGCCCTTTTGCCTTCACTCTGCCGTCCAGCTCACCCCAAACCATCTCGATTGGGTTCAGGTCTGGTGACTGTGGAGGCCAGGTCATCTGGCGTAGCACCCCATCACTCTGCTTCTTGGTCAAATAGCCCTTACACAGTCTGGAGCTGTGTTTGGGATCATTGTCCTGTTGAAAAATAAATGATGGTCCAACTAAACGCAAACCAGATGGAATAGCATGCCGCTGCAAGATGCTGTGGTAACCATGCTGGTTCAGTATTCCTTCAATTTTGAATAAATCCCGAACAGTGTCACCAGCAAAGCACCCCCACACCATCACACCTCCTCCTCCATGCTTCACGGTGGGAACCAGGCATGTAGAGTCCATTCGTTCACCTTTTCTGCGTCGCACAAAGACACGGTGGTTGGAACCAAAGATCTCAAATTTGGACTCATCAGACCAAAGCACAGATTTCCACAGGTCTAATGTCCATTCCTTGTGTTCTTTAGCCCAAACAAGTCTCTTCTGCTTGTTGCCTGTCCTTAGCAGTGGTTTCCTAGCAGCTATTTTACCATGAAGGCCTGCTGCACACAATCTCCTCTTAACAGTTGTTGTAGAGATGTCTGCTGCTAGAACTCTGTGTGACATTAACCTGGTCTCTAATCTGAGCTGCTGTTAACCTGCGATTTCTGAGGCTGGTGACTCGGATGAACTTATCCTCCGCAGCAGAGGTGACTCTTGGTCTTCCTTTCCTGGGGCGGTCCTCATGTGAGCCAGTTTCTTTGTAGCGCTTGATGGTTTTGGCCACTGCACTTGGGGACACTTTCAAAGATTTCCCAATTTTTCGGACTGACTGACCTTCATTTCTTAAAGTAATGATGGCCACTCGTTTTTCTTTACTTAGATGCTTTTTTTCTTGCCATAATACAAATAGTAACACTCCATTCAGTAGGACTATAAGCTGTGTATCCACCTGACTTCTGAACAACACAACTGATGGTCCCAACCCCATTTATAAGGCAAGAAATCCCACTTATTAAACCTGGCAGGGCACACCTGTGAAGTGAAAACCATTTCAGGTGACTACCTCTTGAAGCTCATCAAGAGAATGCCAAGAGTGTGCAAAGCAGTAATCAAAGCAAAAGGTGGCTACTTTGAAGAACCTAGAATATAAGACATATTTTCAGTTGTTTCACACTTTTTTGTTAAGTATATAATTCCACATGTGTTAATTCATAGTTTTGATGCCTTCAGTGTGAATCTACAATTTTTATAGTCATGAAAATACAGAAAACTCTTGGAATGAGAAGGTGTGTCCAAACTTTTGGTCTGTACTGTACATCATGGGAGGCATTGATCTATCTGATCAAGTCCTAAAGCCGTACAGTGCCATGCGAAAAACAAGAGTGTGGTACAAAAAGCTGAGCATGCACTAAGTTGTGATCCAATCTTCCCAGGGGCGGTAGGGCTGATGAGTTATATGCCTCCCTCACATTGGCAAAGAACAAGTCCAATGTTTTGTTATCTCTTGTGTGGCAGGTTACTGTGTGAGACTGGGCAGTGTGGATGATGGAGAGACATGGTTGAAGTCTCCAGACACAAGAAGGAGTACACACACGGACAAAATTGTTGGTACCCCTCGTTTAATGAAAGAAAATCCCACAATAACTTGAATCTGACAAAAGTAATAATATATAAAAATTCTATGACAAGCCACAAAGCTTCTGGGAGAATGTCCTTGGGACAGATGAGACAAAAATCGAAATTTTTGGCAAGGCACATCAGCTCTATGTTCACAGACAGAAAAATGAAGCATATCTTGAAAATAACACTGTCCCTACTGTGAAACATGGAGGAGGATCTGTTATGTTCTGGGGCTGCTTTGCTGCATCTGGCACAGGGTATCTTGAATCTGTGCAGGGTACAATGAAATATCAAGATTATCAAGGGATTCTAGAGAGAAATGTGCTGCCCAGTATCAGAAAGCTTGGTCTCAGTTGCAGGTCATGAGTCTTGCAACAGGATAATGACCCAAAACACAAAGCTAAAAACACCCAAGAATGGCTAAGAGGAAAACATTGGACTATTCTGAAGTGGCCTTCTATGAGCCCTGACCTAAATCCTATTGAGCATCTTTGGAAGGAGCTGAAACATGCCATCTGGAAAAGGCACCCTTCAAACCCGAGACAACTGGAGCAGTTTGCTCATGAGGAGTGGGCCAAAATATCTACTGAGAGGTGCAGAAGTCTCATTGATTGCAGGAATCGTTTGATTGCAGTGATTGCCTCAAAAGGTTGTGCAAATGATGGTAAGGGCACCATCATTTCTCTCCAGGCCTGTTTCATGAGTTTTCTTTTTTAAAGAATTCTGTTGAAGCATGTTTGAAAAGCAATGTCTGACTTTCATTTGTTCATTTTCATAGAATTTTTATATATTATTACTTTTGTTAGATTCAAGTTATTTCTGTGACCATTGTGGGTTTTTCTTTCATTAAATGACGGGTACCAACAATTGTGTCCACGTGTTATATATATATATATATATATATATATATATATATATATACACAGTATATATAGCAACTGGTTGTAACTTAAAAAAAAAAATTCTGTGTCAGTTTTCCCAAAAAAGGTCTGTTGGTAAGGGGATAACCAGCAGCAAGGTGGGGGGAGGCTCTGCACAGATGAATTGATGGATGGATGGACAGTGGCAGAGGGATGGAGGGTGGCAGAGGATTTTGGAGGGTGGAGAGGTGGCAGAAGAGGGTGGATTAGGATGGAGAATAGCAGAGAAGATTTGAGGATGGGCAGATGAAGATGATCACACTCAGAGGAGGATAACAGGTAAATCACAGCGTTAACACACTAAATAAGATAAGATAATCCTTTAATAGTCCCACCATGGGGAAATTCAGTGTGTTACAGCAGCATAGATAATACAAATACAAAAGCTCCAAGGTAGAGGCATTACAGTGACAGGTACAGATAAAAAGGTAAAGGTAAAAAAGTAGTAGAAGGGATATCACAACTTAAGATCTCTCAGTTTTCTGTATGGAATGATCTCCGCTTAGGTCGGTGTTGGTTGTACAGCCTAACCGCAGCAGGGAGGAAAGACTTCCGATAAGCGCTTCTTCTCACACTTAGGGTGAAGGCAGTCGGTCACTGACAGTACTGCCCAGTGCTATCACGGTCTCATGCTTGGGATGGGAGTTATTCTCCAGCTTGGATCTCACTACGGACAGTATCCTTCTGTCACCACCACCTGCACTGGGTCCAGGGGGCTCCCCAGGACAGAGCTGGCCCTTCTAATTAGCTTGTTGAGTCTATTTCTATCCCTGGTTGATATGCTATTCCCCCAGCAGACCACTCCGAAGAAGATGGCTGATGCCACTACCGAGTTGAAAAAGGCCCTAAGAAGTGCACCCTGAACTCCAAAGACTCTCAGCCTCCTAAGCAGGTAGAGCCTGCTGTGGCCCTTTTCTGTACAGTGCATCTAAGTGATCTGCCCAGTCCAGCTTATTATTGAGGAGCACACACAGGTACTTATAGGTGTTGACAATCTCAATGCCCGTCCCCTGGATGTCCACTGGTTTTGGAGGATATCTGCGCTTGCGAAAGTCCACCACCATCTCCTTGGTCTTCCTAGCATTAATCCTAAAGTGGATCCGCTGGCAACCAATCCACAAAATCCCAGTTCAATTCTCTGAACTTCCTGTCATCTTCATCTGTGATGAAGCCTACTATTGCAAAGTCATCAGAATACTTCTGTAAGTGAGTAGAAGCTAGATGAGTTGCACCTAAAATCTGCAGTGTACAGTGTGAAGAGGAAAGGGGCAAGAACTGTACCTTGAGGTGCCCTGTATTACAGATCACAGTGTCTGACACACAGTCCCCGGCTCTTACATACTGAGGTCGGTTTGTGAGCTAGTCTAGGATCCAGTTGGAGAGGTGGTGGTCCACTTCAACAAGGGCCAGCTTGTCTCTCAGTAGCCCTGGTTATATGGTATTAAAAGCATTGGCGAAATCAAAGAACATTATTCTCACAGTGTTCCCTGGTTTCTTCAGGTGAGAAAGAGCTCTGTCTAGAAGGTGGAGGATGGCATCATCCACCCCGGCCGATAGGCAAACTGGAGAGGGTCCATAGGGTCCATCACTAGAGGGTGGAGTTGTGTGAGAACCAATCTCTCTAAGACCTTCTTCAAGTGGGATGTCAATCCTACAGGTCTGTAGCCGTTAAGGTCCATCGGATGAGGTGTCTTTGGAACTGGTTCCACACAACAGGATTTCCACAGTTGTGGTACCATTCCCAGATTCAGGCTCATATTGAACATATACAGTATAGCATTCAGAGCAGCACAGTGTTCTGTTCTGCTCGCAAATTATAGAGGGAGTGACGTGAGCAGAGCATGACCGATACTACACACTGCCCTGCGTGCCCGCAATTGGTCTGTCTGTTTGCAGCGACCAATTGCAGCGGTGGGGGGTTTACACCACTGCATGCCTCCCTAATACTCAACAGTAATTAGTGCTATGTTTATATTCCAGAAACCTGCAGATCCAATGATCTGTTCCGGTAAGCTGCTATTGGTCGAATCTGAATCGATTAGCCAACAGAAGTGATCCACGTTGCGGGGGGGGGGGAATTAAACCCCCCTACTATGCAAGGAAGAAGACTGTCTGCTGTCATGAACAGCAGCAATCTTCTTAAGATACCCGTGTCAGATGACATGTAGACCCCTTAATGCCTGGGCATACTATAGCGCCCATTTCCATTAAGTACCAGGCACCAAGGACGTAAAAGTACGTCCGTGGTTGTTAAGGGGTTAACTGAAGGCAAACGTCTATATTTTCCATTCCTTTTCAAGCCACTTCTGTCTTTGGCTCAAAAAAAAAAAGCAGCAAAAAAAAAACCATTGCATTTTCGCAACGTGGGGCCTTACCCTGGAGTAGCTTTTAAAAAAGAAAAAAACAACAAAAATGATCCATTTTTAGGAGCAGCATGGCGTTATTGTAAAGAGCAATGGGTTTTATGTGCTTTTATTGTGCCACCAGTATGGCAGTGGTGAGGCGGAGTGATAACTACAGAATTAGAATAAAACATTCTGCCAGACTGTCAGTGTTTCTGCTGGTTCAAAAAGGTAGAAATTATTTTTAAAAACATATCTCTTTGTGGGAGAAGATACTGCACCATCATGGAATTGGTATTCGAAGAAACAATGACTTGTCAGCCTATTATTCCTCCTCAAGTCTAGATGCCCCAGGTCTACCACAACCCAGATCCAGTTCTTCATCCTCATCCTTCTCCAGCTCCTCTTGCTCATAAGCTCGCAGCTCAAGGGCAGTGACAGTGTCCTTCTTCTTCCATCCCTGCATGTGGGTGCTTTCTAATTAAATTATCATTATTATTATTTGATATTATTATATTATTATCAAGGGAAGACATCACTGATTCCGCAATTGTCACTACTGACATATTTACTTGCCTTCTCAAAGGGTCACTGCAGGCATCGCACTTCCTTCATGAGCCTACAATGTTGTATTTCAAAATAACATATTGTTTGTGTGACTGGTACATTCAGCAGTCATTCACAGCCTTTTGCTGTCCACAGATGTTTGAGCATGTATGTCATGGAATTCCAGCAAGTTGGAATGGCAAAGATGAGGTTTTGCAAGGGCAAGCTATTTTGTTGCTGCAAGGCCAGTAGGGTGTTTTCAGATACATGACAATGGCTTTTGGATCAAGAATCAGAAGACTAGGACTAAAAGAATGTTGTCTCTTTAGGGGAAGGAAGGCACCTTTCTAGTGGTCAGTGTTAGTGAAGATGAAGACTGGGCTGACAGAGCTGTAAGGCCGCTTGATGAATTTAATGTTATGATAGCAGAGGAGAAACACACAAAACCCTGACTCAAAGTCATGACATTACTGTCAGATGTAATATCCTGCTTGAAATTTCTTCTTCACTTTCAGGAACTACAACCCTGTGGCTAGTGGAGGCACTCCAAAAGTAGTTTTGCTGTTACCACCCAAATTCTTATTGTGACTGCAGGGACCCACAAAAGAATTTTAACCTTAGTCGCCTATACCCAGTGACAAATAACCACATGACACACAGTTTTGGAATGGAGATGATCACAACTTTATTAACAGAATTATATTCAAACCAGAACTGATAAAACAAACACACTAGACCCTGTTACAGTTTGATGCTCCTGTAAGATGCTTGCCAATATTCCAGTTCACTGCAAGTGCAGTAAGCATGAAGCCTGGGGCCTGCTAACCCCCATCAGATGTGACATCTACAACAAAAGAACCAAAAAGAAAATCACAGTTCATAAAAAGAAGCAGTATAAAAACATAATCAGAGGGTAGAGGAAGGGAGGGAAAATCTTTCACAGCAGCAGATGGTAATGGAAAGGAAGCACTTGCTGAGAACACATATATTTATTTACTCCCATCACCCTTCCATCAGGCAACCGCTGTAACCAATTGGATACCATGTTCCTGTTAAGCTTCAATTTCATCTCCTGTCAGATGTGCACCCTCCGGGCACAGATGAGTTGAGTACCATGATGAAGCATGGTACTTCACCATTTGGCCCATGCCACTGCTCCTGGTGTCTTGGGAGCAATAGGCATGATATAGTGACTCCGGAACAGACCATAGATAGAAGGGAACAATAGAACAGGGAAAGGTGAGTATTAACTTTTTAATCTTTATTAGTTGGATCCATTGTACTGTGGGCAATTGAAGGGGTTTGTGTATTATGGGGGCAACTGGAGGGGGACAATATATACTGAGGGGGACAAGAAACTGTGGGCAACTGGAAGGGAACAATATGTACTGTGAAGGCAACTGGAGGAGGACAAGAAATTGGTGGCAGATGAAGAGTTGATAATATAACTGAGGGGGATAAGAAACTGTGGGGGCAACTCGAGGGTGACAATATATACTGAGGTGGACAAGAAACTGTGGGGACAATTAGAGAGGGACAATGTACACTGTAAAAGTAACTGGAGGGGACAAGAAAATTAGGGGTCACTTGGGAGAATAGGTTAATGTGTGAGGAGCCATGGGGGTGTACAAGTTAATGTATGATGGGCCATTATAGCATATAGTGCCACTGCAAGGGCATTTTGTGTGATGGGCCACTGAGGGGCATTATTTTTTATGGGGGAGCATTATAATTTTGTCAGGTCAAGTATGTCTAAGTGGTGGTGATGGGGGAATCCACTTATGAAACCCTTGCACTGGGCCCATCAATGTGTTCAAACAGCCATGCTTTCCACTCAAACCTATAGACTAGCCTGCAAAATGTTCATGCCAATGGGACTAAAGTGTCCTCCATAAAGCAACGAGACTTCACTATTATTCCCATTCAACATTCGATTCCCAACCGCAACACCCTCAGGAGCACTAAAAAAACGAGAAAAATGCATGTATATCAACCGACACACTCTTTTGAACATCAGCCAGACCCTCCAGGGGACAATTTCGGACCAAACAAGTGTGCATGAAGTGGATAGATCCATGTTGATCACATCCAAATTGTTGCTACTATCATGAACCACTAAAACAACTGGCTTGTACTCCCTACTAATAGCAATGACCTGGGGCAGCAAATGCACCCACCGGAGACCCTTGGTTCCCTGCCAGTACACATTCACTGAAGCCCTCTGTTCAGCCCAGTACAGAAAGGAGTGACTGAGGGTCCACACCTTCAGACACTGTGGAAACTGGTGACCTCTAAAGAAAAAAGCTCAGCTAAAACAATAACAGATCAGGTCGAGCATAATGAAAAATATAACTATCCGAATTCCACCTACCCAAGCATTTTATGCCATCTTTGCTTAAGCCCAATGCATCTGCTTGCATGGGTACCCCAATCCTAAAAGAATGGATGCCAAACTCCAAATTTTCAAGATCATCGTTCCGGAGGCACAACCTAACCTTCACCATTAGAATGAACCAAAAACTGATCAGTGCAGATTAACAGCTGCATATCTTTTAACAGCAGCAACAGGGCAACCCAAACCTCCAGTGCCACTAAGTGACAATCACACAACCTTACCACGCTGATCTGTTTTAGACAGACCTTCTCACAATCCGCTAATGCAATGACATCATTATGCAAACCACGAGGCCTCTTGACGTTTTAAGAAAGCAACTCACTAATGCACAAGGAAGAAAAAAATGACAATGCAAATGCGGCCTGAAACAGGCAATATTCATAGTCACTCAAATAAACGGCTGGTAGAACCTCTATTAGATGTACGAGTAAAAGAAAGGCAAGCAGGAGCCTTCTAGCAGTCTCCTTTTTCCATGCTTTAAGCAATTGATGTACTACAAAGTACTTAGTAACAACTGTATAACCCCACAACTTTTACATAACAACGACTCCGGCTAAATCTTTGCCAGAAACCCTCAAATTTGACAGGCAGTCCACCTAAATAACCTAGGTTAGTTATCGCAAGACCAAAAAGCATTACCAGTGAGTAGCAACCAAACCTCCGAAGCCGTGGTATGGCTTCTCCAGTTTGAGGAAACCACTGACTTCTCCCTCAACTTTAAGACCTTGGCTCGCCCACTGACCATAAGTGGTCTGGGCATGGATCCCCCTCTTTCCGAGCACTGGGATGCAAAATTCTCAAGACCACATCTGAGAATGAGATATCCAGTCAGCCACCTTATTATTTGCTCCTGGGTCACTCTGATCCTGAAAATAAATAATACACTGCAAACAATAAAGTTCAAGGTGCTTTAAGGGAGGCAACACTGAGAGCAAACTGGACGACAATGAGTTCATCACTTGCACGACTGCATTATTATAAGTCAAAAACTGAATACATCTATTCGCCATGACTCCATCCCAAAATTTAAGCACCACAACAATCGGGAACAGCTCCAACAATGTCATATTTTTTGTAAAGCTCATAGACTGCCAAGACCCTGGCCAGTAAATTTGCGCCAATGGTCACAAAAAATAGCACCAAAACAGCAGGACGCACATCTCCTAGGCTCTGTCCTATACTGCTTGCATCAACTGCTAATCTAGCGAGTACTCCACCATCACATACTCCAGAGGCCTCAGGGGCCTTCCCCCAGCCCCAGTGTACCTTGTCTGAGGATCTGGTCGGTGGTACTGTCGATCCCAGGCGGACCCGCTGTGAGGCCTACACTGCTAACAGCTCCGGCCGTCATCTTGAAATTGCGGCCTACTTATCTCCCCGTGTCATTGCTGGCTGCTGACTGCAGGAGAGCCTCCACATGCTGACAGAGCCGCTGGTCCAGGAGGCAGTACCTACAGAGTGCATAGGGCTCCAGTTAGGCTTGCTCCGCGTCTGTTAGAAGAGGATATCCACGCTCCTTGGGGACTGCGGCCTACCTCAGTTTCTGTACGAGGCCGCCATCTTGGAAGTGCGACCCTCGTCATCATTATCTCACTACTCCGTGCTGTTGCAGGGTGAACACTCACCTCCTCCACGCTGACTGCCAGAGGTCTGGGTCCTGCAAGTCTCCGGGCAGCTTTGCTCTTGAGGTACGGCTAAGACACGTCTGACTGCAGGCTTATTACACCGAGCTGCCATCTTAGGAGCCCTACTGCATGGGATATCACTCCGTTGTAGTCCTGATAGTAAGCCTGACATATAGCCTCAGCTGCTCCACTCCTGTTATCCCCGGACACCCTCCAGCAGAGTTACATACCAACTACTACAGTAGAGGTAGCGATAAGTGGCTGCATGTTCATTGTCCTGGGCTGGCTGTATATAAAGTTACCCTACCACACCGTACCTGCTTACTGAGTGTTCCTGAGATACCCCTGCATAGAGAGGACATTTGATAAGCCACCGATTTGGAATCAACAGCATATTGTCTTCCTGCAAAGATTACAGCAGCCCTATAGCTCAAATTTATGGCTACAAACTCCTGGACTTGCTCTACTTTCCTGACCCTCTATAGCTCCTCCAGGTAGTGCCACCGCCAGTGTCCTGTCTTGGGGAGGGGAGTGCTGAGCCGCTACACATCCACCAGGGGGGCTCATCACCTTTTCCTGGACATATAGCAAGCTGACTGCGCGCTCGAATTGATCTCTTCTTCTGGTGCCATTACTCAGGATTTCACATCAATTTCTTCTATCCCTCATTGAGTCGCAGATTTATATGTAGACTTTAAAAAAGGTGAATTTCAACCTGATCGCATACAGTGATGGAGTGCTGAGCCTGCAGCTCCATCACATGGGGAATTAGAAAGTTACTCTACATGTTCTACATGGTGTAGTTATGGTTAAGATTGGAAGAGATAAACCTGGTGACACACCCGGTATGCTTACAACCACCCATCAACAAGCAGATATGCACAAATTCTTACGTAAAAGTAGCCCTCACCCCAGACCGGGTGCAAACAAGATGGCGTCAAGTACGGCGCGCACTAAAGGTCAAGAATGAAGAATAAGATCTAGATAGCGAGGTAGAAGAAGATACCACCGCTTCCTCGCAGCCTGGTATTTCAAAAAACTTCATCAAAAAAGCTCTCTCAGGCTCTGCAACCAGTCCTGGCAGATCTTGAAGACATACAGGCGGACCTGTCCTCTCTAGGGAGACGGGTGAAGGCTACAGAGAATGCGTGCTCGGACTTAGCTCAGTGCTCAGTAGCTTTAGCTGCACAGGCAGCAACGCAGAAAGAACACATTGACAGAGCGCTTACTCTCCTGGAAGATCAAGAAAATCGTAGCAGAAAAAGAAATATCAGAGTGAAAGGCTTGCCAGAAACTTGTACACATGATTCTCTTCGTACGGTGATGATGGACCTTTTCACCACCCTTCTTGTTTCAGAGAGAGTGACAACAGTCTCAGTGGAAAGAGTACATTGAGCTTTGCGTCCAAAATCAAAAAATGGTGATCCGCCTAGAGATGTAATTTGTGGCCTCTTGTCCACAGTCGACACCATAGACATCCTTGCGACCGCTAAGGGAAGAGTGGACATTGGTGATGCTACACTCTCATTCTATCAAGATCTAGCACCTTCCACTCTTGTCAAGAGGAGAATGCTGAGACCTCTTCTGGATGTCCTAAGAGAGAGACATATCCAATATGCCTGGCTCTTTCCTTTTGGCCTCTCAATACCGATAAATGGACACCGCTTGATAGTTCACATCCCAGCCGACCTAGGTGTGGTTTGGGAGGCGCTCAACATCTCACCGATGGAAATCACATGGTGGATGCCAACACCAGAGTTAGAGCCTATGGCCTGTGCCTTGAAAGGTAATCATTGGAGACACATGCAGAAGATGAAATCCCCCAGATCAAGAAGATCTCTGCAGAAGCCTGAACTGTCTTCGCCCTGAGAATACTCCAGTGGTTTGCATTATTGTTGTCTCATAGACTATTATTAGTTTACAACTTTTTTGGACTTATTTTGTAATCTTTAGATAGTTAATGTGGTAGATGGGGCAATTTGCTTTTGTGCCAAGGGTCTACATTGTTAATCTTTACATACCAGCTTTTCTGTAGGGCTCTCTGGTAGATCTGAGGTTCTCTACCATCACCTAGCATGCCCCGTGTGATGGTTTCTAAAACCTCTGGTAGAGACCGCACTTTCAATGCTCTCTGCATAACTGTCCTAACTACCTAATATAATGTAGTGTTGTTAACTAAAACAAATTTTTTATCACCACCTGCTCCCCATGTTTGTCTGTTGATAGCCCTGTTGGTTTCTCACACTTTTCTGTACCCTAGTGAAGATGTCTTTTAACTTTTTATAGCATCTCTTCCATAATAAATATACTTCTTCCGCATGTGTGTAATATTTCAAAGATATATCAATCATACATATTAGTGGCACGCTGGTATCTTATTACACCTGCATACATCCTATCCAATTTGTAGAATATTCGATAAAGTATTTAGCTAATTTTATGAGTACTTTCTTACTTAATATCCCCATAGATCAGGTTTGTTTGTTGTATATATAACACCCCGGTGATAGTGCTGAAAATAAGTACCTGTCCTTTGCACTAGTTTCCTGACCGGAACACAGTTGTACCTTTACGTAGCAAGTCTTATAGGCAAGGCTTGCCCTTTTCTCTAATAACACAATTTACTTGTCACTATTTTCTGAAATACCTTGAGTGTTTACTTTAAGTAGCGATAAAACAGTTGCTGTTATATTTCAACTGCATTTGTACCCTCCCACCCTTCCCCGGTCTTCCCTGCTAACTTTCTACTTCCTTAGCTCTTCTCCTGATATATTTTTCCATCTCCTACGCTGAATATATAGAGAATGGCTACAGCGTTGATAATGACCTTCAACATTCATGGTCTCAATGCTCCACAGAAGAGACATAGTCTCCTATTACTTATTAAGAAGCTGCAATCCAAGATCTTCTTCCTACAAGAGACACATTTCAAGAAAGGTCGCGTTCCTAAATTACCAACAAATTACTTTGCTCAGTGGTTGCACAAGGGGTCTCAACAGCTATACACCATTCTATTCCTTTTAAGTGTTTGCAGAAATATAGCGATGATGAGGGGCGTGTCTTGTTCATTAAAGGCACCATTGCATCGACTACATATACATTAGCTAACATTTATGTCCCTATGGCAAATCAGATCTCCTGGCTATTGAAGATCTTGGATGACCTTATTTTATTCGCTGAGGGAGCAGTGATTTTAGGTGAAGACCTGAACTTTGAATCCTTTATTAGACATGTCCACTGGGAAAACTGATATCTCACAAGCTGCTCTCCGGAAACTCCACTCTAAATTGCAAGACCTTCAGCTGTTAGACATACAGTGCCTTGCGAAAGTATTCGGCCCCCTTGAACTTTTCAACCTTTTGCCACATTTCAGGCTTCAAACATAAGGATATAAAATTTAAAATTTTTGGTGAAGAATCAACAACAAGTGGGACACAATTGTGAAGTGGAACGAAATTTATTGGTTATTTTAAACTTTTGTAAAAAATAAAAAACTCAAAAGTGGGGCGTGCAATATTATTCGGCTCCTTTACTTTCAGTGCAGCAAACTCACTCCAGAAGTTCAGTGAGGATCTCTGAATCATCCAATGTTGTCCTAAATGAGTGATGATGATAAATATAATCCACCTGTGTGTAATCAAGTCTCCGTATAAATGCACCTGCTCTGTGATAGTCTCAGGGTTCTGTTTAAAGCGCAGAGAGCATCATGAAGACCAAGGAACACACCAGGCAGGTCTGTGATACGGAGAAGTTTAAAGCCGGATTTGGATACAAAAAGATTTCCCAAACTTTAAACATCCCAAGGAGCACTGTGCAAGCGATCATATTGATATGGAAGGAGTATCAGACCACTGCAAATCTACCAAAACCCGGCCGTCCCTCTAAACTTTCATCTCAAATAAGGAGAAGACTGATCAGAGATGCAGCCAAGAGGCCCATGATCACTCTGGATGAACTGCAGAGATCTACAGCTGAGGTGGGAGAGTCTGTCCATAGGACAACAATCAGTCGTACATTGCACAATCTGGCCTTTATGGAAGAGTGGCAAGAAGAAAGCCATTTCTCAAAGATATCCATAAAAAGTCTTGTTTAAAGTTTGCCACGAGCCACCTGGGAGACACACCAAACATGTGGAAGAAGGTGCTCTGGTCAGATGAAACCAAAATTGAACTTTTTGGCCACAATGCAAAACAATATGTTTGGCATAAAAGCAACACAGCTCATCACCCTGAACACATCATCCCCACTGTCAAACATGGTGGTGGCAGCATCATGGTTTGGGCCTGCTTTTCTTCAGCAGGGACAGGGAAGATGGTTAAAATTGATGGGAAGATGGATGGAGCCAAATACAGGACCATTCTGGAAGAAAACCTGTTGGAGTCTGCAAAAGACCTGAGACTGGGACAGAGATTTATCTTCCAACAAGACAATGATCCCAAACATAAAGCAAAATCTACAATGGAATGGTTCACAAATAAACGTATCCAGGTGTTAGAATGGACAAGTCAAAGTCCAGACCTGAATCCAATCGAGAATCCGTGGAAAGAGCTGAAAACTGCTGTTCACAAACGCTCTCTATCCAACCTCACTGAGCTCGAGCTGTTTTCCAAGGAAGAATGGGCAAGAATTTCAGTCTCTCGATGTGCAAAACTGATAGAAGTATAATGTTGTACCGTGTTAGCCATTGAAAGTAGTAGAAGAGTGAAGAAATCAGGCGATACCTTTTAGAGGCTAACTGAGTATATTTATAAGTAAGCTTTCAGGAGTACTCGCTCCCTTCATCAGACATGGTGTGATACAAGAACTGAAAATTAACAGATTTTTATACACATGGTTTTCAAAGCATTTTAGAGTCCTTAAAAAAAAATTGCAATCTAAGTAGAGAAGTTATTTACAACAGGTCAAAAAAAACAGTCTGGAAACTTGTGGTGCGTGACGGAGGGATCAGTAATTCTTGCTGTTATCTGTTTGCTATCAGGAGGTGATTTGTGACCCTCACAGGTCACACATAGTGTGATTTGAAGCTGGCATGAATATTGAGTTCAGTTCATGGTTCAAACATAGTGTGACATGAAGCTGGCATGAATATTAAGTCCAAATTGCAGAGTTTGAAATTTTTGCATTAATTTGTACTCCATTTCTTTTCTTTTCTCCTGTGTCTTAAAATGTCCCATTAAAACCACAACCCGCAAATCTTCAATAGAGTGGTTTTCTCCGGAGAAATGTGCGGCCACTGGGAGATCGGTTCTGCTGTTATTAATGGTGGATCTGTGTGAGTTCATTCGTTGACTGAGTCTCTGCCCTGTTTCCCCCACATAGAGGCCTGTGGTGGGACATTGCACACACATTATGAGGTACACCACATTGGAAGACCTGCAGGAAAATGTCCCCCTAATTCTGTGCACCTGTGACTGTGGGATAGGTACACTGTCAGCGGTGTGGATGTGCCTGAGAAACGACAGCTTCCACCCCAAGCACACAAGACAATCTATAATCTACAGCCAGGCTATACGATACAATCGTATTTGCTCCGACAAAACAGACCTGGACAAGCACCTCCTGGATCTGAGGATGAAATTTCTCAGATTGGGATACAAACCAAAAGTGACAGACAACCAATTAAACAAAGCAGCAGCCATTAACAGAGACAGTCTGCTCACATATAGAGAGACCCAGAAAGAAGCCCGAGTGCCCCTAGTTGTCACCTACAACCCACAGCTGGAGATCCTACGAAGGATTGCCAAGGAGCTCCAACCTGTACTACATAGGGACAACAGACTCAAGGACATATTTCCAGTCCCCCCTCTCCTCTCCTTTCGACAACCACCAAACCTGAGGCGCATTATCGTCCGGAGTGCCCTGAAGGCCCCAACTGAAAATGGCACCTCACCTTGCCTACATAAAAGGTGCATGACCTGCAAGCACATCCACACCGCTGACAGTGTACCTATCCCACAGTCACAACAGGTGCACAGAATTAGGGGGACATTTTCCTGCAGGTCTTCCAATGTGGTGTACCTCATAATGTGTGTGCAATGTCCCACCACAGGCCTCTATGTGGGGGAAACAGGGCAGAGACTCAGTCAACGAATGAACTCACACAGATCCACCATTAATAACAGCAGAACCGATCTCCCAGTGGCCGCACATTTCTCCGGAGAAAACCACTCTATTGAAGATTTGCGGGTTGTGGTTTTAATGGGACATTTTAAGACACAGGAGAAAAGAAAAGAAATGGAGTACAAATTAATGCAAAAATTTCAAACTCTGCAATTTGGACTTAATATTCATGCCAGCTTCATGTCACACTATGTTTGAACCATGAACTGAACTCAATATTCATGCCAGCTTCAAATCACACTATGTGTGACCTGTGAGGGTCACAAATCACCTCCTGATAGCAAACAGATAACAGCAAGAATTACTGATCCCTCCGTCACGCACCACAAGTTTCCAGACTGTTTTTTTTGACCTGTTGTAAATAACTTCTCTACTTAGATTGCAATTTTTTTTAAGGACTCTAAAATGCTTTGAAAACCATGTGTATAAAAATCTGTTAATTTTCAGTTCTTGTATCACACTATGTCTGATGAAGGGAGCGAGTACTCCTGAAAGCTTACTTATAAATATACTCAGTTAGCCTCTAAAAGGTATCGCCTGATTTCTTCACTCTTCCAAAACTGATAGAGACATACCCCAAGCGACTTGCAGCTGTAATCGCAGCAAAAGGTAGCGCTACAAAGTATTAACTTAAGGGGACGAATAATTTGGCACGCCCCACTTTTCAGTTTTTTATTTTTTACAAAAGTTTAAAATATCCAATAAATTTCATTCTACTTCACGATTGTGTCATCTGACCAGAGCACCTTATTCTAACATGTTCTTACATAGTTGCATTTGCAACGATCACTCAACGCTCTTCTGCAAGGTAACACCTTACCAAAGCAGGCTCAGGAGGCCTTTGTTACCTTGATTGCCAAGGAAGGGTAAGATCCTACCCTATGTGGTAGTTATAGACCGATCTCACTGTTAAATTTGGACACAAAGTTTTGGGCGAAGTTCTGGCTTTGAGGATGCAACAGCTTCTTCCTTCACTCATCCACGAAGAACAGACAGGTTTTATTAAATCAAGAGAAAACAAGGACAATTCAGCTAAACTCCTTCAGGCCATAGAGTATGCACAATCCACTGGAACTACATTGACGTTCCTGGGAGTTGACGCCGAAAAGGCATTTGATAGGGTGGATTGGGATTTCCGGATAGCAACTCTCCGCAAATTTGGTTTCCCTGATCCCTTCATCTCTGCCATATGGATACTATACTCAAATCCACACACTAGATTAAAAATTAATGGTAACCTCTCACCGGCTTTTAATATTTCAAACAGAACTAGACAGGGTTGCCCTCTCTCACCTTCTCTCTTCATATTTGTCTCTTGAAACCTTGCTACAAATGGTGAGACAAGACCCGGATGTTGTCGGTCTTCGGATGGGGGACACAGTACTTACTGCAGCGGCATTTGCAGATGATATTCTTTTTGTAGTCTCCAATCCTGAAAGAGGTCTACTTCAACTGCAAGAATTGATATCCAAATATGGAGAAGTTTCAAATTATAAGGTTAATGATGGCAAGTCTGAAATTTTACCTATCATTATGCCACTTGCATTAAAAGAACATCTTCAAAGGTCGTTCCCCTTCACCTGGGCAACGCACTCCATTAATTACTTGGGAGTAAAACTAACACCTCATGTCAACCAAATTTATTCTGCCAATTTCACACCATTGCTTCAAGAGATTCAAATGCTGCTTAAGACGTATGATATTCCACTCCTTTCCTGGTTCAGCAGGAGGAATTTACTGCAAACCTACATTGTCCCTAAAATTTTGTATAAATTGCAGATGCTCCCAATCTTCATTTTCCCGCTTTGTTTGGAAACAAAAGAGACCAAGATTGGCACATTCTGCGCTTACACGGCCAAGAGTAGTGGGCGGAATAGCTCTACCTGATATGAGGAACTACTATGTAGCAATACAGCTTCAGCTCTGGTTGGAACTAGTTAGCCCTTCTAAATCTCCCACCCTCTCTAAAATAGTTATGGCGATTCATACACCAGATGTCCTCAGAGATTTATGGCTACCAGATCCAAGTCGCTTCCGCCGCTCAAAATTTAGTCTACTTCTGAGAGGTGTATGTGAAGTTTGGCACACCCTGCAGCTCAGAATTGCACCCATACCATCTTTGTGCTTGTGTATGGGTCTTCTGCCTTATTTGATGAGGGAAATAAAGCACCCCCTCAAGGATTTTTGGACTCAACTTCTGCCCTACCCCATATGTGATCTCTGTATAGACAAACAGTTGCCTACAGCAGCATCTATTGAGAACACCATCTTGCCTTCTCGCTTGACCTTCTTGCATAGAACTCACTATGAAAATTGTCGTTCAACCTTCAACAGAACAGTCTCCTGGCAACGAGACTTTACAGATTTTGAAAAACTTATAGTCTCAAAAACACCTTTGATGAAGAAAGTTTCCCATCTTCTACGAGCTTTTGTCCAGACCACTTCCACGCTTAAACCTTTCTTCATCACTAGCTGGAAAAAAAGACCTGAACTTAACATTATCCCATAAAGAACTTCAATTTACCCTCCAATGTTCACATGGTCTTTCAACGTGTATATGTCTACAAGAAAACCATTATAAGATCTTGACCAGGTGGTACAGAACCCCTGAGTGGCTTTATTCCCACAGTCATGCTCAATCTGACGTTTGCTGGAGATGTAAAAACGATACTGGTTCTATTCTTCATATCTGGTGGTCCTGCCCGATTATTTCTGCCTTCTGAAAAACAGAGGAGGCTGATATACGGAGAATTGTCTTCCCCTCTTTCTGTCTACCCCCAGATTTATTAGTGTTTGTTGGGCCTCTCCCTTCATTTTCCAAAACCTCACAATATCTCATTTACCACTTAATTGCAGCTACGAAGTCGCTGATCGCACCGTTCTGGTTGCAACAAACTGCGCCATCTCTAGACCAATGGAAAAACAAAGTTGTTGCCTGATTCATAGTTCTTTTATTATGGAGTATTGGAGCACTCTTTCTCTTTCTACCGCTCATTTATCTCTCAGTTTTCTTTCTTCTTTTTTCTCTCTCTTTTCTTATACACCCCCCTACTCTGTCCAGTAGTAATATACCCTTTTACCCCCCCCCTTTATTTTCCTATCTCGTATCTTCCTATCTCGTTTCTTCTAGCTCTTTCCCCTCCTCTTCTCTCTTCTCCTTCTCTCCCCCCCCCGTCCTCTCCCTCCCCACCTCGCTCATTCATATATATAAAAAACTCAACAAAATGGTTTGTTGAATGTAGCTCTCTTCTATATGCATGTAGTACCTATTGTGAACATATTTTGTATTCTGTGAGATGTTCTTACTCTGTACTAGATGCAATCAATGTATGTGCTTCTTGTTCAATAAACTTTGAATGAAAAAAAAAAAATAGCACCAAAACCACAACTGCAATATCTCATCTGCCTGACAAACCGCCCGACCATTGAAAGATTGTAAAAATGGCTGCTAAATCAATAGATCATCCCTCAAGAAATGAAGCAAAAATCTCAAAATAACAACAAAAGAAAGCACAATCCATGGATAGACACTTATTAAACTAAAATAAACCATCTAGACAGCAACCCAGATGAACCCATCTAGAATGGACCAGCAGCATGTAAAAAGTCGACTCAATGTAAAACTTTGCCAACAATGCCCCCATCCTCCTCCTTAGATACCCTATTTTGGATAAGATAAATGGTGTATGAACCTGAATGATACCCACAAAATATATGAAGAGGGGTTCCAAAAAGGGACACTCATCACATGTAGCCACTGCACCTGCAATGAAGACATGGACAGGGGAAACAGTCTGGAGGGTGGGCAAATTAACAGCTGCAGCCTATTGAAGAACTCTTAGGTTCTCAGAAACAGAACTAGTCACCGACACTGATCTTCACCATCCCGAGACCCAGACCCATAGTCAGTGTCGGACTGGGATGTCTAGGGCCCACCAGTGGAATTGTTTCTAGGGGCCCACCATCAGGACCCCTACAGATCAGCGGTATTGAGACAGGGCGGCTAAAGGTAATAACATGTTGGGAGCCATGCTGCTCACCCGCTATACCATGTGCACCACTGCATCTAAACCTACTGCTACACCCTGTATGGCAAGTGAACAGCGTGGCTCCTAGAATTGTTACCTTTACCTGTAGCCGCATTGTCCTGGAAAAGCTGATCTGCAGAGGTCCTGGCTGTTGTATCATCGCAGATGTAATATTGATGGCCTATCCTAAGGACAGGATATCAATATTAGAAAGATGGATAAATCCTTTAAAAAGTAGAATACTCACCTGTCCCCAGCACTCCGTTGTCCGCTGCCAGTGTCCATTCAGTCTCATGCCGGTTACTCCTTGCTGGGAGTCCTGCACCTCATGTGACCACTAAGACCAATTAGGTACAAGATTTCCAGAAATGAGGTGCCACCATGAGACCGAAAAGACACAGGCAGGGGACAACAGGGTGCTGGGAACACGTGAGTATGCTTTTTTTTTTTTTTTTTAATTTTCTTATTTTTACACCTCCCTGGCGGCCGCCACAGCGGTCGCTCCAATTTATGGACAACCTCTTTTAAGGGGTTGTCTGGGCCAAATTTTTCTATGGTCACTTCACTGGTCCCCCCATACAGTGGCCTCTTCACTGATCCCCCATACTGTATGGGGAACAGTGATTGGGCCGTTATATTGTGTGGGAGCAGTGATGGGGGCTAACATCCTGTGCAAGGGACATTAAACTGTGTGGGGCATATATAAAAGGGGTTGTCCAGGGTTAATCTTTTTTTATGGCCTATGCTCAGGATAGGCCATAAATACTTAATCGCTAGGGGGCTGACACATGGCCCCATCAGCTGTATGTGTGGTAACCAGGGGCAACGGGTAGTGTAGTGTCACTTGGCTCGAGGGGTAGTCCCTGATTCTCCACTCCCTTTCACTCATCTGTGTTACCCAGGTGCAGTGTGCAGGAATATCGACCACACAGAGTTAGGATAACCAGGTAAAGTCTTTACTTAGTGCAAAAGTCAGTTTACAACAATACAGTGCTTCAGCAGCTTGTCAAGTAGTGCAAAACCTTATGCAGTTCAAGGCACGTTCAAGTATTTGATTCACCAATGCACCAAGTCTATAATTCCCCTTAAGGCAGATGTTGGGGGCAGTAGTTGGACGGTTGCCAATAGCAACGACAGAGTTGAGAGTCTATTAGGAGATTGAAAATAGAAGAAAAACAGAGTTCCGGCCCTTGTGGGTTACAACAAGCGTGAGGCTTCGTGGTTTGGCTCGCCACGGGAAAATGGACTTACGGTTTTGCGCAGAGTCCTTGGGGTGCGGTAGCTGAGTGACTCATTAAAGGCTACCAGCTTGCAGGGAGGCCCAGAAGAAGTAGTGTAATCCTCTCTGTCTGCGGAAGGAAACCTTTGGAAGGCAGGTAGAAGGTTCTGGAAGAGATAATCCTCAGCTTGCGGGGCTAGAGTAGATACTTGGCTGGTCAGGCCCTTGGTGGAGTGCAGGCACTTCAGTACGGTTGCCCTGGCGGGATACAGCTTCCTGGCCCAAGGTACAACTGGAAACCAGACCTCAACTGAGACCTGGAAGGGACCTGCAGCTTCTGGGTTGAAGAAGAACGCTCAGAAAGGATGATGAGAGCAGTAGTAGTAGTTTTGGGGCCTGTACAGGCCTGAGAGCAGAGTACAGGATGTGTCCTCCTTGGACTCTAGGTCCACACACACACACACACAGAACAACAGGGGGAGACTAGCTCCTCCCTAGGGGTGGAGATAGACTGGTGATTGGTGGAACCAACTTAAGGTAGCAATGTACAATATCACATGTGAAATTCTTAAGGAGGAAATGCAGTATCAACCATTTAGTACATGTAATACACAATATACTTCAGAACCCAGAAAATGACGGAGAAACATAGGGGAAGTGCTGTTGGCAGCGCCCAGGTGGAAGTCCATGGCCACAGGAGCAGGAGGGCCCTAGATTAACCCTCAGTGGCCGCTCTGGGTCACTGCATATGGAGCCACTTCCGGCGCCTGTTCTGTACACAACACAGGGCCGGAAGCAGAAAGCTCCATCCGCTGTACAGCAGCCCGGCGCCTTCACTGCAGCTCAGCTCCTACAGACTTCAATAAGTGCTGAGATGCAGTGAAGGTGCCCGGCTAATATACAGACAGGACAGGCACCAGAAGTGGTTCCGTACAGTTGATCGGTCCTGGGTTGGCCCCCTACAGATCAGGTACAGTAGTATGTATGACCTACCCTGAGGATAAATCATAACAAATTATGCCTGGACAACCCCTTTAATATACCCCCAGGGCACCCCTAATGCGCCACACTTTTAAGAGGTTAAAGAGAATGTCCAGTATAATTTTCTTTTTTATAATCAGTACGGGGAAGGTGAATCCCCCCCCCGAAAAAAAAAAACAAAAAAAAAAACATACTAAACATACTCACCTGTCCCTGGTGTTCCACTGTCCTCCCAGCACGGTCCGGTCCTGCAGCTCCACTGTCTTCTTTTTGCCGGAAGTCCTCACTGGCTGTGACGTCCCAGGTCCCTTCTCCTAGGCCGCTGATTGGCCTCAGGGGTCACGTGACATCACAGGTAGTCACATGCAGAGGGAACTTCAGCTGGAAAAGAACAACACAGCTGCAGGACCGAACCGCGCTGGGAGATACTGGGGACAGGAGAGAAAGTTTTGGGGTTTTTTTGTTTTGTTTTTTTCGCCTGCCCCGGTGAAATTAAAACAAAAAATGTTATCCTGCACAACCACTTTAATGTACCCCAGTCTATTGGCCTCCATCACTGCCCCCCCCCCCCAACAATATAATGGCCCCATCAATGGTCTCCATACAGTATAGGGGACCAGTTAAGGGGCCACTGTATGCCCATACAGGGGGAAGGGGGGGGGATTTCAACTCTCAACAGACCCAGAGCATCTGGAGCTGCTGGGGGTTGTAGTTATCAGAGTGGTCAGTGAAACTGAAAGATTTGGGGGTAAAATAGGGGAAAATGTTGTTTTTTGTTTGTGTGGGTAAGTTGTACTTACCTTTCACACTGCTGGTCTGGGCTCCTATGCAGAAACCCACTGCCGCGCACAGTGTCACTACATCAGGGTCGCTTGCAGCAACAAGCTGCAACTGGATTGGTTCCAACGGCTGCCCATCAGGATCCAGGCTACAGGGGGAGGGCCCACAAAAAGGTAGGGACAGTCTCCTGCTGCTGCGCTATGCTGGAAGCCAGCCATATTTAATCATTACAATGTTCCCTGCAGCCTGGGACCCCCGAGGTTACCGATCCAGCCCCTGACCACTATTATTCCTCATTCTGCCAATGCAAATGCATTGGTCAGGGGCAGTGGCATAACTAAAGTCTTATGGGCCCCGGTGCAAACTTTTGTCTGGGGTCCCCTACCACCTCCCTACAGCAAATTCTTTATAGTGACAGTTACAGGGCCCCAAACAGTATAATATGCTTAACAGTGGCCCCCACACAGCATGATATGCTCCACAGTGGCCCCCACACAGCATTATATGCTCCACAGTGCTCCCCCCACACACAGTATAATATGCTCCACAGTGGCAGCACACACAGTATAATATGCTCCACACAGTGGCCCCCTCCCTGTATTATATGGTCCCCACCCAGTATTATATGCTCCCTACAGTGGTCCCACCCAGTATTATATGCTCCCTACAGTGGCCCCTCAGTATTATATGCTTTACAGTGGCCCCCACTCAGTATTATATATGCTACAGTGGCCCCCACCCAGTATTATATGCTCTACAGTGGCCCCACCCAGTATTATATGCTCCCTACAGTGGCCCCCACTCAGTATTATATGCTCTACAGTGGCCCCCACTCAGTATTATATGCTCTACAGTGGCCCCCACCCAGTATTATATGCTCCCTACAGTGGCCCCCACTCAGTATTATATGCTCTACAGTGGCCCCCACCCAGTAGTATATGCTCTACAGTGGCCCCCACCCAGTATTATATGCTCCCTACAGTGGCCCCCACCCAGTATTATATGCTCTACAGTGGCCCCCACCCAGTAGTATTTGCTCTATAGTGGGTCCCACACAGTATCATAAGCTCCCAACAGCCCCCTCCGCTTCTGTGCTAATAATATACTCTGGGTTCTCCTCAGATCCCAGAGTATAATAATCGGAGGCCCAGGGAAGGTGATTAAAAATAACAAACACTCATACTCACCTTGTCTTACCTTTCCTTGGCTTCCTCGCTCCATCCTGCCGTCTTCATGCCCTCCTCCGATAATCGCTGCTGAGGCCTGTGATTGGGCCTCAGCAGTCACGCGGGGGCGCACTGACGTCATTACGCGGCCGCGCCCCATGTGACCGCTGTGGCCTAATCACAGGCCTCAGTGACATGACGGAGGAGCACCAGAGAGAACGCTGTGCCCAGGAGAGGTGAGAATATGTATTTATTGTTTTCAGTCTTCTCATTTGCCCTGCCATCTATTGGAAAGGGGCCTGCAATATGCAAGGGCCCCTTTCCAATAACAGTATGTATAGCTGTTGGGGAACCAGGATTTCCCTGACCGTTATCATAGTGGTCCGGGGCACGGCCATCTCCAGCTGGCCACGGGCACCATACCCCGCCGAGCCCGATCGCGGTCGCACCCCCTGCGACCGCAATCGTTACGCCTCTGGTCAGTGGCCCTATCGGGATGGTCAGGATTGAGCTTGTTGCAAGACCTATGACCTGCGACTTAGACCAAGCTTTCTGACACTGGGCAGCACATTTCTCTCTAGAATCCCTTGATAGTCTTGAGATTTCATTGTACCCTGCACAGATTCAAGACACCTTGTCCCAGATGCAGCAAAGCAGCCCCAGAACAGACTTTCATTTGTTCATTTTCATAGAATTGTTATATATTATCACTTTTGTCAGATTCAAGTTATTTCTGTGACCATTGTGGGTTTTTCTTTTCATTAAACGAGGGGTACCAACAATTTTGTCCACGTGTGTAAGAAATCTGATGTATATCTGCTAAACAGGTTAACTGTATCCCATCCATAACATGTTTATACTAAAAATCTCCAAAAAGTCAAAATCTTTGGTGCTACAATTCTGTTGTGCTGGGGTTAATAAATTCCGCCATGTGTCCAATTCTAGAAAAACAGGCTTAAAAGGATGTCTGCTTTGGAGATTCCCCTTTACAATCAGGGGTCCTCTGATGCTTGCAATTCCTTATGTTTATAATAGTGACTCTGCAGGAAGAAAGTGCATTACATGTTGCCGACAGAAATCGCTATGGCCAATGGACCATTGTGTTGGCTAATTTACATTTAAACCTGTTGCATTTATATACCCTAACAGTGTACATCATAAGGATAGAGGCTGTTCCATTAGCTATACCAGTGGTTTGACAATAATACAGGCATAATTACAAAGAAAGTTTACATTTCTAATATTATAATATCTTGAAACAGATAACACAGGATCCACCACTGACTATAGGTGATAGTGACAGATAGTCAGATACTATATTATATACTATACTACTCAATGGGGTGTGGGCTGTGGGTTTTAAAAAATGTAGTAGCTAGCTGGTTTAAGGTTGTTTTGGTGATTATTTAAATACAGAAAATATAAGTCAGATAAATGTCAATATTATATTATTAGACTGATATATAATATTTTTCTGATTCAACCTCTCAACAAAGTCGACATATTCATACCATATTATGGTATTCCTTATCATTATTATATTGTATAAAGGGATTTGCGGTTGTCATGCCCCTGAGACGGTAGTGAATGTTTATTGAACAGAATAATTTCAAGGCTGTATAGATCTATTTTAAATTGTGGTTGATGTTGACCATACCTGGGTCTCAAAAATGCTCATCAGCATAACAACCTGTTGCATGTATTAGCAAAGATTAAAGCATCACAGTCACTGTTAAGTGTACCCAAACATCTTCGCCAAAGCCTGCCGCAAAGCCGGTTGGACTTATGATAGATTTGGACCCAAGTTATAGCCCCAGAAAGAAATAGATGCCATGCAATCTAAAGTCAAACCAAACACCAGGGCAATACTCACAATGCAGAAAAAAAACAGGAGAGCAGAATAAAAAGAGTAAGCATATCCAGGCCAAGGTCAATCCAAAAGTTCACAGTCAAAAGCAAAATCAGAAGACAACGGGATGTCTGGAAAACAAGTCAAGGTCATTATAACAGCAAAACAAACAAGTATGCACAGAGCTCAGGTGCCAAACTAGTATGAATTAACTATTAGCAGGCAAATGAAGCATTGAGAGCAGTACTTAAATATCCCTCCTCAACTGTTGGTTGGTTCAACATAACAAGACATCTGCAGAAAGCATCATGTGTTGGCATGACAACTTTAAGGCAACAGCAGCAAGCAGTGCTTCACAGTGAGATTCATAATAGTGTCCTCTTTTTATGAGGGACCACTGCACCCTTAATCCCTGGACCAGGTTTTGATGGAAACTTCCTGTTAACATTTCTAACCAGGAGATCTGCATGAACTGTACGAGCTGATACCCAAGTTCATTCTTTTAGTTCATAGCCCTTCCAATGTACACCAAGTATTAGATTGCACCTGAAATGCTACGTGAGTCAATGATTCTATGAAACTCAAATTCTAGATCCCCTTTCACTTGAACAGGAGGAGGGGTTTATTGGGTTGGGTAAACATTGGCAAATATTTCTTAAGGAGAGTGTCAGGAATCTCATCTAGCTACTATTGCTTTAAGGTTACCATGCCAACCTGGGAAACTTCTGCAGTGTCAGAGTTCTCTTAGGCTTATGCAATTAGCAGCTGAGGAGGCATATTTAAACCTTCTTCTTCCACAGCCAGGTGCCTGCTATTTGGTTCTACCTTGTTTGGCTTTCATAAACTGATAGTTTGTGCTATACTGCTTTATACTGACCTCTGGCTTGATACTGAAAATCCATTTAACTCCTGATTTTGGCTCTGACATAACCTCTAGGAACCGAGCCTTGGCATGTTACTGGAAAACCATTTGTCTCCTAATTTCAGCTCTGATGTTACCCCTGAACTGACTATTGGCCCGGATGTTCACTATCCTGACCTGTATAGCGTTTAAACAGCTAGTTCTACTGCTCTCTGTTATCAACCAGATCCTGCATTTTCTAATATTTATTCCAGAGACTCTACCATAACAAAGAGACGTATGAAAAACATTATATAATTCTAAAGGATGGAGGAAGACGTAAACGAAAAGACACAGGATTAATAACTTCAAGAATTCTAAGAAATTAGGTAAGGACCAATAAACCTAGAACCCAACTTATGGGACAGAATCTTAACACATTTTTAGTAGAGAGCTACATTTTTTTCTCCCACGACAAAAACAGGACCTACTGACCGTCTTTTTATCTCCTTGATTCTTTGTAATTAATTGGGAAATCTTCAAGTCTGACTGAAACTGAGCCCAAATTGTACACAGTTTATCTGATTCTACTTCTACTTCAGGTCTTTCCGTACCAGTGGAAAATGAACTGAAATGAAGATGAAACCCATAATTAGAAAAATATAATGTAGAAAAACTGCAAAGTATTCAGAGAAACATTATGTCATTTATTAATTGTTAATTCTGCTAAAGGTAGATATTTTACCCACTCAGACTAATTAACAGAAACATAAGAACTAAAGTATTGCTGAAGTGTTTAATTAAAACGTTCTGTCTGACCACTGGTCTCAGGATGAAATGCAGAGGAAAAATATATTTGTATCTCTATTTTAGTAAAAAAAAAAAAAGTTTTCAAAACTTAAAGGCAAATTGAACACCTCTTTCAGAAACTATATTATCAGGAATATCATGTAAGAGAACAATTAGATTGATAAATAATCTGGACAGGGTCTTAGCATTCGGGAGTTGAGCTAATGGAATGACACATCTTACTGAAATGATCAATAACTACCCAGATAACAGACTTCCCCTCAGAAGAAGGTAAATCAGCAATGAAATCCATTGAGAGATGGGTCGATGGTCTTTGAGAGAATTTTAACTCCCTAAAGAATTTTCTTTTTGGAAATGATGGGAAATACCTGACCACGTAGGTGGTCTTCCCAAAAACCACTTGGGACAGTTTTTAAGCACATGTCCAGCATCTCTCGATAGTAGAAACACAGACCCTGCTGTCTCTGGAACAATCTCCTGTCACAATCAGACATGGTGGTGTAACATCTCTGCCTATTCAGGCCTCTGCGCCGCTCTCTGCTCACACACTGCAGCGCAGGAAGCGTGTTCAGTTATTATTCCTTGCTTTAGGTTCTTCTTGTATTCTCTGAACACTGTCCTATTCCCTCACCTCTGTAATTGATTTTCCGCCACACCCATCTCCTTCACCTTGGTTTCCCTCTGTTCCTCAAATAGTTAATCTTAGCCTTACCTGTGTGATTGACAGCCTTTCTGCCAATCAAGTCTGGGGCGGGTTCTGGACTTCCTATAAACAGATCTTCAGCTCACACAGGTTTGCTGGCTATTGTGACTCTGTCCTTGCTAAGCTTTCTACTCGCTCTTATTGTATTGTAATTTCTGACTTCTGACCTTTGGCTTTCTTGTGACTACTCTTTTAGATTGCGATTTGGTACTGCCTTGTCTCTATGGCTTTGACTCATGGATTGCTGACTCCTCTTCTGTGTTGTGTTGTCTTGTCTGCATTCTGTGTTATCACTTATATCAAGAAGGAACTGCTGCCCAGTTGTTTTCTGTCGCCTAGGGCAGTTTAGGCAAGTAGGCAGGGTCAGGGGGTTCAGCTTAGGGCTCACTGTCTTGTGGTGCCCCACTCTCAAGGGTTCCCCAGCAGCTACTGGGAAATTGCTCTCTTAGCAATTCCCTTACAGGTGGATCCTAAATGCATAATTTTCAAGTGGAACTCAGGAGTGGGCTCAAGAGAAGACAGAGGAGTGTAGACCAATGTATGTTCTTTCTTGAATTCTCGTAAATGTTGGTCTAGATGAATAGTCAGGGTCATAGCGACATATCTCCTAATCCTGGACCACCCCAGATCCCTGCTGTCGGATCTTTCTGCACAACTGGCATCAGCGCACGGAACCCCCTAAATCTTACACTTATCTTACCTGCTCCTGCCCCTCCCCACGCCCTCCCCAGTGCCCTATGGAATGCTCGCTCTGTACGCAACAAACTTGATTACATCCACGACCTCTTCATTTCTTATAAATTTTCATTTCTCGGTATCAAAGAAACATGGCTAACACCCTCAGACACTACCTCCCCTGCTGCCCTCTCCTATAGAGGTCTGCCATTCTCACACACTCCCCACCCCAACAATAAACCTGGTGGAGGCGTAGGCGTACTCCTGTCTTACAATTGCTCCTTCGCCCCAATCCAACCGCTACCTGCGCTCCCCCTCCCCTCTTTTGAAGTGCACGCTGTTCACATTTACTCACCCTCCAACCTCCAACTGGTCGTCATATATCGACTGCCAGGACCTACCGCTGCTTTTATCGACCACTTCACCACCTGGCTAATGCACTTCCTATCCACTTACACCCCCACCATCACCATGAGTGACTTCAACATCCCCATTAACACAAACCACCCCTCGGCTTCCAGTCTCCTGTCCCTCACTGCCTCCTTTGGTCTCTCTCAATGGTCCTCCTCTGCCACTCACACAAAGGGGCACACGCTCGACCTCATATTCACCCGCCTCTGCTCTCTAGTCAACCTCTCTAACTCTCTGTCCATGCTCTCTGACCACAACCTGCTGACATTCTCTGCCCTCTTCTCTGTAATAGACCCTCCAACCCCTAAACCAACATGCCAATGCAGGAACCTTAATCACCTTGACATCCTTACGCTCTCAGACTCTCTCCTACCGCTCACTCACATATCCTCACTCCAGGACGCAGATACCACCGCTGACTTCTATAATACCACCATCACTTCTGCCCTTGACTCTGTGGCACCCTTCACTAACACCAGAGCCCGACCGATCAATTGGCCACCCTGGCACACTGACTTGACTAAAAAACTGAGACGTGCCACACGGGCTGCAGAACGCCTCTGGAAGAAAAGCCACTCCCAGGAGGACTTCCTTAGGTACGAGGCAGTTCTCAAATTCAAGAATGCACTCACCTCTGCAAAGCAGGTCTACTTCTCCACACTAATATCTGCCCTATCCCGCAACCCCAAACAGCTATTCACTACCTTCAATTCCCTTCTCCGTCCTCCTGTGCCCTCTCCAACATCACTCATCACAGCTGATGACTTTGCCTCTTATTTGAAAAGCAAAATTGACACCATCAGAGACAGTCTCAACCTACATTCCCGACAACCACTCTACCCAACTGCTCGGTGCTCTTCTTCTTTAACCTGTTTCCCCACTGTCACTGATGAAAATCTCTCCACCCTAATCTCTAAATCTCACCTCACCTCCTGTGCGCTTGACCCGATCCAGTCACATCTCATCCCCAAACTCACTGAAGTCTTTACTCTTGCCCTAACACATCTCTTCAACCTATCTCTAACCAATGGATCCTTCCCTTCTGCCTTCAAACATGCTACTGTCACACCTATACTTAAGAAACCCTCCCTCAACCCGTTCCTCTCCAGTCAACTATCGCCCCATCTCACTGCTCCCATATGCCTCTAAATTGCTAGAACAACACGTCCACCCCGAACTATCCTTCTATCTCTCATCCAACTTACTCTTTGACAGACTACAGTCAGGCTTCAGACCCCATCACTCCACAGAAACTGCCCTAACCAAGGTCAATAATGACCTTCTAACTGCCAAAGCCAAGCGTCACTACTCTGTCCTCCTCCTCCTCCTCGACCTCTCCTCTGCCTTTGACACAGACCATTCCCTCCTGTTAGAAATGCTCTCATCCCTTGGCATCTCAGACCTGGCACTTTCCTGGATCTCCTCATACCTCACCAACTGCACATTCAGCATCTCCAACTCGCACACCACCTCCCCGCCATGCCCTTTCTGTAGGTGTCCCCCAAGGCTCTCTCCTAGGACCCCACCTGTTCTCCATCTACACCCTCGGCCTTGGCCAACTCATAGAATCTCATGGATTCCATTACCATTGCTATGCTGATGACACCCAAATATATCTCTCTGGACCAGACATTACCTCTCTGTTGTCCAAAGTCCCAGAATGTCTAGCAGATGTAGCCTACTTTCTCTCCTCCCGCTTTCTCAAACTCAATATGGAGAAAATGGAGTTCATAATCTTCACCCCTCCTCGCACGGCCCCCCTACCTGACCCATCTATCAAAGTTAATGGAACCACACTCACCCCAGTCCCACAGGTCCGCTGCCTTGGGATAACCTTAGACTCTGATCTATCCTTCAAGCCACATATGCAAACCCTCAACACCTCCTGCCGCCTCCATCTATCAAATCCGCTCCTTCCTCACCCCTGAAACCACAAAGATGCTAGTCCACGCCCTCATAATCTCCCGCCTAGACTACATAGACTATACTATATATATATATATATATATATATATATATATATATATATACTGTATCTCCGAACTAATCTCCCTCAACCTGCCCGCACGTAACCTTCATTTCTCCAAAGACCTCCTATTCCGCTCTGCTCTTATCCGCTCTTCACACAATCATCTCCAAGACTTCTCCTGTGCATCCCCCATACTCTGGAACTCATTACCAAGACACATAAGCCTGACCTCCACAATCACAAGCTTCAAGAAGGCCCTGAAGACTCACCTATTCAGGAAGGCCTACAACCTCCAATAACACTATTGTCACCATACCACCATCTGTACAGCCTCTACCCCAACTTCTGTCTCTATCCCTCTTCCCTCATAGATTGCAAGCCCTTGCGGGCAGGGCCCTGTATCCCACTATGCCACTGGTCACTGTTAGTATTATATTTGTTTTGTATATTTTGTGTACCATATGTAAACCCTCAAATGTAAAGTACCATGGATTTAATGGTGCTATATAAATAAACAATAATAATAATAATAATCATCGTACAGAGATTTAGGTTGTGGATAATTGATCAACAAATCTTGAATAGCTTCAAACAATCCTTGACGAAATTGACAACAGAGGGCTGGATGATTCCACCACATCCTAAATTTGGAACAGTAATCCTCAGCAGGTTAGCGACCTTGGCAAAGGGAAAGCAGATTGGTTTAAGACATGGTTGTAAAGTCAGGTTCCTCATATAGCATATCCAAGGATGCAAAAAATCTTTCTACAGAAAAAAGTTCTGGAGCATGAGATTTGAATGAAAAAGCCCAAGCCTGAGGGTCTCCTTTTAAGAGAGAAATGATGATGCAACTCATTGCTGTTCATTAACTGAAGAATGGGGTCGCAGACGGAAATATAATTTGTAACTGTCACAGATATTTTACCACAAAATCTGACAGGAAGGTTGATGTTGTCTTTCATAGAGACAACATATGCAAGTGCAACATGATCTTGTTATCTCTCCTGAAGTTGAACCTTCACAGCCAAATCCTGAACCAGCTGAGCAAGTTAAATCTTGCATCTGGTCTACAAGTTTTTGCATTTATTCCATTATAGGCCTGCTATTCTATAGGGAATTGCCACTGGAGCAATTCCCCAAAAAAATGCAGGAACTGTCAGATACCAAAGAACAATACCAGAAGAAAGCAGAATCAAAAGAGTAAAAATATCCAGGACAAGGTCAAGAGTCCGAGAGTTCACAGTCAACACCAAAATTAGAAGACAAGGGGATATCCAGAAAATAAACCAAGGTCAGTATAACAGCAAAACAAACAGGCATGCACAGAGCTCAGGAGTCAAACTAGTATGAATTAACTAATAGCAGGCAAACGGGCCAATGAGAACAGACCTTAAATATCCATCCTCAACTGCTGACTGGTTCAGCGTAACAGAGCCCTGACAGTTGCAGAAAACTTCATGTGTTGGCATGACAACCTTATGGCAACAGTAGCGAGCAGTGCTGCACAATGAGATTCCTAACAACCATAAAATATACACTGATGAGCAAAAGGTTAACAATGTTTTGAACTTTTGACTTTCAGGCTCCATATCTCACCATTCACTACAGCTTTGAACGTGAGACTACAATAATTTTATAGACAATCATCTTGGTTATCTCATACATAAATTTGACTTGCAACTATTTTGCATATGATTAGTCATGCAGATTCTTGTCATGTAACTGCATTGTTACTGTTTTGCTCCTACAAATTAAATTTTTATTATTTTGTAAATCCACCTTTGGCTTTCAACACTGCCTGAATCCCTCTGGGCATACTCTCGATCAGATTCAAGAATGTCTCGACCAAAATCTGATCCCAGGTCTCTTCTACACATTCCCAATGTTGGTGCATACTGGTCAACTCCCTTGAGTATGAATGCAGCTTTTTCTTCAACTCTACCCAAGTGTTTGATTGTGTTGAGGTCTGGGGGCTGTGGGGAGCCTATCCAGCACCTCTACTTCATTGTCATTGAACCATTTCTTCGATAATCTCCCCATATGCTTTGGGTTATTGTCCTGCTGAAACACTATGTCGTCCTTTTCATACCCATAGTACTCGAGTGTATGAAGTAACTCATCTTGTAGGATAATCACATAAAGCTCAGCATTGCGCCCACCATTGATCCTGGTCAGTTATCCAACGCTATATCATCAGGCTTCCTACACCAAACTTGACAGTTCCTTCAATTTTTCAATCCGTTAGCTCCCTTTTCCCTTGTTTCTTCCAGAGCCATTTGCATCCATCTGAGCTAAGTTTATTGACTTTCATCTCATCTCTCAAAATCACCCATTTCCAATCTTCTACTGTCCACTTTTCATACTTTTTTGCAAACTCGAGCCAATGCTTCTTATGACAATATTGAAGTTGAGGCATCGTCACCTTTTTTCAGGCCACCATTCTAGACTTATGTAACACATCTCACTTGCATGGATGTCTGTGATGTCACTATTACAAAGCATATGAGTCACCTCCACTGCTGTGTTTGCATGCCAGAACTGATAGACCTTGTGATGAGCCAACTTGTTGACTCCAATATTTTGCCCCGGATGTCCACCTCTTGCCTTTTGAATGGATGCATGGACTTCATTTTGAATTCTTCCAACTGTCATGGCACTCACATGCTGCAGTTTGCAAATTTTCTTCACTGTGAGACCGCTATTCTTGAGAAATCTTCATGGCTGATCTTCGTGAGTGTGAGAACAGGTTGTAATTTGTAGTATAGAAGAAGAAAAAGATTTTTCCACCACCATGAGCAAAACAGTAATAATGCAGCTATGTCAAAAGTTCAAAACATTGTTACCCTTTTGCTTGTCAGTGAATGTTGTAAAATAGGTAAATGGAAACTATTAATATAAAGGGAGTATCTGGATATGCTAATAGACATAAGTATGAAAGATAAATATGGTAAGATTAAATTAAAGATTAGATTAAATTAATGGAAAGAGCAAAGCATACCTGACTTTTTTTTTTTTTTCAGAAAAAGCTGTGTGTACATCAGCAGTAACACAGTATCTGGCCATTATATAACTTGTAGATGGCATTTTTTTTTTTTTACAAGGTTTCCCTTTCACAGCTGTCATGATGTTTCCTATGCACAGCACACAGAGAAAAGAAGTTCCTGCTCTTCTTACTCTATCTTACACATAAAGAGAAATAGCAGCAGGAAGGACACTATAGAAAAGTACTGACCAGTGTATCTTTGAATCCAGAACAGCAGTGAGGTAAAGCACTTACTAGAAGCAGCAGCACTGCCTTTGTGTGTGTCACTGTCTTCCTCCAGCAGTCTTCCCCTCCCTCTGCCCCAGCCCTCTCCATAGACTGCTATTAGAACATGTAATCTAAGTGAGAAAACAGTTTAAAGAGGGGGAGGTGGAGGAGATTTATTTATGCAAAATTTGTGAAAGTTCAGTGCCTATATAAGGTTGGAATCAAACTTGCGGTTTTTGTGGCAATTTTCTGTGCACTTTTAATGCCAAACCAAGGAATGGATTCAAAAGCTCTATTTGCATAGAAAAACATTGATGCAGCTATTCTGTTATGTCTTTATTTAGTTTCCCTTCCTTTAACCTTTTCCTAACAGCTTCCATAATAGTACAACAGATGTTGGGTATTTATGTATGACAGCTGCTCAGGAGCTAATTGACCACCATAGTCGCCCGGTCTCTACTATATTATACGGGCGCTGATCGTGGGCATTAACCCACCTAAAGCCTCAGTCAGTAGTACCAGCATTTTTTTTTTTTTTTTTGCTGTTTCACCTGCCATGAAAATTTTGATAAAAAGTAATCAAAACAATAGACATTCCCCAAAATGGTAAAAATGAAAAGCACATCTGACCCTGCAAACAAAGGCGCCTTATACAACCCTGTATACAAAAATTTTTAAAAAATATATGGATATCAAAATATGGTGACTTTAAGAAATTTTTTATTTTTTTTTGCAAAGTTTTTGATTTTTTTTAAGGGGTTAAAACATAAAAAAAAAACTATATACATTTTTCTAAATCCACTCCATTCAGAATTTTTTTTACAGCTTCTCAGTACATCATACAGAATATTAAATGGTACCATTGGCAAGTACAATTTGTCCCTCAAAAATTAAGCCCTCATATAGCTCTGTGAAAAGAAAAATATAAAAGTTATGGTGTTTGGAAGGCAAGCATAAAAAAAATGAACATTGAAAATCAAAAAATGGCTGCAGCAGGAAGGGGTTAAATATATGGTATATTTACACTTTATTCAAAATGGACTTAGCTTTTTAACATTATCTAAAAGTACAAAATGAGTTTGAATCTTTTCCAGCAATAAAGAGCAATTAATAGCAAAAGGCATCTTAACACTAGCCAAACATGCTTTATGATGTTCACACGAATATGATGGCATATTTAAAATGAATTTAATTTAGTTCCTGGAGAAAACCTGATTTAAGATGTCAAGACCTTTTTAAAAGGGGTGTTCAATATTTTATTCTTAATGGTGAATGATAATATTTATATCCATAGACATCCCCCCTTCACCACAATGAAGAAAAACCAGACGGTTGGAAATAGTCATCAGAAAGGTTATGCTAGAACTTGTCATGTTTTATATTACTGAGCAGTCCGTTTGACAAGTGATGTCCTCTTACTGCTGAGATGAGCCCAGCACCTTTAGTAGCAGCAGTAAAGATGACTATAAAAAATACCATATAAGAAAGGGTAATGATGAAATTTAACTGCTCCCTATCACACACCTGGGGTCTAGTAATCTGAAAATAGGGGGTCCAGGTGCTTCATCTTTTACTGCCTTGTCCTTGCCTGGAAGTTTAAGGTCCTTCCACTGAACCATAACATATTATTGTAGCCAATGCTAAATGTTCAGACTGTGTCTTCTGCAAAGACCATTATGCTTGCTTCAATGATTTCATTGAAAAGCTTGGGATCCATTTCTAGAAAAAAAAAAACTAAGCTATAAAGGAAATATTTATTAGACTAATATCTGTTTTTATATTATAACATAATTGGTTAGTAATAATTGGATTTTAGAGTTTGAGTAAAATTCTGTTCATGAATTTTATCAAAATGAACAAATGTACATTGCTTATTTTTACAAACAAAATTACAAAAATTCCTGCAGCAGCTATAAATATACATTATATACAGAACATCTGAAAATTCTGTCTCTAACGCTAGGTTCACACTAGCGATCGAGTCTCCATACGAGACAATGTCTCACATTCCACTTAAAATTGGCGGAGAGAAATGTCCTGCAAGGATGACTTTTCTCTCTATCAGTTTCAGTTTAAAATTCTGCCTGCAACCACTTTTTAAGCGAATAGGGTTTCTATCTTCGGGTCCCCATTCGGAAGGATGGAAACCCTTAACGCTAGTGTGAACCTAGTGTAACTTGTATATTATGTTTCATTACCTCCCATCTGTGTAATTCCATTAAAATAAACCGTGCTGAGAAGAAAGGTTATTCCTGGTATGATCACAGAACTGTGCTGTGTACTTTTATTAACCAGCTAACAAATGACCATTAGTGGTCTGGGAGTTGATAGAGGGTCTGCTTGTGTTTAGTGTGGGCCATAGTCTAGACCAGGGGTAGGCAACCTTTTTGGTTCGGCGTGCCGATTTAAATTAAGAAATCAAAGATAAGGTCCTCAGAGTGCCACGCAATAATTTTAAGGCTGACGACACCTACACTAAAGTCATATGGCACAAACCATAACATAGGGGTGCTGTCATACTGTGCTCCCAGCCACGTGCGTTTACCGCTATCTGCCTTGATACACCAGTACTTTCCCCTTAAAAGCAATGTAAGTACATGAGTAACCCACAACTAGTGGTAAACATATATGACTGGGAGCAGAATGTGGTAACACTTGTAGGATGGTGACACACTATGTACCTGGATACTGCATCCAGTCCCCGGCCGCCGGTACTTTCACTTTTCTGTAAGTGAAACGTGGATTAATTTCAGCCACTTTTAATTCCTGGCTGTGCAGTAAAAGCAAAACCCCAGCCAGGAATTAATGAGCACCTGGGTACACAGTGTGTCACCACCCTAGGGTTGAGACGCCACGTTGCGGAAATGCAGCTTTTTTTGTTGCAGATTTTGCTGCATTGTTTTCAGCCAAAGCCAAGAATAGCTATAAAAGGAATGGGAAATATATAGGAAGTTCTTATACTTCTATTTTCTGCTGAAGCCATTCCTGGATTTGGCTCAAAAAACTGCAGCAAAATTTTCAACAAAAATGCTGCGTTTCCGCAACATGAGGCCTCAGCCTTAGGCCTCCTGCACACAAATGGCACAGATGTGGTTTTCAGTGACCTATACATTAAAAATTGACTAACAGGGCCACAAATGCAGACAGGTATAGAAGAGATACAGGACAGATATAAGACCTGCTCCATAACTTGTACAGTGCCTTGCGAAAGTATTCGGCCCCCTTGAACTTTTCAACCTTTTGCCACATTTCAGGCTTCAAACATAAGGATATAAAATTTTTATTTTTTGGTGAAGAATCAACAACAAGTGGGACACAATTGTGAAGTGGAACGAAATTTATTGGTTATTTTAAACTTTTGTAGAAAATAAAAAACTGAAAAGTGGGGAGTGCAATATTATTCGGCCCCTTTACTTTCAGTGCAGCAAACTTACTCCAGAAGTTCAGTGAAGATCTCTGAATGATCCAATGTTGTCCTAAATGACTGATGATGATAAATATAATCCACCTGTGTGTAATCAAGTCTCCGTATAAATGCACCTGCTCTGTGATAGTCTCAGGGTTCTGTTTAAAGCGCAGAGAGCATCATGAAGACCAAGGAACACACCAGGCAGGTCCGTGATACTGTTGTGGAGAAGTTTAAAGCCGGATTTGGATACAAAAAGATTTCCCAAACTTTAAACATCCCAAGGAGCACTGTGCAAGCGATCATATTGAAATGGAAGGAATATCAGACCACTGCAAATCTACCAAGACCTGGCCGTCCCTCTAAACTTTCATCTCAAACAAGGAGAAGACTGATCAGAGATGCAGCCAAGAGGCCCATGATCACTCTGGATGAACTGCAGAGATCTACAGCTGAGGTGGGAGAGTCTGTCCATAGGACAACAATCAGTCGTACACTGCACAAATCTGGCCTTTGTGGAAGAGTGGCAAGAAGAAAGCCATTTCTCAAAGATATCCATAAAAGTCTCGTTTAAAGTTTGCCACAAGCCACCTGGGAGACACACTAAACATGTGGAAAAAGGTGCTCTGGTCAGATGAAACCAAAATTGAACTTTTTGGCCACAATGCAAAACGATATGTTTGGCGTAAAAGCAACACAGCTCATCACCCTGAACACACCATCCACACTGTCAAACATGGTGGTGGCAGCATCATGGTTTTAGCCTGCTTTTCTTCAGCAGGGACAGGGAAGATGGTTAAAATTGATGGGAAGATGGATGGAGCCAAATACAGGACCATTCTGGAAGAAAACCTGTTGGAGTCTGCAAAAGACCTGAGACTGGGACGGAGATTTATCTTCCAACAAGACAATGATCCCAAACATAAAGCAAAATCTACAATGGAATGGTTCACAAATAAACGTATCCAGGTGTTAGAATGGCCAAGTCAAAGTCCAGACCTGAATTCAATCGAGAATCTGTGGAAAAGAGCTGAAAACTGCTGTTCACAAACGCTGTCCATCCAACCTCACTGAGCTCGAGCTGTTTTCCAAGGAAGAATGGGCAAGAATTTCAGTCTCTCGATGTGCAAAACTAATAGAGACAACATAGTTGTTTATAAAAAGTAAAGTCATGTACATTACAGTTTAGCAACTCCATGTGCCTCATATTAATAGCAGTTAACTCTATCATGTCCCTCATATTAACCCCTGTGTGGTTTACATAAGGGTTACTGATATGTGAGACATATGGATGTAATAATTAAGTAAATATCTTCATTATTGAGGTCCTTTATTAGGAACTCCATATGTCTCACATATCAGTAAGCAAGAGCAGGAGCATCACAACCAGCAGATGATGGGAAGGACACACAGCTTCCTTCAGCTGAGGTGGTGGAGCCTTGACTGCCTGAAATGGGGTGCATGCCACTGGGCGATGCAGCGGTTGCTGCGGCAGGCTGGACCACCACATTGGAGCCACAGTTCTTCCAGGCCACTTTATGGTGACGCTGCATATGTTGACGCAGGGCTGTGGTGCCAACATTCGCACCCTGGCCACGCTTCACCATCTGCCCACAGATTCCACATATGGCCATGTTCACCTCCCCCAGCAGCTTAGCAAAAAACTGCAACACCACCGAGTAGGTGATTTTACCTCCAACACTCCGCACTAACTGACTGCGACCGCCACTGCCTCCATGAACCCCTGCACCACTGCTTTCCGGGCAGGTAGGCTGCTGCGAAGTGGGTGGTCTACCCTGGGCACGTTTAATAATAATAATAATAATAGTCCTTTAATAGTCCCACAGTGGGGAAATTCAGTGTGTTACAGCAGCAAAGATAAGATAAGATAAGCAGATACAAATACAAATACAACATGTACAGGAATGTTCCAAGGTGAGAGGCATTACATTAATAGCAGACAGACAGATAGGACGTAGCAGAGGAGGAGGGGGGGGGGATATAACAGGCAGAGAGATATTTCAGTTCTCTGTGTGTAATGATCTCCGCTTAGGTCGGTGTTGGTTGTACAGACTAACCGCGGTGGGGAGGAAAGACTTCCGATAGCGCTCCTTCTCACACCTAGGGTGGAGCAGTCGGTCACTGACAGTACTACCCAGCGCTATCACAGTCTCATGCATGGGATGGGACTTCTTCTTCTGCATGGAGCTCACCACGGACAGTATCCTTCTGTTACCCACCACCTGCACTGGGTCCAGTGGGCTCCCCAGGACAGAGCTGGCCCTTCTAATCAGCTTGTCAAGTTTATTTCTGTCCCTGGTTGATATACTGCTCCCCCAGCAGGCCACTCCAAAGAAGATGGCTGATGCCACTACTGAGTTGAAGAAAGTCCTAAGAAGTGCCCCCCGGATTCCAAAGGCTCTCAGCTTCCTAAGCAGGTAGAGCCTGCTGTGGCCCTTCCTGTACAGGGCCTCCATATGATCTGCCCAGTCCAGCTTATTATTAAGGAGCAAACCCAGGTACTTATAGGTGTTCACAATCTCGATGCCCGTCCCCAGGATGTCCACTGGTTTTGGAGGGCATCTGCCTTTACGGAAGTCCACCACCATCTCCTTGGTCTTCCCCGCGTTAATCTTCAGGTGGTTCTGGTGGCACCAGTCCACAAAAAACCGGTTCAGTTCTCTGTACTCCTTGTCATCATCGTCTGTGATGAGGCCTACTATTGCAGAGTCGTCAGAATACTTCTGTAGGTAGCAGCTGGATGAGTTGCACCTAAAATCTGCAGTGTACAGTGCTCCCTACCTCACGCTGCTGCCACCCTGCTGACCCCCCCCCCCCCGCTGCCTCATGCACAAGCTGTCACCCTCTTCTCCTGATGACGATAAAGCCCCTTTGTCACCCGGCTCCCAATTACGATTGACTAAATCATCATCCACTACTGTCTGCAGGTCTCTGATGTCCTCCTCAACACCAGCTCCCACGCCACTCTCCTCATTACTACTTGCCCACCTACCGGAGGAAGCGGCGGATGTCTCCTTCAGATCTTGGCTGAGCAGTAGCTGCTGACTGTCCTCTACACTTACCCCAGTCTCATGGGTCTGCTGCCTTGGGATATCCTTCAAGCCGCATATACAAAGCCTCAACACCTCCAACTCAAGAACATCCATCGAATCCGCTCATTTCCTTACCCTTGAAACTACAAAGATGCTAGTCCATGCCCTCATAATCTCCCACTTAGACTACTGTAACACCCTTCTCCATGGCCTCCCAGCAAATACTCTCGTCCCCCCTACAATCCACCTTAAATTGCGCTGCTTGCTTAATACACCTCCCCCCCCCCCCCCCGTTCTTCATCAGTAGCTTCCCTCTGCCAATCCCTTCACTGGCTACTCGCTGCCCAGCGAACAAAGTTCAAATTAATAACGCTGACATACAAAGCCCTCCACAACCTGTCCCCTCCATATATCTCCGATCTAATCTCCTGCTACCTGCCCGCACGCAACCTCCAATTCTCCAAAGACCTCCTACTCCGCTCCCGTGCATCCCCCATACTCTGAAACTCATTACCAAGACACATAAGACTAACCCCCACAATCACAAGCTTCAAGAAGGCCCTGAAGAGTCACCTATTCAGGAAGGCCTACAACCTCCAATAACACTACTGTCTCTATACCACCACCTGAACAGCCTCTACCCCCACCTTCTGTCTCTATCCCTCTTCCCTCATAGATTGCAAGCCCTTGTGGGCAGTGTCCTGTATCCCATTGTGCCAGTTGGTCACTGTTAGTATTATTTGTTTTGTATATCTTGTGTACCGTATGTTAACCCTCAAATGTAAAGCACCATGGAATTAATGGTGCTATATAAATAAACAATAATAATAAATAATAATACCTCCTCCTCACTGTTCAGTGGATCTGAGCCCACAGCATAAAGTACTTCTCTAGCTGAGGGAACAGAAAAGGACAGAGGCAGGTTGAGGACAGATGAGAGCACAGGGCCTGCTGCCGGGCCATGCCATTTAAGGGTTGTGTCTGACGAACCCACCGACTCTTGGCTGGGGGTGTCTGATGTGACTTGGTATGAATTGGATGACCGAGTCATCCAGTCTACAACCGTTGGGTTGCTGGTCAAGACCCGACCGCTACTTGACACTGGGAGCTCAGGCCTCTGTAACTGACCCATGCTGCCATGCCCCCTTACTCTGCTGCGACCTGTGCCTGTGCCAGAAACATTTAGGCCTGTGGCCCTCCCCTGTGCATGGCCTCTCGCTTCTCTGGCTGACATACTGTTCAATGAAAGACCATAATTGCAAAGGGCAAAAAGGCCTGTTATTTTCTACTTTGAAGAGAACGGCAAATATGTCCCTTATTTCTTTCCCCACTAATGAACACCTATAAAAAAAAGTGTGATAAATTCAGGGCAGGCACGGTTCTTTCTACCTGGCACTTACATGGACCTGTAAGGTTGAGTTCACACTTGAGTTAGTTGGTCAGTTTTGGCCCCGTAACTGTCCAAATAAGTGAAGTGTGCAGTGGTTCTAAGAGCAACGCCTGTCATGTGCGTGTCATACTGACTCACAGTATTGTTTGACTACCACAGTAGGCTCCCTATGCATGTTACTGCAAGGCACAGTGTTCTGCACCACTATAAAGGCTCTCTGAATCTAGGAAAGAGATGTTTTTTTAGCGATATTCGCCGCAAATTAATTAGGATCGAAGCAAATTTTTTTTGAACTTCGAATCGAATTGCAGAATCGAAATTTTGAGAAATTCACTCATTTCTAATTATAACTTGGCTGATTCATTGATTATACATGGTAGCAGTAAGACTAGCTCTAACCAGCCCTTTATTAGCCCCTCTCTAACCTGCTCCTCCACTGACTAACATTCACAATTCCACTCACTGTATTAACGCTAATGAAGCAACCTTGTTCCCATTTGTATTCTTACAAATTTTATAGCACATGTAGACACTACTATTTTGTACGGTACAGCTTTTATTATGTTGTCATTATAATTAGGTATCAAAATGGTTTATTAATATTGACCAAATAGTTAACTCTGCAAGAGACTGATAGATTTGATTTTAAATAGATTAGGACATCATTTGAATTTTGTGTACAATTACTGTTATGATTTTGATGCAAGGCCTCACAAATGCAATAGCAGGAGTTTGGCTGATAACTGTGAGCAGTAGAGATAGCTATTTAAAACTAGCACAGTTCTGCGAGGCAAGAAAAACCCCCAGACACCTTCACCAGAGCCTGCCGCAAGGCTGGATAGGCTTTTGCTGAATCTGGGAGACTGAATTGTCAACAAACAGAAGGATGTACCAATAATAAATGCACGGCTGGCTGGAACCAAAACAAAACCCTATATAACTTACACAGCTGAGTGGAGGCAGGAAACAATTTGTACAGGCAGGGGTCAGAATCAGGAGAGTATATAGAAGACCAAATCAGGAGACAAATGTGAAATCCAAATGGGCACATCACAAGCAGAATCATTATACAAAAAAGAATCCAGAAACAAGCCAAGGGGTCAGTATGAAGCTAATTGACACAACAGGAAACAGAGCGAAACCAGGAGTAGTAGACAGTTAGTCAGCCCCTTTGTCAGGAGGGAGGAGTCTTATATAGGCCTCCTCAGCTGTTAATTGGACCAACCTAGGAAACTTTTGAAACTACAAAAGCTTCCCAGGGTGACATGGTAATGTTAAAGGTGAAGCAGCCGGATTGATTTTTTTAATTTATGAGATATTAATAAAATGAGGCATATATTTTTTTATTTTATATTTTACTCATAACTGTATTTTCTGTGTTCTTCTGATTAATTTTCATATTTTAAATAATGAATTGAGGTTGAAAACCACTTTGTTTTTAAAAAAAAGTAGTTGGCTTTTCAGTATATCACTGCCCAAAATACAGTCTGCAAATTGACATGCAAGCTAATAATAGTTAGAGATAAATCCAACATCATCACATCTACTTTTCATGGCCCTAAAATATATATTTTATCTAAATATAATGGCTTGATTAAATTGTTCATATAACTTCCTGTCAAAAAGCAATTTCCTTTTCATTTGTAAAGTGGTACCATTGATAAAACAGGCTTCAACTGTGCCAGGTTTAATAACTAAATTGTACATAATTCATCACACAAATATTTCTAACCATTCAATAGCAGTCTTTGTTTCATTTAGATTCTGTATAATGTATTTAGATTTACACGTTATTTTTTAAAATTATTAAACGCATTATCTATAGTCTTTAAAATGTGTTCCTAATCCATACCAAAGATAAGATTTTTTTAATGCTGTGAAAACAGAAAAAATAAGTGTAACTTTATCCTAATATATAGTTTTCTTCTAAATTTTAAACACATATTGATAAATATATACAGCAGTGAATTGAACTGTAAACTAGTGCAAAATACTCCTTGATGCATTATCAGTAATATTGTTAGTGGTAGAAAACATTCTTTCAACTAGATTGTTAATGTAACCTAAGTCATTGTACCACTTGCCACAACAAATAAAGACATGCTTATGACAAACCTATATTATAATTGTTTTTTTAATAGGTATATTTATGAAATATTTTAAGCCAATCTGTTGGTCTCCAGTATAGTAGGAGGTTCATTGTTCTTATCTCAGCTCTGACCACAATAGCAAGGGCAATAAATTTATTTTTATGCCATTTGACATTGAGGTATAGTTAAATCCTCCTCCTCCTCCTCTTCCTCCTCCTTCCCTGAGAAAAAGATTACTTGGGTTATTTGGAGTCATGAGAGTTGGGTGTGTTTTTCATGTTTGGTATTGATTCTTTGCTTATTGCCACTAGTACATTGTTAAAAATACCTGAACATGCAGTTTCCTCATATTCTTTTATGCCATTGTGACGTCATATTACTCATATAATTCAGTGAGGAAAAGTATTATAGTACAGTGTTATAGAAATTAAAAACCCACCTCAGATTTTGAATGACTCAGAGGGAGGCCCTGGTTCAGTGGAACTGACCAGATTGTGTCCATTTAGGGGAACGTCAGCAAATCATGTACAAGCAGAGGAAAATGTTAAGGATATTAATAATTGAGTTTATTTTCTAAATTGAATTAGATTTATATTTTTGTATTAGAATAGTAACATGATTTGCTTCTGTCTTCTCATACTTTTATGATACTGTTTTATGATATTCTGTGACATTTCTGCTTTTTGCAGATTATCAATATAAACTAATCCAAATCTTAACTTGTGATCTGAAATGCAAGCAGGCTAACTAACTCATCCTGCTGGTTACATCCCATATTTACCTGTCATTTAAGAGATTCACAGGTATGTGTACTAAAAGATTTAGCATAAGTGATTATAGAGAATTACATCAGTTGTTGGAGAACCGTAGAATTTAGGTACACCAAGGACCCTCCTCCCAAGGGCCCCAAATTCACAAGAGATGATTAAAAGGGGTAAGAGAGACACCTATTCTTGTGAAGAAGGATTTAAGAGGATAGACATACAGTAGACTGCCCAGAAGGATTCACCACACTGTTGGTTTGCTAGTGTTTTGTTTGGGGTACCAGGTAGTTCGAGACCAGGGAAGAGGCTAGCCTAAAACATCTGAAGCCAGGTGCTTGAGCTTAATTACTTCTCAAAGGCTTGGGTATTCAGTAGTCCAAAGATGCCCTTCAGAGTGGCCTTCCATCAGGGAAGGGAAGGACTGCAGTGGATATGGTCAGAGAACAGTGCGAAGAAACAGTGAAAAGTATGGGCAGAATTTTTAAGGAAACAGACAAGCCACAGGATGGATGTCTAGATTTGAAATAATGGAAGGAGGGTCATTGGATAACATAAAATAAAAGTGGGTAAAAGGAAGTGAAATGATGAAAAAGGAGGAGTTTGTAAGATGTGTGTGAAACAGGTAACAGAAACAGGAAAATGCAGGTTACTAGAAGGCAAGAAGAAAAGCTTACAGCAGCTATTTCAGCTTTTGTAGGTGCAGTATTGTGAGTACTGTAGGAGGTACTATAAGGAAGGAGACACAGGTGCAAGATCAGAATATTGGTAAATTTTACCATTACCAAAAAAAGGTATGACCAAGTGAGCGTGACAGGTTTGGTATATCCAGTGTATATGTAGTTCTAATAGTATGAGAAGCTAAGCTGAGTAATTGACAAGGGGACAATTTGACAATTTCCATACGAGCAAAAATATAGTGTATTGTATAGTATTGGGCCCATATTTGTTTTATGTGTTTGTATTATTGTATGTTACGAATTTGATAGAACTGAAAAACTGAACTAAAGAAAAATAGGCATTACATGCTGCCCAGTAGAAGGGATAACTGATGATAGTAGAAAAGGGGAAGAGCTTAGGAAGTTGTTTTATCCATAAATTTAAAATAAGTTTTACAGTATTTCCTGCAGCTTTTGCCGCCTTGTCACAGTTTGGAAAACAGGCAGTGAAAAAAAAAACAGAAGTGAAGATTCTGAATGCCTGCAGCTTGCAATGTGTGTGCAGGAAAACTTCTGTCTCATTTTACATACTAGAAGAGTAAAGTAGAGAATGATATGGCTGTCTGATTCCAGTGTTTCCATCTGTAAACTGGAAAGATTATGCTAAATTCTGGTGGCTGTCAGCAGTGAATGATCCTTTGGCTTTAGAGGGGATGTTACCCTGATACTTTGGGCTTTGCTGACACCTTGATTGCTAATTATTTATATTTTCAGGTATGTTTGGCTTTTGGTGCATATTTGGATATGGTTGTGTTAATGATAGATAGATAGATAGATAGATAGATAGATAGATAGATAGATAGATAGATAGATGATAGATGTATTTATAAATATATATATATATATATATATATATATATATATATATATACAGTGGGTACGGAAAGTATTCAGACCCCTTTAAATTTTTCAGTCTTTGTTTCATTGCAGCCATTTGCTAAAAGCAAAAAAGTTCATTTAATTTCTCATTAATGTACACTCAGCACCCCATCTTGACAGAAAAAAACAGAAATGGAGATATTTTTTCAAATTTATTAAAAAAGAAAAACTGAAATATGACATGGTCATAAGTATTCAGACCCTTTGCTCAGTATTGAGTAGAAGCACCCTTTTGAGCTAGTACAGCCATGAGTCTTCTTGGGAATGATGCAACAAGTTTTTCACATCTGGATTTGGGGATCCTCTGCCATTCTTCCTTGCAGATCCTCTCCAGTTCCGCCAGGTTGGATGGTGAACATTGGTGAACAGCCATTTTCAGGTCTCTCCAGAGATGCTCAATTGGGCTTAGGTCAGGGCTCTGGCTGGGCCAGTCAAGAATGGTCACAGAGTTGTTCTGAAGCCACTCCTTTGTTATTCTAGCTGTGTGCTTAGGGTCATTGTCTTGTTGGAAGGTGATCCTTCGGCCCAGTCTGAAGTCCAGAGCTGCAGTGATAGTTGACTTTGTGGAACTTTCTCCCATCTCCCTACTGCATCTCTGGAGCTCAGCCACAGTGAACTTTGGGTTCTTCTTTACCTCTCTCACCAAGGCTCTTCTCCCACGATTGCTCAGTTTGGCTGGACGGCCAGGTCTAGGAAGAGTTCTGGTCGTCCCAAACTTCTTCCATTCAAGAATTATGGAGGCAGCTGTGCTCTTAGGAACCTTGAGTGCTGCATAAATTCTTTTGTAACCTTGGCCAGATCCGTGCCTTGCCACAATGCTGTCTCTGAGCTCCTTGGGCAGTTCCTTTGACCTCATGATTCTCATTTGCTCTGACATGCACTGTGAGCTGTGAGGTCTTATATAGACAGGTGTGTGCCTTTCCTAATCAAGTCCAATCAGTTTAATTAAACACAGCTGGACTCCAATGAAGGAGTAGAACCATCTCAAGGAGGATCAGAAGTAAATGGACAGCATGTGGGTTAAATATGAGTGTCACAGCAAAGGGTCTGAATACTTATGACCATGTGATATTTCAGTTTTTCTTTTTTAATAAATTTGTAAAAATATAAACGGCGCTGTATGCAGATAAGTGAAACTGGCTTGGCTAAAATCCCTTTTGCTGTCTCAAGACTCAGTGAGTGAAAAGCAAACTGAGGATCTGTTACATCCAACAGAGGGCGCATGAGCTCTCAGCTCTTTTCCCATAATGCCTTGTGATATGTAGATGCTTAGTAGAGGGCGAAAGGCAACTCAAAACTCTACACACCTTAACTGGTGCTCTCCTCAAGGAGAGATGTCCCTGTCCATAACCCACTCATTGCCTCCCACAAAGCCAGCCAGTACAGTTTGCTCTGCACTGATGAGGGACAAAAATCCTGAAAAGGCGCTGTATGCAGATAAGTGAAACTGGCTTGGCTAAAATCCCTTTTGCTGTCTCAAGACTCGGTGAGTCAAAAGCAAACTGAGGATCTGTTACATCCAACATAGGGCGCATGAGCTCCCAGCTCTTTTCCCATAATGCCTTGTGATATGTAGATGCTTAGTAGAGGGCGAAAGGCAACTCAAAACTCTACACACCTTAACTGGTGCTCTCCTCAAGGAGAGATGTCCCTGTCCATAACCCACTCATTGCCTCCCACAAAGCCAGCCAGTACAGTTTGCTCTGCACTGATGAGGGACAAAAATCCTGAAACGGCGCTGTATGCAGATAAGTGAAACTGGCTTGGCTAAAATCCCTTTTGCTGTCTCAAGACTCGGTGAGTCAAAAGCAAACTGAGGATCTGTTACATCCAACAGAGGGCGCATGAGCTCCCAGCTCTTTTCCCATAATGCCTTGTGATATCTATATATATTGACTGAGAATGTCTGTAAAGCAGAATCACACAATTTGGTCCCATGATATACCATTTTCCAGTAAGGCTGTGTTCACAAAAACAGCATGTATTTTTTTTTTATTAGAAAACCAAATGCGTTCTTAAAAAATGCATGTGTATTTTAATCCCACACATGCTTTTCCCTTCATGAAGTTAATGATAAAGCATTCACATCTTTTGCACATGTTGCTCATCTCTTTCACTCTCCCTGTGTATTTACCATGTTGCCAGCCCATCAGTGTCCATAAATCCCTTCGACCACTCATGGAAGAGGCAGGTGAGAGGTTAGAATAGTTAAAAATAAAACAAATAAAAAATGTGTTTGTCTACCTTACATGCTGCGGCTGATGCCTCTAATCATTGCTGTTATCATATGTGTAGACCAGGTGATGGCTTGTTTGGTGATCAGTACCAGCCTCCACCTTCTCCTAACTGCTCTGACAGTCAATAAAATTTAGACAAATGCTGCTTTCATCAGTAATGACATCATGTTTATGGTGAGTGTGACAACTGATATCATGTGCACAATGAACAGCACATGATCAGAATCAGTAAGGAAGTGATTTTAACCCTTTCCCGACATCTGCCGTAATAGTACAGCAGATGCCGGGTGTTTAAAGATGGCGGCCGCTCGGGAGTCATGCGGCCGCCATAGCCGTCGGGTCTTTGCTGTTTTATACAGCAAAGACCTGGCGCTAATGCCCGCAATCGGTGCCCGCATTTATTGCGGGCATTTACCACACTGGCCGAGGTGCCATTTTACCAGAGGCGCGCGGGCGCTGCCATTTTGCAAGTTCCGGGGCCGGCATCCCATTGCTATGACAGCCGGGAGCCTTGTGAAAGCTCCCAGGCCTGTCTTTCATTTACTTCTATAGCAGGCTACTCTATGTAGCCTGCAAAAGAAGCTCCTTTTTTTTTGCAATGCATTAGCATTGTAATGCATTGCATTAGTGATCAAACTCCCTGGGGTTCAAGACCCCTAGGGGGTCTAATAAATTTAAAAAAAATATATAAAAAAAAAAATAAAAAATATTAAAAGTTAAAATCACCCCCCTTTCCCTAGAACACATATAAAAGTAGTTAAATACTGTGAAACACATACACATTAGGTATCCCTGTGTCCGAAAATGCCCGTAGCGGGAAAAAAAAAAATCAAAAATGCCAAACCACCGTTTTTTCACTGTTTTGCCTCTGATAAATATTTGAATAAAAAGTGATCAAAGCAATAGCAATTCCCCAAAATGGTATAACTAAAAAGTAGACCTGGCCCTGCAAAAAAAGACGCCCTATGCATCGCCATACACGGAAGTATAAAAAAGTTACGGGTGTCAGAATATGGCGACTTTTAAAAAATATATATTTTTGCACAGTTTTGGATTTTTGTTAAGGGGTTAAAATGTCAATAAAACCATATAAATTTGGTATCCCCAGAATCATACCAAAACAAAGAATACAGGTGACATGTCATTTTGGCTGTAGAGCAAACGCCGTAAAAACAAAGCCTCTAAGAAAGTCGCACAAATGCACTTTTTCTTCAAATCCACCCCATTCTGAATTTTTTTCCAGGTTCCCAGTACATTGTACAGAATAATAAATGGTAGAATTATGAGGAAAAATTTGTCCTGCAAACATTAAAACTTCATATGGCTCTGAGAACGGACAAAAAAAAAAGTTATTGGGTTTGGAAGGGGGGAGTCAAAAACGAAAATCAAAAAATGTCACCGGTGGGAAGGGGTTAACAAAGACTTTGTTGCTCACACATTTCTGAAAAATGGTTGGACATTTTTATTTGGTATCAATTAGAAAAATTCATTTCAGCACATTATTTTGTCTAGCTGTAAAAAAAAAAAAAAAAAAAAAATACTGGAGAATATAACCCAGATCCTCTTTTGACGAAAGTTACTACCTCCAGAACCTGCTTCCCAAGAAGCTCTGTTATGTAGGCCTCTTGTCAGAGAAAGAAAACTTGTCTGGAGAAACTTGCCCAAGGGGAAGGCTGATTAAATCTATGGAGCATATGGTTTGAATAATGCCCAGGACCCAAGAATTTGTGATGGAATAAAGTATTAAATTCAAGGCACATTGACCTCCCACTGGAATGTTGTCAGCTACAAGGGACAGCCGACAATCTATGTCATCAGAAATTGGATTTTTTTACACTGGGAAGAATCGCTAGAATCCACCTTTGGAGGGTTCCTATGAAACTGAGCAAGCCTCTGTAATCCAGATCTAGATGATTGGGATCCTCTAGATCAGGGGTCGGCAACCCCGGGCACGTGTGCCAAGAGTGGTACGCGAGGCATATTTCCCTGGCACGGCAGCGGAGTCCTCAGCCAGCAGTTTCGATCGGACCAAACACGCTAAAACGAAACTGCTATTATTATACTGTGGGGTCTCTTCAGACCCCAGAGTATAATAAGCGGGGCCCCCGGGGAGATGACCAAACATAAAAAATAATGTTAACTCACCTTCCCTGGATCCGCAGCTGCTCTCTGCTCTTTGGGCGCTTCTGCCTGACTTAAGAGACCGCTGACAGGGCCTCAGAGGTCACATCTGACATCATTACGCATAATGATGCGACGTAACCCCCTGAGACCCAATCAGCGATAGCTGACATCAGGGAGAAGCGCCCGAAGAGAACAGAGCGGCTGCGGAGTGCAGGAAAAAGTGAGTAACATTGTTTTTTATGTTTGTCACCTCTCTTGGCCCTCCGCTTATTATACTCTGGGGTCTGAAGAGACCCCACAGGATAATAATAGCTAGTGAGTGGTGACAATTGTAATATTATAAAAGTTATAATATTATACCGTGTGCAGGGGCCACTATAGAGCATAATACCATGTGCAGGGGCCAATATAGAGCATAATACCATGTGCAGGGGCCACTATAGAGCATAATACTGTGTGCAGGGGCCACTATGGAGGATAATACTATGTTCAGGGGTCACTATGGAGGATAATACTGTGTGCAGGGGCCACTATGGAGGATAATACTGTGTGCAGGGGCCACTATGGAGGATAATACTGTGTGCAGGGGCCGCTATGGAGGCTAATACTGTGTGCAGGGGCCACTATGGAGAATAATACTGTGTGCAGGGGCTGCTATGGGGCATAATACCGTGTGCAGGGGCCGCTATGGGGCATAATACCATGTGCAGGGGCCACTATGTGACATATTACCGTGTGCAGGGGTCGTCAGACTTACAATTATTGACCGCCACTCCGAACACCTCAACTTTGATTTTTTTTTATTGAAATCGGCACGCCGAACAAAAAAGGTTGCCTACCCCTGCTCTAGATGATCTACCTCCTCTAGATCTTCTCCCCCTGCCTCTGAAGGACTGAGCAAGGGATTTCCCCTTCTTGTCTGCTATGCTCTCCAAAATCTTGTCAAGCTCCTAGCTGAAGAACTTCCCTGGCTCATAGGGTGGAGAGCAGATGTTTTTTTTATATTCATATTTATATGAATTGTCAGCTACCCAGGGTTTAAGCCTTAAGGGATGTCTGAGAACTGTGGTAAGAGTTACCATCATTTTGGGCTGCTAACTGGAAGCATCACAAAGAAAATCCACTGCAAGGTCAATATACTGGTTCAATATACTAGGTCAATACCTGGGACACCCCTGAAACACTACAATGAGCAGAGGCAGAATAATATCCTATCCTGAGGGAACAAACAGTTATCCTGTCCTTTGGGTCTTGTAAATTACACCCATTGTCAGCAGGTAAAGCAGTATGGTGCGGCAATTTGGCTAATGCCATGTCAACTTTGGGCGGAGGTCTCCATCTATCATAATGCTCTTCCTGGAAAGGGAAAAGGTTTTTGAACCTTCTGGATAGAATGAATGGCTTCTCTGGGTACTTCCACTCAGCCATCATTGCCTTCTCCAAAGCACCATCCACTTTGAAGGTGGAGGTGGAGAATTCCCCAGGATTAACATCTTGGTTACCTGACAGATCTAAGTAGTTTCTGGATTTTCTCAAAAGGAAAATAAACTTTCCTTTCATCCTGGTCCTTGGAATTGTATGTATGTATGTATGGAAATGTAGCGGTCTCATGCAGGATCTGATATTCCACATGAGAAACTACCATAGAACATGCTCAACTAGGTCTTGGCCTTTTAGAAAATTGAGCAATGGACCTTCTTGCACAGAGATCCGAACGTAATCATTAACTCAACCTACCAATTTCCTACCCCTGGATTCCACCAGAACTAGCAGATGACTTCTATAAATACAAAAAAAAAAAAAATTAAACAGGAAATAAAGAGCCTAGAGTACAATAATCAAAAGGAGGTACCTTGCTAAACACAAAAAAAAATAATGTAGGCAAATTCAGTATAACAGGTAAGTAATACAGTCATAGAAACACATAACCTGGGATCCAAGAAGAAAGAGTCTCCACTTCCTCTCTTTCACACCTGGCATCACCCCACCACCGTCTGCCGCCATCTAATTCAATCTAAGGGAAGATGAAGTAAGGGGAAGGAGGAAGAGAAGGGATTCCTATAGTGAGACACCCCTTGGAGAGGAAGAGAAACGGAACTTTTCTACTGGAAAGACGTCACACAGGAAGTGAAGTAGATGCCAGTAATAGCGCACCGCTGAAAAGTGTGTGCTTCTGGACAGAGCCAGGGAGAAGGGCAGAAGTGTCGAAAGACCACTTCCTCCCCCAACTGAGCAAGAAGTCAAGGACCTGGCAGATGCAAGGACGCCCACCAGAGCTACAACTCAGCAGAATAAAAAAGGGGGACGCTGAAGCAGCCCATGGAAGGTAAGAAACAAACCTCAAGGGAAAAAAATACCTAGAAAAAAATTCTACCTATCTGCACACAGGACAGAAAAAAAGGATGGGACTTACAGTCCATTTATAGGCTAGAGGGTTAGACCAATTAATTCATAAATTAATTAAATAAATAAATAAATAAATAAATATTCATTAAAAATTCCATCTATTGTACCAGTACACAGGGGCAGAAAAAAAAACCCATATGGTGCTACTGGTTGGAGCTAAGGGAAAAAAAAGTTTACTTTAAACCACATCATTGGTTATAACAATATATACTTGTGTAATAAAACATATGCACTGAAAATAAATACCAGTGATGTAAAGTAAGTAGTTGAACGATTCTCTAATAGCTGGAAAATAGATAGATTAGTAGTATGTTCATTCAGCATTAGTACTACATAGTCTAAAAGAACAGCATTTTTAAATACTGATGAAAGTTACTGATTTTTCATATAAAATTAAAATTTGTTTTTTGATAGCAATGCATTTACTCCAAAGTAGATTTCTTTCTTAGAGTATTGTCTTGCCCTAGATTTTATTTTGTTCTCTACATTCTTTGTAAGTGTTAAGATATTATCTGTCTATATTGCTCTTGATTTTGATTGCCAATCATGAATTCTTTTTCAATTAACCTCAAAAACACCAATGAAAGATGATAGCACAGAATCATAATAGAACATAGAACATAAAAGTCCTTTGAAGTGCTGTAGTACTGCAGATTTTATGATAAAGGTCAGAAGCATTTTCACTATTAATTTAAGCGCCCAAATTTAATGTAAACTAGGGTTGATGAATTTTTAGAGACTTGAAAAAGAAGCAATTGGCATTTGCAATCTTGCTCAGATACTGATATAAGAAGAATACACTGTTCACATATAGAAGGCAAGCATTGACTGTAATGTATGGTATGAAATACCAGTGATAACACATAGCATTACAGTATCTATTGAGTTCCATAATTACCTGACACCTACATCAAACATGCTTTTATTAAGAAGGTATGGTATCACATAAAATAAATAGCAAGATCTCTTTCTGCATTTTAACCAAAGAGGTTGTGTCATATATAGCAGGCAGATAAGTATTTGACTCTCAAAATTACAGTGAATATCAAATAAATTAATTTAGTTTTATAAAAAAAAAATCATAAAAAGAATGCTAACAAAAAAATCACAAGTTAAATTTTTAAAATACAATCTGACATTACATGGACTGACGTCCTGAACACCTTCTTCATATTTCTAATTATATTTTTAGTACCCCTTAAGGGCATAGAGTAGTTTGGGTGTTAATGCTTGTCGGCTTTTTCCAATTTTCCATTTCCGCCTTTCAAAATGTGTAACTTTTTAATTTTTCTGTCGACATAGTTATCTGAGGGCTTATTCTTTGTGTAACAAGTTGTACTTTAATTTGGCACCATTGTGGGGTACTTCTAATGTTTGGATTAGCTTTTATCAAAGTTTTTTGGGAGGGCCATGTGAGAAAACTTACAATTCTGTGATTATTTTTTGCATTTTGCTTTTACTGCACTGACTCTGCATTAAAAATGACATGGCAAGTTTGTCATTAAGATTATGGCAATACCATATTTATGTTGGTTTTATTATATTTTACTGCTTTTATTAAATAAATTTGCTGGGGGTCAGCATATTCTGACGCCTATCACTTTTTTTTCTGTTTTGTTGACTATGTCAGGGCTCTTTGCGGGCAAAGTTGTAGTTCTTATTCACAATTTTGGGTATGTATGATCTTTTGATCACTTTTTATCGCTATTTTTATAATACAGATGAGACCCGAAAGTCATTAAAGCACTGTACTACTATGACACTGAGCAGTAACTATAAGCTCAACATGATGTAATAGTAGAGTACTGAGGGTTAAGGGATTAAGGAGGTGCCTATATTCTAATACCCCATTAGGAAATTTGGAGCTAAAAGGAGTTTCCCATTAAGTCACATCTGAGTACTTTTCAGCTGCTTTTCCACTTATTTTTCAGTTCAAGTCATTCAAACCATCTCTATTGGGTTTAGGTCAGAGAAGTTCAAGTCATCTTAATCAGCACTCCGCTCTCCCTTTTCAGTCATGAGTTGTGTTTTGGGTCACTGTCCTGTTGAAAAACTAATGTTGGGTCAACTAAGATTTCTAAACCAGATCTGCTGTTTAAGTGTACCTTCAATTCTGTATATAATCACAGATCTTGCCAATAGCAAAGCACCCACTCATCTCCCACCCATACCTAAAGGTCTGATTCACACTTTTAGACACCATCTAATCACCTTCTCTGCATCCAACAAAAATCTCATATTTGAACTCCTCAGACCAAAGCACAGATTTTCATTAGTCTGATGTTAAAGTATACCTCCAATCCTAAAACTTTTCATATATTAATAGTACTGAATATAAGAAACTTTGTAATAGATGTTTCCTCCCACTCCCCTCCTTTAGGCTGGGGCCCCACAAGGCAATAACATCCCGGTTTGGCCATGGAGGAAATGCCGCTGCGTTTTACTGTCCCTGAAAAGTGAAATACCATCCACACATCCGCGCAAAATCTGCGCAGCGGACACACTACGATTTCCAAAACCGTCGAGGTTTTGGAAATCACAGCTTGTCAATTATTTCTATAGAGCGGTTTCCCTATTAGTATAACTGAAGCAGAAAGTCCGCAGTGGAGGCATGAGGACTTTCTGTGAATAGTGTTGTGGAAAAAACTGCAATGCGTTTCCGCCGGTTTTTTTCCAGCAGCGCTTTTTTGCTGTGGCCTGCTATATGGGGCTGTGAACCGAGAGCAAGGCAGGTGGTTTGGACTCCGCAACCAGAAATGAACGCACACGCGGTAGTTCAAGAAAAAAATATATATTTACTATAAGTTAATAAAGGCTATTTGAAGGTAAAATGACAGGGCTAAAGACAAGCAAAATATACAATATAGCATGAACAATTTCAAGGCAAATTCTGCAATGGTTTCTACTTTTACTCTGTCCACTTCTGCAGTATGGACACTGAATGAACAATATACTCAAAACTATCCCTAACTGACCCTGACATCACATTTGGGTGCACCCCCTTTTCCCCAGTGGTCCAGGTGGACCGCTTACAGTCCGTAGAAGCGCGCGGTGGGGCCCAAAGTCGGTCCTTTCTTTTATAGTGAAGCGTCCTCTCCTCACTGTTATCAGGATCTTGGGAGAAATGAAGTCCTCTTTAACAGGGAAACCCAATGAATGCAATGTAATCCAACAGCAGATTCCACTCAGCACACTGACAGTCCTGCCGAATCCATACACTGAGCTGGGTTGTAAGCCGGGGTTTAGCAGGTGCTGTCCAGTACATCAACAGCACTGCGAGTCTCTATCTGTGGTATCCATATACACAGTCACAATGTCAGTCTCACTGATCAGCCACTGAGCACAGTTCCTTTCACGTGGACTCACTAGTCCTGTTGTCTCTTTACACTCTGTTTGTCTCTGGACCAAGATACAGCTTAGCTGTACAGAAAAATCTCCACACCAGTTCAATACAACACTTGCCAAGATGGCTGCTGCTCTCTGTCTCGTCACTTCCTGCTTCTCTGCTCACACTCTGTCTGCAGAACAGGCAGGCTGACATAAAAGGGGGGGGGTCTCACTCCAGCATCATGTCACAATTACAATGGCTGCTGTCTTAAAGGAACAGAATCACAGAAATACATTCAACATTAACAGTTTATACAGACAAATAAAGCTTAGGACAACATTGGCTGTCTCTTACATATTCCCCCCCCACTTTAAGATTGGCAGTCCCTGCCTATGACTGTATATCCAGAGGGTTGTGCTTTTATGCACAGGGTGGTAGTATACCGATGTATGGCAGGCCAAACAAACTCATCCTGCGCATACCGAACAGGGGGAATACCAGCATTTGGCCTAGTGGTCCGTCTGAGGACCGGTGCTATATTATGGGGTGCTGCAGCTATGGGCTGAGAAGGACCAGCGGATTCCGCACCTGAGGGGGCACAGGCCGGAGATACAGTAGTCACAGGTGGAACATCCCCAGGAGCAGGGATCGGCCAACAATCATCCTCCTCGTCTGAGGCCCATTCCGCACCTCCATTCTCTGACTGTGGGAGCTCATTCACATTGGCAGGCCCATCATGATTTGTCCCTTCAGAATGACACAGGCGCAACATATTTCGGTGAAGTACTCGAACACAATCAGTTCCTTCTTTCTGGACCTGGTACACTGGCCCATTCGCATACTTGCGGCCAACAACACGATACGGCAAAGCCTCCCATCGGCTTTCCAATTTCCCTTGAGGTTTCTTGACACGAACTAGCACCAGGTCGCCTGGTTGCAATGGTGCTTCTTGCACTGGGGTCTTATCAGGATGGGGATGTTCTTGCAGGCGCTGCCGCACCAATCGATGGATCGTCTCAAGTCTCTGCCGGTGCGCCCGCACCCAAGAGGTTGGATCCCTCGGAGGGAACCCATCCACATCATCCAACTGTAATTCTCCTATACTTCGCCCAGACCGCCCAAAGAGAAGTGTATAAGGAGAGTACCCCGTTGTAGAATGGACCTGATTGTTATAGGCCCACACCATTTCAGACAAGAACTGAGGCCACTGTAACTTCTTGTCTTCCTCCAGAGTCCGCAGCATCTGTAGCAGAGTTCTGTTGAATCTTTCACAGGCCCCATTTCCCTGAGGGTGGTATGGAGTCGTGTGCGACTTCTTTATCCCGTAGATACGTTGAACTTCTTTCATTACGTGTCCCTCAAAGCAGGCACCCTGGTCGGAGTGGATGCGTTTAGGGCACCCATATACTCGAATGAAATCTTGGCACAGAGCACGAGCTGCTGACTCAGCTGTCTGGTCCTTGGTGGCGGTTACCACCGCAAATTTGGTGAAGTGATCCACCATTACGAGGCAATACTGGTGTCCGCTATTGGATGGGCCCACCATTAGATAGTCTATCATGACGATTTCTAAAGGTTCCTGGGTCACGATGGTTTGCAGGGGGAGCTCTCTGTTCTATTGCCTTATGGATCTCACAAGTTCGACAGCTGCGGCATACTTCTTCGACCATTTGACGAAGACCAGGGCAGTAAATCAGTCGCTGTAACCAACGAAAGGTCTTCTCATGACCAAAATGTCCATTCTTATTATGAGCCTCAACTGCCAACGAGCGAGCCAGTTCACTAGGCACCATAATTTGGTATCGAATGTCGATCTCAGAAGGTAAATAGACCTTTCGGCATAGCACTCCATTTTTCATCTCCAACTTTTCCCACTGACTCAGAACAGATAATATCTCACGTCGTTCTCTTTCCTCTCTACAGGGCTTCTGGCCTTTCTCAACACACTTGATCATCTGTGCCAGCCCCTCATGGGTCTGTTGTATCTGTGCCCATTCCTGTCGTGAGGGACCAAAGAAAGGAGCCGTTTCAGTCCCCTCCATCTCAAACTGATTAGCGGTGGCCAAGGCCTGTGAAAATCTGCTGAAGTCGGGCACCTCCACATGCTCCAACTCATGATCCACGTCTACTGTGGGGGTCTGGGCGGTTACCCTAGAAAGCCCGTCAGCATTCTGGTTCTCTGTCTTGGACCGATACTTAATGCGGTTATTGAACTTAGTCATTCGGGCTATCCACCTCTGCTCTAACGCCCCGAGCTTGGCATTTTCCAGGTGAGCTAGTGGGTTGTTGTCAGTCAGTACTAAAACTTCAGCACCGGTCAAATATTCAGAGAATTTCTCGGTCATGGCCCATACCAGTGCCAACAGCTCCAACTTAAATGAACTATAATTCTCGGGGTTTCTTTCAGAATCTCTCAAAGACCGGCTGCCGTACGCTATGACCCTCTCCTGGCCATCCTGAAGCTGGGAAAGCACTGCTCCAAGACCATACAGGCTTGCATCCGTATACAGCTGGAACGGCAAGTGGTAATCAGCATATGCCAAGATTGGGGCTGTTGTCAGTGCATCCTTTAATGCCTGGAAGGCTTGTTCCTGTTCAAGTCCCCACTTCACGGACCGGTTCTTTGGACCACCGGATGTGCCTCGTAGGAGAGCATTAAGTGGTGCTGCTACCTTGGCGAAATCCTTAATAAACCGTCGATAGTAACCGGCTACTCCAAGGAACGCCCTCACTTCTCGCAGGGTAGTCGGTATTGGCCAATCTTGAACAGCCGCTATCTTGTCTCTTGATGGTCTCACCCCTTCTCCTGATACGCGGTGACCCAAGTAATCAATTTCAGATTGGAACAACCGACATTTACTGGGTTTCAATTTGAGCCCATGTTCCCGCAATCTTCGAAATACTTGCCCCAACTGGTGGAGATGGTCTTCAAAGGTCGCAGAATACACTATAATGTCATCCAAGTAGATGAGAGTGAACTCAAAGTTGAAGTCACCGAGACATTTCTCCATCAACCGCTGAAACGTTCCGGGTGCACTTGTCAACCCGAAGGGCATCCGGTTAAATTCGTATAGTCCCATGGGCAAGATGAATGCCGTCTTCTCCTTGTCTTTTGTGGCCATCGGCACCTGCCAATACCCACTAGCCAGATCTAGTGAGGAGAAGTACCGGGCTCTCCCCAGCGCTGAGAGGGACTCCTCAATCCGTGGCAAGGGGTAGGAATCTCGTACGGTGCAAGCGTTTAACTTCCGATAGTCTACGCAAAATCGGATGGACCCATCTTTTTTTCTTACTAACACCACAGGAGCTGCCCAGGGACTCTGGCTTTCTTGGATGATCCCACCCTGTAGCATCTTAGCTAACAGTTCTTTTACTTCCTGATACAACTGTGGAGGAATTTGTCGGTAGCGCTCTCTAATTGGAGGGGTGTCTCCTGTGGGAATCTCATGGTAGATCCCTGTGGTACATCCAAAATCTTCAGCATACCGTGAAAAGGCGGCTCGGTTCTCCCACAACAGTTCATCTACCTTCTGCACCCATTCCAGAGAACATGAACTTGCATCCATCTTCATCTGTTCTCGAATTGCACGGCCATTCCATTCAGAGGTGGGTTCCTCATCTTCTCCCATGGACACAGTTACGGTCCACTCATCCCTTTCAGTCGGCTTCAGCTGCATTGGAGTTACTTTCCTTACTTCCTCCGGAGTCACATAGATGTTAGCCAGCTGCCTCCCTGGGGTCAGGTCCACACTCTGGTCCTGAGTGTTTACACATCGAAGTGGTACTCTTCCATTGCGAACTATTGCCAAGGAACGGGCCACTAGCGGATCAACACCTCCTTCGGCTGCCTGCAGTGGTTCTACCAACACAGCTATGCCCTCTAGTTTCCGACAGGTGCCTATGGGCATGGACACTATTGTCTCCCGACTGGGTGGCAGTGTAACTTTTGTATGCAAAGGAACTGAAATTCGAGCCAGAGGACGCTGTGCATCTGAACTTTTCTGTAAGCCACATGTCCGGATCAGCCGCTGGAAAGCTGTTTGAGTAGGCCGATGGGTGGTGGTTTCTTTCCAATAACCGTGACCTTTCTTTTCAAAGAGGATCTGATCTAATTCTTTTAACACATTCATCCCCAAAATGACAGGGACCTTTACTTCATGTGACTCCTGTACCACCACAATGCCTTTCCTACCTAGATCTTGGCCACATACCCGGACATTCATCCAGGCCACTCCCACGACTGGAACTGATAACTGGTTAGCTGCGACCACTCGTACGAATGTATGGGGATCATATTTCACATGTTGCTGGAAGTACCGTTCATAACAGTCTCTACTCAAGGTCGTTACTTGGGAACCCGTGTCAATCATCCCGGTAACCGGAATACCCTCCATTTCCACCTGTATAACAGGACTTGCAGCGATCAGGTCATCATTAGGGCATTCTCCCCACATAGTCTCCTTGTCAGTCTCCCCTACTACACGCCCTACAGCAGCAGGGGACTTCAGTTTAACGGCGGTCTCTCATAAGTTTGTCGCTGCTCTGGACATCTAGCAGCAACGTGGCCCATCCGTCCACACTCCCAGCAGCGTATCTCCCGTCGTTCTGGCCATCTGTTTGGGCCCCTTCGGTAAGCCCCTTCGATTTCTCCTGAGCACTGCATTAACTGATTTGGACCCCTTCGGTAGGTCCTATCCTCATCCCTCCAGCGGGGTGGTGGGTGATTCTGACTTGCTGGGTGTGGATGGCTCACCCTTTCACCTCCAGTTTTCTGGAAGTCTGCAATTTTCATAGAATGTTCATCACAACGGGTGTGCAAGTGTTCCATTTGCTCTTGCAGTTTCTGCATTACTGTGAGAATTTCTTTAACCGTCCCTTTTTCTACTGTCTCTGAGCCAGAACTAGCCCCCTGTGACAAAGTAACTCCAACTGCGGTCTGGGGCTTCGGGAACATACTATTGGCACGGGAGATGGCCTCTACCTGTACATCATGGAATTTAGCATCAGTCTCTCGTCGTATAAAATCCTGCATAGTCACAGTTAAACTGCCGTCACGTATCCCCAGGACAAACTGGTCACGGAGAGTCCGATCAGGGTTACAGAAGGCTGGCGAGCCCCCTCTTTCCTTCACTTGAATATCTCGGAGCAGTTCTTGTAGGGCATTTGCATACTGGGGAAGGCTTTCATTCTCCTGTTGTACCCTCTGGAAGAACCGAGCCTGCAGAGACCCCAGCAATGCAGTTTCTCCATAAATGGTTTCTAGAATCTGGACTACTTGCTCAAATGTCTGCCTTTGTTCAAATGGCCTCAGTATCACCGTGGTCTTAGCATCACCTTGTAATGTCAATATTGCTAGCTCTACTAGTACTTCTGGTGCGGTCTGGTACATTCGCTGTATCATTCGTATCTGTTCCACCCACATACTCACTGACATATTATTGCCATCAAATTTAGCTAACTGACTTATTATAGCCCCTGCTGGCATTCTTCCTCCAGCACCATTCTCCCGAACGGGTGCGTCACCGTCCATTCTGGTAAGCGGATCCTGCCGACTACGCCAATTTGTGAACCGAGAGCAAGGCAGGTGGTTTGGACTCCGCAACCAGAAATGAACGCACACGCGGTAGTTCAAGAAAAAAAATATATATTTACTATAAGTTAATAAAGGCTATTTGAAGGTAAAATGACAGGGCTAAAGACAAGCAAAATATACAATATAGCATGAACAATTTCAAGGCAAATTCTGCAATGGTTTCTACTTTTACTCTGTCCACTTCTGCAGTATGGACACTGAATGAACAATATACTCAAAACTATCCCTAACTGACCCTGACATCACATTTGGGTGCACCCCCTTTTCCCCAGTGGTCCAGGTGGACCGCTTACAGTCCGTAGAAGCGCGCGGTGGGGCCCAAAGTCGGTCCTTTCTTTTATAGTGAAGCGTCCTCTCCTCACTGTTATCAGGATCTTGGGAGAAATGAAGTCCTCTTTAACAGGGAAACCCAATGAATGCAATGTAATCCAACAGCAGATTCCACTCAGCACACTGACAGTCCTGCCGAATCCATACACTGAGCTGGGTTGTAAGCCGGGGTTTAGCAGGTGCTGTCCAGTACATCAACAGCACTGCGAGTCTCTATCTGTGGTATCCATATACACAGTCACAATGTCAGTCTCACTGATCAGCCACTGAGCACAGTTCCTTTCACGTGGACTCACTAGTCCTGTTGTCTCTTTACACTCTGTTTGTCTCTGGACCAAGATACAGCTTAGCTGTACAGAAAAATCTCCACACCAGTTCAATACAACACTTGCCAAGATGGCTGCTGCTCTCTGTCTCGTCACTTCCTGCTTCTCTGCTCACACTCTGTCTGCAGAACAGGCAGGCTGACATAAAAGGGGGGGGTCTCACTCCAGCATCATGTCACAATTACAATGGCTGCTGTCTTAAAGGAACAGAATCACAGAAATACATTCAACATTAACAGTTTATACAGACAAATAAAGCTTAGGACAACATTGGCTGTCTCTTACAGGGCCTTAGCCTTAGTCGGTCTTTTAACACTACTAGAACCTGTATCTGAATAAAGTCTCTAACACAGAAGTCTATGGAGAGAGTAGAAGGGAAAAGGAGGCTGCTGCCAACTAGTGCATGATTTAATGTTTCTCTACAGCAATAAAGAGTTATCTTACTAAACACAGTAACCAAAAGAGCTACAGTATCTTACTAACTAAACATATCAGAGCTATCTACACCAACGTGTCCACTTCTTCCAACAGCCTCCTTTCCCTCTCAATAGACATCTATATTAGAAGCAGGGCCAGCGTTAGGGGAGGGCAAACTGGGCAATTGCCCAGGGGCCACGCACCCATAGGGGCCCCATACTTTGCCTAGTATTAGGACTAATATCTCGAATAGAGAAACCTTTGCAAACGAAGGATGTGCTGATCACATCTTGTAAAGCTTTTCCAGCACTGCCCATCCCCCTCACAAACATTGACTCATCCAGCACATGTAGTATGAAGGAGGAAGTCTCCTCAATGTAAGAGTTTTCACTACTGCCAGACAGAGCTGCACATGAGTTTCCTCCCTGTCCAGTGCACCCAGAAATTCAGCCAAATGTAAGTGTATTTTCTGGGTAAAATATGTATATTTAATATGTATATATGTGTATATTTGATTAAAGTGTTTTACAGTGGGGAAAAGAAGTATTTAGTCAGCCACCAATTGTGCAAGTTCGTGGGTGGCAAAAATGGACGCTTTTGATGATAGAGAAATATTGAATACAATGTAAGCAATGATATGTACAGTGGGGAAAAAAAGGATTTAGTCAGCCACCAATTGTGCAAGTTCTCCCACTTAAAAAGATGAGAGAGGCCTGTAATTGACATCATAGGTAGACCTCAACTATGAGAGACAAAATGAGAAAACATATCCAGAAAATCACATTGTCTGATTTTTAAAGAATTTATTTGCAAATTATGGAGGAAAATAAGTATTTGGTCAATAACAAAAGTTCATCTCAATACTTTGTTATATATCCTTTGTTGGCAATGACAGAATTCAAACGTTTTCTGTAAGTCTTCACAAGGTTGGCACACACTGTTGCTTGGCCCATTCCTCCATGCAGATCTCATCTAGAGCAGTGATGTTTTGGGGCTGTCACTGGACAACACGGACTTTCAACTCCCTCCAAAGGTTTTCTATGGGGTTGAGATCTGGAGACTGGTTAGGCCACTCCAGGACCTTGAAATGCTTCTTACGAAGCCACTCCTTCGTTGCCCTGGCAGTGTGCTTGGGATCATTGTCATGCTGAAAGACCCAGCCACGTTTCAGCTTCAATGTCCTTGCTGATGGAAGGAGGTTTGCACTCAAAATCTCACGATTCATTCTTTCATGCACACGGATCAGTTGTCCTGGTCCCTTTGCAGAGAAACAGCCCCAAAGCAAGATGTTGCCATCCCCATGCTTCACAGTAGGTATGGTGTTCTTTGGATGCAATAAAGCATTCACTCTCCTCCAAACATGACAAGTTGTGTTTCTACCAAACAGTTCTACTTTGGTTTCATCTGACCATATGACATTCTCCCAATACACTTCTGGAACATCCAAATGCTCTCTAGCAAACTTCTGATGGCCCCGGATATGTCCTGGCTTAAGCAGGGGGACACGTCTGGCACTGCAGGATCTGAGTCCCTCGCAGAGTAGTGTGTTACTGACGGTAGCCTTTGTTACGTTAGTCCCAGCGTTCTGCAGGTCATTCACTAGGTCCCCCCTTGTGGTTCTGGGATTTTTGCTCACCATTTTTGTGATCATTTTGACCCCACAGGGTGAGATCTTGCGTGGAGCCCCTGATCGAGGGAGATTATCAGTGGTCTTGTATGTCTTCCATTTTCTAATTATTGCAGATTCAGTCTTCCCAGCCTGGTGCAGGTCTACAATTTTGTTTCTGGTGTCCTTCCACAGCTCTTTGGTCTTCACCGTAATGGAGCTTGGAGTGTGACTGTTTGAGGTTGTGGACAGGTATCTTTTATACTGATAACAATTTCAAACAGATGCCATTACTACAGGTAATGAGTGGAGGACAGAGGAGCCTCTTAAAGAAGAAGTTACAGGTCTGTGAGAGCCAGAAATCTTGCTTGCTTGTAGGTGACCAAATACTTATTTTCCACCATAATTTGCAAATAAATTCTTAAAAAAATCAGACTATCTGATTTTCTGGATTTGTTTTCTCATTTTGTCTCTCATAGTTGAGGTCTACCTATGATGTCAATTACAGGCCTCTCTCATCTTTTTAAGTGGGAGAACTTGCACAATTGACTAAATACTTTTTTTTCCCCACTGTACACTGCACCTCTGCAGGTTCCTGGTTGGACAATGTTCCTGGAATACCAGGAGACTGATGCAGGCAAAGTGCATTATATAGGATGTGGTGGTGGGCACTGAAGCATCACATGACCCTTTGTTAGTGGCCATTTTCAGGCTACCAAGGCTTGGCGTTTCACAATGAGATTCAATGAGAAGACAACTTGTAGAGAGAATATATTAGTAAACTGCCGACATCTCCTTACCTAGTCATCCGTACAGATTGCAACATAGGATAACTGTCTGCTGCTGATATCCCATTGAAGGAAACCAGCAGAGGATTTTCCTGATCTACTCCACAACAAACAATGCTCAGAATGACCTGTAGCATAAGCAGACATGAGGCAGCTTCGATACATACCCCTTGAAAACAAAAATTTAAAGGGGCCTGAATACTTTCCGTACCCACTGCCCACTGTATGTAGGGAGGAGACTATTACACTAATAGTGTAATACAGTAATTACTTATGCTCTTACCTTTATAGTGCCCCCCCCCCACCACAGTTAACAACATTTAAGACTATTACAGAAGACTATTACCTGTGGGGGGCACTATTACAGTAATAATTCCCACCCCCACAGGTAATAACATTACTTATTTGGGGGGGCATTACCTGTGTGGGGAACTATTACCTATGAGGATGCTTTTAGAGCACGTTTACAGTAATAGTGCTACCTCACAGGTAATAGCATTACTTATGTTGGGAGGGGCCATTGACTGTGGGGGGGACTATTACCTATGGGGTGCTATTAGGCTACTATTAAAGTAATAGTGCTCCCCACAGGTAATAGTCCCCGGCTCATTCGTTATAGTGCTCCTATTACCTATGGGGTCACTATTATCCTGGGGGGACACTATTACTGTAATAGTGCACTAATAGCACCTTCCCCCCACAGGTAATAGCCTACATAATTCATGTTATTAACTAGGAGAGACACTATTGCAGTAATAGTGCTCCCCATGGTTAACTCTTACTTACCATGCACTTATGTGGTGTCTGGTACCTTTTGTGGCACACAGAACGTTTGCATCTTCTATTCTGCTCCCAGAAATATGACTCCAACTCTTTGGTACTGTTGGGACCTGGGAGCAGAAAAGAAGATGCACCATAAGTGTATGGTAGGTAGGATATAATAATGGAAGGGAGGGGGTCGCCCAGATGTGTATCTGCTGCTGTAAGCCGTAAACATTACTATAATTCAGTAAAAAATGCACATTACTTAAGCTGTAAAACAAAACTAAAATAAAAATGTCTTACAAAATTACAATATAATTTTATTATCTTGTAAACTAAAATTTAATTCACTATAATGTACAGATTGCCACCAAGGAACATGTTCAATATTATCTTATTCCCTAAATTCTCTTAGTACTTGTGACAATTGCACTAGTAAGGCCACAAATTAGGCATATGCTTGATCACATGATTATAAACACTTAACTGTGTAAACTGAAGTCAAAAATGTCAAATTACCATTGTACACATACCAGACGTGTGTTTGTAAACCATTAAAATGCTGCATCTTGTTCTTTTGTTCAGAGAGACCTCCCATTTTATGTGCTCCAGCTGAGGCCACAGAAACATTAAACCCAGAGGACATGACAAGGTTGCTGAGGAATTAATGATTTTTTTGCCTGCTGATTTGTGCCAAGTCTTTTTGTTAGGCTATATAGTGTTAACCCCTTTTAACATATCTAGCTATGAATAAAAGATGTTTTGCCCTTTGTATTATATTGGATAGAAAGGTACATGTGATACATATTAATATTAATACATTACGTAATAATGTATGTTTCTAAGGCGGGGTTTACACAGCGCTTTTTTACTGGAGAACTGCATGCAGGTTTTAATTGCATGTTACTATACATTTGACCTATATGATAACAACCAGTAAACTACAGATTTTCAATTTCTTGGCAATTAGCATACAGATGAAATGCACTGTAAAATGTGCTAGGCATCACTGCAATAAAAACTGCGTGCAGTTCCTCAGCAAAAAAGCATAGCATAAACCCAGTCTAACACTGTCCATTGGCAGACAATCAAACTCTACAGATGTAAGGACATTCCTACAAATGCAGAACAATGTCATGCATTTCAAGTGATTATTCCTGGCATTTTAGAAGTCCTATAAAGAAACTGATGGAAAAAAAGATTAAAATACTGAACCCTGTTTTGGCTGCTAAATTAACATAGAATTCTTTGTATTTTACTATAGATTTAACCCGTTCCAGCTCAGCTCTGTACTATTACGTCATGATGAGCTTTTATTTAATGACATTACTTCCAGGTCACGGCTGTATTTTTCAACTCCTATGTCTGAACACCTCAGATGCAGTGATCAATAGCGATCATCTGGGTAGTTTATGGGGCAAGATCTCCTCCCATTCAGCCCTTGGCCGATGAGATTGCAAAGTCCGAGGGGTTTCCCTGGCAGTCAAGAGGCCCTTGATGGGACCTTCCGTATTGCACATACAGTTACTATGAGCGATGTACTGTAATACAGAAATATTGCAGGACATTGCACTGGGAATCAAGAGAACCCAGGTTCCAGTCCCCTTATGACATAGGAAAAAAAATTAAAAAGTACAAAAGAAGGTGAAAAAAAATAAATAAATAGTTTAAACAAATCCACTTTGTAATTTACAAAATGCATAATGTAAACAAAATAAAGTAAAAAACATGTTAGGTTTCCCTATGTGCATATAAGTCCGCACTATCCAATAAGATAGCCGCTGTTGTAATGGCATTTCTTATCCATGTTGGCCTTTTTTATTTATTTAAGATGCACCTGAGGTTTGGGAACTCTGTGCCCTTTACCAAACTGGCCACTGCCATAGCATTTGGCTATTGAACATGTGCATTGAGACCGGGGCTCTGGTGAGTGTCTTTGAATTGGATTGATACTAAATCTGTATCCTGAGTTGGTTATTTGGTATTCAAATCTTGTTTCTGTGCGCACAAAGAAATGACTTCTGCTCTCCAGAGAGAGAATGTACATTACTTCCTCTTTTTATTTACCACTGTTCATTTATATAGTACTACATATGGGAGTTAACATACTGTATATTTGTGAGTCCGTTTGCTGTTGGCTGAAGCATCTTGCAATCTCCTCTTCTTACATCCTGTTTTTGCACTTGCCTTGGGTGTTGGTCAGGAAGTAAGCGCCATCTTGCATAGCTGATATCTAGTTACACACAGCAAAGTTCACAAAAGGATTGTAATAATAAACACTTAGGAAGGAAAGTATATATTTGGTTAATAGTAATACGAAATAGATCTGTTGATATCAAAAATAGACATTTTATCCACAACATCTTCACTTCCTGACATGCATTATATTTTAATTACAATTTATTATATCTAGAGATGGGCGAACCTCTCAAGATTTGTTTCCTTTTGGATTTGGATGGTTTGGTTCCAAGATTCGTTTGGGGTTGAACAAGTTTGGTACAAACCACACTTTATTTTGGCTTAAAACACAGTGTAGAACACTATTAGGGCTCCTGGGAACCAATCTATCCAATTTCTAGCTCTGTAAGGCAAACACAGCCGAAGTTATGTCAAAGTGAAAGTGACATGTATGTCAAGGAAAAACAAATGTTTAACCACTTCCGGACAGCCCATTGGGTTTTTACGTCTGGATAGTGGTTGTCTTGTTCTTCTGGTTTATTATCGTCCCTGCTTTCCCGACTGCTGTGTTCATAGCGCTCAGTGTGTGCTGTATACACAGCTATGGGAGCTGCCATGAAGTGGCTCCCCTCTGACCCGGTGGTCACATGATCTGCCGGGTATCAGAGACTGTTAGAGCTGCTGGGTCTTAGAAGACCTGTCAATGTCTGTAAAGCGCTGCGGAATATGATGACGCTATATAAGTAAGCATAATAAATAAATAAATAAATAAGCACAGCAGTCATGGGCAGGAGGCTGCATTCCTCCTGTAACTGGGGTTAAGCCTCGCCCACAAAAACAATAGTGTTCAGATGCCCCAAAGGGTCTATTATGACTTTATGGGGGGCACAATGTAAAAAAAAAAACATAAATAAATAAATAAATAGAAATGTAAAAAGAAAAAAATTAAAGTAAAATAATAAAAAATAAATAAAAAATACGCCAATAACACCCCCTCATTACAGGTTCTAGCCACACCCCCGACAACACAATACAAAATAAAAATTTCCGTAATGGAGAAGAAAACCTAAATTAAAAAAAAGTGAAAGAAAGACATGTTTTCCCTCCTTTTTTATTTATATTTTCCAGGATATAAAAAAAAAATAACATGCGAAAACAAAAACAAAGCCCTATATGTCACTTAAAAAAGATGCAAAAATTTGTCGAATAACCCAAATGATAAAAAATGTTATAGCCATCAAAACTGCAAATATGAAAAAACCCGAAAATGTGTATGGTCCTGAAACAGAGAAATTGGCCAGGTACTGAAGTGATTAAACAAACTCAGACATTAACCATACACTGCGCTGAAACATGCTTTTACATACTTTACATTTAAAACGCTGAAAAATTACCCTTTTTATGGGGAAAAGGTGCTTACCCGTGGATTTTTATACACATGTGGCAGTTGCGGCAAAAAGAAATGGTTTTGTAGAACAATTAGCCCGTTTTGATTTAGGAGTACATGGGGCTACACAATTTTGCACGTCCTACTTTTCAGGTTTTTATTTGAATAAAATTTTGAAAACCATGTATCATTTTCCTTCCACTTCACAATTATGTGCTACTTTGTGTTGGTCTATCACAGGTGTAGGCAACCTTTTTTGTTTGGCGTGCCGATTTTAATAAAAAAATCAAAGATGAGGTACTCGGAGTGCCGGTCAATAATTGTAAGTCTGACGACCCCTAAACTAAAGTCATATACCACAAACCATAACACAGAAGTGCTGCCACCAGATGCTTTAGGACACATGCGTTTACTGCTATTTCCTGGGACGTTCCTGTACTTTCTGATTAGAAGCAATGAAAGTCCATGTGCAGCCCCCAAATAGTGGTAAATGTGTCCAGAAGCACCGTATGGCGGCATCCTTATGGTGAAAACACACTATGTATCTGGATGCAGCTATATTCTTAGGCTACTGTAACTTTTTCATTCGATGTAAAACAGGTGCATTTTTGAAAAACAGCCTGAGTTTTCTGTGCAAAAACACATCCTTAATATAGAAAACACACCATTATTCAGAATAATGTACCATAGTGGTCCCTGCACACGGTATTATGTCCCATAGCGGCCCCTGCAACATGGTATATGTCCCATAGCGGCCTCTGCACACGGTATATGTCCCATAGCTGCCTCTGCACACAGTATTTGTCCCATAGCTGCCTCTGCACACAGTATTTGTCCCATAGCGGTCCCTGCACACGGTATTATGTCCCATAGCGGCCTCTGCACACAGTATTTGTCCCATAGCTGCCTCTGCACGCAGTATTTGTCCCATAGCTGCCTCTGCACACAGTATTTGTCCCATAGCGGTCCCTGCACACGGTATTATGTCCCATAGCGGCCTCTGCACACAGTATTTGTCCCATAGCTGCCTCAGCACGCAGTATTTGTCCCATAGCTGCCTCTGCACACAGTATTTGTCCCATAGCGGCCTCTGCACACAGTATTTGTCCCATAGCTGCCTCTGCACACAGTATTTGTCCCATAGCGGTAACATTGTTTTTCATGTTTGATCATCTCCCCGGGAGCTCCGCTTATTATACTCCGGGGTCTGAAGAGACCCCACAGTATAATAATAGCAGTTTAGTTTCGGCCGTGTTTGGTCCGATCGAAACTGCTGGGTGAGGAGTCCGCTGCCGTGCCAGGGAAATAAGCGTGCCAGAGGTTGCCGACCCCTGGTCTATCATTTAAAATCTCAATAAAATACATTTAAGTTTGTGGTTGTAAGGTGACAAAATGTGAAAAAGTTCAAGAGGTATGAATACTTTCGCAAGGCACTGTATCAGCAGTAGTGCAGTAAATGGAAGATGATAATAAGGGGAGACAGTGACACCACTATTCAGAGGCATCAGTCAGAGGTGTTTGAAAATCCTCATGGATCTATGCTTGATTCAATTTGATAAATGTAAATTTTTCCATGCAAACTGTGGACAGTTTTGTCATTTTAGGTTTTACAACGCCGGCAGCACTGAACACTCTCTCAGCCATAACATCACCAAAATGCCATGTGTGCAGCCAGTCAGCAGCCAGCCAGCCCTGTGATGTCACAGCCCTATAAATACCCTCCACCATCTTGGATTCAGGTATTTTCCAGTGTACTTAGTGCAGGGAGGGACATCAGCAGGCGCTAGGGAAAGTGGTAGAAAAGACTTGAAAACTGATATTTTGCTCAATCGAAGTTCAGGGAAAGAGCATTAGAAGTGTAGGGAAATGATAGGGAGTATTGAAGCAGAACAGGGTTCATTTGGGGTGTTTGCAGGTTGGGTAATAGGAACAATCCTACTACACCTTGCTGCAGGTTTGCAATAGAGCATACCTGTGTAATTCAAATTATTGGGGTCTTATTAGTCCTTGTGTGGTGCAGTTATATGTTGTAAATCCTTTTCTTGACGTTTATTAGTGGGGAAAAAATAAGTGGCTTATTAGCCATTGTGTGTTGAAGTGAGAAAATTACAAGACTTTTTGGCTGTATTAATTTCTTTTTCATTTACTTATTTGATCTAACAGTATGGCAACAGGCCCTGCATAAGCCTAAATGTTTCTGGCACAGGCACAGGTTGCAGCAGAGTAAGGGGGCGTGGCAGCAGAAGTCACTTCCAGAGGCCTAAGCTCCCAATGTCAGCTAGCGGTTGTGTCTTGAAAAGCAACCCAGCGGTTCTAGTATGGTTGACTCCGTCATCCACTTCATCCCAAGTCACATCAGACACCCCCATCCAAGAGTCAGTGGGTTTGTCAGACACAACCCTTAGGCATGGCCGTGGAGCAGGTCCTGTTCCCTCACCTGTCCTCAACCTGCCTCTGTCCTTTTCTGTTCCCTCAGCCAGAGAAGTACTCTATGCTGTAAGCTCAGCTCAACTATACAGTGAGGACGAGCTACTAGAGGACAGTCAGCAGCTACTGCCCAGCCAAGATCTGGAGGAGACATCCCCCACTTCCTCTGGTAGGCAGGCAAGTAATGATGAAGAGAGTGGTGTGGGAGCTGGTTTTGCGAGCGGTCAAGCTCCTGGCTCAGAGACCGTTGAGGAGGACATCAGTGACGTGCAGACTGTACTCGATGATGATGTAGCCGATTGCAGTTTTTTGTTAAGCCTCCGGGGGAGTTGAACATGGCCATATGTCGACTCTGTGGGCAGAAGGTGAAGTGTGGCCAGGGTACCAATGTTGGCACCACAGCCCTGCAGTGTCACCATAAAGTGACCTGAGAGAACCGTGGCTCCAATGTGGTGGCCCAGCCTGCGCTGCATCACCCAGCGGCATGCACCCCCTTTCAGGCAGTCAAGGCTCCACAACCTCAGCCGAAGGAATCTGTGTGTCCTTTCCATCATCTGCTGGTCCTGATGCTCCTGCTCCTCCTCCTTCTAGTCAGCCATTGCGTCAGCAATCAATCACCGAAGCGATTTTGAAGAAACAGCAGTATGCGTGCACTCATCCAATGGTACAGAAGCTGAACGTGCTCCTGTCCAAGGTGCTGGTGCTGCAGTCCCTCCCTTTCCAAGTGGTGGAGTCTGCACCTTTCAAAGAACTGATGGCTTGTGCCGAGCCGAGGTGGAGAGTTCCAAGCCATTATTTCTTTGCCAAAAAGGCAGTACCAGCCCTGCACAAATATGTAGAACAGAAGGTGGGCCAGTTCTTGAGCCTGTCGGTGTCTGCCAAAGTGCATGGCAGCGCCAATGTGTGGAGTTGTAACTACAGTCAAGGACAATATATGTCCTTTACGGCCTACTGGGTGAATGTGGTTCTTGCCCAGACACACCAGCAACTTGGTCAGGTGACGTCGCTTCCGCCTCCACGTTCTCACGCCGTTGGTCTTGTAACAATGTCCACCTCATCCTCCACTGTGTCCTCAGCCTCCACTGCAGGGACAATTCACAGTGCTCCTCCAGCATACCACATGTGCAGGGAATGGTGCTGTCACGCTGTTTTACACCTCGTTTGCCTGGGCGAACGGAGTCACATAGGGGAGGAACTGCTCCGTGTCCTTCATCAAGAAATCGAATCCTGGCTTTCTCCGTGACAACTCAAATTTGGAACCATGGTGACCGACAACGAGAAGAACATGGTGTCGGTGTTGCACAAGGAGGGCTGAGCCATGTGCTCTGCATGGCACACATGTTCAATCTGGTTGTCAAGCGTTTCCTTAAGTCTTCCACCCATCTGCAAGACATCCTAAAAATGGCCAGGAAACTTTGCATGCACTTCAGCCACGCGTACACCGCCAAGCACACCCTCCTTGACCTGCAGTGGCAGAACGGCGTCCCCCAACATAGGCTGAAATGTGACGTTTCCACCTGTTGGAATTCCATTATCCATATGTTGGACCGACTTTACGAACAGAGAAAGGCCAGAAACGATTTCTTGATGATCCAAGCGGACAGAGGTACTCCCCTGTGTAACTTCAATGTAAGCCAGTGGCAGCTCATTTGTGGCATCTGCCATTTGCTCATGCCCTTTGAGGAGGTCACTTTACTTGTCAGTCGCCAGGACTAAGGGATGAACAATGTCATTCCACTGATTCACATCCTGGAAAAGATGCTGGTAAATCTGGCTGGTCAGGGGACTGGAGACGTGGCGCCTACATCTCACGGCCGCATGAGCCCTGTGGGGGCTGAACTGGAGGAGGAGGAGGAGGACATTGGAGCACAAGCAATGTGTAGCGAAATGGGTGGTTTTTCTACACAGGTGACAGGAGAGGAGGAGCAGGAGCAGCCGGAAGAGCAAGATGGAGATGAGGAAGAAGAGGCAGATGACCCAGACACACCATGGCAGTATTCAGTGGACATGGATGCAGGGAGTCCCTCCGAGTCACTTACGCAAATGGCCCGATGGATGCTCAATTGCTTGCATAGTGACAGCTGAATTGTCATCATTCGGCAGAGGGATGACTACTGGTTCGCCATCATGTTAGACCCTTGCTATCGGTCAAAAACGGGGGCCTTTTTTACACCCGCTGAGAGGGAGGACAAACTGAACTACTATAGAGACATCCTACAGTGGTTACGGAAAGTATTCAGACCCCTTTAAATTTTTCACTCTTTGTTTCATTGCAGCCATTTGCTAAAAGCAAAAAAGTTCATTTTTAATTAAACTGATTGGACTTGATTAGGAAAGGCACACACCTGTCTATATAAAACATCACAGCTCACAGGGCATGTCAGAGCAAATGAGAATCATGAGGTCAAAGGAACTGCCCAAGATGCTCAGAGACAGAATTGTGGCAAGGAACAGATCTGGCCAAGGTTACAAAAGAATTTATGCAGCACTCAAGGTTCCTAAGAGCACAGTGGCCTCCATAATCCTTAAATGGAAGAAGTTTGGGACAACCAGAACTCTTCCTAGACCTGGCCGTCCAGCCAAACTGAGCAATCGTGGGAGAAGAGCCTTGGTGAGAGAGATAAAGAAGAACCCAAAGATCACTGTGGCTGAGCTCCAGAGATGCAGTAGGTAGATGGGAGAAAGTTCCACAAAGTCAACTATCACTGCAGCCCTCCACCAGTCGGGGCTTTATGGCAGAGTGGCCCGAAGGAAACCTCTCCTCAGTGCAAGACATATGAAGGCCGCATACAGTTTGCCTAAAAACACATGAAGGATTCCCAGACTATGAAAAATAAGATTCTCTGGTCTGATGAGACGAAGATTGAACTTTTTAGCATTAATTCTAAGTGGTATGTGTGGAGAAAACCAGGCAGTGTTCATCACCTGCCCAATACAATCCCAACAGTGAAACATGGTGGTGGCAGCATCATGCTTTGGGGGTGTTTATCAGCTGCAGGGACAGGACGACTGGTTGCTATTGAAGGAAAGATGAATGCGGCCAAGTACAGAGATATCCTGGAAGAAAACCTCTTCCAGAGTGCTCTGGACCTCAGACTGGGCCGAAGATCACCTTCCAACAAGACAATGACCCTAAGCACACAGCTAAAATAACAAAGGAGTGGCTTTGGAACAACTCTGTGACCATTCTTGACTGGCCCAGCCAGAGCCCTGACCTCAACCCAATTGAGCATCTCTGGAGAGATCTGAAAATGGCTGTCCATCAACGTTCACCATCCAACCTGACGGAACTGGAGAGGATCTGCAAGGAAAAATGGCAGAGGATCCCCAAATCCAGATGTGAAAAACTTGTTGCATCACTCCCAAGAAGACTCATGGCTGTATTAGCTCAAAAGGGTGTGTTAGAGTAATCCTATAGCTAATCTTATATATCCTACATTGTAACTTCATATAGCCATACATATATACTCATGTATTATGAACAAATGTTTCAAAAGACTTTGTATTTCATATCACATGACCTTTTCTTGTTTTTACCATTTTTGTACATATTCTCATTTTTATACACAGTAAACAACTTGTACTACCAACTTTTTGTGTAGACAGTCTGACCAGATATGTCGCAAGATATGGGTGAAGGATGCGAGGGAGTCAAGATTACTTTATCCATCATTGTTAGGTAACATAAGAACTATTGTGTAACATGGGTTCAATATAATTTGAGATGAATTCCCAGAAATTGTGTAAAATCCCATATTTGTATGCCAATAACCCATCCCCAATTTATGTAATATGATTAATTGCTACTCTTGGTTTATACTCTATAAAATAAACGACCAGTGGTCCTCCCACAGGAGATCTCTGGCAGTTACTAACAAATCTGTGTCGTCTCTGTCTTATTACCGGTACCGGGTTGGGTTATACCTGACTTATTTACCTAATCTACCTAGGGTTATTTTTAACTCTGACAGGTGCTTCTACTCAATACTGAGCAAAGGGTCTGAATACTTATGACCATGTCATATTTCAGTTTTTCTTTTTGAATAAATTTGCAAAAATATCTACATTTCTGTTTTTTTCTGTCAAGATGGGGTGCTGAGTGTACATTAATGAGAAATAAAATGAACTTTTTTGCTTTTAGCAAATGGCTGCAATGAAACAAAGAGTGAAAAATTTAAAGGGGTCTAAACACTTTCTGTACCCATTGTATGTTGTCAGTTGGCTGCTGCCTATCTGCGCCATCGTCCATCCTCTAACAGGTCTGACCAGGGGGGCCCTGGGCGCTCACCTTGCACTGCCATGGCTGCTGTGGTGGGGTGGGGGGGCAGGAGCAGTATTAGCTGATCAACAGCAGCCTGAGCCTAGAGTTGCTGATGAGCAGCTTTCTTCACCCACATAATGAAGAAACTACTCACCAGCAGCTAGACATAGAGCAGAATATGAACCAGCAGGTGGTGGCATACTTGGAGTGCATCCTGTCACCCGTCATCAAAGATCCGCTGGACTACTGGGCAGCCAAACTGGATTTGTGGCCGCAACTGGCTGAGTTTGTCCTGGAAAGCTGTAGTGCCCTGGTATCAGAGCAGGTGTTTAGTGCAGCGGGGGCCATAGTTACCTCAAGGAGAACTCACCTGTCCACTCAAAATGTGGAGAGACTTACCTTTGTCAAGATGAATCAGGGGTGGATCAGCTGGGATTTCCACCCACCAATGCCTGATGCATCAGATTAAATCATCCATGCTGCCTCACCCAAACCTTGACAAAAGAGACCGGTTTCTTCTGGCTACCTGCCTCAGCTACTATTCTGATGCTGCCACCCACCTGATGCCACACATCTGATGCCAAGTGCTCCTTCTTGTAGGCACCATCGTCAGCGGGTACTGTTTGTGCCACCCACCTCCCCACTCTGTCACTGGGTCACTATGGCTTCCTCATGCTGCTGCCACCTCCACATTATGTCACCTTGCCACTCTGTGGTCTACTCATGCTGCTGCTACCTCCACATTATGTCACCTTGCCACTCTGTGGCCTCCTCATGCTGCTTCTACCTCCATATTATGTCACCTTGCCACTCTGTGGCCTCCTCATGCTTCTGCCTCCTCCACATTATTTCACCTTGCCACTCTGTGGCCTCTTAATGCTGCTGCTACATCAACACTATGTCATTTCTCATGCTGTTCCCACTGTGCCTACTCCATGACTGGGCCACTATTTTGCCTTTTTGGCCTGGTTGACATAATCATTTATTTGACCCTTTTTCTGATCTGTTAGGAGGAAGGAAAAATAAGACGCACAACGGATCCTGCCTGTGTAGCAGCTATAAGGCCTGTATGGTCCCATCATAATTGGCTTATGATTTGGTAGCCAAAAGCAGGAGTGGGTACAAAACACAGAAGACATGAAAATATTCCATTAACGTGTCATCTCTGTTTTGGATCCACTCCCTGTTTTTTTGGGGGGGTTTATTGTTCTGACGGATCAGAGGAAGGGCAAAATCGTCAACACACACTTACTGCTGACACCCTCTCTACTCTGTCAGGGGGGCTCAACTTATATAAGTGTTTAATAGAACAGGTTCTGTAGACATCTATGTGGAATCAGAAGGTAGATTAACTCCTCAGATACCGTGATCAATAGTGATCCTGCGCAATAAGATTGCAGGGTCTGTGGGGTTGACATTTCAGCCAGGAGGCCTCCTGACTGCCTATGTACATTACATATAGTGAGCCTATGTGCGATGTTCCGCAATACTATTGCAGTACATTGCACTGGGTATCAGAGATCCCAGGTTCAAGTTCCCTTGTGGGACCAAAAAAAGTTAAAAATACAGAAAAAATAAATAAAAAGTAAAAAAAAAACCCGCCTTTACATTTAAAAAACACATAAATAAACAAAAAATAAACAAACATGTTAGGTATCCCCATATGCACCACACCCTCTCCAACTGGATCCTAGACTACCTCACAAACCAACTTCAGTATGTGAGAGCCCGGGACTGTGTGTCTTGACACCGTGATCTGTAATACGGGGCACCTCCAGGTACAGTTCTTGGCCCTTTCCTCTTCACACTGTACACTGCAGATTTTACGTACAACTCATCTAACTGCTACTTACAGAAGTATTCTGATGACTCTGAAATAGTAGGCCTCATCACAGACGAAGATGGCAAAGAGTAAAGAGAATTGAATCGGGGTTTTGTGGATTGGTGCCAGCAGAACCAATTTAGGATTAATGCTGGAAAGACCAAGGAGATGGTGGTGGACTTTCGCAAGCACAGATACCCTCCAAAAAAAGTGGACATCCACGGGACGGGCATTGAGATAGTCAACACCTATAAGTACCTATGGGTGTTCCTCAATAATAAGCTGGACTGGGCAGATTAATTGGATGCACTGTACAGAAAGGGTCACAGCAGGCTCTACCTGCTTAGGAGGCTGAGAGCCTTTCAGAGTCCAGGGGCACTTCTTAGGGCCTTTTTCAACTCTGTAGTGCCATCAGCCATCTTCTTCGGAGTGGCCTGCTGGGGGAGTAGCATATCAACCAGGAATAGGAATAGACTCGACAAGCTGATTAGAAAGGCCAGCTCTGTACTGGGGAGCCTCCTGGACCCAGTGCAGGTGGTGGGTGACAGAAGGATACTGTCCATGGTGAGCTCCATGCGGGAGAATAACTCCCATCCGATGCCTGAGACCGTGATAGCACTGAGCAGTACTGTCAGTGACCGACTGCTTCACCCTAAGTGTGAGATGGAGCGCTATCAGAAGTCTTTCCTCCCTGTTGCGGTTAGGCTGTACAACCAACACCGACCTAAGCGGAGATCACTCCATACAGACAAATGAAAGATCTTTAAGTTGTAGTATCCCTTCTACTACTTTTTTACCTGTTCTTCTGTACCTACTGTCACTGTAATGCCTCTACCTTGGTGCTTTTGTATATATTGTATTATCTATGCTGCTGTAACACACTGAATTTCCCCATGGTGGGACTATTAAAGGATTATCTTCTCTTATTTTATCTCATCTCATCTTATCTCATCTTGTCTTATCATATCTTATCTTATATAAGTCCCAAATATACAAAAATAGCATTATTTACCCCATACAGTGATCACTGTAAACAAAGATATACATACCGCAATGCCCAAAATAACATATCGCCAAAAAATAGCAAAGTGATCAAAAAGTCATAAATACCAAACATTGGTACCAATGAGAAGTACAACTTGCCCTGCAAATAAAGAGCCCTGTCATAGATCTAGCTTATAGCTCTGTCATAGTTAGCAAAAAAAAAGTGTTTTATTTGTAAAATCAGTAATACATAATAAAATCAATATAAATTTGGTATCACCATAATCGTAATGACCTGTCAGATAAAGTTATCATGTCATTTTTAATGCAGAGTCAAAACAAAATGCAAAAAATTAATATATAAAAAAAATTATAAAATTGTGAGTTTTTTCACACGGACTCCTCAAAAACATTAAAAAAAGCTAATCAAAACATTATATGTATCCAAAATGGTGAAAAATGAAAGTACAACTCGTCACATAAAGAATAAGCCCTCACTTAGCTCGATGGAAAAATAAAAAAGTTATAAATTTTGAAAGGCATGGAACGGAAATATGAGAAAAGTTGCCGAGCATTAACGTACAAAATACCCTGCATAATTACTGTATGTAAAAAAAAAATTAATAAAATGAATACATATTTGGTATCGCCCCTTCCACAACAACTCATACAATAAAACTGAAACATTATTCAACCTGCACGATGATCGGCATGAAAAAAAAAAAAAAAAACAGGTGCATCTCAATAAATTAGAATATCTTTGAAATGTTTATTTCTTTCAGTAATTAAATTAAAAAAGTGACCTCCTATTGTAAGGGAATCGCTAGAGGAGCGATTCCCTAGAAGCTGCTGGAGAACTCTGGGGGGAGGGGCACAACAAGACAGTGGACCCTAAGCTGAATCCCCCCACTGTCCCTGGCTAACTTGCCTGATCTGTCCTAGGCAACAGCCAGCAACTAGTCGACAGTCCACAAGAAGTGATACACAGAACGCAGACAGGACGAACACAACAAAGGGAGGTCAGCTAGCCAAGGGGTTGGTAACAATCGAGCAATGCAGTACAGAATCAAAATCCAAGAGAATAGTCAAAGGTAAGCCAGTGGTCAGAAAATCAGAAGAGCAGGTAACAAGGAACAAGGAGTATAGCCAGTAAGCGAAATGCAATAGCAGGCGCCAATGGGAAAATGAGCAAACAATAAATGGAGAGGAAGAACCGGCCCCAGACTTGATAGGAGGATAGGATGTCAATCACACAGGTAAGACTAAAGTTAACTCTTAGTGGAGCAGGGGGAAAGCAAGGTGAAGGAGAAGGGTGTGGTGGAAAATCAATAAAGGAGGTGAGGGAATAGGACAGTGTTCAGACAATACAAGAAAAACCCAAAGGAAGGAATCACAACCGGACACGCCTCCTGCGCCGCAGCATGCGCCCGGAGGATGGTGCCAAAGCCCAGACAGGCAAGGATGTTACACCTATATTTTCTAGATTCTTTACACACAGAGTGTTCTATTTCAAGTATTTTATTTCTGTAAATGTTGATTATGGATTACAGGTAATGAAAACCAAAATCTAAGAAAATTTGACTATTGTAAAAAAGTTCAGTATTGTAAATTCAGTGTGTCACCTGCCAATGTTTCCTAAGCCTTTAAATGGTCCCTCAGTCTGGTTCAGTGAAACACACATTCATGGAAGACTGTTGATTATGAATTGAATTACTGAATCACTGAAATGAATGAACGTTCAAATATTCTAATTTATTGAGATACACCTTTATGGCACAAGAAAGTGATAAAAAACGTCATACCCCAACATATGAACCAATAAAAAGTAAATCGCACCCTGAAAAAAATAAGACTTCAACCAACTCTGCAAACATTAAAAAAAGAAAGGATGATACAAAAACAATTGATTTCTTTCCTCAAATGGCTTTTTTTTCTGCAAAATTAGTAACGCACATAAAAAAAACAATATATATTAGGTATCACGAACTGGAAAAATTGCAATCTTAACTTTCACTCACTATAGCCCTTTATAAATTCTTTGAGGGGTGTAGCTTCCAAAATGGAGTCACTTTTGGAGGATTTCCACTGTACATGTACTTTAGGGGCTCTGCAAGTGAGACATCACACCTGAAAACTGAAAATGCTAAATCTGCTTCCCTTCCCTTTGGCACGCTGCCGTGCGCCCAAATGGGATATTTTCATGCTCGGGATAAATTACATAACATTCTCCTTTAACCCTTTGTGAAAGTGTAAATTTTAGGGCTACATGAATGTTTACTAGAAAAAAAAGTAATTTTTAATTTTCACATCCCAAAGTTAATAAAATCTGTGAAACAGCTGTGGAGTCAAAATGCTGACTATTCCCCCCTTGATAAATTCTGTGAGAGGTTTCCAAAATTGTATCATTTTTTGGGAGTTTCCATTGTATTTGTACTCTAGGGTCTGCAAATGCGACATGGCATCTGAAAACTACTCTGGCAAAATCTGCCCTCCAAAAGCCAACTAGAGCTCTTTCCATTGTGAGCCCCACCATGTACCCATACAGCAGATTACAACCACATATAGAGTATTGCCATATTCAGGAGAAATTGTTTAACAAACTGTGGCATGCTTTTTCTCCTTTAGCCCTTGTGAAAATGAAAACTTTGAGGATAAAAGTGACATCTTATTCATTTTTCATTTACACATTCCCATGTTTATTAATTCTATGAAACAGCTGTGGGATCATAATGCTCACTTTACCCCCTGATAAATTCCTTGAGGGGTTTAGTTTCCAAAATGGGGACAATTTTGGAGAATTTCAACTGTATTACTACTTTAGGGGCTCTGTAAATGAGACATGACACCTGAAAACTAATCCAGCAAAATCTGCTTTTCAAACGCCGAGTGGCGCTTCCTCCCTTCTGTGCACTGCCGTGTGTCCAGACAGCAATTTACATCCACATGTGGGGTATTTCCATGCTCAGGAAAAATTGCATAAGGAACTGTGAGATGCACTTTTTACTTTAACCCCTTGTGAATGTATAAATTTTAGGACTAAATGATTGTATTAATGAAAAAAATGAAATGTCTAAATTTCACCTCCATATTGTTTTAATTCCTGTGAAATGCTTAAAGGGTTAACAAACTTACCAAATGCTGTTTTGAATTGTGTGAGGGGTGGAGTATTGAAAATGGGGTGACTTATCGGAGGTTTCTAATATATAGGCCTTTACAATCCCTTTCAGAAGTGAAGTGGTCCCTTAGGCTAAGGCCCATGTTGCAAAAATGCAGCTTTTTTGTTACAGCTTTTTAAGCCAAAGCAAGGAATGTATTGAGCGGAAGGGAGAGGTATAAGAGCTTCATACTGTATATATTTCCCATTCCTTTTGTAGCCATTGTTGGCTTTGGCTCAAAAAACTGCAGTAAAATTTGCAAAAAAAAAGTTACGTTTCCACAACGTGGGGCCTCAGCCTTGAAGAGGGGAAAAAGGGGGTGGGGCAGTAAATTGCTGTGGGAAGCTCATTTAAGATTGTATTTTTACATTTCTTTACAGTTGAATGGTGGATTAGTGTAGCGTTTTTCTTTGTTTATAAGGCCAGGGCCCCATGTGACATAAACGCCACTATATGGCAGCGGCGGAAACACCACGGCAAAAAACACAGCATTTTACAGTCTCCGCAAATTCTAACGACTCTCATCCACACATTACAGAAAAATATGCGTGGCAAAAATGCTGCAATTTCCAATTTCCACGTCACGTTTTTGGAAATCACAGCATGTCAATATACCTACGGAAACATCAGCGGTTTCCCTATAGGTATAATTGTAGCAGAAAGTCCACAGAAGAAAACTGACTTTTTTGCCGCATTTTTTCCCGCATCACTTTTTTGCTGCGGCCTGCTATGTGGGGCCTTAGCCTAAAGGTTGATTTTTCAAATGATATAAATACGACTTGTCAATTCAAATTACATAGTTTAAAGTCATACATGTATTTCCAGACAAAAAAGAAGTTGGTTTCAAGCATTCATAGACCTACCTAATGTGAAGTCTCAAAACAGATGAAAGAAATCTATTTGCGATGTGGTCAAGCTGAATTCACCATTTGGTGAATAGTTATATTTAGACAGATGCTAGATCATAAACATCTCTTGTCTTTGTGATAGAATTCATAGAATTCAGGAATATCAACATTTTGCACAATATGATTTATATACACAATTGCTGGGGCATAACAGAATTTGGCTTGTGTTTTATATATACAGTGGGGAAAAAAAGTATTTAGTCAGCCACCTATTGTGCAAGTTCTCCCACTTAAAAAGATAAGAGAGGCCTGTAATTGACATCATAGGTAGACCTCAACTATGAGAGACAAAATGAGAAAACAAATCCAGAAAATCACATTGTCTGATTTTTAAATAATTTATTTGCAAATTATGGTGGAAAATAAGTATTTGGTCAATAACAAAAGTTCATCTCAATACTTTGTTATATATCCTTTGTTGGCAATGACAGATGTCAAACATTTTCTGTAAGTCTTCACAAGGTTGGCACACACTGTTGCTGGTATGTTGGCCCATTCCTCCATGCAGATTTCCTCTAGAGCAGTGATGTTTTGGGGCTGTCTCTGGGCAACACGGACTTTCAACTCCCTCCAAAGGTTTTCTATGGGGTTGAGATCTGGAGACTGGCTAGGCTAGGCCACTCCAGGACCTTCGTATGAAGCCATTCCTTCGTTGCCCTGGCGGTGTGCTTGGGATCATTCAGTCGTCCTGGTCCCTTTGCAGGGAAACAGCCCCAAAGCATGATGTTGCCACCCCCATGCTTCACAGTAGGTATGGTGTTCTTTGGATGCAACTCAGCATTCACTCTTCTCCAAACACGACAAGTTGTGTTTCTACCAAACAGTTCTACTTTGGTTTCATCTGACCATATGACATTCTCCCAATACTCTTCTGGAACATGCAAATGCTCTCTAGCAAACTTCAGATGGGATCGGATATGTACTGGCTTAAGCAGGGGGACACGTCTGGCACTGCAGGATCTGTGTCCCTGGCGGCATAGTGTGTTACTGACGGTAGCCTTTGTTACGTTAGTCCCAGCTTTCTGCAGGTCATTCACTAGGTCCCCCCCGTGTGGTTCTGGGATTTTTGCTCACAGTTCTTGTTTCATTTTGACCCCACAGGGTGAGATCTTGCGTGGAGCCCCTGATCAAGGGAGATTATCAGTGGTCTTGTATGTCTTCCATTTTCTAATTATTGCTCCCACAGTTGATTTCTTCACACCAAGCTGCTTGCCTATTGCAGATTCAGTCTTCCCAGCCTGGTGCAGGTCTACAATTTTGTTTCTGGTGTCCTTCCAAAGCTCTTTGGTCTTCACCATAGTGGAGTTTGGAGTGTGACTGTTTGAGGTTGTGGACAGGTATTTTTTATACTGATAACAATTTCAAACAGGTGCCATTACTACAGGTAATGAGTGGTGGACAGAGGAGCCTCTTAAAGAAGAAGTTACAGGTCTGTGAGAGCCAGAAATCTTGCTTGTTTGTAGGTGACTGAATACTTATTTTCCACCATAATTTGCAAATAAATTCTTTAAAAAATCAGACAATGTGATTTCCTGCATCTATTTTCTCATTTTGTCTCTAATAGTTGAGGTCCACCTATGATGTCAATTACAGACCGGCCTCATCTTTTTAAGTGGGAGAACTTGCACAATTGGTGGCTGACTAAATACTTTTTTTCCCCCACTGTATGTGGTTTGTTGGGCGATGACAGATAAAAGTAGATTAATTTCATAAGCACAGTATCAGGGTATGGTAATCCCAATATATTCCAGATCAGGGGAAAACAAAGATCTTACTGTGACTAGATAGTTCACCAGACAAAATAATGGTTTGATCTTACCTGGTCCGTAGTCACATAGGTGCAGGCAGGTATATTTGAGTCATGGAGCCAACAAGACAGTCCCTAAGTTGCCCCTGGGGTTCTGTCCCTGTACCCCCAAAATGACTCCCGCCCTAACAAGGGTAGTAACAAGCTGTCCCCTCACCAAAAAAGCATGTTCCTTCGCGTTTCAAGGTGCGTTGGCATAAATCATCAGGGGACCTAACTATCAATATATGTCCAGAAATAGAACAAACGAACACAGCCCTAACACAGTGGTGAACGGGCAGAGGCTCATACCACTAGGCGGGTAAGAGACCCCTAAATAGAGTACCAAAAAATAGCATAATTCCTGCTATCTAACTCAAGTACTGGCAGAGGCAAACAAACACTCACACAGGGAGCTATTTATAAAATATACATAACAAAACCCCCCAAATTAGGAGGCATTACATTAGCACTCACCTGTTCAGGGAGAGGCAAACAAATCCACGTGGAACGCCATAGTGGCGCCTAATAGTGACATAGAGCAGTTTTCAAACATCAACGCCCATCCCCATCACATGACATCGAATCAAGCATAGTACAGGAACTGTGAAATCAGTTCTCATGAGAATCCTGTTGGAATCCTGCGCATGCGCGCTGCAGATACATTATCACGGAAGTCAGCGTGCCTGTGTGAGATATGCAGCAGCTGACTGCATGAATCCAAGCGCCAGAGGTACACACCCCCTTAAACATGATTGCTGTTTACGCGCATAAGCGCAGCAGAGCAGCGATACCACATAGAATTACCGCTACACAGCAATGAAATTTGTATAAAACATAACGCTGATCTGCTATAAAGCAGAGAAACACACATTAAGGTCACAAAAAACAGATACTGACCATGTTTACCCTGGCCACTAAATAATTAACTAGACATTGTCAGCAAAATAGATATAGATGCAAAAAGAATATACTCAGAAGTTTAAAGACGCACTACATAAAGATGCATTAATGTATCATCAAAAAAAAATGATGACAAGATATAGATAGAGTTAGAAGGTATTTAACCTCATGCAGCTGACCAAATCCAATGAGTTCTATCCATAAAACCATACATAACTAAAAAAGAAGTTATGGACAAAATTTAAATGAAACAGCAATAATTAAGTTGTTCATTTAAACCATTCGGTGACTCGGTTCCCAGTTTGAAAATCCAGTTCCAGTCACCTCCTCTTGGTGACGGTTTCACCATATCAATGCCCATGAAGTGCAAACAAATCAAATCTCCCCCATAACAAGTATTAATATGTCTAGCTATCTAGCTAATATGATCGGACCGATCGTAATATTTGGTTAATAACAACGTTTGACAACGGGGCCTCGCAGGCGAGGGAGGTCCTTCAGCATCATTGGGGAATCTTGAGTATGGACTCCGATTTAAAAGAGGTAGTAGGAGAACATCCCCAGATTACTTTAAAAAAAGAAAAAAAAAAAAGTGGAGATCCCTAAAAGACAGGCTGGTACGAAGCCATTTCATACCACACAAAAACCCTTATGGTTAACATCAAGGGGTGTTTTAAATATAGGGGTTGTATTGGCTGCCCCTTTATAACAACAGGTCAAACTTTTGTTTCAGAGAGGAATGGGATTTCTTTTGAAATATATCTCATGTCAATCGCAGGGAGTTATTTATAAATGACCTGTGGCTGTAAACTGGAATATGTTGGGAAAACAAACAGAAAACTGAGGAGGAGAGTGGGAGAACACATTAATGATGTTCGCAATCAACACGAACCCCAATAGCTAGACATTTTTTTAAAAATTGTAATATTTATTAAAGTGTTTTACAATATAATATACAACAGTAAAAAGGAATAAAGAAGAGCCACAACATGTGGCTTACCAGGGTAACAAAATATTCTATAGTCAAAGAGTACAAAAACCAGTGATAATGGAAACAAAAACAGAAAACTGGACAGGGAAGGGGATGGGAGTGAGAAGAGTGGGGAGAGGGTGGTTTAGACAGGGTCAGAGACCATGTAAAATGCAGTAAGTGTCCCAATGCGACCAGATAGAATCAAAGACCTCCACTGTGTGGTCCAGGGCAGCAGTTAAAAATTCTAGGTTACGAATGTATTTCATGCGGGCAATTAACTCAGACCTCGTGGGAGGGAGCGCACTCCTACCGGAAACAGGCAATAAGGGTCTTTGCTGCAGTACATAAATAGAGAAACAGCTTAGATGTCCTCTTGCCTAGATGTTTGGGAGGTAACTTGAGCAAGTAAGTCATAGGGTCCAGCGGGACCCCCTGTATAAAGAGGGCCTGTATAAAGTGAGGAGTTTCACCTCCATCCAGAAAGGATGGATGAGGTGGCAGTCCCATAAGACATGATACACCGTGCCCAACGAGGTCTGAGATCGCCAACACGAAGAGGGAATAGCAGGATTAAGGGTATGGAGCAGAGCTGGTGTGTAGTACCAATGCATAAGGATTTTGTATTGGGTTTCCTGAAACGTAATACAGGACGAGGATTTGGCAGCACGGCACCATATGATCTGTCACTGTCCGGGTGAGACCTGTCCATTCAGATCTTCAGCCCACTTAGCCATGTTTTTATGGGATGGGGGGATTGTCCCTCAGGAGAGGACAATAGCATATATATACTGGTTATGAGCCCCTTTGTAGAGGTACCAGCTCGGCACAGTCGCTCAAAAGCTGTAGGAAGCGATACTCGCGTGGACCCAAGCTGAGCCTGAGCAAAGTGAGATATTTGTTGGTAATGGAATCATTCAGCGGCCAGTAAGTGTAAGACCGAGGTAAAATAGTTAAAGGGCCTGAGCTCTAGGGTTGAAGGGTCAACCAAGTCTGCAATATGGAAGAGGCCAAGCCTGCTCCAAGGCCGCACCATGGCAGAAGAGAGTCCCTCCGGGAGGAGTGGATTATAGAGAAATGAAATCATGGAGGAAAAAAAGGAACACAAGTGAACCGATCAATATACAATAAGCATATCTGCAAGACAGTATTATGAATGGTCTAAAATTACATAATGTATAAAGAGTAGGATATAAAGGAAAGAAATGGCTCCTTTTAAAATAGGATATGAACATTTAGAGATACAATTATATAATATATCATAGTGATTTAAATATATGTGCTCACTTAAATAAATAGTTACAAATGATGATGCACATGATAAACCGATATCTAGGCACTCATAGTAATGACATAGTATAAAATACTGGTTGAGTTAGCATAAACAATAATGGCTGAAAGACCAGCTGTGATGAGAACTCACTACATGTTGGAAGGAGGCTGATAGTACTAGAGTGCATAGAGCACCAGACAAAGGGAAACAGAGATGCTCGATCAGGATATAAATAGAAAGACAGCATTCCGGAAGATATGTGTGTGATGTCATTGAAGTTGAAAGTTGAAGTCGAGATAGGAAACCGTCTGAAACTGTTGGCAGTGCCCGGAAACTGTAGTCGGAGGGCTATAGAAGTACATCCACAAAAGTGACTTGGTAAAAATGGCACTCGCCTCAGGGCTCCTGGAAACAGCTAGGAAACTAACAGATACAGGAAGTGACGTATCATACTATGGCCTGTCATATAGCATCAATAAGCACCATGGAAACAGGAAAACAACAACAGGACAAGTGAAAAAGTATGGGCAAAAGTTAAAACACAGACAAGAAAACAAAAGAAAAATTAAGATAAGAGGAAATTAAATAAGGGGAAGAGTAAGAAAAAAAATCAAATAAAAAATAATAGAAATTAAAAATGAAGAAAGACACAGCTAGTGTATATAAATCTGCTTAGAGATGTATAATTCAATGTGTATAAAATAAAAGGATAGTAAATAAATCATAGTAGCAAGTGAAAATAATAAATATATCAAGTCAAATCATTACATCATGTACATTCATTAAATTAGAACATCATATTCTTGATTCAGTCATTTTGAAGAAGGAAGGGTTGTGATTTATGAATGCAGAAGGATTCTCTTTCCTTGAGTTTCCTGATACGATTGCCCCCATGTTGTGTTGGCAGGACTTGTTCAATGATTGTGAATCTTAGCTGTGAGACCCTGTGCTTTGCTGAACAAATTGGTAAGGAATGGGTACGCATGTTCTATCATCTGCTGAGTGGTTTCACCAACATAAAATAAACAATGGAGATATTCGCCTATTTCTTGGAGTTACCATATTCCGATACCCATAACTTTTTCTATTTACGTGCATGGGGCTGCGTAAGGCGTCTTTTTTTTTTGCAGGGCCAGTTATATATTTTATATATACCATTTTGGAGAATGTCTGATGGTTCGATTGCTTTTTGGTAAATTATTTGGGGAGGCAAAATGGTTAAAAATCCACAATAGAACCTCAATAGAAAAATGCCTAATGAGCCTTCGTAAAGCTCCCAACTGTCATGATCATGATACAGCTCTTGCAATCATGCCGTGCAGGAGCTGTACCAGTTATTACTAATAAGATGGAGGGGAAGCTACCAGAAGGACACTTTAAGGAGGAAATGGGCATCTTCTAAATGGTTAATGACTGCGATTGGAGACCTGGTGGTTATGGCACCTTCTTTGTTTCTTAGCAGGCATCATATACAAAGGACTCATATCCACCATACTATTACATTGGATTTCGGAAAAGGGGTTAATCATAGGCCAAACTACATGGGCATTTTATTAGGTACACAACATTTCTGAAATCACATTTGAAAAAAACTTTCACTGGAAAACTGTTGCCTATGTGTAGGCGGCACCTTGTGGCATAAATTGAGGGGCAGCATTTCTTTTTTTTAATCATACATTACCTTTAGGTTTAGTTCTTTAGTGTCTGCACCCTGGAGACAGAAGCGAAGGCCAGACATGACAGGAGCAGGGATGTTTAAGTAAAACATCGGCAGCTACTAGTTGGAATAATCCAGTAGGAAGTCGCCAAAATTAAAACAACAGTAAAAACAACAGTTATACTCACCTCTCCTAGGCATCCAGCAGTCCCCGATCATCTCTTCAGGTTTCTTACTGCCTGCATTTGACAAACATGCATCCCAGGGTCACAGTTGAGGCCTGTGATTGGCCCTGTAGAGGACATCTGGAACTACTGTACGCCCCTAAGATGCCCAGAAGAGGTGAGCCAAGGTGAGTATAAGTGTTTATATAGGCCTTCACTTATCATACTCTAGGGTCTGAGGAGTCCCCAGAGTATAATAGTGCTTCATAGGTGACGAACCCCTTAAGTTTTGGGTTCTAGTCAATCCTAAGAATGTTGTAAAATTTGGGTCTAAAATATCACTGTGCCTCAAAAGGGACAATATACTGTGTGAGGGCCAAAATCAAGGTAGCCAAGTCTACAATAGAATCATTAGGTTCAATAAGTTTTTTTGACTCACAATGGCAATAGAATTACTCTGTACCCCACAATTCCCATCTCCAGATTTCCCCCTATTCCACCTACCAGTAAAACCCCCCTTGCCACTACTACCTGCAGCACGACTAAAGATGGATGAACCTCTAAAGATTTGCTTTGTCCCGTGTTTGGACAAAATGATCCTGTGTTTTGGTCCAAATTTTTCCAGATAGAACCGAATGTGAAATTATTATATCTTCAGACCCCAGAGTATAACAGATGGAGGCCCAGACAAGGTGACAAAAATAAAAAACATTTATACTCACCATCCTTTACTTCTTATCTTGAGGCGTACGGCACTCTATCTCTGCCTCCTAGTGGTGTCCAGTGCTCTCCTGTGACATTATGTGCCCGAGATCACCGCTGAGTCTTTGGTTGTATCCAGTTCGTTACAAACTTATTTTCCCATCTCTAACCACCAACAGTCATGTTTTCTACCTCTGCCTACTATGAATCCAAAAAACACTGTGTATTCTCATTCAACTCATCAAAAAGAGGAAGTCTTGGGCTACAAGGACTTTACAGATGCCACATGACTACTAGGGAATGGGAGCTATATCACTGAAGATGAAGAAGACATGGTTGACAATGCAAAAGGCATCATGGAATATTGCATGTTACAACAGATGAGGAGGAACACACAGAACCCTGACTCAGTATTAGTACTTGCACTGGTGGAAGGCAGAACAATAACACAAATGATTCATCTTCCTACTTTAGCCTGTCCCTTGCCTTGGTATTCTTTAGTTATTTTATTTCACTGCTTCTATAATAGTGATCGGCAACAATTCTGAGATTGTATGTATTTGATTTGTGTTTTTACAAAAAAAACTCTAGTTGAAGAAAATTAGGAAATAAAATAAGATTTAGCCTTGAAAAGGTAAGCAGGCAAGTATTAGACTATAACACACTGCGTTAGTTTTTTTTTTTTTTTTTTGCCATCATAACAGCCTGTAATAACAAATATCATATCTTGTTGCCTATACAGCATCTCAAATTGTGTATTTGAATACGTGACGTCATTAATGTGACCTCTTCACCTACCACTCCCCCTACCACTCAAGAATGGCTGAGAGGCTGTCAGGTGATGCCAGAAGCCCATCTACATCACAGAGACTATGTGATCCTCCTTTTTCTCTGTATTTTAACCGTATAATACATGCCACGGCAGCCATCTTAGGTCATTGAGATACATTATTGCAGGTTCAATAAATTCAAGGATCTGGTGATAGGCCCAATAGAGTAGGAGAGAGGGGAATAAGTAGAGGAAACCTGGAGGTTTATATAAGGATTCATGAATTTTAAGAAGAACATAAAAAACTAGTGCAACTAGTTAAAGATTCTGTAAGAAGATTTTCTGACCATAGATAGACTTTGTTGTTGGAATAGTCATCAGAATCTCATTGGAATTTTTCTCTCTTCTTCTTTTCGAGGTATTCCTTATGTTCAATCAATGGCTTATTTTCTTTGTTTTCAATTCGTCCAATGTCTCTGCTGAGAGAGAAATGATAATTGAGTTTTGATGGCCAAGACCTTTTGCTCTGAATCCACTATTGATTTTTGGAGTGATGGTAAGTAATATCAAGTCAAGAGACCACTTGTTTAGGAACCGCTGGTATTGTTTGCAATAATCCCAATTTTAAGAAAAGAGCATGGGTCTAAGTTAACCTTGAAAGCCCCAAGGGATCCTGTTACTCATCCAGCATAGCAGAGTATAATTAAAAAACTAGATATTTGGAGACTCTTTCTCATAGTCCGGTAAGTCATAAAATAGTGTCTGTGGGAAATCACTGGATGTTGTTATCTGTGATACAGTGGGGGAAAAAAGTATTTAGTCAGCCACCAATTGGGCAAGTTCTCCCACTTAAAAAGATGAGGCCGGCCTGTAATTGACATCATAGGTAGACCTCAACTATGAGAGACAAAATGAGAAAACAAATCTAGAAAATCACAGTCTGATTTTTAAATAATTTATTTGCAAATTATGGTGGAAAATAAGTATTTGGTCAATAACAAAAGTTTATCTCAATACTTTGTTATATATCCTTTGTTGGCAATGACAGAGGTCAAACGTTTTCTGTAAGTCTTCACAAGGTTGGCACACACTGTTGCTGGTATGTTGGCCCATTCCTCCATGCAGATCTCCTCTAGAGCAGTGATGTTTTGGGGCTGTCACTGGGCAACACGGACTTTCAACTCCCACCAAAGGTTTTCTATGGGATTGAGATCTGGAGACCGGCTAGGCCACTCCAGGACCTTGAAATGCTTCTTACGAAGCCACTTCTTCATTGCCCTGGCGGTGTGCTTGGGATCATTGTCATGCTGAAAGACCCAGCCACGTTTCATCTTCAATGCCCTTGCTGATGGAAGGAGGTTTGCACTCAAAATCTCACGATACATGGCCCCATTCATTCTTTCATGTACACGGATCAGTCGTCCTGGACCCTTTGCAGAGAAACAGCCCCAAAGCATGATGTTGCCACCCCCATGCTTCACAGTAGGTATGGTGTTCTTTGGATGCAGCTCAGCATTCACTCTCCTCCAAACACGACAAGTTGTGTTTCTACCAAACAGTTCTACTTTGGTTTCATCTGACCATATGACATTCTCCCAGTACTCTTCTGGAACATCCAAATGCTCTCTAGCAAACTTCAGACGGGCCCGGATATGTCCTGGCTTAAGCAGGGGGACATGTCTGGCACTGCAGGATCTGAGTCCCTGGTGGCGTAGTGTGTTACTCATGGTAGCCTTTGTTACGTTAGTCCCAACTTTCTACAGGTCATTCACTAGGTCCCCCCGTGTGGTTCTGGGATTTTTTCTCACCATTCTTGTGATCATTTTGACCCCACGGAGTGAGATCTTGCGTGGAGCCTCTGATCGAGGGAGATTATCAATGGTCTTGTATCTCTTCCATTTTCTAATTATTGCTCCCACAGTTGATTTCTTCACACCAAGCTGCTTGCCTATTGCAGATTCAGTCTTCCCAGCCTGGTACAGGTCTACAATTTTGTTTCTGGTGTCCTTCCAAAGCTCTTTGGTCTTCACCATAGTGGAGTTTGGAGTGTGACTGTTTGAGGTTGTGGACAGGTATCTTTTATACTGATAACAATTTCAAATAGGTGCCATTACTACAGGTAATGAGTGAAGGACAGAGGAGCCTCTTAAAGAAGAAGTTACAGGTCTGTGAGAGCCAGAAATCCTGCTTGTTTGTAGGTGACCAAATACTTATTTTCCACCATAATTTGAAAATAACTTCTTAAAAAAATCAGACAATGTGATTTTCTAGATATGTTTTCTCATTTTGTCTCTCATAGTTGAGGTCTACCTATGATGTCAATTACAGGCCTCTCTCATCTTTTTAAGTGGGAGAACTTGCACAATTGTTGGCTGACTAAATACTTTTTTCCCCACTGTATTATTGAGAACACTGTGACATCATCATATGAGAATGTTTTAGTTGATATCTGGATCCTGCTGCAGGGAAACCAAGAGCATAAAATTTCTGTAAAGATGGGCTGCACTCAGGCAGTTAGTTAGGTGGCAGTAAACTGGATTCTCCCACTGGATTAAGTGAAGAGACAACATTGCTCAATGGGATTTGGATTGGAGTAGAGCCTATAGATTTCAGAATTCAATGAACCCGCAGTTATGTCTCAAACGATCTAAGAGCATCAGGGACCACCTGGTTATGGCTGATGTGGGTATGCACATTAAGATACCACATTAAGGGAGACATTAAGGGAGACATTTTCATGATATTTCCAGTGAAATTTGTTTTACAAGTTATTCCAGAAATGTTGTGCACCTAATAAAAGAGCTATGTAGTTCAGCCTGTATTGGCACAATCATTCATCAGATATGTGATATTATTGCCAGCTTCTTCTTCCATCTGCTATAACAAAACATTGTTACAGATTCCTCATCAATTTTGTGCAGCAAAGCACAGGTCTCACAGCCAAGATTCCTCTTTAGTGAACTGTCCTGCGTGGGCAATTACATCAGGAAACACAAGGAAAGAGTCCTTCTGGATTCACACATTATAAACCTCATCTCCAAAAGGACTGAATCATGAATCTGAATCTTTTCTATGTTTTACCTTTTGTCCATTCTTTGTCTGTCCTGTTGTTATTTTCTGTTTCCATAGTGCTCATTGATGCTATATGACAGGGCATATTAGGATGCATCAATTCATGTGATGTCTCTTTTGGTTTTCTATTCCAGGTACTCTAAGAACAGTGCTATCTTTACCGCATCACTTACATTGACATCCTCTTATAGCCCTCCTACTACAGCTTCCATGCACTGTCTGACAGCCTCAAACTACTTTTCCAAATCAATGTCACCTCCAGTGATGTCAACCCCACGTCTCTTTCTGGATGCTGCCTTTCTGCGCCCTACAATTCTCAACCTCCTTTCTATGTTAAGTAATTTCTGACTACCTGATCTTTCAGACATTATTGTTTATGCTAACTAGCATTTAATAGTATATCATAACTATCAATGCCTAGACATTGGTTTATCAAGTACATCATTTAAGTGCATCTTATGTTTAAGTGCATCTGCAGATACAGTTCTTTACAAAAGTTTTACACAGGTGTGGAAAAAATGCTGCAAAGTAAGAATGCTTTAAAAATAGAAGTGTTATTAGTTTATTTTGTCAATTAACAAAATGCAACATGAATGAACAAACTAAATATCTAAATCAATATTTGGTGTGACCACCCTTTGCCTTCAAAACAACCAATTCTTCCAGGAGGTAAATCCTTCTGTCTCTTCTTTTAATCTAAGGGCCGGTTCATATCTACGTTCGGTTTCCGTACAGGGGAGTCCGCTTGGGGACCCCCCGAACGGAAACCTATATGCAGAGAGAAGCGGTTTACGTAAGGAAACCTGCGGACCTCTTAGACTATAATGGGCTCCTTGTGGTTTCCGCTCAGTCTCAGCATGAATCATTGCAGCACTTTCCTCTCCGCATGTTTCCGCATGAAACATGCTGAAACCGAGTGGAAACCACACGGACACCATTATGTACCTTTTTGGGTGGAAAGATGTTTGCCTGTGGTTTTTTAGACACAAATGGCAAAAAGCAATGGTTTTATAGAAAAATTTGTCCGTTTTGATGACTTGTACGTACTACAGGCTTGTTCTTTAAAAGGCAAATTGTGGCTGTGAGTCTAGTTAAAAAGTGATGAAGAAGTAGCTTTCCAAAGCAAAAAGCCATCAAAAATTATCTCTTAATGGGAGTAAATGTGAAATCAAAATGGTGTTGGCATTAAAAGATGCAATGGCATGGGTGGTAGCAGTGGTGGTACCTGTGGCAACATGAGTGGCAGTACGGCATAGAATAATATGATGGACCATGCCACAGGACATGTTTGGCTAAGTGGTGGCTGTGGTGGTAGCTGTGACAGCATGAATGTCAGGCAGTAAAGTATGGATTAATATGATGGACCAGGCTGCAGAACATGTTGGGATGAATGGTGACAGTTTTAGCATCAGCTGGAGGTTGTGAAACTCCTCACAAATCAATGCCTGGGTCTGGTTGGCACTGCAAGGTAAAACATTTCTGGTTCATCATTTTCAAACTACTGTACTGGCTACTGTTGCTGCTGCTTTTACTCCTGCTACTTGTAGCTGTGGCACTGGCAGAGGAGATGGAACACTGGTTGAGTTAGGTGGACTGGAAATGGGCAGAAGCCATTTGGGCAACTGTGTAGTGGTGTAGTGGTCTCCCTAAATGCTTGGTCAAGCTTAGTATACAGCCTATCCTGATAACATTGCAATTTTGATTCCCTTTGGGGGGTGTGAAGAATATCGCCTCGCCCAGCCGCCTGGCACGCCTGCGATCAAACTTCTTTCTTAACCTCCCACTCACACACTGTGAGTAGACCGGGTCATAGGATAGAACGAAACGAGCGATATAAATTTTATATGTTTAATAACCCAAGTGGGTCGGTACGAATTAATAGCATATACAGAAATATACAGTATTAATATTATCAAGCATAAACATACAAGCAAAAGAGCAATGATACGGCACAAAACAAAAATGGAAATAAAAGATAGAGAAAATACCGGCATAGGCTCGTAGTCCGTTTCTCTAGGCCACAGCAGAGTTTTGGGCCTAGGGCGCAAGCTTAAGCAAGTTGCATAAAACAATCCTTCTACATGTTGTCCAGAACAAAGTGAAAGGCTTCAGGCCTCAATGCTAGGCCCTCAATGCATTCCTCAGTAGGGCAAGCTCTCTCATCTTCTCCCAGATCAGAGCTCCTTACTGCCTCTTTGCTGAATGACCACAGAATCCAGGTCTGCCCACAGCATATGGCTAGTGCTCCACCCACCCCTTGCACCCAGGCAGCCCTCCTTCTCCCTCCTTTGCAGAACCCTCGGAGAGAAGGGTGAAGTTAAGGTCACTGGCTTGCTATCCCCACATCGCCATCTGGCCAGGGATAATAAAAGTGCCAGGCTATAGCAAGCCATCTCCAATGAACACACATAAAACCAGTGAAGCGTATCGTCCAGCAATGTAAAACCCAAGTTTATCACAACATTCCAACAGGTAGGGGGAGGACGGACCTGAGCAAGTAAAAATACATTTCTAAGAAAGATGTACAACTAAGGGTCGGTTCATCACAGGGGGCAAGGAAGAATTCCCCCATTTTGGCTTTATAATGAGGGTCTAAGGGCACTGCGATTCAGTACTCCTCCCTCTGCTTAATGCTAGTAATGCATATGCTATGTAATGAGTCGCGCATACAGCCTGCAGTGCTTGCAAGTGTGTGTATGTACCTAAGGGCCTGCCATGGTTGGTCTTCTTGGCCAGATTGGTTGTTATCATCTTGAAAGAAATAAGAGTCAGCCTCCTTCCCTGGCTGTGCCTGTGACATATCAAGGGCCCCCTCTGCTTTCAAAGGAGAGCCTTCCTCCTCCTCTTCCAGGCTAGGATTTCCTCCACAATAATGACCCTGACCTAGATCTTCATCCTCTTCCATTTCCTCTTGCATCAACCCAGAGCGATGACATTGATCAAGTGGTGGAACTGGAAACTGTTCTTCCTCTTCCATCCAATGTTGCAAGAGTGTAAGTCTTTCCTGTAAGATATATAATGAAGGGATGACATTGCTGATGTTGCAGTCATAGGGCTTCAGAAGCCAACACATTTCCCTCATGAGTCTCCAATGGCAGATCTCGCTATAACACATTGTCCCTGTGGTCTGCTGCATGCAATAATCATTCCCTACTTTCTGCTGCTCGCACAGATGCTCCAGCATGTTTAAGGTGGAGTTCTACTGAGTTGGAACACCTCAGATAAGGCAGTGCAAAGGCAGACCGTTTTGTCACTGCAAGTCCAAAAGGCTGTTTTTAGAATGGCTGAAATGCATTGACACTTTAACGGCCATAAGCAGCACCAGGGACCTATAACAAACTTTTGACTTGGGGGACCCCCACGGTATAGCACCTCTTTTCCTGGCCAACATACAGTATTACACCCCATTTACACACACTTTATTGTCCCAAAGTGGCCCCTTCACACAGTATAATGTCCCATAGCGGCCCCTCCTCACAGTATAATGTCCCATAGCGGCCCTTTCACACAGTATAATGTCACATAGAGGCCCTTCCACACAGTATTATGTCCCATAGTGGCCCCTGCACACAATATAATGTTGCATAGCAGCCTCCCTACAGTAAAATGTCTCACAGTGGCCCCTCCACACAGTATTATGACCCATAGTGGCCCCTGCCCACTGCAAGAAGACAGGACATTATTCATTTTGATCTTCAGCATTTTCCTGATGACCACAACGATCCCCAAACTTATGGCCACAATCTAGCCATTCAGTCTCCACCAAGACCTGGAATCTCTCTAAAGTCTGGTAATATTGGTCAACCTGCTATGGTTGCTTTGCAAGGCATACAATCAGCCCCTTCACACAGTATAATGCCTCACAGTGGCTCCTCCACACAGTATTATGTGCCATAGTGGCCCCTCCACACAGTATTATGTTCTATCGTGGCCCCTCCACACAATATTATGACCCATTGTGACCCAACGGTGTTTGTTGCAAATATTGAAAAAATGTTGGGTTCAGCAGAATCCAAAATTTTTGGGGTACACCACCCAGAGTATAATGATTGGAGGCCCAGGATAGGTGACAAGCATAAAAACCAGTACTACTTAGCTTTCCTGGGCTCTGCAGTGGTCCTCTTCAATGACTTCATGGAAATGAGTTACACCTGACTCATGTGATGTCTGTGAAGTCACTACAAAGGCCGAAGACTGCGTGGAGTCACGCCTGAGAGATGAGCAACACTGTTTTTTATGTTCGCTCACCTCCCCTCATCTGCACCTCTGATCATTATACATTGGAGTCTCTTCAGACCCCAGAGTATAAGGATAGCAGTATTTTTTGGGGTTCTCCCAACAAATACTCTTGTCGTGGGCCCGCTGCCTTACTTATCAATCCCCGCTCCTGCTTACGGCCGCCTCTGCTTTCCCTTCTATCGTCCAAGGGGCCCCAGTGACGTAAATATGAAACCCACGGGGACCCCTGGAGGGCAGAAGGGAAAGCGGAGGTGGCCGTGAGCAGGAACGGGGATCAGTAAGTAAATAGGGCCTGTTACCTGCTGGGGTTATTCCTAAGGTCCCGGGCCCTGTGGCAGCCGCTATGGTTGCTACCACAGTACTTATGCCACTGAGAGGCACCTCTTCTAAGCCACTATACACTTTAATAAAGTGGCTCACCACCAAATTTAGTACATGCGCCATATAGAAACAATGTGTTATTAAACCCAACTGCAGTGCAGCAACAATATTGGTGCCATTGTTGCTAGCAGCACTGTGCAATTGTAGATGACAAGGAGCCATCCAGTAGGTTACTTTCTGCAGGATTAAGCAGCGCAGCTCCTCTGCTATGCGACTCCTCTGATCCAGGCTCATTAACTGTAAAATTGCATGGCAGTGCTTCACCTTATACCCAAGAAACATTCACTCAAAGCATTGACCGAATGGGCTGTGAAAGCCATGTATTGATATTGTTCATAATTGCTACTCCACATGTCGACAGACATGCACATTTCCCCAAACTGACATATTCAAGGAATGGCCTACATTCTCAGACACATGGTAATATAACTGAGATTGCACAGTCAGCAGCTTGGCCAGGTGCAAACTAAGTTTCAAATCACTGGATGACTGGGGGTGTATTGCTGTTTCCTGGACAAACATTCACTTATGGACGACTGACATTGGCGAGGAAGAAGAGGAGGAAGAGAAATATTTGGTGATGATGATCAGTGTTCGGGAGTATTTAAAATACAAGTAATTAAAATAGTATTTAAAATACTTGTCAGGTATTTGTATTTTAAAATTAAAATACTTTTTTATTCAGTATTTTGTATTTGTAATGAAAATACTTTTAGGAAGTATTTTACGTATTTTAATTACTTTCTAAATTCAAAACAAATGTTGTAATTTAAATAACCCGCCTCACCGCACTTAAAAAAAAAAAACAACAGCGCGAGTCACGTCATCACTCTCGTTTCTCGTATCTCGTGCGAGGTGCGACGAGAGGAGGGAAAATTCCAGCGCGTTCCAGCAACGCAAGTCCACCTTGTAGTGAAGCGTGATTTATTTTTAGTTTTTAATCATCCCGATCGCGTAATCCATTCCGGAAAATTACCGTATATACTAGAGTATAAACCGACCCGGATATAAGCCGAGGCCCCTAATTTTACCACAAAAAAATGGGAAAACGTATTGTCTCGAGTATAAGCCGAGGGGGGGGAAATCCACCATTGCAGATAAAAAGTCTGGTCATGTGCATTACAGCTTAGTAACTCCATGTGCCTCATAGTAATAGCAGTTAACCCCATCATGTCCCTCACATTAACCCCCTGTGTGCCTCAAATAAGAGTTACTGATATGTGAGAGACATGGAGGTAATAATTAGGTATCTTCATAATTAAGGTCCTTTATTAGTACCCCCATGTGTCTCACATATTAGTAACCCTTATATAGGGCACACAGGGGTTAATATGAGGGACATGATGGGGTTAACTGCTATTAATGTGAAGCACATGGAGTTACTGAAACTAAATTAATATCCCCAAATGCCTGACATTAATAGGCATAGTAACTAAAGGAAGGTACCTGTATGTTTCTCTTTACTGTAGCATCCTCTCCTCCATGTGACAGACATCTTCTATAGGACACAATGAATCCTGGCCACTGACTTATCTGCAGGGTAGATGCTAATCCTAGCGGGCTAAAGGACCTCTGATGACGTCATGATCATGTGATCACACTCTGGTGTGGGTGGAGCTACTAGGATTTAGACTCAACCTTATCTGCAGATGTTACATACCAGTGGCTACAGGACCTTTGATGACATCACAGTCAGTCACGTGACCTAATGACAAGCAAATCACAGAGCAGTAGCACTAGAAGACCTCCCCCTTCCAGGTCCTTCCAGTTTTCTGTGCTCTGTGGACCCTGACTCGTGTATAAGCCGAGGGGGGCTTTTATAGCATGAAAAATGTGCTGAAAAAGTCTTGCTTATACTCTAAAAATGGAGGAAAATTGTAATACCAGTGAAGGGGACGCAACCGACAATGATTCAGATCTCGAAGACCCACATCTCCCTGCAATTTTGGACGGAACTTTTTTTCAAAATTAACAAGACTAAATACGAAGCGGCAGGGGCAGGACAAAAAGTGTCTGCTTACTGCAAGTCCTGTCCAAACAAGTTAATCACGGGTCAAATAAACTCAAAACTCAACGTCCAACTTCCTTAAGCACTTAAGGGTAAGTTATTTAATTACATCATGGTTTGGTTTTTATTTTACAATCCCCAACCCCGAAGCAAATTTTTAAAACCTATATATTATGCTTTTTAGTAAACTTTTTTTTACATTATATTACCATCAAAAAAAACCTAAAAAAAAATATGCGGGAGAAATCTATAAATGGACCGTAAATGCAATAATGCAAAAATTACCATAGACTACACTTAAAAAACCCTTGTGAGGTTTTGTTTCATTAAAAATATTTAAAATAATTAGCGATTTTGCAATAGTTAGCACGACTTTAATGGGTTCTTTTTTTTCAAGAATGTCCATCCAAGCCTCGTTCAGAAGTACGAAAAATATAAGGAATCGAAAGGCAGACAGCACAAAGGTGACCAGACCCAGCAGCCTCAAGCACGTTACGATTCGACCTTGGCTAAAGTCCAGACACCATGGACTTTGATGAAAGAACGAAAGATGCATCACGCAATAACCCAGAAAGAAGTGGACGATCTTGTAATGAACTTTATTGTTTCCGAAGGCCTTCCTCTTTACACAGTGGAGAAGCAGACTTTAAAGAACTTAGTTGAAGGCTTAGCACCAGGAAAACACGTGATTAGCACCAAAACATTGAAAGACCGGATCAAAAGAAAATACACCGAGCTGGTAAGCACGATGCAGAGCATGTTGAAAAGTGCTGACAGCGTTTGCACTACAGCCGATTTATGGTCGAGTAACCGGAAAAGTTACTTCGGCGTCACTGCTCATTGGATCTCCAACGATTTGGAACGAAAATCAATCGCCATTTCCTGCAAAAGGCTCGTTGGGGAACATTATTACAAAGAAGTTGCTGCAGCTTTATACCACACGCATGAGAAGTTCGGTTTAAGCGTCGACAAAATTTCATACACCGTCACTGACAACGGCAGCAATTTCGTTAAGGCGTTCAACGAATTTGGTGAAGAAAATCCATGGTGTTCAGATTTCTGTGCCTCTGAAGACATCGATTTGGAAGATGAAGATAGTGGCCGTATCGAGGATGACGACTTACAAAGGCTGGACATTAACGAAATTCTTCAGCATGAAGAAACGGACAATGACAGCACCAACGATGCCCTGGATGAAGGTGACTTAGGTGATGCCATTATCCTGCCTCAGCACTTAATGTGCCAGAGCCACACCTTGAACTTGCTTGCCACAACCGACGTCAAGAACACTTTTACAAGCACTACAGGATCGGGGCAGTACAAAAAACTGTACCGGGCCACTTTTGCCAAATGCACAAAACTCTGGAATTTGGCATCTCGCAGTACCAAGACCTCAGACTTCATACACTCCGTCACTGGATTTTCCCTAAAACCGCCCGGTGAGACGAGATGGAACTCAACGTACGACGCTGTCTGTCGTTTGATTTCTGAAAACGTGGAGCCCAAATTACACGAAATAACGACAGCCTTGAAACTTCCGGCTTTCAAGCCCGGTGAATTGGAGTTGCTACACCAGTATAAATCCATTATGGAGCCAGTTGCAAGGGGTTTGGACCTATTACAATCAGAAAAGGAGTCGTTCCTGGGGATGCTCATGCCAACCATCTTGCAAATTCAGAAGAAATTGCTCACACAAAAAACAAAACAAACTCAAAGCGAATTTCTAGTCGAAGCACTACTTTCGAATTTGAACACGCCCTTCTCACAATTTTTTACGTTCAACGATGACAGTCGTCCGTTCGTCGTTTCGGCTGTATCTCACCCATCCTTCAAATTGAAATGGATTCCAGAAGAACACCGGGACTGGGCGAGGGACTGCTTTATTGCAGACGTGGAACGATTGGAGGCCGAAAGAAACGAAGAAAAAGGAAAAAAACAACGTGAGGAACGGGAGAATTATGGAAATCCGAAGAAAAAACAACGCACAAACATCAATTCATCACCGTTCTTCGATTTCAGTGATTCGGACGATGGAAACTCCTCTGACAGTAGACCACAAGGACCTGGGCCAATCGCGAAGCTCGAGTGCCTCAGATATTTAGAGGAGAAAACAAGCAGTCAAATTCACGTTCTGAACAAATTCCCTCGAGTCAAATATGCATTCATCCGACAAAACAGTGCGTTACCCTCATCAGCTCCAGTCGAACGCTTATTTTCTCGAGCGGGAATAGTTCTCTCACCGAGAAGAAACCGCCTGTCGGACAAAACATTTGAAGTCCTTGTTCTTCTGAATGCAAACAAGCAAAAAACTTTAATGTATAATAACTTTTCGAGTTTTGGAAATGCACTTAAAGTTCTTTTTCCATTTAGCCTATGTTCAATTGTTCCATTTTTTGTTTTTATTAAATTTTTTTTGTTTAAATTTTTCAAGTATTTTAGTATTTTAAAATACTTTTGAAGTAGTATTTAGTATGTATATTTAAAAATACTTCGGGATGAAAGTATTTAATATTTGTATTTAAAATACTTCAGTCATAAGTATTTTGTATTTTGTATTTAAAATACTTTCCCAAAGTATTTTCCTGAACACTGATGATGATGATAACGACGACCATGTGCTAGTTGTAGATGTGGACTGCCTACAAGGAAGATCACAGGGAGAAGGAGTAGGATAGTTTTGCTCACTTCCCCTGATAGTGCCACTGACAAATCTGTTTTGCCAAATAAGCTGGTGATGCCATTTCATGCGAATATGTACAGATGTAGTTCCTACATTTGTTCCTGCACGGCCACGGCTAAGTTTCTGCTTGCAGATCTTGCACATTGCCATAGATTTATCATTTGGCAATCTCACACACGTGAGATGACCAAGCGTAGTCACTACCACCAACAACAGCAGTGGAAACATGTCTGCCACTCCCACCACAAGCGTCACTTGATCCTTGTATGTCTGCAACTATTAAGGAAATACAGGCCATATTTTAACCATGTGTACACATCATCACAGTACAGTAGATAGTAGTAGTAGGTTAGCAGTAGAGATTTACTTATAATCTCAAAGTTTTCTTTTCTGTGACTTAGGATAATTGGTCTAACTGAAGTGGAAAATACAACTGCTCTCTAACATCTCTTCAACTAGTTCCAACTCAAATAGCCTAGAATGGCTAAGGGTTTGCTAAGCTTTTCTTTAAGTTTCTCCCACTTTCTACAACAGGGAAATGCCCCTCCATTTCACTGGTATCATTGCAGCATGAAATGGCATTTTCCTGTCTGAAAAGAAAAATAGTTAATGCTAGCAAAGTGAAAAACAGTAAAAAACATTATAAACAATAAGAAACATACTTCGCAATATCAGTCTAAGGCTAGGTTCACACCTGTGCCTGAATTCCGTTTGGGGACTCTGTTCCCCACTCCACTTGAAAAAGAGAAAAGTCCTGCAAGCAGAGCTTTTCTCTCCGCATTTTTCAGGCGGAAACCGGGCAGAACCCCTTATAGTCTACGGGGTCCGTGGGTTTCTGCGGGTAACAGCTTTTTAAGCGGATTGCTACACCAGTATATCCCCTTAATCACTTTGCTGCCTTAGGGCTGGTGGAAGGTTTTGGTCTGAAATATGCCACTAATGTGACATAAGGCTACCTGCCATCTTTGATCTACCTCAATAGACCAGCCTCAATAGAAATATTCCTATGACAGGCCTGGGAACCTTCATAAGGCTCCCGGCTGTTAAAGGAACTGGTCTGCAACTAGAAAGGTATGGGGTTGGTGAGGACCGGCCCCAGGGACAGTTGTTCTGCTTGGGGGGGGGTGTCACAGTCAACAATGCCCGCGATCAGAGTAGACTCTGATCGTGGACATTAACTCTGGGTCTCTGCTGTACAATAGCGGAGACCTGGAACAGTAGCTATGGCAGTGGGGACCTGTCCTGGGTACAGGTGTGTTGCTTTGGAGTTGGGGGGTCACGGACCGACCCTGGGCAGTTGTAATACTTTGGAGGGGGTTCACGCTCAACAATGCCCGCGATCAGAGTAGACACTGATCACAGGCATTAACTCATTAACTGATCGCGGTACATTACAGCGGAGACCCGGTACAGTAGCTATGGTAGAAGAGCGGCCTCCATCTTTAAGGACCTGGAATCTGCCGTAATTGCACGGCAGATGTCGGGAAGGGTTTAAAGTAGCTAGGGATTGTTTTTAGAGCAGGGCTTATATTTCAAGCCTACTTCAAAAAACCTGGAAAATCTAGCTAGGTGTTAGGGTCTTGCCAATCGTAGCAATACCCTGACACTACTGCAGAGGTCTGGGAGGAAGGACAGAGACAAGTGAGCCCTAATCTCACCCCAGCCACTGTCCCTTCCTATTGCCTCAGTTACCCTAAACAGTAAAAGGACAACCTGAAGACAGGCCCTATACTGAGTAAGTGACACAGAGAACAGGACAAGACAAAAACAACACAGAAGCAGAGTGAGCAAGCCAAGGGGTCGGTAACAAACGAGCAATGCAGTACAAAATCAAAATCCAAGAAAATAGTCAAAGGTAAGCCAGTGGTCAGAAAATCAGTACAGTAAATATCAAGGGCACAAAGAGAGCAGGCAAAGTCAGAGCAATAACCGGTGACCATGTGAGGGCTGACAACCTGTTTATAGAAAGTCTGGGACCGGCCCTAGACCTGATAGGTACACAGGCTGTCAATCACACAGGCCAGGAAGAGATTAACTCCATGCAGTTCAGAGATAAATGCTCAGAACACGGGTGTGGCCGGAAATCCATTAAATTGTCTAGGACCATGTTCAGACTGCAACAAGAAACCTACACAAAGAACCAAACTGAACACGCCTCCTTCGCCGCAGCGTGCGAGCGGAGGGTGGCGCAGAGACCCGAACAGGCAGAGACGTTACACTAGGGCTTATTTTCGGGGTAGGTCTTATTTTAGGAGAAACATGGTACTACTTCTCCCATTGTCACTACCACACCACACTCTATAGGACACTGTATAATTATAGAGCTTTTTTTTTTTTTTTTTATCTTCACTCAGTTCTTGCATTTGGCCACATATTTCATAACTTGGACAACCCCTGTAATGTTTCTAAAATGCATTTACATCATATAGTTATGCCTAATTGGGCATATTTAATAAAATAACACTGGTTTATTTATGAAGCTCCTTTGTCACTTTTTAGACACACACAAATTTGTCAGGAGAAAAGACCTTGCTTTAAAGTCACAAGGAGAACTAAATTATTAATATTTATCAATCGTTAGAAAATTTGATAACTTGGTGATTTTATGCTTGGGTATTGGGGAAGGGGAGCTATGGCAAGCAAGCGCAATTTTACATACGTTTTCTATGTCCAGTCACTTAGGCACCAGGGGTTATAAATAGAGATGAGCAAACTGGTTCATCTACCAAAATTTTTGGTTTAGCCATACCTGAAATTTAGAGTGTTTGCCACCAATCATTCAGAACCCAGAGTACAGTCATGGCCAAAAGTTTTGAGAATGACACAAATATTATATTTTCACATGATCTGCTGCCCTCTGGTTTTTATGTGTGTTTGTCAGATGTTTTTATCACATATAGAAATATAATTGCATTCATATTATGAGTAACAGAAGCTTATATTGACAGTTAGAATGAGTTAATGCAGCAAGTCAATATTTGCAGTGTTGACCCTTCTTCTTCAGGACCTCTGCAATTCTCCCTGGCATGCTCTCAATCAACTTCTGGACCAAATCCTGACTGATAGCAGTCCATTCTTGCAGAATCAATGCTTTAATTTTGTCTGAATTTGTTGGTTTTTGTTTGTCCACCCGTCTCTTGATGATTGACCACAAGTTCTCAATGGGATTAAGATCTGGGGAGTTTCCAGGCCAGGGACCCAAAATCTCTATGTTTTGTTCCCTGAGCCATTTAGTTATCACCTTTGCTTTATGGCAAGGTGCTCCATCATGCTGGAAAAGGCATTGTTGAGCGCCAAACTGCTCTTGGACGGTTGGGAGAAGTTGCTCTTGGAGGACATTCTGGTACCATTCTTTATTCATGGCTGTGTTTTTAGGCAAGACTGTGAGAGAGCCGATTCCCTTGGCTGAGAAGCAACCCCACACATGAATGGTTTCAGGATGCTTTACAGTTGGCATGAGACAAGACTGGTGGTAGCGCTCACCTCTTCTTCTCCGAATAAGCTGTTTTCCAGATGTTCCAAACAATCGAAAAGGGGATTCATCAGAGAAAATGACTTTACCCCAGTCCTCAGCAGTCCACTCCCTGTACCTTTTGCAGAATAACAGTCTGTCCCTGATGTTTTTTCTGGAGAGAAGTGGCTTCTTTGCTGCCCTCCTTGAGACCAGGCCTTGCTCCAAGAGTCTCCGCCTCACAGTGCGTGCAGATGCACTCACACCTGCCTGCTGCCATTCCTCAGCAAGCTCTGCACTGCTGGTAGCCCGATCCCGCAGCTGAAACACTTTTAAGAGACGGTCCTGCCGCTTGCTGGTCTTTCTTGGGCGCCCTGGAGCCTTTTTGGCACCAATGGAACCTCTCTCCTTGAAGTTCTTGATGATGCGATAGATTGTTGACTGAGGTGCAATCTTTCTAGCTGCAATACTCTTCCCAGTTAGGCCATTTTTGTGCAGTGCAATGATGACTGCACGTGTTTCTTTAGAGATAACCATGGTTAACAGAAGAGAAACAATGATGGCAAGCACCAGCCTCCTTTTAAAGTGTCCAGTGGTGTCATTCTTACTTAATCATGACAGATTGATCTCCAGCCCTGTCCTCATCAACACCCACACCTGTGTTAATGGAGCAATCACTGAAACGATGTTAGGTGGTCCTTTTAAGGCAGGGCTGCAATGATGTTGAAATGTGTTTTGGGGGATAAAGTTCATTTTCTAGGCAAATATTGACTTTGCAAGTAATTGCTGTTAAGCTGATCACTCTTTATAACATTCTGGAGTATATGCAAATTGCCATTAGAAAAACTGAAGCAGTAGACTTTGTAAAAATTAATATTTGTATCATTCTCAAAACTTTTGGCCATGACTGTATAATATAATCAGACACCCAGGGAAAATAAAATACAATCCTAGTCACCTTTCCTGGGTTCTGGCATCCGATTTTCTCTCACTGGTGTCAATGTCATCTTGCAACCTCCTATGTGAGGTTAGAGGCCTCAGGTCACCACTGAAGCCTGTGATTAGGACACACCAGTCACATAGGGATGTTGATATCATGATTAATTGACAAATAGCAAACATGACTATAGGGGGTAGGAGGCTGTTTTCACTCACATTGCATGTCACACCCACAAAAGTTTACATACTCTAAGATTACTATGCCTTTAAACAATTTGGAACAGCCCATATGATGATGTCATGTCTTTGGAAGCTTCTGATAGGTTTATTGGCAACATCTGAGTTAATTAGAGACACACCTGTGGATGTATTTTAAGGCACACCTGAAACACACTGCTTCTTTGTGTAACATCATGGGAAAGTCTAAAGAAATCAGCCAAGATATAAGGAAGAGAATTATGGACTTGCACAAGTCTGGTTCATCCTTGGGTGCAATTTCCAGATACCTGAAGGTGCCTCGTTCATCTGTACAAACAATTATACGCAAGTACAAACAAGATAGGAATTTTTCAGCCATCACACCACGCAGGAAGGAGACGGGTTCTGTGTCCCAAAGATGAACATGTTTTGGTACGAAATGTGCATATCAACCCAAGAACAAAAGCAAAAGACCTTCTGAAAATGCTGACTGCAGCTGCTAAGAGTGTCATTATCCACAGTGAAATGAGTACTGTATTGACGTGGGCTGAAAAGCCACTCTGCCAGGAAGAAGCCATTACTCCAAAAGAAACATAAAAAAGCCAGATTGTTTGCAGATGCACACAAGAACAAAGACCTTAATTTTTTGAGACATGTCCTGTGGTCTGACGAAACTAAAATGGAACTGTTTGGCCATAATGACCATCGTTACATTTGGAGGAAAAAGGGAGAAGCTTGCAAGCCTAAGAACACCATCCCAACTGTGAAACACGTGGGTGGCAGCATCATGTTGTGGGGTTGTTTTGTTGCAGGAGTGACTGGTGCACTTCTCAAAACAGATGGCATCATGAGGAAAGAATGTTTGGTGGCAATACTAAACAACATTTCAAGACATCAGCCAGGAAGTTAAAACTTGGGCGCAAATGGGTCTTCCATATGGACAATGACCCAAAGCATATTGCCAAACTGGTTACAAAGTGGCTTAAGGATAACAAAGTCAATGTTTTGGAGTGGCCATCACAAAGCTCTGATCTCAATCCTATTGAAAATTTATGGGCAAAGCTGAAAAGGCAGGTGCGAGCAAGGTGGCCTACAAACATGGCTCAGTTACACCAGTTCTGTCAGGAGGAATGGGCCCAAATTCCTACCAACTATTGTGAGAAGCTTGTCAGAAGGATATCCAAAAGGTTTGACCCAAGTCATACGGTTTAAGGGCAATGGTACCAAATACTAATGAAATGTATGTAAACTTTTGACTTTGCAGAAAGTAATAAGTAATAAAAATGCATCAAAAAATTCTCTCTCTCTCATTATTCTGGCATTTGGCAAATATAAATAATTTTGGTAATCCTAATTGACCTAAAACGGGAAAGTATAAAGCAACAGGAATGATTAGACTTAAAATAAAAAACATAACTAACCAGAATGTATCACAAAATGTCAATATTTATTAATCAAAAAGGAAAAAACATTTTTTAAAACCATATAAAACATTACAGGTAAGGTCTCAGCATTGCTTGCTTCAATCACATGAACTGCATGAATGTTCCAGTATATCCATATTATAACATCCAAAGTTTGCAATATGCATGACAAAAATACATATAATACCCAATAATACATGTAGTCCAATATAATATATGTGTTTATAACATCATATTGTTAATAAGCAATAGTGTCATATAGTAAGGTCACCACATCAAGGTTTCGACAAATAAGCACACTAAAACAGAAAAGGTTTATTCTGATTTCATATCAGATAGTGAAAAAAACATGCATATGTGTCTTTTTTATATAGTGTATGTAAACTTCTGATTTCAACTGTATGTGAGCACTACTATGTGGTTATATATGTTCAAGGGTATGTGGATATTTGTGGACCAGTTTGCATCCATTCTATTAGAAGCTATTTTTATTCGTCTAAAATGTGATAATTTTTTTCCCCTTGTAAACGGGTTTTTATTCATAGTATATATATATATATATATATATATATATATATATATATATATATACAATATATAAAACAAGAATAGTGGAATGCCAGACCTAAATTGATAGATCAATTACCTTAAAACTTGTACCAGATTTACATCTAATTTTTCAATTTGTTCTTCATTGATAATACTGGTGATCATTTCAGATGTGGGGTTAGAGAGGCACAGTATTATCGTTCAATAACTTGCATGAGCAAAACGGAAAAATAATTCTTAATCCAAAGGAATAAAGTTTTATTTTTGTCTTATGTTATTAAAAAAAAAGAATCTAAACAGAAAATTAATGTCCATTAAACACTAAGTCCTATGAAAGAAACCACCTAGTAAATGATAATTAAACCTGAAAGATTATCCCTCAGGCAACCAAGGCAGCTTGTGATTCTGCAATACATAGCATTGCAATTGGGTTTGTTCTGCAACAAAGGGATTTTCTGATCTTGTGATCGTTATAAATCTTACAGTTTTACCTATGGGAAACAGAGTCAATGTGCTATAAACACTGGTCATGACCTGTTTGCTCTAACATAGAAGTATTTAACTATTGAGATCAAGAAACAAAACTATATGATGCTTTGCTTACCGCATAAATTAGAGAAAATAAAACAGAGAAAAATGTTTGAACATTTAATTTTATATCCTTTCCTATGTTATTTGCCCTCTTGAATAACACAAATGCTATAACATAACTACATCCCATAGAGTTGATGTGATTTGGACACATCTATACTTTATTAATGCTCAACATATAATATATTCTTTAGATGAATTTTGAAGAATGCTAATAGAAAGTAAGAGATGGTAAGAATGATATTGAAGTTAGTCCAATCAAAGTAATATAAAGATTTTGTGACCATGAGCTTACATAGTGGATACAATATATGAACATATGATACATGAAGGCATAATGTACAACAGAGATGTAACTTGAAGCTCCTGGGCCCCAGTGCTAAATCTGTAATAGGGCCCCTATCTACCTTTTGCCATTTAGATGACCAGTATATTTAATGTTTCAGAGGGACATTTGGACCCCCTCTTGGTCCAGGGCCTGGTAGCAACTGCTATCGATGAACCACCTATAGCTATGCCCCTGATGTACAACCCCAACTCTAAAAAAGTTTGGATGCTGTGTAAAATGTCAAGAAAACAAGAATGCAATGATTTGGAAATCACATATAACCATATTTTATTCACAATAGAAGCTAGAACAGACATAAGAAGTTGAAAGTTGGACATTTTTCATTTCATTTGAAAAAATAATAATTTAGAAAATGATGATATCAACATTGATTGGTGAACCTCTGACCAGTAGCACACCCTCTTACACTACTATCTCCACCAACACTCATATCTTCCACCTCTACCTCCTCTAGTTAAAAAAAAAACAATGGCAGTTCTCATCCAACTTAAAAAGATGAGGAAGCTGTGAGGAATATCACTCTCAACAGATGCCCCATGACTAGTAGAGAATGGGATCTGTATCCGTAAATATAAAGAAGAAGGCATGGTTGACAGTACAGAAAGACAGCATGGTAAATTACATGTTGAGGAGGAACTCACAGAACCCTCACTCAATATTTGTGGTTCACTGCTTTCTAAAACGTCTTTATTCTCATATGACAACATTGTGGCTACTGGTGCCACTGTCAAGACCAGAAGTAGTGTTGCTGAGCCCCCTACCCTGTTTTTTTACAGTCATTTTTTTTTTTACTGCACATACTGCTTAATTTAAATATAGTGATTATCAACAATTCTGTATGTATGTCTTTTTTGTTGTTGTTTTTCACAAACAAGCATTTTAGGAAAAGTGAGTTTTAAAAAACAGAGTTTTTTAGATTAGATCAGGCTTGACTATATATTAGGTGAACACAACAACAATACTATATATGCGCAGCAAAAAAAAAACGCTTAAGAAATTATTTAAATATTTATTTCAGATAAACAACACTCTGTCACACTGTATTTGATGAGCAGAGCATTAAAAAAACATTAAATAACAAGGTTTCTTTCAGATTAATACAGGCTAGACTGTATATTAGGAGAACAATATAAAAAACACTTAAATAACAGGTTTTTTTTCAGATTTGTGCAGGCTAAACTGTACTGGGTGAATTGAACACAACAAAAAAATTCTTACATAAGGGAAAGGATTGTTTTGTCATTAAAAGTATGTTTAAAGACTTTTTATACAGATGAAACTGCTCTATTGCATAACAGATTTAGACCAAAAAGTTGCAATAGCACTCTACTAGTGCCATGAGCATTCCAACAAATACCTATTTTATGCAAGAATACAAAGAATACCTATTGTTTACAAGATGTGGCAGTGGCCATTTTAGTTCATCCGAGACTGAATCGCCATTCGGTTTTGTTAAAAAAAAATGAACAATTTGGAATATTTGTGTTGAATCCGGTTTGCGACAAAATGGTTTGCCCATCTCTAGTAAGCACTAGATTGAGATTAGATGATGTAGTTCTTGATTATCTGTTTGATAAAGTAATTTCTGGGCAAGAGTAAAAACCATACTGAGCTAGCAAAGTTTGGATAAAACAATTGCCCCATGCAACATGGCAAGGATAGCACTTAATTTTCATGTTCTGTTCTAAAAAGAAAAATTTGCTTGCACATTCAAAAGAATGTGATATTCAATCAACGAAGATTAACTTGCCTAAGGTAAGATGGTTTTTACATTCATAAGGAAGTCAAATACGATTATGCATATTAGGAAATTCTACAGAGATGACTAGAGTATAATGTATGATAATTATTTGAAAGGATATACTTACTCACTGATTTGCATATCTAGAAAGCCAGGCAGAGAGGGCAGAATGCAAAAAAGGTAAAGAAATTCATAGCACTGAACCAACCAAGATATAACTAGAGAAAACAGCAATAAGTGAAACTGTATACAACAAAGACATAGCAAGACATAAAAGTGTTAAAATAATACTGAGTTTCCAATTGGAACAAATATGAATATGTGAATATACCTGAATGGAAATGTAATTTACATATTTCAAATGACAGAAAAAAAGGTCATGGTCGCCGATTCTTACTAAACACTTGGGGCTTCATTCTATTCAATGCAAAGTGGTTTGAAAAGTGACTCTTAATGAGAATTAGGCAAATACCCAGTTTACATATCTATTGCTAGGTCTAGTTCATAAAACAGACCTATCTGACATGTATCATTCCTGTAGATTTGCAGTCATTAAATAAGGAATTGAAAAATTGATTCTCTCTTACAGGTACTTATGCAAACAGACTGTAGAGCAGTAAATCCATTGTAGCACTTTTGGTTCACAGATATGGAATCCAATGGGAGATGCAACCAACAGTTCTCGATAGTCAGTAATAATTCAGAAAATGTATTACTTTGAGGAAATATACTACAAGGAGTTGTATCACCAAAGCAAGTAGCAAAGTGGAGTACGATGGAAAGAGGTCAGTGGAGAGTGATCAGATATAGTCAGATATGTGCAGAGTTCGGTACACAGGAGCAGGAAATCAGCCATGGTGAGATGTACATAGAGTTTGGCACTCAGAAGCAGTAGATCACCTGTGGTGAGATACATACAGAGTTCGGTGTACAGGAGTAGGAGATAAGAGTGACACTTGGGGCAGCTAGATCGCTAACAAGCCAGAATAATCAGGCACAGGAAGTAAAATAGAAAGCCATTGACTCATATAGAGTAGCAATTATTTTGACTGACCACAGAGTGCAATTTCCAGTTTAGTTAAGGATTCTAACTTGAAATTCTAGAAATTCAATTAAACACAATATCACTACATGCTAACAAAATTAACCCCCAATCACTGGGTGGTCACATAGATATAAATAGGAAAGTTAGCACTTCACTTTATGATAACTTGTCACAAAACCATGGTGTGTATAGGAAACCTACTTAACTTGTGAGACACATATATGGATATGCCCAGACAAGAGGGCAAGTATGGGAAGACACTTATGAAAATACTGCTCACCTAGCTCTGGCTGTTTCATACAGAATGAGTTGTGCTGCATTGTGCACATTAGAGTTCCCACTCCATTCGCACACAGGGGAGATGGGAACCTGTTCTTGGGATCGGTGGTGGCCCCAGTGGTCAGATCCCTACTGATCAGCAAGTTATATCCTCTCCTGTGATAAGGTCATATCATATTGCTTTGGTGGCTCAATCCCCTTAACTAATCACAGCATGCAAGAAATACAAGGCTGATCAAGACTAGAACAAACAAGAGTGAGTGGTATAACTCATTTAACTATGGTTAAGACCGCAAAGTATGACTGTGGAGTCCTGAATTCAAGTTCTGTCAAGTTCAGTTCCTGACACCAAAACATATATACATATGAAGGGGACACTAGTCCTAGGAGCTATATTAATGGACTATATTAATAATAGCCCCTCAGTATCACAGTCTCAAAAAAGATTAAAAAAAAAAAAAAGTACAGATTTGTAAGAAATACATTAATACAAAACTGACATTGAAATATTTATGTGAGGATGTTCAGCTTATTGAGATTAATTCTGTGAATTCACCAAACGCTTCATTGACACTGGTGCTCGTTTAGTGTTGATGTGAAAAAAATTGTTGTCTGACTGTGCATAGAATAAATGACAAGTAGATGTGGAAAAGTTATTACTGTACATGTGAAAGAAACAATTCATTGTAAAAATGCAAATGACAATAAACCTCTTATTAAAGTATTAGAATGCTATAAAATTGTCAGCGTTTTTGGCTAAGTCACCCAGGACCATCTCCAGGTTTGTAACGTGGGCAAGTAGCAGTTCATGCTACTAAACCCGTTTGGCTTGGGGCCATCTGTAAGGGCATTATCTCAGAAGAATCCCCAGTCTTTACCCTTTAACGCCCATGCAGGGATCTGGTCTTCGCTGTGTGAAATCTCCTGAGGTGGTCCTGGTTTGATAGCAGATGATCAGGCTTGACAGAACTATGAAACAGATCACCAGAGAAACAAGACAATGTGAATACAGACTAAAACCAGGACAGTCATGAGCACAGACTGAAAACAGACAGACGCTAGGTTCACACCTGGTTCGGGTTTCCGTTTGGGGGGTCTGCTTGGGACCCCCTGAATGGAAACCTAATATGCTTTAAAAAGAGGTTACCCGCGGACCCCATAGACTATAATGGGGTCAGCCCGAAAAGGGTGGAAAAATGCGGATAGAGAAGTCCTGCTTGCATTTTTAAAGCGGAATGGGGAATGGAATCCCCGAGCAGAGACCAAGCTCTAGTGTGAACCTAGCCAGAGATACATGAAGAGAATTTACAGAGGATCAGGACAGGACATAACAGAGGTAGCAGAAGGCACACAGACACAAGAAGCAGAAGAAAACTTGGACTAAAACCAGACAAGGCAGACAGAGAGAGACACAACAGATAAAACAGAAGCATGCATGCAAACAGTACAAGACTAGATGCTCATCATAAGACATTGCTGTTCCAAATTTAGATTTCAGACAGCTGAAGTGGCAAATTTTGAACTGTCTGCTGTTGGTTGGTTGTATATAAGCCTACAATAGTCTGTCCCATATAGCCAACCATCAAATACAGTTGGTCAGAACCAAAATCTGTTGTGTTGGATTTTTTTCTGCTGTCTTTCTGCTGTGATCTGTTTTGTATGGGGTAGACTGGCAGACCTGTGGACAATTTTTGCATTGTAGGTATGTGGTTGTACTACTAACACACACCCATAAAGTGTCAGCCATTTGCTGTTTTCATCACTTCTATAGCATTGAACGATTTTCATCTGTTAATTTTCCAAGTATCTGGGATAGTCAAACCCTCATTGGAAGGTTTGTGGTTGTTCATGTGTTTGGGACAGTTGGCTATATGTCCAGTTAACCACAGTTCACTTCAGATGAGCAATGGCCGACTAAAATCTAATGTGCATGGCCAGCTTAAGAGAGCAGACTTAAATAAATACACACAGGCACACGTGAATAGGAGCACACACAGCGGTGTCACCATGGCCCCCCTTTACAGTGAGATCACCACTACATTTTTACCAAAAAAGCCCACCTGTGAGCATACTGTACAGAACTCTAAAAAGGATAAAGACTGCTATAGACTGTTTACAATTTAGTCCTCTTACAGCCACAAAAATCTGCTCAGACAGTCAAAAGATATTTTTGTTGTTTTTGCCTTCTCACATTCATAGCCATAGCAGCCATATATTTTATTTTTGCATCAGCATAGCTGGAAGAGGTCTTGTTTTTGAGAGATATGTCTTAGTTTGTTTAGGAGCCATTTCCATTTTATATATTTTTTTTTTTTTTTGTACATACAATGTCCTGGCATATAGAGATATTATATATGTGAAGGAAAGGAATACTATTGAGTCTTTTAGTCAGAGAAAATGCTCTGCCTGTGGCTCATTGTTAGTGCACCTGCCACCCCATACGTGTGCTGCACTGTTTCTATAATACTCAATGGCACCTCATTAAACCAGTATGGTAAATGGAAGTTAGTAAAGTTGAAAAAAGACATATGCCCATCAAGTTCAACCAGGGGATAGGAAAGGGTATAATTGAAGGAAATGAGTATTGTCTACATTTCCATAAGCGTAGCCTTTTATGAAGCTGTCAGTTGTTGCTGCTGTGACCAGCTCCTGGGGTAGGCTATTCCACAAATTCACAGTCCTTACAGTGAAAAAGCCTTGTCGCCTCTAGAGATTAAACCTTTGTTTCTCCAGACAGAGGGAGTGCCCCTTCGTTTTTTAGGCCAGGGCCCCACATGGCGTAAACGGTCACAGCAAAGTGGATGGGATTCTAGCAAATCCCATCCCTACTTTGCGGTAAAATACGTGCTGCGGACACGCAGCGATTTCCAAAACCTTTTGGAAATCGCAGCATGTCAGTTATACCTACGGAAACGCCGGTTTCCCTATAGATATAATTGAAGCAGACTCTGCAAACTTTCTGTCCAAAGCATTGTGGGAAGAACTACGATGTGTTGCCGACGTGATTTTTCCTGCAGCACTTTTTTGCTGCGGGACACCACAGGGGGCCTTAGCCTTAAGGGGATTTTACATGGAACAGTTTTTTCCCATATTCCTTTTATGGGCCATTTATATATTTATACAGGTTTTTCATGTCTCCCCTTAAACACCTCTTCTCAAGACTAAACAAATTTAACTCCTTTAATATCTCCTCATATCTGAGGTCCTCCATGTCCCTTATGGTCCTCCGTTGAATCTTTTCCATCTCTAGGACATCCTTTCTAAGAACTGGTGCCCAGAACTGAACTGTGGAGTCATGCTGGTGTCTCCATCTGTTAAGTAACTGAATATGGAGCTACAGGGAGGAAAGATGCACTGTCTGCCTTCTGTATGTTTGCAAGATATCTGCTAAACTGCTAAAAGCAGCAGTCAAGCAGGTAATCCCGCAGAAAGAACTATAGATGAACTAAATCATCCATCATTTTGTCTTTTTTTTTCTTAGTTTTTAGGGTTTAGTGTCCCTTTAAGAGAGTACAAGCAATGTTTCTACTTTGCATCTGTTTGACATAAAACCTGGTTTAAATAAATAAAATACATGTAAAAAAAACTTTACCACAAATGGACTTGCATTTCTTTGTTGCATGGAATAAAATGTTTAGAAGCCATTGATATATTTTTATTGGTTTTCAGATTAGGAACTTTTAGTTGTACAATTTCAGTATTTCACGCGCTACCTAAGAGACACAAACAAACCTTTCCCCTCCTCAAAGACCTATTGTGTCAAACATCCAATCTATTAATGAAAGATTATGCGCATGGCTGGACAGGCTTTTACAGCCATTATTTTCCAGATCCCTACTAATAATAAAGATGGCAAAAGTGGTATTGGAGATATTACATCAATACAAATGTGGCTTACACGCAATGTGCCAAAAGTGTTTACATCAAGTCTCGATAAATATTACAGCTGTTCCTTAAAGAATATATTTTGCAAGTTACTGATTGGTGCAAGTTAATTTTTTTTGTTGAAAACAGTAGACAGTATGTTAATTTATTTTGTTGTGACGACCAATATTTTCTCTCTAGTTAAAATATATGCTGCATGGCTTAAATATATCCTTTGTGTCCTAAACATGCCTAATACATTGTACTCAATGGTGGAACTTCCACCATAGCAGCCTTAGTGACTGCAACAAGGCTTGCAACCTTAAGGGGGTCCCCTTGAACTTTTAAAAAAAAAAAAATTTAAATAGGCCATTTCTTGCTGGATTACTCCAGCAGGCAACACCTACTATTTATTTACCAATCCCTGAACCTGCTCACAGCCACCTTTGCTTTCCCTTCAGCCCACCAGGGGTCCCATGCAGTGTTAGGATATCGCTGAAGCTATTCAGCACGACACGCAGGACCTCCTGGAGGCTGAAGGGAGAAGCAGAGTTGGCCGTGGGCAGGATTGGGGATTGGTAAGAAGGGCTGTGGCAAGGAGAATATTTGTTGGGTGACCCTTCTGCAAGGTTTTCTCAGTGGTTTCGTTTGGAGGTCCAAAACAATACTGTTATTATTACACTATGGGGTCTCTTCAGATCCGAGAGTATAATGAGCAGAGGTCCTGGGAGGTGTTACCTCTCCTGGGCTCCAGAGTGGGTCTTAGGGCCATTTAAATTAAATCAGAGAGAGGCATGTGAGTGACCTGATGATGTAATGATGCCAGCATCATTATATACCACTTAACTGATGAGGCCCAAGCGTTCTATGACATAATTCTGGAGGCCGGCCCAAAGACTTGCACCAAAGCGCAAGGGAGGTAACGCTGTCTATTATGTTTGATCACCGACTCTGGTTTTCCTGTCTGCTTTGGGACATTATACTATATGTAGGCCGCTATGGGACATTATACTGTGTAAATAGGCCACTATAGAACATTATACTGTGAAAATGGGACATTATGTTTAAAGGGGTTGTCCAAGAATTGGACAAACTCTGGGGGGCGGGTTGTGTCAGATGATGATCTAATGTCACTAGCACTTACTATATGGGGGCCTATAAAGGGGGCATTTACTGCATGGGAGCCAACAAAGGGACAGTATACTGTGTGGGAGGGGGGCTAGTAAAGAGGGTATATACTGTCTGATGGCCTGTAAAGGAGGCATCAAATTCTATGGGGGCCAATAAGGAGGTAATATACAATGTGAATGCTAAGGAGGGATTTATACAATGTGGGGCCAGAAAAGGAGACACTCTAACATCTGAGGGTCAGTAAAGGGAGCAATATAACATGTAGGGGCCAGTCTATAATGTCACATTTGTGGGGACTGTAAGACAACCCAGCAAAGCTGTATGTGTATTGTTTCAGACTGCATGTATAGAACACACAGAAACACGCTGTGACTGAGAAAGTCAGACAGAGGATAAGTATCTGATCAGCAATCAGAATAACAGGAGACTGAAAGTCCATTTACTGCAATGGGGCTGCTGAGACTGTAATCTCTGACAGAGGTTACAGCCCCATAGAAGCGAATGGAGTGCCAGTCACAGAAGCGTAGTGGTGCTCCACTCACAAGAGGATGTGTCCATAATGGCACAACACCTTTAAAATTAGAGACAATACTGTGCTTTTTGCTGGCCAATGCATGTGCAATGCATGATGGGAAGTCAGGCACAGGAACTCCCACTGCCTAAACTGAAGCCAATGTGGGAACACATTATGTGGAAGCACATATTTTAGAAATTTGGAGCGTGCCTAGTGGCATGTAAACTTGTGGAATTGTGGGATTTTCAGCAAATTTCCAGTTAAGTTAATCAGTGTTTATGCATATACACTAAACTTTAAAAACAGGTCCAACCCATAAAGTCATCAACTTCACAAAACCTCTACAGTTGTCATGTAGTATGTGAAGTTAGCAGAAACAGGATCAGCATTATTGAGGGCACACTGGACAACTGCCTAGGGCCCCCATCTCCAAAAGGGCCTGTACCTGTACCAGAATGCAACATCAGGGAGAGGCTTCAAGATTTCACAATATGGTGAGCAGAAGATTTATTGTTTTCTGAAAAGCAAAAGTTTACTGATTAAGGGGCATTTATTTTTGAATAGGGAGAATTATTTATCCCTTGCCGCACCCAGCAAGGGAATTTGAGTGGCAAACTCATATGTACGCCAAAATGGTACCAGTAAAAAGTACATTTGGTACTGCAAAAAAACAAGTCCTCAGCCAGCAACATAGACAGAAAAATAAAAAATAAAAATAAAATTTTTTATGACCAAAATGGGTTTTTATTTAGCAAAATTAAAAAAACACAAAAAGAACAACATAACTTAGGTATTGGCATAATGATACTACCCATAGAATATAAGGTAGCCTTATGAAAGAGTTAAAAAAATGTATTCAATAAGCTATAGGCACCCAGTATGGCATCAATGAAAAATGCATGTCATGTTGCAAAAATAACCCATACACCAGAAAAATAAAACCCAAAATTGCCACATCTTTAGGGCAAAACTGACTGTGGAAGGAAGGAAAATGTATATAGCTGTACAAGCATACATCAGGGTACTTCCTAGGTTTAGATAGGCCCAATCCTAGGACCTAGTAGGAAAAGAATGGAGAATTTAGTGTCACCTTACTTTGCTGTGTATTCACATTTGGAAACCTAATTCTCACTACGCCCCTTGCAGTGGTGAACTTAGCCTCTTTGCTGCCTGAGGCGGACTATAGAAAGACGCCCCCCCCCCAAAAAAAAAAAAAATTGAGTTTCCATGCTACTAGCTTCACACGCTGTTATCGTCGCACATTATACACAATACACAAAGTTATAAAACAGTTTTTAAGAATTCTTCTTAAAAATTACTCATTACTTCAGTATCAGATCAACAACACGGCATTAACAATGAAAGTAACTTCACACATCTTCTGCTTGGTGGATGGACGAGCCCATGTGGCCCCCATTCTCTATAATAGGAGCCCCGCAGATAGCTGAGTACTGGACTTCAGCTATCTTTGGCACTCCCATTGAAGTGAATGAGAGCCACGCGGGTTCGTCCACCCACCAAGCGACACGTCTATATATATGGCTGCGGTCAGGCTGAATTCCCACCCAGTTGGGGGGAAAAAAAAACAATTCTCAGGCTCAGTGGGGGTCTCAGCAGACAGACCCCCATCAATCAGGTATTTATCCTCTATCATTTAGGTGAATACAGGGCAGTAACATTTTGTGACTTACAGGTGACGTCTCTGACTAATCGGTCACATTTCCCTTCTCTTCCCTTTGGACCGCCATGACCACTTCTTCCAGCTGTGACTTGTCTCTGTAAAGTTTGCAACACAGACATCTTTGGCTCCTCACTTTTCCAGGCACCTGACCCATATTGTCCTCACCTGCACACCCATCCTGCTGCTACCCCAATTATAAAATATATGATATAACCCCCCATAATGAATAATACTCACAAGTTCATTTTTAAATTAATAATGTCCGTATATACCCTGTATAAATAGTGCCCCTTATTAATAATGCCCCAGGTGTTAACTAATTACAAGGTTTTCCAGGTCATTAATAAACTAATCAGTGGGGCTCAAAAACCCAGGACCCCCACTGATCAGCTGTTTGAATGAGCCGTGGTACCTGTATAAGCGACGTGACCACTTCTCTGTTTACATAGTGTCACTCATCTCATAGCGGTCATGTAACTACAGCCTCGTCGTACACACGTCCATGTGGCAAGGCTGTAATTACATCACACGGTCACTATAAACAGACAGTGTATGATATAAACAGGTGCCATAGCCCCTGTTTATAGCGCCCCATTTACACACACTATAATGTTCCACAGCAGCCCCTACACACAGTATTACACAGTATTATGGCCCGCAGCAGCCACTGCACACTGTATTATGCCTCACAGCGGCCCCTGCACATGGTATTATGCCCCGCAGCGGCCCCTGCACAAGGTATTATGGCCAGCAGCAGCCCCTGCACACTGTATTATGCCCCGCAGTGGCCACTGCACATGGTATTATGCCCCGCAGTGGCCACTGCACACGGTATTATGCCCCGCAGTGGCCACTGCACATGATATTATGCTCCATATTGGCCCCTGCACACGGTATTATGCTCTCTAGTGGCCACTACACATGGTATTATGCTCCATATTGGCCCCTGCACACGGTATTATGCTCCATAATGGCCCCTGCACTGGTATTATGCTCCATAGTGGCCCTTGCACTGGTATTATGCGCCATAGTGGCCCCTGCACAGGGTATTATGCTCCACAGTGGCCCCTGCACAGGGTATTATGCTCCACAGTGGCCCCTGCACAGGGTATCATGCTCCACAGTGGCCCCTGCACATGGTATTATGCCCCATAGTGGCCCACCCATGAACTATTATAATACTCTGGGGTCTTTTCAGACCCCAGAGTATAATGATCGGAGACCGAGGGGAGATGACAAACATAAAAACCAGTGTTACATACCTATCCTGGACACTGGTGCACCCCCCTGCAGCTTTCGGCCCTGTTTAATTGCGCACACACGTCACGTGATCAGGCCGGCGACGCGACCTGATGACGTCAACAGAGGGCCCAAGCCTGCTCGGAGTAACAGGAGAGGTAAGTAGCAATGGTTTTTATGTTCCCTAACCTCCCCTGGGTCTCCGATTATTATACTCTGGGGTCTGAAAAGACCCCAGAGTATAATAATAGTAGTATTTTAGGCCCGCGGCCTCACTTACTGATGCCCGCGGCTGCTCACAGTGGCATCCACTTCCCCTTCTGCGTCCCATAGCAGAAAGGGAAGCAGAGGCGGCCACGAACAGACGCGGGGTAGGTAAATAAATAGGCCGTTACCTGCTGGGGTTACTCCAGCAGGTTACGGCCTATTTATATATAAAAAAAATAAATTTATCCGCACCCACCTGCGATCCCTTGATAGAGCTGCCGCCTCCTCTTCTTGTCCGCGATGTCTGCATCTCAGCGTAGGAGGCGCGATGACGTCATTGTATCACTGCCTGCGCTGACATGCAGAGGTCTCGTAACCCGCCCAAGCAGAGGTCTCGTAAACCTGGGCTGGTTTATATTAAATAAATAGTAAAAATGCCATCCCCCAGACAGTGACGGACAGTGCCGCCTGAGGCGGCCGCCTCACTTCCCCTCATTAGCGGTGCGCCCTTGGCCCTTTGATAAATTCTTTGAGGAGTGCAGTTTTCAAAATGGGGTCACTTCCCAAGGGATTACGCTTTACTGGCACCTTAGGGGCTCTGCAAACGTGACTTGGCATCCAAAACCAAACCATCTAAGATTGCACTCTAGAGGCCAATAGTGTTTTATACAGTAGAGACCCGGCGCTAATGCCCACGATCATGAAAGGGGTATTCCCATGAACATAATCATATCTATATTTGTGGATAATTAAAAGTTAAACATTTTTGCAAATATAAGCAGTTAAAAATTCTACAGAGTTTTAAAGATGTCCTCTATCTTAGTGGTGACAGTCTGTTGTCTTGATTGGTTGCCAATGGATACAACCACAAATGCAGAAACTTTATATAGTCTGGTACTTGTTTAAAACCCAGCCATGATTTTCTTATTGTAGCTGGGTTATCAGGCAGGAACACTACATGTATGAGAAGATATCCCGGTCACAATAAGGAAACCATTGCTGATTTTCTGACCTTAGAAAGATCCTGCATTCATGGTTGTATCCATTGGCAACCGATCAAGACTGTGACCACAAGATATTTAGAGAAAATCTTTAAAACGCTGCAGAATGTTTAATTACTTATATTTTAAAAAATTTTTAACTTTTAACACTAGAAATCCCAGAAATTTCGAGCTCCCCCTTCAAGTCCTGAAAGAGGGTCAAATGACCCTTAGTCCAAACTGACAACTCTGATGGCTCCAATTAGCATTTCCTTTCATTTGTAAATGTGGCCATTGTCTGAGGAATCTGCAGGGGGGAATTGTGTTGATCCACCTCAGGTCTTGTAAGAGAGTGTAAAGAAAAGAATGTAAGCTGCTCCTGAGTGTCTGCCCACCCCCCAGCTGCATTGTTGTGCTGGGAATATTTGCTAACACCTTAGCAAATTTGCATGCAGCCTTTTGTGCTGTGGGGGATGTGACTGCTTCTCAAAGTAGTCTGCGACTTGAAATCAAAGTACATCTGTAATGTCCTCCCATATCTTGGCAAGGACCCCAGTCGTCCCAGCGGGGAGAGACTGTCCGAAACTGTAGTGATGAGGCTGATGGAACCATTCATGGACAAGGGCAGAACTGTAACCACGAACAATTTCTTTACATCATTGTCACTTGCACAATGACTGCTTAGCCGGAAAACCACTATCCTCGGCACAGTCAACAAGAGTCGCCGGGAAATTCCTCAATCCGCTAGACAGATGGACCGCACTGAATTCACCACTCAGGTGTTTTCAACCACTGATGCCACACTGACAGTGTATGCACCCAAACGAAAGAAGGCCGTCTACATTCTCAGCAGCATGCACAGCGTGGTTGAGACTAAGGATACCAACAAAAGGAAGCCAAACACGGTCACACAATACAACCACACAAAGTGCGGTGTGGATGTAATGGACCAAATGGTGCGGGAGTACAGCCTGCATGCAGGAACACGGAGATGGCCATTCGCCGTGTTCTACAACATGATTGACATGGCAGCACTGAATGCTCATGTTCTTTATCAGGCATGCACTGGGGTGCAGGAGAGACGGGTGGACTTCCTGGTTGAGCTTGCAAAAGAGTTAGGTGGCTCTCATGTGACTGAAAAGAAGGCACGCAAGGAGAAACTCCTTCGGCAACAACCTTCCACACCCAGCCCTGGCAAAAGGGCGAAGTGTCAGCTCAACCATCGATGCACGAACAATTGTGCAACTGAGAGATGTGTTTACTGCTACAAATACACGTGTGGCAAATGTACCAGGGACATACCCAGGCAGTGCCAGGTATGTTCCGACAGTGCAGACAGACTGCTGAGTGAGTGCTGAAATGCTAGTCACACAAGAAGGACATGCCACTCACACACACACACGCAGCCCCCCCCACAGCAGCCTATTGTAAATATGTGTGGAATTGTTTTATTCCTTGTATTTTTTTTATTATTTTCATAACAAAAATAAAAAGCATAGAAACAAATAACAGTTGTTCTTTTGTATATTTACATTTTTGTATATTTAGATTCAAGTCAATGGGTGCAGAAAAAAAAAAAAAAAAAAATCGCAAAAAAAATCACAGCTACTTGCGATATTTTTGTGATCTGTCCCATTGGTCATATAGATCACTCCTCTGGGATTTTTTCGCACGAAAAAAATCGCACAAAAAAAAAAAAAATCGCAGGAAAATCGCACCTATGAAAAAAATCGCACGAAAAAAAAATCGCAGGTGTGCTTGGTGCCATTGAAATACATTGGCAAATCGCAGAAAAAAATTGCATCGCATTGCGATGCGATTTTCGCGCAATTTTTTTTCGCTAGTGTGCTTGAGGCCTTAGACCAGGGGTCGGCAACCTATGGCACGCGTGCCACTCTTGGCACGCGAGGCTTATTCCCCTGGCACGGCAGCGGACTCCTCACCCAGCAGTTTCGATCGGACCAAACACGGCCGAAACGAAACTGCTATTATTATACTGTGGGGTCTCTTCAGACCCCCGAGTATAATAAGCGGAGCCCCCGGGGAGATGATCAAACATAAAAAACAATGTACTCACTATTCCACGCTCCGCAGCCGCTCTGTACTCTTCGGGCGCTTCTGCCTGCAGGGGCCACTATAGAGCATAATACCGTGTGCAGGGACCACTATGGGACATATACCGTGTGCAGGGGCCACTATGGGACATATACCGTGTGCAGGGGCCACTATGGGACATATACCGTGTGCAGGGGCCACTATGGGACATATACCGTGTGCAGGGGCCACTATGGGACATATACCGTGTGCAGGGGCCACTATGGGACATATACCGTGTGCAGGGGCCACTATGGGACATATACCATGTGCAGGGGCCACTATGGGACATATATCGTGTGCAGGGGCCACTATGGAGCATAATAACGTGTGCAGGGGCCACTATAGAGCATAATACCGTGTGCAGGGACCACTATGGGACATATACCGTGTGCAGGGGCCACTATGGAGCATAATACCGTGTGCAGGGGCCACTATGGGACATAATACCGTGTGCAGGGACCGCTATGGGACATATACCGTGTGCAGGGGCCACTATGGGACATATACCGTGTGCAGGGGCCACTATGGGACATATACCGTGTGCAGGGGCCACTATGGGACATATACCGTGTGCAGGGGCCACTATGGAGCATAATACCGTGTGCAGGGGCCACTATAGAGCATAATACCGTGTGCAGGGACCACTATGGGACATATACCGTGTGCAGGGGCCACTATGAAGCATAATACCGTGTGCAGGGGCCACTATAGAGCATAATACCGTGTGCAGGGACCACTATGGGACATAACGCAGGGGCAGGGCATACCGTGTGCAGGGGCCACTATGGAGCATAATACCGTGTGCAGGGGCCACTATGGAGCATAATACCGTGTGCAGGGGCCACTATGGAGCATAATACCGTGTGCAGGGGCCACTATGGAGCATAATACCGTGTGCAGGGACCGCTATGGGACATATACCGTGTGCAGGGGCCACTATGGAGCATAATACCATGTGCAGGGGCCACTATGGAGCATAATACCATGTGCAGGGGCCGCTATGGGACATATACCGTGTGCAGGGGCCGCTATGGGACAAATACTGTGTGCAGGGGCAGCTATGGGACAAATACCGTGTGTAGGGGCCGCTATGGGACATAATACCGTGTGCAGGGGCCGCTATGGGACAAATACCGTGTGCAGAGGACGCTATGGGACATAATACCGTGTGCAGGGGCCACTATGGAGCATAATACCGTGTGCAGGGACCGCTATGGGACAAATACTGTGTGCAGGGGCAGCTATGGGACAAATACTGTGTGTAGGGGCCGCTATGGGACATAATACCGTGTGCAGGGGCCGCTATGGGACAAATACCGTGTGCAGAGGCTGCTATGGGACATAATACCGTGTGCAGGGGCCACTATAGAGCATAATACCGTGTGCAGGGGCCGCTATGGGACATATACCGTGTGCAGGGTCTGCTATGGGACATATACGGTGTGTAGGGGCCGTTATGGGACATATTGCTGTGTGCAGGGGCCGCTATGGGACAAATACTGTGTGCAGGGACTGCTATGGGACAAATACTGTGTGCAGAGGCAGCTATGGGACAAATGCCGTGTGCAGAGGCAGCTATGGGACATATACCATGTTGAAGGGGCCGCTATGGGACATAATACCGTGTGCAGGGACCACTATGGGACATTATTCTGTATAACGGTGTGTTTTCTATATTAAGGATGTGTTTTTGCACAGAAAACTCCGGCTTTGTTTTTTTTTGTGCAAAAATGCACCAGTTTTACATTGAATGAAAAAGTTCCAAATATAGCTGCATCCAGATACATAGTGTGTATTCACCATAAGGATGCCGCCATACGGGGCTCCTGGACACAATAAATTTACCACTAATTGGGGGCTGCACATGGACTTTCATTGCTTCTAATCAGAAAGTACAGGAGTGTCCCAGGAAATAGCAGTAAACGCATGTGTCCTAAAGCATCTGGTGGCAGCACTTTTGTGTTATGGTTTGTGGTATATGACTTTAGTTTAGGGGTCGTCAGACTTACAATTATTGATCGGCACTCCGAGTACCTCATCTTTGATTTTTTTATTAAAATCGGCACACCGAACAAAAAAGGTTGCCTACCCCTGCCTTAGACAAATGCTTCTGGTCATTACTCACAGCTGTACCTTGCTCTAAAATTTCTAATTCTATTTAAAATATATAAAAAATGATTAATTGTTTCAGTGCTTTTTTGCTCAAATAAAACTAAACTTAATACAATATGTATAGTCTTTATATTATCAAATACAATAAACTGAATAGAACTAACTAGACACTAAATGGCTAAACTCAATGGAAAACAACAACCTCCTGTGGTGTGACAGTAATGGCCTTAATTACAGAACAAAAGACGGTGATTATAGGATGTTAGATAAAATCCTTCAGGTCATTCGACCCGTCTCTGGGTTCCAAAGGTAGAAATGTTAAATGACCCCTCTCTGGGACTTCTAGTGTTAATTATCTACAAATTTAAAAATGTTTATGTTCGTGGGAATACCCCTTTAACCCCCCGGCGCCTCGGTCAAAGCTGACCAAGGCGCCATTCTGGTGGGGATCACATGCACCCAGAGTGAGCTCCCATTACTATGACAGCCCTGTCTCTCATTATCTTCTATTGCAGGCTGCTCTATGTGCATGTAGAAGTTCCGTTATTTTGCAATGCATTGCAATGCATTAGCCCTTCCTTAACCCTTTTTATTTTTCTGCTGACATAGCTATGTGAGGGCCTATTCTTTGTGTGAAGAGTTGCATTGTCAGTCAGCACCATTTTGGGGTACATATAATGTTTTGATTAGCTTTTATTAATGTTTTGGGGGGTCCGTGTGAAAAAAAAAACAAAAAAACACAATTCTATAATGTTTTGCATTTTGTTTTTACAATGTTCACTCTGCATTATAAATGACATGGCAACTTTGTCCAGCGGGTCATTACAGAGATACAATATTTATATTGGTTTTATCAAGTTTTACTGCATTAACTAATAAAACATCATTTTTCGAAAATTAATGATTTTCCTGGGATCACTGTATTATGATGCCTATAACTCTTTTACTGTTTAGTTGATGGAGATATGGGACGAGTTATAGATTTTATTGGTACCAAAGTTTGGTATGTATGACTTTTTGATCACTTTTTATTGCTGTTTTTTGGGGAAAGCAAGGTGACCAAAATACGTTAATTTACGCATTGTGGTACTGTATATATCTTTTCACATTGTTCAACATACAGGATAAATAACATTATTTTTAGATAGTGCTGACTTATGCACACACATGGGGATACTTAACATGTTTATTTTTTTATGCTATGTGTTTTTAAATTAAAACGTGGCTTTTTTAAACTTTTTATTATGTTTATTTTTTTATCATTTATTTTGAACTTCCCACAAGGTGACTTAAATCCGGGATCTCTGATCCCCAATGCAATATACTGCAATACATTGTATCGCCTCCTAGCTGCCATGGCAACCCCTGCAATATATTGCAGCACATTGCACATAGGCTCACTATGTGTAATGGAGTAGACAGTCAGGAGGCTATTGCTCACTCATTGTCTTGGTATTACAACCCCTCGGGAACCAAGGGGTATGTGGGAAGGGGGCAATCTTGACCCTCCAGATGGCATGATCGCTATTGACCACTGCATCTGGTGGGTTAATCCGTCGGCTAGTTGCTGGCCTCAGTTGTGTAATAGTCGAGTGCCGAAAGTAAAATTGCAGGCACAGCTCCTGTGCCGGAGGCATTACAGCATTGTACTATTACGGTACTGAGCGGTAACTACATTAACTGTCATAATAGCATGCTGCAGAGCAGGAAGGGTATAACTTACTTTTGGTAAGTACTACCCGTTGCATACCATGATCTGCCAATCATCTAGCCATTGCAATTTGATTCAGATTCTTGCAGTCAGGCTAGACTGTTTATCTGATTTCTAATATGTCCCACTTGACAGGTAAAATTGCCATGAGATTATCAATGTTATTCGCTTTACCCGTTGGTAAACTGCTGTTTATGTCATTCTCATTAAGTAGGGAAAAGAACAAAACATAATTTTACATGACATTTTACAGTATGGATATGACCTGAACATAGGTTTTACAATATAAAGTATAGCTGGAATTATCAAAACAAATCACCACATGCATTCCTATAATCTTTGATCCTCACAAGAACCCATTTTTTGCTTTCCTATTGTCTGCTTCTCACACAACTGTCTCAAATATGTTTCCCTTGTCATTCTCTACCCTAATGTATCAGAATGTCCCTTATGGTCAAAAGCTTAAAAAGCAACCTGAAAACCCAACCCATTAGGAAAGCCTGCTGTCCCTATATGAGCAGCTTCTACCCTATTGTCTCCTTCCACCATGTAGATTGAAAGTCCTCTCTCCCAATGTACCAGTTCATATTTATTGTACTTGTGTTTTGAATTATCTATGTAGAATCTTTCCATATGTACAGTGCCCAGAAATTAATGGTGCTCTAAAATAAAAAATGATAACATTCATACATGTTCATTATATATGTATATAGGGTGTGCCATGTGTTGCTTACCTCACTCACCAGTTTTAGGTTCCGTTTACACTTCAAACTACACAATGCTGCCAATGCAAATGTCAAATATGCCCATAGACCATTGACCATAGACTATTGACCAGAAATATGTGCTAAAGAATTTCCTTTTGGCGTACTTCAGGATTTTATATATTGACATACCATTTTTGTCTAAATGTATGAAAAGCATAGTCATAGCAATTTTGCATAAAGAGGTATCTCATAAAAAGCATACTTTTTTTTTTTTCATACTGGTATTCAAAATGGCCTTCACATGTAAATCAGGCAACATGTTTCGCTAGACCCCATTGGTAGATCTAGCTATCAGAGATATGACAGAAATGTTAAGATGTGAGAGAAAACTCCAAGCCTGGCAAAACTTGAAATAGGACAGTAATTAAAGTTTATGCAGAAATTTTATTTATCCTTTACAAGAAATTAAATGTTTATTTGTGCCAGTCCAGTCATATATTTTGAAAGCATAAGCTAGTATATGAACGCAATCTGTAGAGAAATAATGCCAAAAACATGTTCTTTTGTAGTAAAACATTTCTATACTTAATTCTAGTCAGAAATTTGATTATAGGCTAGCTAAATTTTGTACAGCGGTACCTGAATAATTACTTAATAAATATTAAGAACACATCCAGCTCCCTCTTATTGCACAATGTGATAAGCATTATTTTATCTTTACTATTGCCAATATTTCCTGGTTGCTCTACATAGTCTTGTTGAGATGAAACAAAGGTTTTACCCTTACATGAAAAACAATGATCATAAAAGATTTTCTGAACACAAATCACTCAATACAGAAATATTATCCATATAACTTCTGGAATCGTCAGCAGCTACTATCCTCACCAGGGTAAACAAGTTTACGAACATAACATTGACCAAGACAAATAATAGAATGTTTTTGGACTGTTCTTCAAGCCCAGAGAAGAAATTCTTCCAAAAGAGTGATTTCCTTCCATGTAAATATTTCATAACCCCTAGACCTGTGGAAATCTGTGCTTTGGTCTGATGAGTCCAAATTTGAGATCTTTGGTTCCAACCACCGTGTCTTTGTGCGACGCAGAAAAGGTGAACGAATGGACTCTACATGCCTGGTTCCCACCGTGAAGCATGGAGGAGGAGGTGTGATGGTGTGGGGGTGCTTTGCTGGTGACACTGTTGGGGATTTATTCAAAATTGAAGGAATACTGAACCAGCATGGTTACCACAGCATCTTGCAGCGGCATGCTATTCCATCCGGTTTGCGTTTAGTTGGACCATCATTTATTTTTCAACAGGACATTGACCCCAAACACATCTCCAGACTGTGTAAGGGCTATTTTACCAAGAAGGAGAGTGATGGGGTGCTACGCCAGATGACCTGGCCTCCACAGTCACCAGACCTGAACCCAATCGAGATGGTTTGGGGTGAACTGGTCTGTAGAGTGAAGGCAAAAGGGCCAACAAGTGCTAAGCATCTCTGGGAACTCCTTCAAGACTGTTGGAAGACCATTTCAGGTGACTACCTCTTGAAGATCACCAAGAGAATGCCAAGAGTGTGCAAAGCAGTAATCAAAGCAAAAGGTGGCTACTTTGAAGAACCTAGAATATAAGACATATTTTCAGTTGTTTCACACTTTTTTGTTAAGTATATAATTCCACATGTGTTAATTCATAGTTTTGATGCCTTCAGTGTGAATCTACAATTTTATAGTCATGAAAATACAGAAAACTCTTGGAATGAGAAGGTGTACTTAAATTTTTTTTTTTTCAAGGTATCTGGCAACAGGCAAGAGCTTCTCCTCTATGCACTTACAGTTCCGCCTTGGCAAGTCGACCATCTCCTACATCATCCAGGATACTTGCCAGGCCCTGTGGGATTTGCTGCATGAACAATTTCTCCCACATTCATCTACCGAACAATGGAAGGACATTGCAGAAAAGTTCTGGGAGGTGACACGTTTTCCAAACTGTGTAGGAGCAGTCAACGGAAAGCACATCCATATCCAGAAACCTGCAAGGAGTGACTCCCTGTTCTTCACTACAAGAAATACTTTTCCATTGTGCTGATGGCCATTGCTGATGCCCAGTATCGATTTTTGGCTGTGGACATTGGGGCATACGGCTGCACCAATGACTCCAGAATCTTCAAGGACTCTGACATGGGACAGAGAATCTATTCTGGAAATTTCGGATTGCCAGCACCAAAGCCATTTCCTGGAACTGATGGACCTCCTATGCCGTTTGTGGTTGTTGGCGACGAGGCCTTCCAGATGTGTAACCTTCTGAAACCATACTCCAGCCGTGGACTCAACTCCCAGAAAAGAATCTACAACTATAGACTATCAAGAGCCTGGAGACTTGTGGAGTGCGCGTTTGGGATCCTCACTTCGAAATGGCGAATTTTTACCACTGCTATCCAGCTGAAGCCAGAATCTGTGGATGACGTTGTGAAAGCCTGTGTGGTTCTCCATAATTTCCTGCTGACAAGGGAACCGTTGTCAGTTGACACCCAGGAACTGGAGTCTGGGTTACATGGTCTCAATTCACCTGTCCCACGATCTACAGTAGCTGTCAGCCGCATGAGGGACAATTTTGCAGCTTTTTTTCTTTCCAACGCAGGTTGGGTGGACTGCCAGGATGGCAGAGTGTAAGTTTTTTTTCCTTTGAATTTTTTTTTTAAACATTTTTTTGGACAGTCAAATGTGCTGAAAAGTCTCGATGATTAAAGTCCTGAGCACTGAAAATGAGAGACTTTATTACTCAGCATACGGACTGCTCCATTTTCAATGCTTGCAACTGCCACAGAATTTTTTTTATTCCTTAGTTGTCTTTTGCACATGCTTTCTTAAGGGTGGTGTCATGGGGGTGGCCCTCAGTGGACAAAGTGTAAACATACATTTTTTCCACCGAGGGTCCCTCCCCTGACACCACCTTTAAAGAAAGCGTGTTTGTTCATTCTTTTGCCTGATTTTGTCTTTTGCACATGCTTTCTTAAAGGGTGGTGTCATGGGGGGCGTCCCTCAGTGGACAAAGTGTAAACATACACTTTTTCCACCGAGGGTCCCTCCCCTTTAAAGAAAGCGTATTTGTTCATCCTTTTGGCTCTTTTTGTAATTTTGTGGATAAAAAAAAACACATTTGTTTTAATAAAAAAAAACTTTATTAAAATATTTTATTGTATATAAATTTTTCTTCAAAAATCACTGTCATGAAAAACAAATTTAGTTAAACAAATAGTGAAACAGTAGAGGTAGATTTTCAGACTGGTGGAGGTACAGTGCACAGGAGTGCAAAACATTTTTTTCTTTTTGGTGTTTGAACACCTTTTTTATATTTTTTTTTGGTGATGAACTTTTATTTTTTCCCTTGTACTTTCTGAGCATGTGCAAAAAAAAAAAAATGGACATAAAATAACGGACAGTATCTGATGGCTATCTGTCCATCACCCATAGACTTCGATGTTAAAAAAATAATGGACGCTTGCTGTCTGTTAAGAATCCATTATTTCTAACGGACAAAAAAAATCCTGCATGTAGGATTTTCTGTCCGCGAAAAAACGGACTTCTAACGAATTGTGTGTAAACAGACACTAATGGACACAATATAAAAACCCATTGAAATGAATGGAAATTTTAACGGATTTCTGATGTTTCAGCTAGTGTCCGTTGCTAAAATCTTGTAACAGACAATAGCAACGGACACTACTGACGGTCACCAACGGTCCGCTGGGGAAACACATCAGGGATAGTTGAAATCCTCTATAGGGGCTTTGTTCTCTTCTCTGCATTACTAGACCTATCTTCTCTTTATTAGTGTCAGAGTTATGGACAAAATGTTATGCTCTTTCAAGGCGCACATCTTGTGTGTGAATCTAAGCTTCTGATCCGGTTTAGGAAGTTATAGAAATCTGTTAGAAAAAGTATATACTCAGTAGGGCTTTGGCTTTGACATCTGGCTTTGACACCACATGATTTCTACCATAGTGACGTAATAAATATAGTGACTAATAAAGTGGCTGCCTGTTAGGCAGCTCTGAGACTCTCTCTCTCTTATTTTTTTCTTTCTCTGTCTGTTTTTTATCTCTCTACTTAATGGACTTTACACTATGAAGAAATGAAGAAACAAAGACTTGGAATTGGACCTTTGTGATACTTTTTTTTTGTTTTTATCTGTCTTTTTGTCCTGCTGAAATGGAGACTCTTGTGTCTGCAGGCATTTCTTTTGTCTACACAAGAGAGAAATTACTGCAGCTTAGAGTCACAACAACAGGGCTGCATACCATTTGCCCACCCATCCCCCAAGAACTCTGGAGAAAGAAAAAGCGGGGGAGGGGCTGCAGAGCAGGAACTCGGAACTCTTCAGAGGATTAAAAAGAGGCGTTACCGACCAACTGTTCCCTCCATCATTATGGGCAATGTGAGATCTCTTGCAAACAATATGGATGAACTAACAGCGCTCACCAGGCATCATCAGGAGTTTCGGGTGTGCAGCATGATGCTACTTACAGAGACTTGGCTCACTGAAGTTACTCCTGACTCTCTGGTCTCCTTGGATGGTTTTAAACTCCTTCGGGCAGACAGGACAAGGGAGAGCGGTAAGAGGAAAGGAGGGGGGCTGGCAATGTTTGTGAATAATAGATGGTGCAATCCTAGGCACATTGTGATTAAGGAGCAAACTTCTGTAAGGACATTGAACTATTAGCTGTGAGCATGAGACCTTTCTATCTACCAAGGGAACTATCACATGTTATCGTGATAGCTGCATATGTACCCCCCTCTGCAAAGCTGACGCTGCCTGCGAGGTCCTACAAGCCACGCTGAGCCAGTTACAGTCTCAGCACCCCCAGGCCCTCTTTCTTGTGTCTGGCGATTTCAACCACGCCTCTCCATCATCCACACTTCCCAGTTTCACACAGTATGTAACCTGCCACACAAGAGACAACAAAACACTGGACTTGTTCTTTGCCAACGTGAGGGAGGCATATAGCTCATCAGCCCTACCGCCCCTGGGAAGATCGGATCACAACCTAGTACATCTCCGACCTGTGTACAAGCCACTTGTACGTAGAGAACCAGCTGTCACCCGCACAGTGAGGATATGGTCCGAGGAGAGTGATGAGGCTCTGAGGGATTGTTTTGACACAACCGCATGGGAAGTTTTGCAGGATTCGTATGGAGAAGATATAGAAGGACTCACACACTGCATAACGGACTACATTAATTTTTGTGTGGACAACACAGTACCCACAAAAGTGGTGAGGTGCTTCTCCAATAACAAACCATGGATTAACTCTGATATAAAAACACTACTTAAGGAGAAAAAGATGGCATTCAGGACAAGAGATAAGGAGGGGTTGAGGGAAGTACAAAAGGAGCTGAGGCATCTAATCAGGCAAGGAAAATCCAGTTATAAGGAAAAAATGGAAAAGCAAATGGAAAGAAAAGATATAAGGGGGGTCTGGGAGGGGCTTAAGTCAATTTCGGGTCATAAACAGTCGGTCTGCCAGATTGAGGCAGATGTTAACTGGCTTAATGAACTAAACCTATTCTTCAACAGATTTGATCACACACCAGCTCCTCCCACCCCAGCATGTCCCTCAGCTCCCCTCACCACAATGACTTCACCCCATTCACCCCATGTGGCTACTTCCCAACAGACCAGTAAATCCAGAAATCTGTCTTTATCTGACCACAGTCTGACCTTCACACGGGTCCAGGTGAGGAAGGAGATGAAAAAGATCAAGGCGAGGAAAGCCGCAGGGCCAGATGACATCAGTGCAAGGCTAATTAAGACTTGTGGGGACCAGCTGTGTGGTATAATTACATATATGTATAATATGAGCCTGAGGCAGGAAATAGTCCCTGAATTATGGAAATCTTCTTGTGTGGTACCAGTTCCAAAGAAACCTCACCCTATGGACCTCAACGACTACAGACCTGTAGCACTGACATCCCACTTGATGAAGATCTTAGAGAGATTGGTTCTCACACATCTTCGCCCTCTAGTGAGCCCCGCTATGGACCCTCTCCAGTTTGCTTATCGACCGGGCATTGGGGTAGATGATTCCATCATCCACCTTCTGCACAGGGCTCTGTCTCACCTGGAAAAACCAGGGAACACGGTGAGAATAATGTTCTTTGATTTCTCCAGTGCTTTTAACACCATACAGCCCAGGTTACTGAGAGACAAGCTGGGCCTTGCTGGAGTGGACCACCACCTCCCCAACTGGATCCTAGACTACCTCACAAATCGACCTCAATACGTGAGTGCCCAAGACTGTGTGTCAGGTACCGTGATCTGTAATACGGGGGCACCTCAGGGTATGTTTCTCGCCCCTTTCCTCTTCACACTGTACACTGCTGATTTTAGGTGCAACTCATCCAGCTGCTACCTACAGAAGTATTCTGACGACTCTGCAATAGTAGGCCTCATCACAGACGATGATGACAGGGAGTACAGAGAACTGAACCGTTTTTTTGTGGACTGGTGCCACCAGAACCACCTGAAGATTAACGCGGGGAAGACCAAGGAGATGGTGGTGGACTTCCGTAAAGGCAGATGCCCTCCAAAACCAGTGGACATCCTGGGGACGGGCATCGAGATTGTGAACACCTATAAGTACCTGGGTTTGCTCCTTAATAATAAGCTGGACTGGGCAGATCATATGGAGGCCCTGTACAGGAAGGGCCACAGCAGGCTCTACCTGCTTAGGAAGCTGAGAGCCTTTGGAATCCGGGGGGCACTTCTTAGGACTTTCTTCAACTCGGTAGTGGCATCAGCCATCTTCTTTGGAGTGGCCTGCTGGGGGCGCAGTATATCAACCAGGGACAGAAATAAACTTGACAAGCTGATTAGAAGGGCCAGCTCTGTCCTGGGGAGCCCACTGGACCCAGTGCAGGTGGTGGGTGACAGAAGGATACTGTCCGTGGTGAGCTCCATTCGGGAGAATAACTCCCATCCCATGCATGAGACTGTGATTGTGCTGGGCAGTACTGTCAGTGACCGACTGCTCCACCCTAGGTGTGAGAAGGAGCGCTATCGGAAGTCTTTCCTCCCCACCGCGGTTAGGCTGTACAACCAACACCGACCTAAGCGGAGATCATTACATACAGAGAACTGAAATATCTCTCTGCCTGTTAAATCCCCCCCCCCCCTCCCCCGCCTCTGCTACGTCCTATCTGTCTGCTATTAATGTAATGCCTCTCACCTTGGAACATTCCTGTACATGTTGTATTTGTATTTGTATCTGCTTATCTTATCTTATCTTTGCTGCTGTAACACACTGAATTTCCCCACTGTGGGACTATTAAAGGACTTATTATTATTATTATTATTATTATTATTATTATTATTATTATTATATGGCAAAGGCCATTGACTATAGATGTACACAACATCAGCTGTGCGTCTATGATTCACTGGTCGGTCATTTACATTATAGCACACCACTTATAGATGCAGTCCCCTGCCTATTGACAGGCAGTTTAATTAGTTTTAGAATATCCGGATATATTATTATGAGTGTTATACTTTTTAGCAGATAATATTAAAAGTTAAGTTTTATTTGACATCTTTTTAGACCTAATACAGTACTTCCCCTTTATGTAAGTGAATATTGGATGTCCAGATGAGTGCCTGAGCTTGATTATCCAGCCTGTCTGGTCTATCCAGTCCAAAAACTATGTAGGTGGAGCATTATCACACTCTTTAGCAATAAAAGTATTCTGATGGCTAAATTGTTGATGTACCTGCAATAACTGGGTTTTCCAATCAGAAGCATTTCTGACATTTTCACTGGATTTTGTAACTAGGGATTTTATGTTGGTGTTCAGTCAGTTGGCAGCAGATGGAAGGCTTTCCAGGCAGGGATGCAGAGCTGCACAACAAGAAGTCAGATGAAGTCAACTTTTTGAGAGTTAAACCATTGATCCAGCGCTTCAGGAGTAAAATCAACTACAGTCCCTGACAGAAGTTCTGTCGTTTATCCATGTTGTGGAATCAAAAGCTTATAACCTGACTTTAAATTCATCCATTGGTTTTAGAAATGACTCATATGAAAGCTGAAACCCTCCCAAATGATTTTTTGGTTAAGAAAATAAATTGGCTTCACTGCTGAAATATTCATCATTTAATGAACACAGAAAGGTCAGATTTTGGCAAGACAAAAGTTTTGTCGCACAGATAAAGTAATGTGAAAATCAAACCAATAATAAACAAAGATATGTTTCATAACATTGGTGAATGAAGCTGTGGTGCTATTAGAGCCATATTTAATATTTTGTGTGACTTCCATGAGCTTGAAGGACTGCATCCATGCGTTTCAACAATGATTCATACAATTTATTGATGAAGTCATCAGGAATAGCAAAGAATGCAGTCTTATATGCCTCCCAGAGTTCATCAAGATTCTTTGGTTTTGTCTGCCAAGCTACCTCTTTCATCCTACCCCAAACATGCTCAATGATGTTCATGTCTGGTGACTGGGTTGGCCAGTCCTGGAGCACCTTGATCTTCTTTGCCTTGAGGAACTTTAATGTAGAAATGGATGTATGAGATGGAGCACCATCCTGCTGCAAAATTTGACCCCTTTTATGATTGGGAATGTAAGAGGAAGCTAATACTTCTTGATATTTTAGGCTATTGATATTGCCTTCCACCTTGCAAATGTTTTGCTCACCACCATACTGAATGTAACCCCAGACCATGATCTTTCCACCACCAAACTTAACTGTTTTCTGGGTGTATCTTGGATCCATACGGGCTCCAGTAGGTCTCCTGCAGTATTTGCGGCGGCTGTGGTGTAATTCAACTGAAGATTCATCTGAGAAATCCACCTTCTGCCACTTTTCCAGCGTCCATCCGTTTAGCAGGCTGTGGGCCTTGGCAAATGGCACACGTTTTTTTAATTGCCTTTTGTTTAGTGCTGGCTTCTGGGCACTGATTCGACCATGGAGGCCATTTCGAGACAGAATCCTACAAACTTTTCTAGTTGACACAGAGACTTGAGGTGACCAGGCCTGTTGGAGCTCTGCTGCAGTGGAAGAGGGGTTGGCTTTTGATTTTCTAACCAACAAACGTTCCTCCTGAGCAGTTGTCTGCCGGACCTGGGCTTGTCAAAAACATCTCCAGTCTGTTCAAATCTTTTCTTAATTCTTTGTACTTGACGCAGAGACACATTAAAGGTGCCAGCCACCTCTGCAGTGGATCTGGTCTTCAGCTTCTTGATAATCAAGGCTTTGGTCGCAGGGTTGATTTTTGGCATGTTGTCAGAGGTGAAGTTGCAGTTCAAGTGAAGGTCTGGGGTGCTGGAGTTCCTTTTATACACACCCACTAATTAACCGATCAATTAGTGAGCACAGGTGAGGCTTTAAACTAGGATTGGGTGCATTATATGACAAGGCGACAAAACTTTTGTCTTGCCAAAATCTGACCTTTCTGTGTTCATTAAATGATCAATATTTCAACAGTGAAGCCAATTTATTTTCTTAACCAAAAAAATCATTTGGGAGGGTTTCAGCTTTCATATGAGTCTTTTCTAAAACCAATGGATGAATTTAAAGTCAGGTTATAAGCTTTTGATTCCACATCATGGATAAGCGACAGAACTTCTGTCAGGGACTGTACACTGCAATGGGGATGGGTACAACAAAAAGCTGAGAGTGTGGGAAGACTTAGCAACAAGTCAGAGCAGTTCTGGACCTTTATTTGGTTGGCGAAGGCTAACCTGAAGTGCACATTTGTTCCAGAAGGTCCAAAATTTTTATCAGGAGACAGGATCAAAGAAATGCAAACAGAAAATTAGCCAGGAAACTCAGAGGACTGACAAACCAAGCATTAGAATTTCAGAGTTGTTCCCCTGAAATGTTCAGGAAAATTAACACAACACTGTGCTGGGTCTCAAACCAGTGGCTGGAGTCACACACCACATGTAGCAAGTGCAGCATCCCAGAGCGCTACTGCATTTTGGTGTTTGTCTTGTGTGCCTCTGGGTTTTATGTCTGTAAGTTCTGTTCTGTGGTAAGTGTCACTGTTTGCAGCTTTCCCTGTTATTTCTCCCCTGCAGGGTTCAAGTCTAGCCTTGGTTAGCCCTGGCCTATCACAGGCCACTGGGCGGGGTTCTGGGAGACCTCGTCTCCACGGTAACCCTTGGTCTGAGAGCAGTTAGTCTAGTGTGAGCAGTGGAAGAGTGAGGGTGTGCAGAGGTTTCCTGCCCCCACAAGCTGCACTGAGGCCAACGGTTAGCCAACACAGCCCCATTCAGGAGGACTATTTCGGGCCTAGTATTCAGGTTCCAGTTCCTTGTCAGGCCTCCTAGAACCAAGGCTGGGGTTTGGACACTGGACTACAACCCCCATCAAGAAGCTGCTGTTGTTCTTCTGTGACAGTTGCCTAAATAAAAGGCTGTTTGATTTACCTGCAACGCTGACTCCTGAGTCGTGCCTGCATTACTGTCAGGGCTCTTCCGACCAACACCACTAAGGTAGGAGAGATTCCTCTGCAACTGGAAGTGCCCCGGGGGAAAGAACAACTACCACCACCATCCGGTAGTGCTGCAGGACCCCCCTTGACCTTGTCCGGCCTAGGAGTGCGACTGGAGCCGTTTGGGAGCGTGCTCGGCCTGCTAGGTGGCACAGCATCCGCCACTACTACTCCCATCCTCCGGTCTCATCCGACTGGGTTGCGGCAAAGCGATTTTTGGCGTAGTCGGCAGGATCGTGACTCCCGTGTCCTTATACCATCACAGACTACGGTGTCAAGATCCTAAAACATCATCTCTACATCGGGTGAGCTGAAAACCTTTATTGGCTGTGTGAGAGACTTTTGCCCTGTGGATTTATACTGAGGACTCTGTCTGTGTGCCCGGAGCTGTTTGTCGCTATCTCCCTGGATTATTTTGCAAAGACTGTGGACTGTTGCAACTGTTTGCGTGTATAAGCCACTTTATTGCGAGCCAGAGGACTGCCAGCCGTTACCGGACTGTATACTGTGCTGCGACATCACCGGTGCACGTGAGCCCAGCCCACAAGGGGTTAACTCCAGCCTCAGACAGAGCTGCATCATTTGAAAATTCTACAGCTCCGCAGAGGTTAACCGCCAGCCCGCCAAAACCAGCGCTCAGGCGGGAAAGACTGACGTCAGAAGTGCATCAGCCAAGCTCCACCCCCCAACTTTGAAAAGGACGAATCAGCAGCCGCTGACGTCAGTGAGACAGCCCTCTCTATAGGACAGCGTCATCAGAGCCTCCGGGTCGCCGCCATCTTGGGTGAGACTGTTCCCAGACACTGATTGTTAGAACTCTGTCCTTATTGAAAAAAAAAACTTGTCTGCTGTCACCATGTCGGATCAAGATGATCGTGAGTCCGTTAGCCCTGCGGGGTCTCCAATGGCTGCCGCATCGCCTGAGGGTGCTGCATCATTTGCGGCTGTTACATCACCGGTGACTTCTAATACTACCTCGACGGCCACCATTATGCCGCTCACCCTGCCGTATTATCTGGGTGCGCCTTGGCTACCCCCGCTATAAAGGGGAAGTGCACACCCTTGGAGACTTTAGAGACCGCATGCAGGCCATGTTCAAGCTGTACCCCCTGTCTGAGGAGCAGAAAGTGGAAATTCTGGTGGGGCAGCTGGAGGGCGCTGCTCAGAGGGAGGTCAAGTCCTGGCCCTCTTCCTATAAGTCGTCCCTGGAACAAGTGCTGCAGCGGCTTCGTGACATCTTTGAAGTCCGAACTGCGTCCGAGTTGAAGATGCGGTTCTACAGCAGAAAACAACAAGCCGGTGAGTCCCTCCGAGAATTTGCCCTGTCCTTGCAAGAGGCTTTCCAAGCTGTAGCCCAAGTAGATCCTCGGGCTGCAGAGAACCCCGACGCTGCCTTGAGAGAACAGTTCATTGAAGGAGCTGAGGACGAAGCCTTAAAGAGACAGCTAAGAATTCTCTCTGCTCAACACCCGGCTGTTTCCTTCCTGGACTTTAAAGAACTAGTCATCCCAATACTGGGCCCTGAACAGCAACTGGGGTTCCCAGCTCAGCCTGCCTCACCTGGGAGTGCTCCAGCTATCACCCTGGAGCCTTACTCTCCTAGACGCCGCCATGTTTACCTGTCAGCCCCGCAGGCTGTATCAACACCAGGGCCTATCGATGTGGCGGATCTGAGAGAACAGGTCTCCCTACTGGTCAGAAGTGTGGATGTCCTGACCAAGAAGCTGGAGCATCTGCAGACTGGTTCTCAATCAAGGACTGCACCTCCCTCTCCTTCCAAGTCTCCGCCAGAGGCTCCAAGGGGAACTGCCCGGAGAAGACTACCCTTTGCTGCCAGTGAAAGGCCAAAGAGACCCATTTGCAGATACTGCCACAAATATGGACATAGTGAATCCCAATGCTGGCAGTTAAACGGGCTTCCCCCTGAGGCCGAGGACCGCCCCTCAGGAGGAAGAACAATAGGTCCAACCACGTCAAAGCCTTCCCCTAAGTATGTGGGCCCCCGTCCAGAGGTTACCATCCGGATTGACGGGGTGCCACTGACTGCTCTGCTGGACACTGGCTCTCAGGTTACCACCATCCAGACAGCCACCTTCGATGAGTTCTAGGAAGAGGATCGACTGGTGCACCCCCGGGAGTCTCCCCCCATGGTGCTTGCTAGTAATTGACTGCCGGTACCTATCACTGGGTACTGGATCCCTGACATGCAAATTGGACGTGTCAAGCTGTATGGACAAGGTGTCCTGGTCACTAACATCTGTGATGATGAAGTTCCCCCTGTGGTGTTGGGCATGAATGTCCTGAAGAGCTGCTATGGAGAAATGCTGGAGGCCCTGCAGAACTCACTACCTACTGCCTCGCCTATCAAGAAGAGGGTGATACAGATAACTATCCGTATCCTGGCTGCTCAGCAGAAATTTGCCAACAACAGAGGGGAAGTCTGCAGGGCCCGTGTCCAAGACAGCAGGTCAGTGACTCTTCAACCTGGCACAGAGACTGTGGTGTGGTGTCGGGCACGCATGGGTGTGCAGGGACAGGACTATCTGGCTCTAGTGGAACCTATGCCCCTAGAGGCTTATCCCATGCTGTTGGTTGCCCGCTGTCTGTCCAAGATCACTCAAGGAGAAGTGCCAGTTCGCATCATGAACTTAAGCAATCTGCCAGTTGAATTAAAGAAACATTGCCCAGTGGCTGTGGTGTCTTATGTGGCTCCAGAGGATGTTATTGAAGTTGCTGCTTCCGCTGCATATCAGTTCTCACAGAAAGCTGCCTTCAAAGAAGAGAAAGAAACTGACAAAGCTTGGTGGGAGGACTTACATATTGGAGCCCCAGACACCCCAGCTGAACAGATTAAAGGTGTTCTTGCGGTGGTAAAGGACTGTCAGTCAGCCTTCAGCCAACATCCACTGGACTTTGGGCACACCAAGTTCATTGAGCATACTATTCCTACGGGTACTCATCCTCCTATCAAGGAAAGGTACAGACCTATTCCACCCGCTAATTATCAGACTGTCAAGAAGCTGATGGCAGAAATGAAGGACGCTAATGTCATCCGGGAGAGCCACAGCCCCTGGGCTGCGCCACTAGTGCTGGTCAAGAAGAAAGATGGAGGTGTTCGATTTTGTGTGGATTACAGGAAGCTGAACGCTGTCACTCACAAGGACGCCTACCCTTTACCACGTATAGAGGAGTCTCTTACAGCACTGGGAGCCGCAGCCTACTTTTCCACCCTGGACTTGACCAGCGGGTACTGGCAAGTACCCGTAGCTGCTGCTGACCGAGAAAAGACGGCCTTCACGACACCTATGGTCTCTTTGAGTTCAACAGCATGCCTTTCGGACTCTGTAATGCCCCTGGAACCTTTCAACTCCTCATGGAGCGCTGTCTGGGACACAAGAACTTTGAGATTGTGCTGCTGTACCTGGATGACGTCATCATCTTCTCTAAGACATATGAGGAGCACCTACAACATCTTACAGAGGTGTTTCAGATCCTGGCACAGCACGGGTTGAAGGTGAAACCATCCAAGTGTCACTTGCTGCAGACTCAAGTCCGATACCTGGGGCACGTGGTCAGCGCCGAAGGGGTGAGGCCTGATCTTGATAAGATCGCTGCTGTGGAAGATTGGCCCACGCCTACTACCGTGAAGGAGGTCAGGAGTTTCTTGGGGTTTGCCGGATACTACAGGAGGTTCATCCCTAAGTTTGCCCATATCTCGGAGCCTCTGCAAGAACTGTTGAGAGGGCATCCTAAAGAGGAGCTGAGAAAGAAGATTCCTATCGAATGGGGAGAGCAACAAGAAACTGCATTTCAGAGACTGAAGCGCTTGCTGACTGAACCACCTGTCTTGGGCTACCCGGATTACAGCTTACCTTTTCGGCTGCACACCGATGCCAGTACCAAGGGCTTAGGTGCCATCCTCTCTCAGGTTCAAGACGGGAAGAAGAGAGTCATTGCCTTTGCCAGCCGGTCTCTGAAAGGAGCTGAAAGGAATGACCAGAACTACAGTTCCTTCAAGCTGGAGTTCTTGGCCCTGGTGTGGGCTGTCACCGAAAAGTTCAAAGACTATCTGGCTGCTACTCCCTTTGAAGTCTACACAGACAATAACCCACTAGCACATCTGGCTACCGCACGACTGGGAGCTCTAGAGCAAAGGTGGGCGTCACGTCTGGCCAATTACAACTTCGTGGTCAAGTACAAGTCTGGCAAAGCCAACGTCGTGGCGGACGCCTTATCCCGGCTACCAACAGAGACCAGTCCTGGTGAGGATGCGGATGAGTGGGAAGAAATGGAGATGCCAGCTTTCTATGCCCGGTTTGCCAAGCAAGCGGTTCACACCGTCAAAGTTCCAGCTGCACCCACTGCTCCCACACGGCCTCCGGCGAAGGCGACGCCTGGGACAGAATTATGGGCCCAGTTGCAGTCTGAAAGTAAAGTTCTGCGTGAGGTACGAGACTTTCTGAACCAGGGTCGGCTGCCAACTGGACTCCGTGGAGTTCGTGCCAATCCGGAGCTGCGCAAGCTGTGGAGACAGAGGAGGAAGCTGTTCCTGAAAGGGGGACTGGTGTGTAGGCGTTCCACTGATCCTGTTTCCAGGACCTGACTCCATCAAATTGTCATCCCTCGATGCGATGTGGGCACGGTCCTGGAGGCTTATCATGACAAGTCTGGACACTTCGGAGTTCAGAAGACGGAAGCTACTATCAGAAGTCGGTTCTACTGGGTTGGTCTGAGAGACGACGTCGAGAAGTGGTGCAGACAGTGCACTGCCTGCACCCTTGCCAGAGGGGAGAAAGCTGATCAGAAGGTTCCACTCCATCCTATTGAGAGCCATCGTCTTCTGGAGATTGTGGCTCTGGACCACCTAAAGGTAGAACCCAGCCGCTCTGGATACACCTATGTGCTGACTATGATTGACCACTACACCAAGTTCACAGTGGCTGTACCCGTACGTGATCTATCGGCTAAGACTACTGCTAAGACCTTCTGGAAGTCTTTCCTTCTTCCCTATGGATGTCCGGAGAAGATCCTTACAGACCGGGGTTCTGCCTTTGAGTCTCAGCTGTTCCTGGAGCTTTGTGCCCTGTACGACTGCAAGAAGCTGCGTACAACGTCTTACCATCCTCAGGGCAATGGTCTGTGTGAAAAGATGAACCAGACTCTTCTTGGGCTCCTCAGGACTTTGTCACCCTCCAGCCGAGCAGATTGGCCGCTGCGGTTACCTGAACTGGTCTACCAGTATAATAACCAGAAGCAGCTGTCCACCGGGTATATTCCCTATTACCTGATGTTCGGGAGACATGGGAAGCTGCCTGTAGATGTTGCCTTGGGAGTGGCTGTCCCTGATGACATCAACCCACTGCCAACGACCGACTGGGTGAGTGACCATCAGAGACGCCTGGCTGAAGCTCACGAAGTAGTGGAAGCCCGGATGAAAGAGGTTCGGGCCAGACAGGAAACGGGTCACAACTTACATGCTCGGGCTACCCCCCTACAGGTCGGCACAAAGGTGTGGCTGAAGAACAACCACCGGACCCGCAAGTTGGACTCCAGGTGGGAGACTGAACCCTACACCATCTCTGCACAGCCCTATCCGGATGTCTTCGTGGTGGAGAAAGAAGGGAGGAAACCACAGGTGGTCCACCGAAATCGCTTGAAGGTGTGTTTACAGGTGGACCCTACACCCTCAGTGCTGTCTCCTTCCACTGAGGGTAGTTCTGATGAGGAGAACCTCGTTACAGTGTCAGAGGACCTTTGCCATGGGATGCCTCCAGAGTTCTTCGTCCCTTGCCTGACCTTCCAGCTGCATGCCAAAGGAGGAGCCCCCAGGTCACCTCCTGGGTCAGAGTTGTCTGCTGTGCCTGCTGAGGCAGAAGAACAGAGGGACCTGGATGAAGCTGTTCCTGCCAGCCCTGTTCCAGTTAGCCCAGCTGTGGTCCTTGGCGTTTCTGGAGAAACCACCCTGAGAAGATCCCAGAGATCCACGAAAGGGAAACGCCCTGTACGGTTTCTGGAGTGATTTCTTTGGACTCCTATGGATGTACATAGCCCCAAGTTCTTGCCCCTTTTTTTTTTGCATTTTGTGCCGAACTTTTGGACACTTCCCCAGTTTGACCAGTGCGGACTTGTGGACACTGCCCCCGTTTTCCTTATTTATTCACCTGTCCCCATGCTCCAGGATGGACACTACCGTACCTGTGCCCTGGGGTCCCTCATTGTCCAGTTGAGGCCCTGGGATTGGACACTGCTACATTTGTGCCTCAGGGACCTTTATGCTTTTTCCCTTCCTTTATGCTGTATATAGTTTGTTATGTTTCATGTGTTATGCTGTTTGTCTTGTCTTGTCCGCTGTATTGCCTTCCCTAGCCTGGGCAAAGATTCGCCGAGGGCGGCTCAGGTAAAAATAGGGGGGGTGTGCAGCATCCCAGAGTGCTACTGCATTTTGGTGTTTGTCTTGTGTGCCTCTGGGTTTTATGTCTGTAAGTTCTGTTCTGTGGTAAGTGTCACTGTTTGCAGCTTTCCCTGTTATTTCTCCCCTGCAGTGTTCAAGTCTAGCCTTGGTTAACCCTGGCCTATCACAGGCCACTGGGCGGGGTTCTGGGAGACCTCTTCTCCACGGTAACCCTTGGTCTGAGAGCAGTTAGTCTAGTGTGAGCAGTGGAAGAGTGAGGGTGTGCAGAGGTTTCCTGCCCCCACAAGCTGCACTGAGGCCAACGGTTAGCCAACACAGCCCCATTCAGGAGGACTATTTCGGGCCTAGTATTCAGGTTCCAGTTCCTTGTCAGGCCTCCTAGAACCAAGGCTGGGGTTTGGACACTGGACTACAACCCCCATCAAGAAGCTGCTGTTGTTCTTCTGTGACAGTTGCCTAAATAAAAGGCTGTTTGATTTACCTGCAACGCTGACTCCTGAGTCGTGCCTGCATTACTGTCAGGGCTCTTCCGACCAACACCACACCGGCTCAGGTAGGAGAGATTCCTCTGCAACTGGAAGTGCCCCGGGGGAAAGAACAACTACCACCACCATCCGGTAGTGCTGCAGGACCCCCCTTGACCTTGTCCGGCCTAGGAGTGCGACTGGAGCCGTTTGGGAGCGTGCTCGGCCTGCTAGGTGGCACAGCATCCGCCACTACTACTCCCATCCTCCGGTCTCATCCGACTGGGTTGCGGCACAAGCAGCCAAGATGTCCTGTTGTCCTGGTTGCATCAACAATCTGACCACTGGGTAAATGAAGTGGCCCAGTAGCTTGTGTTCAACTACAGTTTATAGATATGGCTTAACTGTCTGATAGGAGTGGGAGAACAGAAGGTTAAATAAGTGTTCCTAGTAGAGTCCTTGTAGTTCCGACAAGTGACTTAGGGGCTAAGTTTTACCTGTATTGATTGAAAACTGATATACAGAATCAATACTATCCTGTATACGCAGCAATAGACATTGCTGCTTATGTAGTTGTGGTTGTAGTTGAATACATTTGATCAGAGAAGCCTTTTAAACTTTTTCTTCATTGCTAGGATTATAGAAATGTGAGAACTACAAAGTGAATCAAGTTATTAGAATCATTAATATAAACAATTGAATGTGCATCTATAGCTACAACTAGAACATTGCACATGGGATCATTTTCATGGAGTTGCTAGCAGAACTATCACTCCTCTTTTAGAGTTGATATCACAACTAAAATCTTAGTGCTCACAATATCCCCTTTCCTCCAGCTCATGCCTGTGTTTCTTATTCTTGCCTCAGAAGCACTAGTTACAGTATTTAAATATAATAGTTTATTAATACTTAGAAAATACCATTTTCTGTTGCACCCTCCCCCTAGCTTCTGCATCAGTTATTCCAGCACTGCCACCTATTGTACACAACAAATTCTGAGTATATATATCTGTGTTTATTTCTTTTATTAAGGTTTGCCTATTTGGACTTTCTATTCACATGTGCTTATTTTAGGACAAAATACACATCTGTACTGTTTGTTGTAATATTAAAATGCAATCTAAACTGGGGGTAGGAATGTATTTAACTCCTTGCATGGATATGGCTCAGGCTTTTAGAGCAGTGCTGTAAATTCATCAACTCCACACGATTTTGTCAAATCTGACAGCTAACTTCGATGTTACAACAAATCTGGCCCCAGAGGATATTAAGGAAAGACACATGAGCCTATAATTTTCTTCTTCCACATGTAAGATGCTATAATGATCAAAAGAAAATGACTTTCTAACTACCACATCTCTTTGTGCTGTTTTCTTCATGCCTTCTGCACTAATTGAATCCCCCCAGAGTCACTGTATCAATTCTAACTTATGTATTAGGATTTAATCAGGCATGTTGAAAGACCAGCTTGGAGAGGTGAGGGGTCTTTTGTGAGGTGTCCATCTGCCTCAGATATTAGAGCCAGCTGAATGCAATGTGGATGGATAGCCCATGAAAGAACTGTCAGGATGTTGTCTATGAGATACATTTTAGTAGGCAGAAGAGATTCCATTCATTTTAGAATTCAAAATATACAGAATTTTTTTTTATATTTATAAATAAAATATGATTTTTATTTTTTTTTTTTTTTAAAGAAACTGCATTTTATTGCCATATATATACATATATGAAAATATTATGCAAAGTCATACTACTATAACTGTCAGGAGAAAATAATGCTATTCTGTCATATAACAGTTCACAGTATTGTTTAAATCAGGAAGGGATAGCGTATTCTTTTTGACATTTAGGCCGGGGCCTCTCGTAGCATAAAAGACGCCAAAACATTTTTAAGCCCGGGGCCCCACATTGCAAAAATGCAGCATTTTGACCTTGTGCGGAAACGGCGAAGCAAAAACCAGAAACAATGGAGTTTTTTGTCTAGGTATAATTGGGACAGAAAGTCTACAGAGGAAAACTCTGTGGTGTTTCTGTGAATACGTTTCCACTGCAGTCTTTTCTGCAGTACTTTTTGGCTGCAGCTCGCCTTAGCCTAAATGAGCATTTATCTTTTGATGGTGGTTCCATATTTTAGGGTAAGAGATGGACTGACTAACCCTATAATTTTAACGGCTGTCACAGGGCCACATTAATTTCACTGCCTGTATTCACACGACATGATATTTTGACGGTCTGTTGTAACCAACCATAAAATATAAGTTGTGCTCTATTTTTGACCGTTTTCAGAGATCCCTCCACATATTTCAATGTATGATGGATTCATGAAAATGGAAGCTCCTTGGGTGTAATGCCAGTGCCCCACATTGCGAAAATGCAGCGTTTTGGCTGTGGTGGAAATACCACAGCAATAGACGCTGCGATTTACAGTACCTGCAAAGTGGATGGGATTCTGGCTAATCCCATCCACACGTTGCAGAAAAAAAAATCTGCAGCAGAATTGCTTTTGAAAATCGCAGCATGTCAATTATACCTGTGGAAACGCTGGCATTTTCCGTATAGGTATAATAGGGGGGAAGAAAGTCCGCAGTGACTCTGCAAAAGAAATGTGATGCGTTTCTGCAGCGTTTTTTTTGCTGCGATTCGCTACGTGGGGCCTTTCCCTGAGGCTAAAGTGCAACGTAGCGGGCCACATCAAAAAAGCACCGTGGCAGCAACGCATTGCAGTTTTTCCCACAACGCTTTCTGCTTCCATTATAGCTATAGGGAAACCGCCGGCATTTTCATAAGTATATTTGACATGCTGCGATTTTTTCGCAATGTGTGTATAGGATTCACGAGAATCCCATCCACTTTGCAGTGACTGTAAAATGCTGCATTTTATTCTGCAGCAATTCTGCCACTGCGTTTATGGCATGTGAGGCCCCGGTTCAAACAGCCTTTTAACCCGTGGTAGTATGAATCTCTAACTGTCTCCAAATCAGGAGATGGAGGATGAAAAATTATCTGCATAACATACAGTAACATGGATGCTTCTTAGTGGCCAAGGGTCTTATGTGAACACTTCTTTTTACAGCCCAGACTCTTTATATAATGAAGTCTGATTAGTTGCGGAGGGGGCTCACATGAGCTCCCTTGGCATCAGCTATTTTTTTGGTGCACAATGTTACATCAAACAAGTTTTTTCATTCATTTGCTTACATTTACTAGCACTAGAAAATACTGTATGCCAGCCCCACAAACTGAGCTAGTTAAAATAATTTGTGTAAATATATTACAAGGCACATTCCTCTTAATAAAAGTGATGCATGCAGGTGTAATTTCATTCCAAAACTGACCTCAGCTTAAAGGGGTTGTCCAGGCAAAAATGGACAACCATTTTAAAGTATAAATAAGCTGGGGGCAGTGAAAAAAAAAATCAAAAAATGTATACTCACCTGTCTCCGATGCTCCAGTGTCCTCCATGTCATCAGTGGCTTCAGTACAATGCCGGAAGAGACCCGGGAGAGCAAACGAGGAGGCGTGGGACGACAACGGAGCAACTGGGACAGGTGAGTATGTTTTGTTTTTTTTTTCACTCCCCCAACATATTTAAACATTAAAAATTTAGCCTGGACAACCCCTTTAATAACTTTCACTTAGACAATGTTTTCCTGGATAACAAACTCACTTTTTTAGTCACTTTTCAAATTTAGTGAGCAACAGAAAAGGTTGCAAAGTTTTGAACAAATTTGACTTACTCGACTTGTCAATACGCAACCTTAATTCTGATGCTTACTAGGTCCCTGCTGCTCTCTCCTTCCCTCCTTCCTGGTTCATCTCAACATACAGGCTAGTGACCCATCTTAGCCAGTGACTGGTTGGACTTATATTTACTGTGTCTCGATAACGAACTAGAAAATAGAGAGCAGTGGTGACCCAATAAATGTGGGGACACCAGCGCTCTTACTCTTATTACTTTTATCTTTTAACCCATTATGCCCATTTTATTAAAAAAAAAAAATTGTCTACCAGACAAAGCCTATAAGCAATTATTTAAAGGTAGTGTAAACTGCATAGCAAGTTTGCCCACTGTATTTATTGAAGGGACAAAATAATATGAAGAGTGAAAAAATTACAAAACTTAACCAATAAGTATCACCCGTAGGTAATAAATAAATGTAAAATTTATGATCTTTTGGGGTCCTATGACTGGGACCTGCTCTGATCACTTTTTAAATGTACCTCCATTTAAAGACTATAGGACTGACTGAGATAGCTGAAGCTAGGTTCAAACTAGCGTTCGGCTTTCCGTTCTCCAGGTCTGCTTGGAGACCCGAAAAACAGAGAGCTAATCTTCTTAAAAAGTGGTTACCCACAGAAACCCACGGACTCGATAGACTATAATGGGGTGCGCCGAGTTTTGCTCAGTCTCCGTCCAAAAAATGCGGAAAAATGCTTGCAGGATCTTTTCTCTCCGCATTTTTCAAGCGGATTCGGGGACGGAAACCTCGAATGGAGTTTGAACGCTGGTGTTAAAGCAGCCTTACTATCTAATTTCTAATATGTTTGTCAATCCCATAGACTTGGAGCAACAGTAGATTTTGCTTGCCTGTTTCTCTTTTCCAACATGGGACATGGGATTCCCCCATTCTCATGATTGGTGGGGATCCCAGTGGCTACTCTAAGCATCCTTTAACCATAGGTTGCGGGGGGCCCCCTCAGCCGCCCTGGATCGACCGGGACACTCCCAAATTTGGGGTGATGTCCCACTGTTCCGGGCGGCAGGCAGTGATTTCAATTCTATTAAAGCTTCAGTCAAAGCTGAAAAGCAGGAAGTGACGTCAGCAAGGGAGAGTTACTATTACATCATTTTGATCTATTTTGAGGTATAATTTACCAGTGTAAAATAATTATCAGCCCTGGTAGATCCATTTTACAGATTATAAAACTTTATCTAGAATTTCATGCCTTCATGTTAGACTAGAATATTATATATAATAAATTATATATATTAGAAAGGCTTGTGACAGCTAATACTGGCCAAAATGATTTCAATGGTTTTGGAAATCGCAGCGTGTTCGCTGCGCATATTTTTTTGCAATGTGTGGATGAGATTCGTTTTGCAGTGACTGTAAAATGCTGTTTTTTTTCTGCAGCATTTACACCACGTGGGGCCCCGGCCTAAAGTAAAATTAAAACAACTCACCTTTTTTATGTTCCCTATTCCAGTGCTGTTGCTCCCATCCTCATTGCTTCTGGTCCCCACCTGACTAGAAATGGTGACATCCCATTAGTTACTACTGGTGTGATAACTAATGACCAGTGTAGCCAATCATTGATGGTCATATTGACATGAAGGACATTTGGTCACATGTGGATGAAAGGTACATGATCTCTGAGCCAGTGGCTGCAGCAGTCTTGTCATGATGTCATTTTTCTTGACATGGTGGGGATAGGAACAATGATGCTGGCACAACTGACATTCAGAGGGCGAATGCAGTTTTTTTCTTATTTTAAACTTGCATTCACACAATTGTTCACAAAATATAAATATACTTCCCCTCAATTAGAGTGATATAAAACATGCATCTTGAGACATTTTAAAATAAATTACACTTTGGGAAACTGCTACCACCTATCATGTATTGAATATCACAAATACAAGTCAAATATAATTAGCAGACCATTTACAGATAGTTATTGGTTATATATCATATAAAAACAATAATAGTGGGGAAATAATTTGTTGCAATACATACTTTGATGGGATGACTAACTTAATAATATAGCTTAGAGTGCCACTGCTCAACACAAACCACCTGCTTCTATGATCTCCTGGGGTCTCAGGCACTGGCTCATGCACTGTATGTAGTAATTAGTTGACTTATGTCTGTGGTTTCCCATAGACTCAATATAAGGCTAGCGGCTCACGACAGAGTTTCACCCATGAAACTAGGTCCATGTGTTAGCCGGATTGAATATTAAAAAAATGCAAAAACCTCTTCAAAAAATGCATTAAAAAGGTGTCGCGTTTTTTCCACCTCCCATTGATTTCAATAGGTTTTTCAAGGTGGAATCTGCCTGAAAATAGGTCATCACTTTTTTTTTCCTATAGCTAAAGAAATCTGCTACTGCTGGCATTTTTTGAGGCGGATTCCACCTCAAAATCCACCTGCAAAAAACTCTTGTGTGAACTCAACCTTACAAGGCTGCCCAAACGCTGCAGCAACTTCAAAATAAATAAATAAAAAGTTCTGCACAGAACTGTACGGGTATGGGACAGTATGTTGCTGGGAGGCAGGGATTCCTACCATCATAGATAACTAGGATGCTAAGAGTCCCTCTCTCAGCATAAAGTTAAAGCCGGTAAATCTGGCTAACACACGGTCCGAGTTTCACGGGTGAAACTCAGTCGTGTGTAGCTAGCCTTAGACCTGTATTGAGAAATTTGTTTATGTTGGTATTTAACCCCTTAACGACCAATGATGAACCTGTACGTCATTGGTGACATGGGGATGTATGGAGAGGGCTGTATAATACAACCAGGACCCGCCGTTAACAGCAGCGATCGATGCCTTCACTGATCGCTGCTATTAACCCTTTAGACGCCTTGGTCAAACGGGACCACTGCGTCTAAACTGCGCAGGTGCCACCTGCGCCGCCATTTTTCACCGATCATCTCCCTCCTGAACATCATCAGAGGGCGGCGATCGGTTGCCATGACAGTCGGGAGTCTATTGAAGGCTCCCAGGCTTGTCATTGCATTAGATTTATTGCACGCTGCCAGAGGCAGTGTGAAATAGAGAGCTAGGCATTTTGCTATTAACTGCAATACAGTAGTATTGCAGTGAATAATATGAGCGATCAGACCCCCCTACGTTTCAAGGTTCCTAGGGGGTCTGATCATAAAAGTAAAAGAAGAAAAAAAAAGTTTTTAACCCCTTAACGACCTTGGACGTACTATTACGTCCTGGGCGCTAGGTACTCGCGCACCAGGACGTAATACTACGCCCGAGGCCGGCCGCCCGCTCACTATCTGAGCGGGCGGTATCGGAACCGGGTGTTAGCTGTATCTGACAGCTAACACCCTGCTCCATAACCCCCGGTCGGCCATAACTTCCGATCGGTGGTTTTAACCCCTTGGATGCCGCGGTTCCGCCGTCTTGCCGACCCCCCCGGCACCCCCCGCGGCGAGATCGGGGGGTGCCGATATCTCTAATCTGCAGCCCGGGGTCTGCCAAGTGACCCCAGGCTGCCTGGAGCCTCCAGTACCTGGTTGATCCTGCCGAGACATCAGGAAGTCAGCGCTGTGTTTCCATAGCGCTGACTTCCTGTATAGGCTGCAAGACATGTGTATGCTCGTGTCTTGCAGTCTATAGTGCTGAGCCAGCAATCAAAGCATTGCTGGCTCAGGTGTCCTAATGGGACACAAGAAAAAGTAAAAAAAAAGTGAAAAAAAAAAATAATAAAGTATGTGAAAAAAATTAATAAAAGAATAATGCCCCAAAAATTCCCTTTTCCTATATAAAATGAATTATATAAAAAATAAACCTAAAAATTAATAAAAACAATACATATTTGGTATCGTTGCGTCCGTAACAACCTGTACAATAAAACTGAAACCATATTTAATGTACACGGTGAAAGTGGGGGAAAAAAAACGGAAAAAACGTTTCGTAACGATTTTTCGCCATCTCACCTTACAAAATATGCCATAAAAAGTGATCAAAAAGTCATATGTACCCCAAAACAGTACCAATAAAAAGCACAGGTTGTACCGCAAAAAAATAAGCCCTAAACCAACTCTCTAAACTGAAAAATAAAAATGCTACGCATCTTAGAAGATGGCGATGCAAAAAAAATTAATTTATGTCCCCAAATGGGTTTTTGTTCTGCAAAATTGGTATTGCATAAAAAAACAGTATAAATGAGGTATCGCCGTAATCGTACCGACCCGCAGAATAAAGATAACATGTTACTTATGCTCTAAGCTGCATGGTGAAAAATTTTAAAGATAAAACGCAGTGCCAGAATTGATGGGGTTGTTTTTTAATCCACCAAGAAAGAGTTAATAAAATTTATTTAATAAGTTGTAAGCACCTAAAAATGATGTCATTAAAAAATACATCTCACCCTGAAAACAACAAGCCCTCATATGGCTACATCACCAGAGAAATAAAGAAAATATAACTCGTACAATGTGAAGACAAAAACCCCAAAAATCGCCAAATCATTAGAGCATAACTGGCTGCGGCAGGAAGGGAATGTATAAGCTGTGCGAGCGTATATTAGGGTACACCCCAGATTTAGAGCTTACGAGGGATAATAAACCAGAAGTGACCCCCAGAGTGATCCCCCAATAATAGGAACTACTGGGGAAATAGTAGGGAATTTAGTGTACCCAATGTACTACGCACAGATTACATATTCACTTTTCCCCATCCGCTGTGCAGTCACGTCTGGGATACTAATGCTCACTACACCCCTTGATAAATTCTTTGAGGGGTGCAGTTTTCAAAATGGGGTCATTCCCTAGGGGATTCCACTTTACTGGTACTTTAGAGGCTCTGCAAACATGACATGGCATCCAGATCCCAAACATCTGAATCTGCGCTCCAAAAGCCATATAGCGCTCCTTCCCTTCTGTGCCCTACTGTGTGCCCAAACCGCAGTTTATACCCACATGTATGACACTGGTGTACCCAGGATAAGGTACTTAATGTGATATATGGGTATAAACTCCTGTTTGGGCACAGCCGGGCACAGAAGGGAAGGAGCACTATTTGGTTTTTGGATGCCATTGCACTTTTGCAGAGCTGAAATGCCAGTACAGTGGAATCCCCTGACATGTCACCCCATTTTGGAAACTGCACCCCTGAAGGAATTTATCCAGGGGTACAGTGAGCATTTTTAACCCCCAAGCGTTGCTATAATTTATTATCCGTAAATGAATAGGCAGCTGATGATGAAAGGTGAAAATGACAATTATTCCAGGAATACAACATTTCTGTGCGTAATATGTTGTGCCCGGCTTGTATCAGAGATGAACGCTCCAAAAGCTGTTGTGCCCGGGATCCCCGATCACCAGTTTTTGGAGTGTGTGTCTGTGCAGACATAAGCTGGGCACAACATATCGGGCACTGAAATGGCGTATCTATAGAAAAATTTCATTTTTAACTTTTCATTATCAGCTGCGCATTCATTTTTGGAAATTAAAAGAATGCAACACTTAAGGGTTAATAATGCTCGCTACCCCACTTGATAAATCCCTTGAAGGGTATAGTTTCCAAAATGGGGTGACATGTCTGCGGATTCCACTTTACTGACAATTCATGGTCTCTGCAAAAGTGGCATGGTGTCCAAAAAGCAAACTGTGCTCTAAAAACCAAAATAGCGCTCTTTCCCTTCTGTGCCTGGCTGTGCCCAAACAGCAGTTTATACCCACATATGGCATTGTTAAGTACGTTATCCTGGGTACACCAGTGTCATACGTGTGGGCATAAACTGTCATTTGGGCACACAGCAGGGCGCAAATGTGAAGGAGCGCTATGTGCTTTTGGAGCACATATTTAGATTGTTGTTTTTTTGGACGCCATGTCACATTTGCAGAGACCCTAAAATTGCCCCTACAAAATGGGGGTCACTTCTTGGGGAATTCCTATTTACTGGCACCTCCAGGGCTCTGCAAAAATATCATGGCGACCAGAAAGTCCCTCTAAATCTGTACTCCAAAAGCCAAAAAAAACCACAGTGCTCCTTCCCTTCTGAGCTCTGCTGCATGCCCAAGCAGCAGTTTATACCCACATATATAATTTTTTTGTCCCTGGGATAGCCCACTTAATAGTTTTAGGAGTTCATGTCTCTGATGCCACAAAGTGGCCGCAACGTATTAGGCACTGAAATTGGATATTTCTTTAAAAACTTTAATTTTCACTTTGTACATTAATTTTTGGGAAGCATTTTTAGGCTCTAAATGATAATACCCCTTGATACATTCCTTGAGGGGTGTAGTTTCTAAAATGGGGTCACTTTTGAGAGGTTTCCATTATATTGGTACTTTAGGGGTTCTGCAAATGCGACATGGCATCCAAAAACTATTCCAGCAAAATCTGCCCTCCAAAAGCTAAATAGCGCTCTTTCCATTTTGAGCCCTGCCATGTACCCATGCAGCAGATTACAACCACATATGGGGCATTTCTGTGTTCAGGAGAAATTGTGTAACAAACTTTGGGGTGCTTTTTCTCCTTTGTCCTCTTGTGAAAATGAAAAATTTGGGGCTAAATTGACGGTTTATTGGAAAAAAAAGTAATTTTTCATTTTAATGTCCCAATGTTAATAAAATCTGTGAAACAGCTGTAGGGTCAAAATGCTCATTATGTCCCTTGATATGTTCTGTGAGGGGTGTAGTTTCCAAAATGGGGTCACTTTTAGGGGGTTTCCACTGTATTGGTACTTTGGGGGCTCTGCAAATGCGACATGGTACCTGAAAACTATTCCAGCAAAATCTGCTCTCCAAAAGCTAAATAGCGCTCTTTCCATTCTGAGCCCTGCCATGTACCCATACAGCAGATTACGACCACATATGGGGTATTGCTGTGTTTAGGAGCAATTATTTTGCAAACTGTGGGGTGCTTTTTCTCCTTTAACCCATTGTGAAAATGAAAACTTTGGGGATAAAGTGACATTTTAGTAATGTTTCATTTATACATCCCAGTGTTAGCAAAATCTGTGAAACGAATGTAAGGTCAAAATGCTCACTATACCCCTATATGAATTCTGTGAGGGGTGTAGTTTGCAAAATGGGGTCACTTTTTGGGGTTTTCCTTTGTATTGGTACTCTAGGGGCTTTGCAAATGAGACATGGCACCTGAAAACTATTCCAGCAAAATCTGCTTTTCAGACGCCCAGTGTCGCTCCTTCCCTTCCGTGCGCTGCCATTTGCCCAAACATCAGTTTACACCCACTTGTGGGGTATTTCCGTGCTCGGGAGAAATTGCATAACAAACTGTGAGATGCATTTTTTCCTTTAACCCTTTGTGAATGTGTTAATTTTAGGGCTAAATTAAGGAATTAGTGGGAAAAAATTAAATGTCTAAATTTCACCTCCATATTGTTTTAATTCCAGTGAAATTCTTAAAGGGTTAACAAACTTCCCAAATGTTATTTTGAATTATTTGAGGGGTGCAGTTTTGAAAATGGGGTGATTTATGGGGGTTTCTAATATATAGGCCTTTATAATCCTCTTCAGAACTGAAGTGGTCCCTAAAAAATTAGTTTGGGAAATTTTCTTGTAAATCTGCAAAATCGCTGTTACACTTGTAAACCTTCTAACATCCAAAATAAATTACAGGACGATTAAAAGATGATGCTGATATAAAGCAGAGATATGGTAGATAATATGTATTAATGTATTTGGGTGGTATGACTATCTATCTGAAAAGCAGAGCATTTCACATTTTGAAAATTGCGATTTTTTTCAAAATTTCCATCAAATTTCCTATTTTTCTATAAATAAATACAAAAATATTCATTAGTGTTTACCACTAAAATGAAGTACAATGTGTCATGAAAAAACAATCTCAAAATCACTTGTGTAAGTTAAGACGTCTCAAAGTTATTGCCATATAAAGTGACACATGTCAGTTTTGAAAAACGAGGCCTGGTCCTTAACGCACTTTTGGGCTGGGTCCTTAAGGGGTTAAAAGTATAAAAAAAAATTAAAAAAACACAAAAGTTCAAATCACCCCCCTTTTCCTAGATCAGATATAAAAGTAAATAAACAAAAGTAAACATAAACACATTAGGTATCACCGTATTCCAAAATGCCCGAACTATTAAAATATTTAAATATTTATCCCATATGGTGAACGGCGTAGCGGCAAAAAAAAAAAAATCAAATTAGCCAAATAGCGTTTTTTTCCAACACTTTGCCTCCTATAAAAAATTGAATAAAAAGTGATCAAATCATCAGATCTTTCCCCAAATGATATCAGTAAGAACGTCATCTTGTCCCGCATAAAAAGACGCCTTTCCCAGCTCCATACATGTAAATATGAAAAAGTTACAGGTGTCACAATATGGCAACACAAATTTTTTTTTCTATTTTGCAGTTTTTCATTTCTTAAAAGGTATCAAAACATTACAAATACTATATAAATTTGGTATCGCTGTGCTTGTACTTACCTGCAGAATATAGGTAACATGTCATTTTTACCACAAAATGAATGCCGTAAAAATTAAACCCATATGAAGTTGGCACAAATGCATTTTTTTCTCCAATTGCACCTCATTCTGAATTTTTTTCCAGCTTCCCAGGACATTGCATAGCATATTGAATGGTACCATTACAAAGTACAATTTGTTTTGCAAACAATAAGCCATCATGTGAGTCTGTGAAGTGAAAAATGAAAAAGTTACGGCTCTTGGAATGTGGGGAGGGAAAAACGAAAATGCAAAAACGAAAAATGGCCCGGTCTTTAAGGGGTTAAAGTTCCACAAGGTTTCAAAATAGGTCCAAGGATACCACAGCAGAGTGAAAAAGTAGAGTTACACTGAAGATTTTTTGGACTCTGATCACATTGGACTGTGGATGAGAATTGCTGTTAGAGAACTGATTTTTACTACCCTTTCTGTGCACAACTTTTTATTGATTTATTTTTAAATTGTTGCAGCGTTTGGGCAGCCTTGTAAGGGGGAGCTCACACAGAGTTTTTTTGCAGGTGGATTTTGAGGTAGAATCCGCCTCAAAAAATGCCAGTAAGTAGCAGATTTCTTCAGCTAGAGAAAAAAAAATGACCTATCTTCTGGTGGATTCCACATTGAAAAACCTATTGAAATCAATGGGAGGTGGAAAAAACAAGACACCTTTTTGATGCATTTTTTGAAGAGGTTTTTGCATTTTTTTAAAATGAAGTTTCCAGGTTCATACAGTGTGCTGGAGTAAAAAACCATGTAAAAAAAAAAAAAAAAAAAAACCGCGACAAAAAACGCATCATGTAAAAAAACATTTCCTAATTCCTGAAGCAGATTTTTTCAGCGTGCAATAAACTCCATGTGAACATACCCCAAGGAGGATTGTTAGGGATTGGATTCATATTTGCTGTTGTGATATATAGGTAAACCACCAGATTACATGAATAATCTAAATAATGTAATTTGTACTGTGGCACAGAAGATAGTGATAGATGCTGGAAAGTATAAACTGCTAGATGTATTTCAGAGCTATCTTGGCTCCTTCCTCAGTAGCAAACAGATGATTAATAAATTCTGCTCTGCTCAGGCCAGTACTTGTTTTAAGGCTTGACAGGTCTGCCCCTTATCAATGTCCCAGCATTATTCTATTTGTGATGGCTATGCAATCCCTATCCTACATCTTATGAATGTAGACAGTTGTTAAATTTAAATAAGTTTATACAAAATCCTGATTTCATTTTTCTAATTCATTTTTTTAGTCTTTCACTTAACTAATTGTAAACACTGTTCCCACATTTTAGTCATTTAGTCCTTTCCTATGCAATTTTTGTAGGAGTGACTGCATTACATGCCACTTGCACAACAGCCAATATAACTGCCATACAGTGGACACTATGATTAACATGTATATGAGTGAACATATGCTCAGAGCCTAGTTGAATTGCCTATCATGCCAGATTTAGAAGCAAAGGATCCTGTCACCACATCCTGCCTCGCTGCCTAAATAAAGCAAGGCATGCAAGCCTCCAATTGACTAGAATCATGTAAGAAGAATCTGAACAGTAGTTTTCTAGCACATACACTATGCAGTGAAAGAAGCCAATTGCTTCCACCTCAGTCTACTGTGTAATTCCAAAGATAATGGCTTCCAAGAAAAATTGATCTTTAGGGGTGCCCACCAGATATTAGCCCCTCACGATCAGATATTGATGACCTATCTTAAGTTAGGCCATCAATTTAAAATTCCAAGAAAACATTTTAAGGCTTAAGCCCCACATTGCAAAAATGCTGCGTTTTACATTACCTACAAAGTGGATGGGATTATGGCTAATCCCATCCACACATTGCAGAAAAAATCTGCAGCAGAAAAGCTGCATTTTCAAAAACGGCAACATTATATCTGCGGAAACGCTGGCATTTTCCATATAGTTATAACACCATGTAACAAATTTCAAAAAAATATTTGTTCCCAGTTGTTAAGTGTCTTTTCACGATTGTTTGTACCTTAAATGAAAAAAAAAGTTATTATTCCCTGTAAACTTTGCTTTTGTGGTCAGCACAATGACATTTTGAAATTGATCTATTTTTAAGGATATTCTCAATATTTCAAGATACTTAAGAAGCTTCTGGAATTGTGAGAACTATCAAGAAGTTTCTAGAACTGCCCAGAATTATCTAGAACTTTCTGGGACTGTACAGAATTGTAGGTAGCTGTATAACTACAGTTATATAGGACCACTATAGCCCTTCCTGAGAGACGGAGAGACAGGATCTAATTGATTGGGATTGCATAGTAAGTGGGCAATGGCCATCACAGACAAAGGGGAATTGACCTAGACAGACAGGTGTGAATTCAATATCTATTCAGATTCTGATAACGACAGTATTCACACTTCACCCCGCACCCATTACAGGAGGAGCTTAGGAATGCAAATGTATATATTGTGTGTTACTCTGGTACCGGGTGATCAATCTTGCTCTGCTGAATCCTCAGTACACTCTTGAACTTTAATACTGCATGGAATAAAGACCATTTTTATCAAGTTTGGAGAGACATCCTTTCTCCTTACAGTTCACAGCAACTTAGTCAATTTAGATGGCATCAAGAGGTTGCATACATCCAGCAGACGCATTTTGCTACGTATGTATGTGGCCAGTTTATAAAGACAAGAGCGAAAAAGTACTCTGTGGAAGCATCTGCTAAGATGTGTGAGGCCTACAAAGCATACTTCGGCATGCCTGTTGGTGACCAAGACAAACCATGGGCTCCTCATTTCACATGTGAGCACTGCAAGAAAACTCTTGAAGGTAAGTGGATAAATGCTACTCTCTTAAATAGCAGATTAACTGTGTTAATATTGTAAATATCACGAGTCATTAGTGTGAAATAGGCCTAAATCAAATTCTCAATCCAAATATTATTTTGTTTGCTTATAGGTTGGTACAGGGGAGAGAAGAGAGCCATGCATTTTGCTATGCCAAGAATTTGGCGTGAACCGACTGATCACTCAACAAATTGCTACTTCTGCATGGTGGACCCTTCCAAACGTCGCACTGGCAAAAATGCACCACCTGTAACGTATCCTGACATTCCGTCATCTATTGCCCCAGTACCACACTGCCCTGAACTTCCTGTACCAACACCTCCAGACAGAGCTACACTACCTTCAAAAGAAAGCAGCAGGTCAGACATCGAGGAAGACGTTGAAGATCACGATTTCTCTTCATATGCAGATGCCATACTACCCTAACCAAAAAGACCTCAACGATCTGATCAGAGACCTTGGACTCACCAAGTCCAACGCTGAGCTTCTGACATCAAGGCTCAAGCAATGGAACTTATTAGATGAAAGCGTCCTAGTCACAGATTAGAGGAAGCGTCACCAAGTTTTTTCCATCTTCTTCAGTCATCAAGATGGACTGTGCTTCTGCAACAATGTGGCCGGTCTATTCAAGGCTATAGGTATCACCTGTAACCCGAATGAGTGGCGTCTCTTCATAGACAGCTCATGCAAGAGCCTCAAAGCCATGCTGCTTCACAATGGGAACAAGTATCCGTCTCTTCCTGTAGCTCACTCGGTGCACCTGAAAGAGGAATACACCAGTGTCAAGATGTTGCTAGGTGCCTTGAAGTATGATGAGTACGGCTGGGAAGTTATCGGAGATTTCAAAATGGTGTCATTCCTGATGGGCCTCCAAGGTGGTTTTACTAAGTATCCTTGCTTTATTTGCCTTTGGGACAGCCGGGATACTGAAGCGCACTACCACAGGCGGGACTGGCCTCAGCGGGCAGAGTTCACTGTGGGGAAGAACAATGTAAAGTGGGAGCCACTGGTGGACCCACGCAAGGTGCTGATGCCACCACTACACATCAAGTTGGGGCATATAAAACAATTTGTCAGGGCTCTAGATAAGGAGTCGAGAGCTTTCAATTACCTCCAAGATCTTTTACCTAAGCTGTCTGAAGCAAAGATCAAAGCTGGTGTCTTCGTCGAACCACAAATCAAGAAGATCATAGAGTGCAGTGAATTTCCCAAGAAGCTGAATAGGAAGGAGAGAGCAGCTTGGAACAGTTTTGTCGCAGTGGTTCGTGGCTTCCTAGGCAATCATAAAGATGAAAACTATGTACAACTGGTTCAGACTCTGATAAAGAACTATGCTGCAATGGGCTGCAGGATGTCACTCAAAATCCATATCCTTGATGCTCATCTTGATAAGTTCAAAGAGAACATGGGAGCTTATTCAGAGGAGCAAGGCGAGCGCTTTCACCAGGACATTATGAACTTTGAACGCCGTTACCAAGGACAATATAACGAAAACATGATGGGCGACTATATTTGGGGATTGATTCGTGAAACTGATTTGCAGTATAGTCGTAAATCTCGGAAAACCGCACACTTCTGAACAGTTTTTGGTAACCTGTGTAAATTTGCAATGCATATAGTGTTCTTAGTCTGACTGTATAAATGAGAAGATGCAAAATCATCTGTTTCTATAGTAAAAATGCATAATTTTCGTTGCCGTGGTCACAAAAGCGAAGTTTATGATGAATGTAAGCAATTTTTAATTTGTTTTAGACATAAGCAATTGGAATATAACATTTAAAAGCTGGGAACAAAATTTGTCTTACATAATCGGGAAAAAAAAAGTCTGCAGAGGGAAAGTCTGCGAAAATGCAATGAAAAAGTGTTTTTTTCTGCAGCGTTTTTTTTTTTTTTTGCTACATTTCACTATGTGGAGCCTTAGCCTTACAGTTTGTCAGATTGACAGATACAAAAAGAAGTCTTTCAGTTCATATCCATCTTCATTGACTGCAAAACAAAAGGTCCCTTCTGTCTAATTTCTGGGGGGATTTTCATGACTGGGCCATTTTCTGATTTTGAAGACTATTATTTTTTGTTTCTTTGTTCAGGTTATACAAATAATTTTGTATCTATTGTCAGTGATTATTTTTATATAATTTTCAGAGCTCATTTCCTTTTTTAAATATCTGAATAACTGTAAAAAGAGGGGAAGGAAAAGTTTTTCACATTTTTCCTGTTTTTTTTTTTTCAGCATAAACTACTATTAAAAAATTTTTAGGCTGGTGCCCCCCACATTGCGAAAACACAGCATTTTGTCCAGGGCAGAAATGCCGCAGCAAAAAACACTTTCTTTTACATTACCTGCACAGTGGATGGGATTCTGGCTAATCCCATCCCCACATTGGAAAAAAAAAATCTGCAGCAGAAAAGCTGCGTTTCCAGAAACACTTGCATGTTTGAAAATCTCAGCATGTCAATTATACCTACACATACACTGGCATTTTCTGTATGGGTATAAAAGGGTGAGAAAGTCCGCAGAAGTAAACTCTATAGACTTTCTGTGAAAAACACTGCAGAAAAAACTGTGATGTGTTTCCGCTGTGGTTTTTTACGTGTTTTTTTTTTTTTTTTTTTTAACACATTGCCCTCCCATGAGTTAATATTATACAGCATATTAACACTACATTTTATTAATTTTTTTTGGCTGATTTCCCCTGTAACTGGGGATGATACACACAATTACAGGAGGAATACAACTTCCTAATATACAGCACAGTGCTGATCTGGGTCACATTGGTCAGGGGTAAACCACATCATGACAGCTTCCGTAGCTATGTACATATGACTCATTGGGGGTTATTTATCCTCTGCCCCTTTTTTGGCAATACTTTTCACAGGTGCACCTTTTTTTAGTCTAGTTTTAATGTGGTGCTTATTTATGATGTAGGCACACTTCCTTATCAAATGTTGTGCACGTGTTTGTTAGTTTAGATGCGCCTTCTTTGATTATGTGCACTTTGTCAAAGTGTTGAAAAATTGCACAAACGCCACTTTCTAATGCATTCTAACCTGATGGGCTCATTTATGATTCCCATGGACTGGAGTGCATTTGCGCCTATTTTGTACCTTTTTAACCCCTTCCCGTCGGTTTTTTGATTTTCGTTTTTGACACCCCACCTCCCAAACCCCATAACTTTTTTATTTTACGTTCACAGAGCCATATGAGGGCTTAATGCTTGCAGGACAAATTGTTCTTCATAATGGTACCATTTATTATTATGTACAATGTACTGGGAAGCTGGAAAAAAATTCTGAATTGGGTGGAATTGGAGAAAAAGTGTATTTGTGAAACCTTCTTACGGGCTTTGTTTTTACGGCGTTCACTCTGCAGCCAAAATGATATGTCACCTGAATTCTATGTTTCAGTATGATTCCGGGGATACCAAATTTATATAGTTTTATTTACATTTTAATCCCTTAACAAAAATCTAAAACTTTGCAAAAAAAAAAAAAAATTTCTAAAAGTTGCCATATTCTGTCAACCATAACTTTTTTATATTTTAGTTATACCATTTTGGGGAATGTCTATTGCTTTGATCACTTTTTTTCACATTTTTATCAGAGGCAAAACAGCGAAAAAACGACGGTTCCGCACTTTTGATTTTTTTTTTTCCCAATACGGCGATCGTACGGGAAAAATATTTTTATAGATTTGTACACCAGGCGTTTTCGGACACAGGGATATCTAATATGTATGTGTTTCACAGTATTTAAGTACTTTTATATGTGTTCTAGGGAAAGGGGGGTGATTTAAATTTTTTACTTTTTTTTTTTTTTTAATTGCACTTAATAGACCCCCTAGAGGTCTTGAACCCCAGGGGGTTTGATCATTAATACAATGCATTACAATATTAATGCATTGCAAAATATCGGTACTTCTATTGGACACTGCATAGAGCAATAGAAGGTAATGACAGACAGGCCTGGGAGCCTTCAAAAGGCTCTCGGCTGTCATGGTAACGGGACGCTACAGCAAAATGGCCCGTGCGCCTCTGGCAAAATTGCGCCTCGGGGGTCAGCGCTTGCTTACCTTTAGCAAGCTGGTGTCGCTCCGTTCTCCCACTCTGAGTACCGGAAGTGGAGGGAAGGAGCTTGACGCAACTTCTGGCAGTTAGCCGGAACTTCAGTTGGCGGGCAGATGCTGTGGTGAGCGGTCGCCCTTGTGCTTGGTCCCTGCGCAACAGGTGTTTTCAAGATGGCCGACGTGGAGGCGCTACTGGGGCAGTTTCGCACTGCCGCTAGCAACAACGGGGAGGCATGGCTGCGCTCCCAATTAGCAGGGACGCTGGGTTGGAGTGACCCAGCAGCTGTGCCGGTGAGGCCGCAGAAACCCCACCAGGTACCCACTGGGTCGGGCACCTCGCCCTTCTGCCTCTGGGCGCAGGTCCCGGCCTGGGAGGAATTCTATTGGGCGACTGCGTCCAGCAGGGGTGGATGGGGGCCAGTGGCGGTCTGGTTACTGGGCCCAACTCCTCCCCCAGACACCTGCTTTCATCTACCGTGGTGGCGGCATGTCCCCCTGGCGATGAGCCAGTTGGGGGGAGTGCCAGGCGTCGAGTGGACAGTCCAGACCACGTTGTTTGACGCGTTGATTTCCTGAGTCAGGTCTTGCAGGCCGGATGCGTTGTTGGTGATGACTGATATTGAGGCAGCTCTTTGTTTGCTTCCAGTCCGTCCCGACAGCGTTCTGCTGTTAGACTGCTTTTGGGATAATGTGTATTACGTGGCCAGGTGTTTGCCGATGGGTTGTGAGGGGTCCCTTCTATAATCCATTATCTTGACGACTTCCTATGCATTGGTCCTGCGGGCAGTGAGGTTTGTTCTATGTTGTTAGCGACGGTTCAGTAGATCGCGCATAATTTTGGGGTTCCGTTAGCACCGGGGAAGACTGAGGGGCCCTCTACCTGTTTGAATTTCCTGGGCATCACCATAGACACGGTGCGGATGGAGTTCCATTTGCCCACACAGAATCTGAAGGATTTAAAAGGGGCCATGGTTCGCGCCCAGCATTTGCGTAAAATTACGCTGCGTGATCTCTGGTCTCTCTTGGGTAAGCTGAATTTTGCCGTTAGAGTCATGCCGAAGGGTAGAATATTTTGGGGCTTATTATAGGGGTAGCTAGTGTGCTGAGACCTGGCTGAGTGACTGGGTGGAGAGTGGGCTAACGGGCAATTTGGCATTGCTGGAGCTTTTCCCCATCATTGTGGCACTTACTATTTGGGGGGAGCTCTTCAGTGATAAAAAAAAAGTGAGGTTCCACTGTGATAACATGGGGATTGTGATGGCGATTAACAACATGTTGCGTCCTCTCTGCCAGTTGTCCGTCTGCTTCGTCAGCTAGTTCTGCGTTGCCTGTGTTTGAATGCTTGGGTGGTGTCTCTGTCTTGTTTTCAGTGGGACCGCTTCTGGCAACTGGCCCCAGGGGCAGAGAGTCGGGGGTTGGAGTGCCCGGTGGACTTATGGCAATTGGTTTGACTTCGGCGGCCGACTGCTGGATGTTGCGCTGGCTTCTTCTACATGGGCGGCATAGGCTTCAGTCTGGGGCTTCTGGGAACAACGGGTGAGCGATATTGGTTGTGGGTTCACTGAGAAGGATATGGTGGGGGCAATTCTTTGTTTTTTTGGGTAAGGTGTCTGGGGAGGGCTGGTCCGGGGCGAGAGTGAAGCGTTTCTTGGCGGCCCTTGCTTTTGGCTTTAGACTGCGGGGGGAAAAGGGACTTCACAAAAGCTTTTCTCGTGCAGCAGGCTCTGCGCGGCTTCCATAAGGATGCAGCGCACAGTGATGCGCATCGGCCCATTTACGAGATGGCTCTGTTTCGTTTGGCGACCCCAGTGTATAATAATAGCACCAAAACTAATCAGAGTGCCGAACCTCACGAATATTCGTCAAATTTTGTGGGGTTCACCTGAAGCATCTTAAGGGGGGACTCTTGGGAGCATATTATACTGTGTGGGGCCTCTGTGGTGCATACTCTGTATGGGGGCCACTGTGAAACACATTATACTGTGGGAGGGTGACTGTGAAGCATATTTTACTGTGTGGAGGGCCACTGTGGAGCATTATACTGTGTGGGGGCCACCGTGGAGCATATTATACTGTGTGGGGGCTATGGTAAAACATATTACACTGTGCAGGGACACTGTGGAGTATATTATACTGTGTGGGGTAGAGTAATGTTTGTCACATTTCGCCCTTAACAACTGGCCTTCATCAGACTCAAATTTCTAAGCCACAGGCGGTATGAGTAAGAAATATTGCAATCTGTATGCTGGGAAAGCTGGGGTGGCTTGATCAAATATGCCTGTTGTCCTGAAGAGAAAAGCACCAGGATATACGTTGGCAGTGTTACTAGGTACAGCGCTGTTCGGTTGTTAAGGCCGAAACGTCACAAACATTACTCTACTTGACTAACACGTGTGATGAATAAAAAAACATGCATATTTTCTAAACTACCATTGGAGTGTGAGATCGTTTATCAACCATATATGAATAGGTTTGGACCCTATCTCTACACCTTCCAAGGAGTGCAGCCTACACTCTGTATTATTATACTGTGTGGCGACCACCATGGAACATATTATACTGTGTGGTGGCTACAGCGAAGCATATTATACTGTGCGGGGCCCCTTCATTATTTACATCACACTCCATCTATTTTATAGCAGACATGTTATATTATAACAGGCTGTAATTACATTGCATGGTGATTATAAAACAGATCTGTGCAATGTAAATAGCGAAGTGGTGAGGGTGCTCGCAAAAGCACCACGGTCCCTTCAAATAGTTGATCAGCAGGGGCCCTGGGTGTTGGTCCCCCACTAATCTCTTAGACTGTTAGGACCCCACAGATCAGACATTTACCAAAACACGCAGCTCCCAGTATTGTTCCCATTCTGGGTGCTGCTCACTCACCATAGTCTTGATAACTACAGTTGTGGTAGTATAGTTGTATGGGCCATGTTAATGCTAACAATCCCAGGAGCCACGCTGTTCGCATGCCAGATGGGTTTAGGTAGTGCAGTGGTGCACATCGTATTGCAGGTGAGCAATAGTCCACTTTACTTTGCACACTCGAGTTGCTGACATCCTCCAGGTCAGACCTTTCTGGGGTAAGATCCACTATCTGATCCTTTGCTATACAGTGGGGAAAAAAGTATTTAGTCAGCCACCAATTGCGCAAGTTCTCCCACTTAAAATCATGAGAGAGGCCTGTAATTGACATCATAGGTAGACCTCAACTATGAGAGACAAAATGAGAAAACATATCTAGAAAATCACATTGTCTGATTTTTTTAAGAATTTATTTGCAAATTATGGTGGAAAATAAGTATTTGGTCACCTACAAACAAGCAAGATTTCTGGCTCTCACAGACCTGTAACTTCTTCTTTAAGAGGCTCCTTTGTCCTCCACTCATTACCTGTAGTAATGGCACCTGTTTGAAATTGTTATCAGTATAAAAGACACCTGTCCACAACCTCAAACAATAACACTCCAAACTCCACTATGGTGAAGACCAAAGAGCTGTGGAAGGACACCAGAAACAAAATTGTAGACCTAGACCAGGCTGGGAAGACTGAATCTGCAATAGGCAAGCAGCTTGGTGTGAAGAAATCAACTGTGGGAGCAATAATTAGAAAATGGAAGATATACAAGACCACTGATAATCTGCCTCGATCAGGGGCTCCACGCAAGTTCTCACCCCGTGGGGTCAAAATGATCACAAAAACGGTGAGCAAAAATCCCAGAACCACACGGGGGGACCTAGTGAATGACCTGCAGAAAGCTGGGACTAATGTAACAAAGGCTACCGTCAGTAACACACTACGCCGCCAGGGACTTAGATTGTGTAGTGCCAGACGTGTCCCCCTGCTTAAGCCAGTACATATCCGGGCCCGTCTGAAGTTTGCTAGAGAGCATTTGGATGTTCCAGAATAGTATTGGGAGGATGTCATATGGTCAGATGAAACCAAAGTAGAACTGTTTGGTAGAAACACAACTCATCATGTTTGGAGGAGAGTGAATGCTGAGGTGCATCCAAAGAACACCATAACTACTGTGAAGCATGGGGGTGGCAACATCATGCTTTGGGGCTGTTTCTCTGCAAAGGGACCAGGATGAATGAATGGGGCCATGTATCGTGAGATTTTGAGTGCAAACCTTCTTCCATCAGTAAGGGCATTGAAGATGAAACGTGGCTGGGTCTTTCAGCATGACAATGATCCCAAGCACACCGCCAGGGCCACGACTGAGTGGCTTCGTAAGAAGCATTTCAAGGTCCTGGAGTGGCCTAGCCAGTCTCCAGATCTCAACCCCATAGAAAACCTTTGGAGGGAGTTGAAAGTCTGTGTTGCCCAGCGACAGCCCCAAAAAATCACTGCTCTAGAGGGAATCGGGGGGGGGGGGGGGGCCAAAAAACCAGCAAGGGGGGGGGCCCACCTGGGGAAGATTTAAGGGGGGGGTTGCCCCCTTTTTTTTCAAAAAAAAAAAAAAAAAAAAAAAGAAAGAAGAATTTTTTTTTTTATAAAAAAAATATTTTTTTTCTTTAATATTGCAAATAAATTCTTTAAAAATCAGACAATGTGATTTTCTGGATTTGTTTTCTCATTTTGTTTCTCATTGTTGGGGTCTCCCTATGATGTCAATTACAGGCCCCTCTCCTTTTTTTATGTGGGGGAACTTGCAAAATTGGGGGGGGACAAAAAACTTTTTTTCCCCTGTGTTAAATTTATTTAAAATAAAATTTTTTTTGGTTTTATATTTTTTTTTGTTTTGGGTGTAAAAAAATTATTTTTTATATTTATTATATAGAAAGCACAAGAGGGTGGAATGTTCTGAAAACAAGACTGCATAGTTGATAAGGACAGACTTGGAGTCTGGGGGAGATATCAACAGTTCTGCTGATCTCAGCAGAACTGGTATTCTTGGGAGGACATTCAGATAAGGTGAAAAGGAAAACATCTGGGGTGATGGGTAACTGAACAAATTTGTCTGATAACGGAACTGGAAAGACCATATATGTATATTGATCACATGACTGTTATGTAACTGAGCTTGCTTTTAAAACTGTATTGAACTACGCAATAAAGTAGAAACGGTTCATACACGATACCTGTGTACGTCTTGTTTCCCGAGCGCTCGAAACTGGTTATCTATTTAATTAGGCTTACGGTGACATCCATCCCGGGGGAGATTAACCCCCGACAGAAATTGGCGACCCAGACGTGGGGCCTCGAGATCGTCTGATATGCAGCCGATAGAGTGCCGACCCACTCACCGATCGACTTGAGGACAGGACCAGAGGACCTCAGATGGATAAAAACAGTACTGTGAAGGTAAGCCTTTGATCTTGCCAATTAGTATATCTGAGGTTCCTGTGTGTCTATTCTCTGTATCGATGAGTGAGGTAAGCTGCTGCATGCTTATATGACATCTCGATGCCAATTGTATAGTACGGAAGAACCTAAAAGGGACATGTCACCTGTAAATGATATGGAAATTGTTTTCTTTGCTTTTTGTCTTGCCTGTCTATTGATGTTTGCATGTTACCTGTGTTATAAGATATATAAGGCTGCAAAGAATGGGGAAAAGTTCTCTATTCTTAACCCCTAGAGTTTAGAGTTGCGGACAAGGTTCCGAACTGAGAAGCACAGAGTGATTGAAAAGTCCTTGTTTTGGAAAACTAGCCTCCAGCCGTGCCTGGACGGTCAAGGTCGAATGGGACCTGAGTAGTAGCACGAAGGACTTAGTAGAATCCGCGCGAAGAAGTGCGTGTAGTGATTTGGGAGTGTTTTGGTAAGGGGACACAGGCAGAAAGTTGAGCCTGTGGAAGCCATTAGGCATTGCCCTGAGCACTACTCCTGAACTTGCACAAGTAGAGTAGTTCATAGAAGACAGAAGAGTCTGTCTGGGAGTTCTCACTAAGTAGTCATAAGTGACCCTCTATTGTCTCAAAGGTTGCCCTAGAGGAGTGAGAGACTCATCGGCTGATTAGCTACCAGCCAAGATGGGGATGGGACCCTCTAAGATATGGTACACCCCATGTGAACTAATAGAAATAGGGGAAGGGAAAGAAGTAGCCGCACAGGTAAAGACAATCCTAAAAAGAGCAGGAATACACAAAACTGGGTTGGTAGACAGTAAATTTTGGGATCAGTGGAGATTAGATCATGTGGGATTGATTCAGGACAGTAAATTGCAAAGAGGCATATATGGAAGAAAGGAAGCAATAGAATAGGATAAGGGGATGATAGCTCAGGAAATAATGAATCACCCCCACCTCACTCCGAGAATCAGGCTTGAAGGGAGACATCCCCCTTCTCAGTATTATTGTTTAATATAACCCATCTTATCTCCCAGTTCTGTGTGAAATATTACTTACTTTAACAAAATACTCAGAGAATCTGATATAGTGCAAAGAGAAAAACTGTACACCATCGGTATGATGTTTATTGGATTATGTATTATATATATATATATATATATATACAGTCATATGAAAAAGTTTGGGCACCCCTATTAATCTTAATCATTTTTAGTTCTAAATATTTGGGTGTTTGCAACAGCCATTTCAATTTGATATATCTAATAACTGATGGACACAGTAATATTTCAGGATTGAAATGAGGTTTATTGTACTAACAGAAAATGTGCAATATCCATTAAACCAAAATTTGACCGGTGCAAAAATTTGGGTACCCTTATCATTTTATTGATTTGAATACTCCTAACTACTTTTTACTGACTTACTGAAGCACAAAATTGGTTTTGTAACCTCACTGAGCTTTGAACTTCATAGCCAGGTGTATCCAATCATGAGAAAAGGTATTTAAGGTGGCCAATTGCAAGTTGTTCTCCTATTTGAATCTCCTCTGAAGAGTGGCATCATGGGCTCCTCAAAACAACTCTCAAATGATCTGAAAACAAAGATTGTTCAACATAGTTGTTCAGGGGAAGGATACAAAAAGTTGTCTCAGAGATTTAACCTGTCAGTTTCCACTGTGAGGAACATAGTAAGGAAATGGAAGACCACAGGGACAGTTCTTGTTAAGCCCAGAAATGGCAGGCCAAGAAAAATATCAGAAAGGCAGAGAAGAAGAATGGTGAGAACAGTCAAGGACAATCCACAGACCACCTCCAAAGAGCTGTAGCATCATCTTGCTGCAGATGGTGTCACTGTGCATCGGTCAACAATACAGCACACTTTGCACAAGGAGAAGCTGTATGGGAGAGTGATACGAAAGAAGCCGTTTCTGAAAGCACGCCACAAACAGAGTCGCCTGAGGTATGCAAAAGCACATTTGGACAAGCCAGCTTCATTTTGGAACAAGGTCCTGTGGACTGATGAAACAAAGATTGAGTTGTTTGGTCATACAAAAAGGCGTTATGCATGGCGTCAAAAAAACACAGCATTCCAAGAAAAACACTTGCTACCCACGGTAAAATTTGGTGGAGGTTCCATCATGCTTTGGGGCTGTGTGGCCAATGCCGGCACCGGGAATCTTGTTAAAGTTGAGGGTCGCATGGATTCAACTCAGTATCAGCAGATTCTTGAGAATAATGTACAAGAATCAGTGACGAATTTGAAGTTACGCCGGGGATGGATATTTCAGCAAGACAATGATCCAAAACACAGCTCCAAATCTACTCAGGCATTCATGCAGAGGAACAATTACAATGTTCTGGAATGGCCATCCCAGTCCCCAGACCTGAATATCATTGAACATCTGTGGGATAATTTGAAGCGGGCTGTCCATGCTCGGCGACCATCAAACTTAACTGAACTGGAATTGTTTTGTAAAGAGGAATGGTCAAAAATACCTTCATCCAGGATCCAGGAACTGATTAAAAGCTACAGGAAGCGACTAGAGGCTGTTATTTTTGCAAAAGGAGGATCTACTAAATATTAATGTCACTTTTCTGTTGAGGTGCCCATACTTTTGCACCGGTCAAATTTTGGTTTAATGCATATTGCACATTTTCTGTTAGTACAATAAACCTCATTTCAATCCTGAAATATTACTGTGTCCATCAGTTATTAGATATATCAAATTGAAATGGCTGTTGCAAACACCCAAATATTTAGAACTAAAAATGATTAAGATTAATAGGGGTGCCCAATTCACTTTTTCATATGACTGTATATCTGTATATATATATATATATGTGTCAACCTGTATTTGTAATATTCATTCTGTTTATATCAATGCCAGGATTCAACTTTTATGCTTTTTGTAAAATTAAATCCGCTTTCAGGAAATGTCCCCTAAAAAGAAGAAACTAGGATATTGTGATGTTCCACAGGGGTTCAACTTTTGGTTGGAATCCAGTGAAGAAAATTCTAAAGTCTGTGGGGTTTGGGAAATATTTGAAAATTGTACAAAAATAGTAATATGTAATTTTGGTGTCAGTATTAACTGCTATCTGCTTGAATTGTATTCCTGTATTCTGTTGTAGCGCTCTGCAGATGTTCTGCAGGGAATAACCAAAACATTAATTGACTGCCAAGTAGCTCCAAGGACGTTGTATCTGATGTGATGGGCACGCAGAAAATCACAAGCTGAACATGATGCTGTGTTACCCAGTAATGTTACATGTCAATTATTACAAAGTGAAACGGCGGGCCCGGGGCGGCGGGTGGACTATTTATGCCCAAAGGGAAAATATTTTGATAAAAGTGTTAGCCTAAGGTTAAATGGAAAGTAAGGTACAATGACAATATATATGTGTAAAATATTCAAGAACATACTCAAACATATGAAATTATGTCTTGTACTATGTTATGTGAATTTATTGTCTTGCCTGTTATCATCTGAAGTAAGTTATCTGTTAAAAGAGAGAAAGGTGAATCAGTAGAAGTTTATGGAAGACTTCTCACTAAAACGGTGGATGCTTTAGATCAAACTGATCCTGTAGAAACCCCATTTCAGGGTTGCAGGATACTCACTAGGTATTTAGTCTCAGACACATCAGATAACATTCTTGGTACAGATGTGATGGGAGTGTTAGGTTGTAACATCATGTTGCATTCATCAGGAGAAGCATATGTAAAAGTCACACATACTAACCATGAGATTTTATGCTTGTTATCTGCCGAGTTAAGTACACCAAATTGTATTTTTGTCCTCACTGAAGAAGAAAATGTACTGTTATCCCAAGTGCCAACAGCATTATGGGCAACTGGGAAAACAGACTTAGGTAAATTGGATGTACCCCCTGTTATGGTAACCCTGAAACCTGGTGCTCAGCCACCCAGGATTAAACAATATCCTCTGACCCATGCCCAAGAGGATGCCATAGCAGTAACAATAGTGGAATTAGTGAAAGCAGAAGCATTGAAGGAATGCACTTCTGTAGCAAACACTCCTCTTTTCCCAGTGAAGAAAAAGGGCAAAAAGGGAGAACCAGACACATACCGTATGGTTCATGATCTTAGGGAATTGAATAAAGTAACACTACTTGAAACCCCAGTGGTACCTAACCCACACACCCTGCTGTCAGCTGTCCCCACAGGTACCACCTGGTACAGTTGTATAGATCTTTCCAATGCATATTTTTCTGTGCCTTTACACCCCGATTGCCAGTATTTGTTTGCATTTACATTCAGGGGTAAACAGTACACTTGGACAGTACTACCACAAGGGGCGCAAAACAGTCCTAACCAATTCACAAGGTGTCTTACACTTATCATGAGTACTTGGTATTTTCCACACGATAATGTGATAATGTTGTTTTGTTACAATATGTTGACGATCTTCTTCTTTGTGCTCCAGACAAACCAACCTGTGAAGCGGCAACCATCAGCCTGTTGTGTTTCCTCTACCAGAACGGCTGCAAGGCCAACAAGGACAAGTTGCAATTTTGCAAACAAAAAGTGGTGTTCCTGGGACACTGTCTCGGCCAGGGTACCAAGCACCTGTCAGATGAGAGGACCAAGGTGGTGAGAGACCTGCAGGTGCCAACCTCTCGTGCTCAGCTACGTACCTTCTTGGGATTGGTATCCTACTGTAGGCCATGGATCAGATCTGCATCTCTGACCATGCAACCTCTGTACGATAGCCTCTCCTCAAAACCATTCAGCCTCACATCTGAGGCCATGGATGCGTTTTACCAGCTGAAGTTGCAGATAGTCAGTGCTCCGGCCCTAGGCCTACCTGACTATCAGAAACCTTTTCAGCTCTACGTGACTGAGATGATGGGGCACGCAACTGCAGTTCTCACACAACAACACATTACAGCTCAAGGTTAGATGCTGTAGCCAGGGGGACCCCCTCCTGTGTGCGTGTTGTCCTCTTGGTACAAGCGTTGCTTGAGAAAAGCTCAGACATTGTCCTAGATCATATACTGGTTGTGTATACACCTCATGACATCCATGCTATCCTCACACAAGTAGACAGACGTCACCTTTCTTTGGCACGGCAGTGCAAAATGGAATTTGCTCTGCAGTCCTCCTCAAACATCTCTTTTCAACGCTGTTTAACTTTGAATCCTGCAGCTCTTCTTCCTGTAGGAGTTAATGATTCAAAAGGGGGAGTGGAAGATGAGTTATTTTTAAATTCCCTCTCTGAAGAAGAACTGTTTGACAGCCAGCATGAACATGATTGTGTGGCTCTTATGTCACAGGAAACAGTGGGATTTGACCATGTCACGGATGTGCCATTACAAAATCCTGATTATGAGATGTTTGTGGATGGCTCAAGGTATCTGACAGATGAAGGCAAATTTGTTACAGGGTATGCTGTAGTCACTGAACATGACATCATAGTCCAGGAAGCTCTTCCACCACACATGTCAGCCCAAGAAGCTGAGCTCAAAGCCCTTATGGAGGCTTGTAAGATAGCCAAAGGTAGAACAGCCAACATATACACTGACTCCAGGTATGCTTTTGGCACTGCACATGATTATGGTCCAATATGGAGGGCAAGGAACTTCCTAACGGCCCAGGGCAAGCCGATTAAGAATGGAGGTGTGGTAAGTCGACTGATGGAGGCCATACTGCTCCCAAAGCAGCTGGCAATTGTGAAAGTCAGAGCTCACGCAAAAGGAAGGGACCCTGAAAGCCGTGGAAATGAGAGAGCTGACATAGCAGCCAAGGCTGCAGCACTACTGGCCAGAAGGGGTGCCAACCAGGTGAGCAAAATGGACATTGACCTAGCAGACCCAAAAGGGCTGTACTCAAAGGTCACCAGTGTGGAAACTGAAAGATGGAAGAAAGCAGGTGCTACAGAAGGTGATGGTATGTGGAAAATGGGGGATCGATTATGTCTGCCCACAGCAGTCTACCCCCAGATGGCTGGCTTGGCCCACGGTAAGGTGCATGCCTCTCGAAATGCCATGGAGTCATTAGTGGGTAAATTATGGTTTGCCCCAGGTTTTGGAAGAGCTGCTAGTAACCACGTAAAAGCATGTCACATATGTGCTCTACACAACCCAGGACAGGTAGTTAAAACACCCACCAAGTGTACACCAAAATCCCTGTACCCATTTCAGAGAGTACAGATAGATTACATACAGTTGCCTAAGTCTGGAACATACGAGTATGTATTGGTCTGTGTGGATCTGTTTTCAGGATGGCATGAGGCCTACCCTGTGAGCAAAGCAACCGCACAAGCAACTGCCAAGAAACTGATGTCTGAGCTTGTGTGCAGGTTTGGAGTGCCCGAGGTGATTGAGTCTGACAGAGGTACGCATTTCACAGGTGAGATAATGAAAGAAATAATGTCTGCACTAGGGATTGAACAAGCTTTCCACACACCCTACCATCCTCAGAGTTCAGGCAAAGTGGAAAGGTTGAGTGGTACACTTAAGTTGAAGAATCAGAAAGCCATAGCAGAGACAGGAAAGCCTTGGCCTGAATGCCTGTCTCTAGCCTTATATTCAGTAAGAACTACTCCTAACAGGAGGACAGGGTTGTCACCATTTGAAATATTGTTTGGAAGTGCACCCTAAAACAGGATTGTACTTTCCTCAGACATTACAGCTTAACTATGACAGTATTGCCAGCTATGTACAAAATTTGTGTCAAAAAACTGAAAGAAACACATAAACAAGTGTTCTCTTCTATTCCAGACCCTTCTGATTTTTCAGGAACACATAGCCTGCAGCCTGGTGATTGGGTGGTCGTGAAAAGACACACTAGGAAGTCTCTTGAACCCAGGTATGACGGTCCCTTCCAAGTACCGCGGGCAACCGCCCCCTCGGAAAAAAGGGGGGGAACCCCCCGGGGGGAGGGGGGTCATTGGGGGAGAGGGGGGGGGGAAAAAAAAAAAAAAAAAAAACACCTGGGGGGGGGGGGGGGGGGGGGTTTTATAAAAAGGGGGGGGGTTGAACTTTCCAGGAGAAAAGACAGCCCAAGTCGGGGAGTAAGGGAGCTGGAGGAACACATATGGAGAACAAAAGAGAATATGTGGTTATATTTGGCCCGAGTATTAAACATGACAGAATTTTGTTTGAGAAATGCATATTCCAGTAATGTGTTAGAAACTTGTTTGATTGCAGTGCCGACTTCTGTTGCAGTATGGAAGCTGATCTCCATGTGCATGCAGACTGGATAAGTCCTTATTATGTTGTATTAGATTTGCAATCACATAAAAAAGCAATATTGCAGAATAGAGTGGCTATAGATTATTTACTGCTTAAACATGGTTATGGGTGCAACACTTTTGCGGGAATGTGCTGTTTTAATTTGTCTGACCATTCAGAAGATGTGCATGATAAGTTGAAACAGTTGCAGGAAATGGTAACACATATTAAACAAGATGTCAACCAAGGATGGTGGGACTGGCTGTTAGCTTTCCTACCTGACTTGGGATACCTCCGACAAATCGTAGGTATGATCCTTTGTGTAATCATTTTTATGATATTAGGATGCTGTCGTATCCAATGTATTCCTTCGCTATGCAATCTCATGAGGGACAATACTCAGTATATAAGGTAGGATCATTATTTTTAACATCTTCAATGGAGAATCCATCACAGATGGCACACAGATAGTGTGAATGTATTCATTGAATATTGATTAAAAATGAAGTCCTAAATGGGGGAATTGTAAGGGTTAAAACATAACTTGCACTATATTCTTATCACAGTATACAGAAAGCACAAGAGGGTGGAATGTTCTGAAAACAAGACTGCATAGTTGATAAGGACAGACTTGGAGTCTGGGGGAGATATCAACAGTTCTGCTGATTTCAGCAGAACTGGCATTCTTGGGAGGACATTCAGATAAGGTGAAAAGGAAAACATCTGGGGTGATGGGTAACTGAACAAATTTGTCTGATAACGGAACTGGAAAGACCATATATGTATATTGATCACATGACTGTTATGTAACTGAGCTTGCTTTTAAAACTGTATTGAACTACGCAATAAAGTAGAAACGGTTCATACACGATACCTGTGTACGTCTTGTTTCCCGAGCGCTCGAAACTGGTTATCTATTTAATTAGGCTTACGGTGACATCCATCCCGGGGGAGATTAACCCCGGACACGGCCCAGGGGGGAAAACCACCCCCCCCCAAAAAAAAAAACCAAATAACAAAAGGCCCCAACTAAAAAAAAAAATGGGGGGAAAAAAAAAAAAAACTGGAAAAAAAAAGGGGGGTGAAAGAAAAGGGAAAAGGGGGGAAATAAAAAAAAAGGGGGGGTTTGTTTGTTGGGGGTGGAAAAAAAAAAAAAATTGTTATAAAAAAAAAAATTTTTTTTTGGGTGGGGGGTGGGGGGGGGGGTTCTTTTTTAAAAATTTTTTTATTTTTTTTTTTTTTTTTTTTGTGGTGTGTGTTGTTTTTTTTTTGTGGGGGGGAAATGGGGGTGGGGGGTTTTTTTTTTTTTGTGGGGGGGGAAGGAGATATGGTGTTTTTTTTTTTTTTTTATAATCAGGAGCTTTGCAGGTGCAGGACCATTTGGCAGGATCCAGAAGATTTGCCCACTCTTCTGGAATGGTAGGATGTCATCCCTTATTCCAGGAGGCTCCTGGATGTTCCAGGAGAGTTAGCAAGAGTGAAATAAATATATGGAAATATATTACATAACAAATATAAATATCAATGTAACCAACAAGTTAAGAATCTATGTGCTAATAAAAAAAAAACTGTGTAATCCATGTTCACCAAAGATGTATAATATGTAATATGAAGGCAAAGACCATTGCTGTCCAAGACAGTTGCACAGTTGAAATCTATTGAGCATCTTGCCATAGATATAAAAAATATCTCTTATAAACCTGTGTTGAAGTTAAAATGTGAAAACTAAAAATATTAATTAAATGACAAGGAATAAAATGGGGTAAAAAAAAAATCATTCTGGCCAAATTCTAAGAATTGGGCCTCAATAGTCTGTCAATGATTGCTGTTTCTGGAAAAAATAGACAGCACATGGACCTACCGAGGGTTCTGTTCAGAAGTCAGGTTTTTTTTTCCTGTGGACTGTTTTCCTGAGGAAAAAATAGAAGTATGCACTATTCTCTTTTCAAACAGAACACTATCATTCAAGTCAGTGGGTCAGTATAAGATGCCATTTGATGCCATTCTTTCAAAGACTGTTGCTAGGAGATGCTCTGAAAGTTGCATTTTTGCCGTCATGTGACCTTTTTCAGTGGATTGTGACAAAATGTACTTCCTGCCGTACACACACATGGAAGAAATGGAAGAAAAATGGACATTCTCACTGATTTAAAAAACAAAAAAAAAATGATGAGACCATAATTTCACAGACAAAAACAGACACAGATGTGTAGTTATTAGGAAAGAAAGAACAGCCATATGAGTAATACATTTTGGATTATCTTTCCAACACCAACAATAATAATAACAATAAAAAATAAATCTATAATTAACCACCTACTAGTAGGTTTTGGAGTGAAGGAGAAACTGGAAGATTCAGGGGAAACCCAAACAGACACAGGGAGGAAATACAAATTTCATACAGATGTTTCTCTTGGATAGAGTTGCAAATAGAACCTCAGGGCTACAAGGCAACAGTGCCAACCACTTAGTTAACAAAGTATGCTGAAAAGAAAAAGTAAAACCACTAAATTAACTGAAATATTAATACCTACCATCCTTCCTACCATCATTTTGAACTTTGTGGCAATTTGGGGGGATCTAGCCACACAGGCGGCAGCCTCCTGGACTTGATAGCGGTGTAGGCGGTACTGGGTGCCGGAGAAGCAGCATTCAGATGGTGCTAATCTAAAGTAAAGTGGCTTTTATTTCAGCTTACGAATGGAACAAAAAATAACAAACAGCCTGGCTCAGTTAGTCCTTTCAGGACCCCAGTCCTCTTGGGACAGACCGCCCCTCCGACTCCGACTGGTTCCCCGTCTCCCTGCTTCCTGCAGGTCTCCAGAGCACTCTCTCCTGCTGCAGACACTCCGTCTGGAGTTGGTGCCCCCACCCATAGGTGTGGCTGAGGACCTTTTCAGGCCTGGCCCTGGGTCGCTCACTAGCGCCCTCTGGGTTCATACTCTCACAACTTTTTCACAATGAACCTGGGTCCTTTGTTTGCCAATTCATGCTTAGCTTTTTCTGTCGCTCAGACTACAGTGAATAGGACCATGCTTAACGCCCCCATAGACTTCTCGGGGGAGCGGGGGGGAATAGCCAGCATGACTAATGGATAAATGTGGGTTACAGGATTTTCATTATTCACATACATAAGGGTCCTAGAGGTAAGACCTGCACCAGAGGCGTAGCTAGCGGGGGGGGCAGAGGCGGGCGGCACTGACTTTATAGGGCCCACTCCGGGGCCGCTGCAAGTGCACACAAAAACTTCAACTGTATCAGCATCTGCAGCACACCGATGCAGTTGAAATACATGGTAGAGCTTCCTGTTTTGTCATACTATAACTATATACATAACCATGTGTAACACCCCTTTGGGCTGACCTCTGTAGGCATGGTGTGTAGTAGTTCTCACCTCACTATGGCGCAGTGCCTCCACCCGAATCTTGCTAGGAGCTCTATAGGAATTCAGGAGGGTCTTCCACTTCTGCTAGGGGTCGACTCGGGAAACCTCCACCTAAGCTCAGTACACACTCACAAATGTTGAGGGTAAAACTACTTAACTGGTTTATTATGGGAAGGGTAAACAAGGGCAAACTTAAAATGCAAACAGAGAAATGTTTCAGCGATTCACATGACAATGCACAGGTACATCCTATAGTATTACACCCCCTAGTAGTGGGAATGGACTATGTGCCAGGCCTGGCGGGTATAATAAACTATCAGGAATAGCACAGGGTTAAAATAGTGACCCACAGATGATAGTCATCACACACATGCACTCATACCGCAGGTAACAGCTTGCAATCCTTAATAACAGCACAAAATTCAGAATTACTAATGGCTGCAGCAATAAACAGAACAGTCCATCCGTTGGGGCCCAGTTGCCGCGGACGATGGCGCGCATTCAGGAAACGGTGCACTATAGATACAACAGATCCTCTCTACAACAGTTCTCAGAAACTTTCTAACAGCAGTGCAGCAAATTCCAGCAAAGTCTACTCACTAACTCTTGCAAGGAATCTGGTGCCAGCCTGGAGTATCACTGGGTGCTGCAGCTTTCAGATGACAGGATCCTAGTGGAGTATGAGGCAGGAGTCTTCTCGGATGCACCCCTGGGAACCTTTTTGGAGTCTGGTCAATCTGGACAGGTGGTACTGCTGCTGCTGCTGCAGGGATGCTACTTCTTCTCTCAGAGTGAGCTGGTGGGCTGGCAAGACTGTCTCTATGTCCTGGGTTACCCAGTGCCAGGCTATGTGCCCCCTGGCAGTTGCTGGAAGAAGCCTTTTCTGCAGCCCATGTGCCTGTCCTCCCTCTTTCCTGTGCAGACCTTTCCCATAATTCCCTGCTCAGCCAATCTGTCCCTTTCTCTGATATTCCTCCCCCTGGAGTAAGGGGTGTAGGGAAATGTAATCCACTGTCCCTCAGCATAAAATGGCTGATGTCTGCTGTAATGGGTCCTGGCTTGGCATTAACTGCAGCATCTGACAATGTAGTCATCACTTCAGGTTGACATCTAGTGACCAGGGAAATTATGTCTTTAATATATATAGAGTGCATGGTCAATGGTTTATACAACAGTATATATGTGCTTCAGATTAAATAGATATATATGACCAGGGGTGAATCTAGTCTCTCTGCTGCCCCATCCCCACCCCAAAGAAAAAAAAAATATCCCTGAAATCTTTGGTTCTGTAATGGGCCCCCTTGATTAAAATTGTAGGCCACGCCCCTCCATTTGCAGGTCAAAAAATTCTCTTATTTAACCCACACAATATAATACCCCTTTACTGGCCCCTACAGTATATTTAACCCTTTAGCTCAATAACAGAGGCTACATATACTAAGGGGAACAATAGGCAGCCACATAGAAAGAGATCAATGGCACATATCCACAAGATTAAAAAAAACATTTGGTGATGTAGTTTATACAGAATAGTGACTGCCTAAGACCCTTAATAGTGAAGGCTGATTAATTTATGAGATCTTGAAGCAACAGCTCATATCACAGCTGAGTCAAGTATTCTCACATGGTGTTTTCATTGCCCGCATAGGGAAATACTGTGAAAAGACGTGTAGATATGAAGGGCTGGATAAAAGAAATTTAAAGTAGCTCCTACCCTGTACCACACAGTGTAACACCCCCTTTACTGACTTTCACACAATATATTGCCCCCTTTACTGGTGCCAGCACAGTATATTGCCCCCTTTATGGGTCCCCCACACAGTATATCGTCCCCTTTACTGTCCCCACACAGTATACTGCACCCTTTATTGACCCCTACAGTATATTGCCCCCTTTTTCCAGTCTCCTCACAGTATATTGCCCGATTTACTAACCCCCCACAGTATATCTCTGCATTTATTGGCCCCTTTACTGGCTCCCACACAGTATATTACTCCCTTTACTGACCCCACAGTATATTGCCTCCTTTACTTGTCCCTACACAGTATATTGCCCCCTTTACTGTCCCCCACTTTTGGGGTTCATCATCCACGAAGCACGAATATACTCTGGGGTCACCTCAGACTCTAGAGTATAAGAAGGAGAGGCCCAGGGGTGAGGAAAAATAACAAACACTTAAACTCACCTTGCCTCACCTCTCCTGGGCAGATGCCCTGGAGGAAGAAGTGGAGGCAAGATGTTACTGGAGTGAAGATTGGTGAGTAAAATCTCATCTGCTACCTGTTGGAATAACAATACTATTGGGAAAACTTGTACGGCACCAGGGGAGAATGAGTTAAAACAACAATTTTACTCACCTCTCCATGGCGTAGAGTGGTCCCTTGGAGTCCTTTTTTGGTCTGTGTCTGATGTCACTCACCCCGGGGTCACTGCTGAGGCTTGTGATTGGGCCTCAGCGGTCACCTGGGGGCTAGCGGAGCGTTATGTGATGTCAAATGGTGGCATGAAGATGACGGCGGATGCTGTGAAGAATGTTGCAATGCCCTCTAGAGGAAGAAGTGAAGGTCGGACTGGACAAAATCCAGGATCAGTGAGTAAAATATCGTCCGCTACCTGTTGGAATAAACCAATGGAATATACCTGATTTAAAAAATGGTGGCCATTAGTTTGTGCCAGGAGGTGCCGCCTGAGGCTATTGCCTCAGGTTGCCTCATGGCAGGTGCAGCCCTGCTGGTAATGTTATCATAAAAACATTGCTGCCGATGTTATAATAAGTGTGCTACAGAAAATATAGCAAGTATCGCCATGAAAATTGACATGAAAATAAAGCTGTGTAAGGTAAACAATTATAGCAATATCTGAACCCATATATCTTACTCCTGATTTTCTGCTGGTTTCTTCTAAAATCAAGGATATTGTAGAACCTATAGATCACTCAAATTCTAAAGAAAATTCAAGATCTAGCTCTCCTGTGTGCAGAGTCTCAGAATCATTTTCATTATTAGTTATAGAATTACCACCAGTATTGTATTTATTTATAAATTAGCCTGATGCAATCTATCCCCGAACCCTATATCACACAAGCTCTTTCAGGAGTTGAACACATTCTTGGAAGAAACCACCATGCTTGGTTATGGAAACGTAGTCCTGAAGCTCCTCATCAGGCAAGCTGACTCTAATGATTTATATCCACTTAATTCACTCCAAGATGTTCAAACCAGGGATAGAATGCTTCCATGAAACCCAGCTTACCCTGAGACCTGTTAAATAAAACAGAAGATGGATATATGTTCAAATAATAAGCACGTTTCCATGCCCGGGAGAACTAAGATGGCACTTCCTGAGACTCAGGATGTGCAGCTGATGAAGAAAGCTCTTACACACCATCTGATACAGTGGGTGAGTCTGATTTATTTCAAGATTTTTTTTAAGAAAACCCTCCCCCAACCAATCTTCCCTGTTATAAAAGAGCTGGCTACTACTAAATCAGACATAAGCACATAGGCCAGAGAGTACTGAATTTGTAGGAAAACCAGGAAGTTCACTACAGTGCCTCTCTGCAGCAATTACATCCCAATCATAATCACATGAACAGTCTATATCCACACCTGGAGGATCATGAAAATAAAGGTAGAAGTAAAAACCTTAGAGTCTGTAGCTAATAAAGCTCTGTCAGCGGCAACCACACAGATTCTTGCATCATTGATATAAGAGCTAAAAGAGCTAAAAGCTACAATAGAGAGGGTCCATCAGGCCTTAAGACCCAAACCTGCAGCAGTGGAACAACCATGGGATGTCATTTGCTGGATCTTACGTTATACTGACACAATAGCCATTTTGTGTTCTACTCGAGAGCCACAGGAGATCTTACATGAAGGAACAAAAATTCATCTTTTTCAACATCTGGCCAGTAGTACACTAGTGCAACCTTCCATTCTTACCTCCATTCCCTTGCCTACTTCCTACCTCATTCATTGTTCCCTTCTGTGATATCGCCTTTATTTTTCCCTCCAGTGGCCCATTTTGGCCACTAACTGAACATTTATCTGGTGGGTGGGTAATTACCTTTTTATTGTATTTTGAAGCTTTTATGATTAATCAGGCTAAATTGCTATTGTCTATGTCTATTGTCATGGCAAATTGCCTCAACTCCTCGTACAATCTTATCAGGGGCTCTTAGGCACCTTGTGTATGCTTTTTCATTCTGGGACCATGAGAATCCTAATTCATTTTTTGCACTGGTGTTTCTGTATTATATTTTTGGTTTGGTGGCAAGGATGTTTCTGAGCCTCCCAACCCAAACTGTTTTGTGGTATATATTGTGTTATTGTCCTCCATTTTCCTTCCCTTTGTTTTCATTATCGGGAGCCTTACATTATGGCTTCGAATAACAATAACAAGGGGGAGGGTGGGGAGGAACTGGTGAGAAGGGAAGGGTGGGGAGGAGAGGGTAGGGTAAAGGGTAGAAAAGGGGGGAAGGCAAATGGTGAAACAAGTACATATCATCCAAAAGGTCTGGGGCCAGAAATGACAGCGTCATAAACAATGTGCAGTGAAGATAAACTAATATCAATCATAAGGTCATATGTTTAGTGCAGTGCATGTTTGCCAACCAGCATCTCCAGGTGTCTAAATATTTGGAGTACAAAAAATTACCTAGGGTAATGGACAGTTCATAAGAGTGGGTAGTATCAATAAGGGTCAAAAGATCCTGTAGGGTGGGTTGGTGTGCTTGCTTTCACAGTTTGGCAATGATTAATTTAGCTATTAGGAGAACTTCGCATGTCAATTTGTGCAGATGGGGAGGAATAGAATACGTCTCCAAACAGAGTAAGGCCAATTGAGGGGAACGAGGTATAGAGAAATCTAAATGGGATTCTAGAATGGTAAATGAGTCCTGCCAATACTGAGATATATTGGGACAAGTCCAAAAGGTGTGTAGGAGTGTTCTTCTCTCTCCACATAGTCGCCGACATGAGGGACATGACTGAGGAAACATTTGATTGAGACAGGCAGGGGGTGGTTCCATTTAAGAATAGTTTTATATGCAGTTTCTAAATGAGTACTACAAGGCAGGGAAGCATTTAGAAGCTGGAATGCTCTCTGCCATTCATTAGTGCCACTCAAAGGTGCCTCTCCCACAAACATAGAAGACAGGTCTTCTGGATGGAGGAATGGAGACCAATAGAGCTGTAAATTGGATTTAGACTCTTTTTCATGGACTTCAGCACAAATAATACAGATAATTACATGCCAAGGCTAGGTTCACACCTGCGTCTGCTCTCCGCTGGGGTATTCCGTTCCCCATTCCGCTTGAAAAATGCGGAGAGAAAAGCGCTGAAAGCAGTACTTTTTTCTCCGCATTTTTTGCCCTTTTTGAGCAGATTAGGTTTCTATTCGGGGGTCCCCAAGCAAACCCCCTGAACTGAAACCCTAATGCAGGTGTGAACTTAGCATCAGGTAAAACAGCCGTGGGACTGCAAACAGTGTCGCAATTGGAGAAACTTGAAAAAATCCTGATTGGGTAAAGCAAATTCTTTCGACAGAGACTCATAGTCCTTAATTCTATCATCTATAAACAGTTGTGAGACAAAACAGTTTTTAGCTGTCCAGTCATTCAGACTCAGAGAAGGAATCAACAGTGAGAACGTTTGAATTGGAATAATCAATTTATCAATCAGGGTTAGATGAATAGCATGAACATGGATATGTTTCCGGGCCGATATGGACTATCTGGTAAAAGAGGAGCAATCAAACGGGGACTAATCTGACCACAAAAAAGCAAAGAGAATCTCTTTCAACCTTTTAGCAGCAAAATAGCAGTTCTCAACATGTGCCCAGTGCAGCTCCTCTTCTCTGGGCCAGACACCCGAGAGTATGGAAACAAAGGTGGCCACATGATAGACATGTATGTCAGGAACTCCAAGGCCTCCCAGACCATTTGCACTAATAAGAAATGAAGGTGTGGTTTCTTAGCAGCCCATATAGATTGAGAGAGAGTGTTTTCAATGGACTTAAAGATTGAGGGAGATAGGTAAGATTCTAAAAAAATACAAAAGGTGAGGAAGGACCAGTAGCAATTCTGCCAATCCAAGAAATATCCACTTTGCCTAGTGTATCAGCCTCAATTTGGATGGATATGAGAAGGTGGGGGCGATAGTTTGCTTGATAGAGTGGATTGGGTGGGGGTGAGTTGGATTCCCAAGTATTGTACAAAAGGGTATAATTGCTTCAGTAAGGAAATGTGTTAGTGAGAAATGTGGAGTAGGAGAGTCTGAGTAATATTTAATTTATAATAGGAAAATGAGCTAAATGTGTCTATGAGGGCAAAGAAGGAACTAAGGGAGGATATGGGGTCTGACAGAGATAATGCCATCAACGTATAATGAAATAGTATGGGTGCAGCCTCCAGTAGTAATGCCCTTAATGACTGAACTTTGCCATATGGCTTGGGCCAGGGGTTCAATAGACAGTATAAATATCAGAGATGATAACAGACACCTTGTCGAGTGTCATTTGAAATCTCAAATCGTGTTGACAGAGTACCATTAATGAAGACCCTCGCAGAGCAGAGTAAAGGGTTGATATGGCCGAAAGAAATAGCCCCCTCAATCCAATAGCCTCCAGGAACAAGAAGGCAAACAACCAATTTTTGCAGTCGAATGCCTTCTCGGTGTCAAGCGCTAACCTCACAGACGGCGTCTTCGTTCGTTCAGTATACAGTAATGCAAGAGGTTCAAAGCTTGTCTAGTATCGTCAGTGGAAGCCTTTCATACTATATTGATGTAAATTTTCTCCTCTGACATTTGAATTTATCAGCCACAGCAAAAATCTAAATGTCCATGAGGGGTATGGCTTATTTAAAAGCTTGTGATTAAAAATAAATTCAGGTGCCCATACTGTATATTAGTTTAAGACTTAGCCAGGCAAGGGTCACATTACCATTGTTTACCTGTTGTTTTGATCTACCAATCACAGCTATGTCTCCCTGTTCAAAATAATGATCAATGCTCTGTTTGCGCCATTCTGTTCAGGGGGTATGAACAATGAAGTGATACTTGCTGTTCGTGTGCTCTCTGAACAGAAAAATCTACCTGTGTGCCCTCTACTTTGGTGGTTTGGTGGGATCTTTGGTGGTACAAGTGGTGCTGTGCCCAAGCTGCTTGTTTTTGCCTATCCCTATCTTCTCCAGCTTGGGAGTGCCCCACTTCACTGTACTATCCCTGCTAACCTACTGCTCCATGGTGCTTATTACTGTTATATCACTGATCTCCACCTTTTTTGAGATGCAATTCTTTTTTTTTTTACGTTTTTTTCCCACCTCTAAATGTCTAATTTCACTCCTCCCTCCTATCCCTAGACCACAAATCAATCACTTTTTTTTTTTGTTTGTTTCTTGAGGCGCAGTGGGGTTTATCTGCACAGCCTCTGTGTGCTTGTCCTGTGGCTGCCAAGCACTGATTAATGACACTGCACGGTGTCCACATAAAAATGACCCCACATCTAAAAATTAAGACTTGTCCTTCATAATTTTAGTTCCAAATTTGCTCAAGCAAATCCCTCGAATCTCGAACAGTGCATTGCAATAGACGCATCCCTGATCCATTTCAAAGGGAGGCTTAAATTCAGCCAATACCTGCCCAATAAGAACCCAAAGTATGGAATTAAAATGTACAAACTGTGTGAGAGCTGCTTAGGGTACATGCACAAGTTTAGGGTTTATGAAGGAATGGACACAAGGATTGAGCCCCCAGAATGACCCCCAATCCGAGGAGTTAGTGGGAAAATAGTGTGAGATTTGCTGCACCCACTGCTGGACCAGTGTTATCACCTGAATTTGGCTTTCTATTGATATATAAAACCGCACATTCATGAGGAAATGAAAGGTCCTCTTTAAGTGCTTCAGTTCCAGAGGAATTGCAGTTTGTGGGACAGTGCACAAAAATCAGAGCGGCCTCCCTAGGGCACAGGTTGTGTGAGAACACACAAGGATGAGAACAGGGCACTATGCAGTGAGAACATGTTGTTGCTCAAGTGTAAGGATAAGAGTAATTTCCTTGTACTGACCACAATTCATGATAATAGCAGCACCCCTGTCTGTGTACAAGGTACCATTACCACTACCCCCAAGCCAGACTGCATTCTAGCCAATAATAAGAACATGGAAGGAATTGATCTATCCGTCTAAGTACTGAAGCCATACTGCCTTCTGCAAAACTAAAATTTGGTACAAAAAGATGGCTATGCACAATGCATACTATATGTACTGTTCTAAAGTATAGGCTAAATGGGGACATTTCTTCAGTTTCAGGAGGTAGTAATTCTCCTTTATGCATTAATTTCTGAAAAATAAATTAATGCAACACCTGCTTCAAATGCTTAATACACCCCTAGATAACTGTATTGAGGGGTGTAGTTTTCAAACTGGGCCACTTTCTACTGTTCTGGCACCTCAAGCTAAAAGTTTATGTACATACTGAAAAAGTGCCAGTGCATATAATCTGTAGACAGGTGTAAAGCAAACATGTACCATAAAGACAATAGTTTATGTTCAAGCTATAACCTTATCAAAATGGCATCAGTAAGTGGCAAGATAACATATACCACAAAATCGCATGGTAAAATGGAAACAATACCGACCATACACATTGTATGAACTGGCACTTTTTCAGTTTTTACATATACTTTTAGATTACATGATATTGTGTTATATGCAGCATGTACTATACTGCTAATTCATTCATTTTGGCACATTAACATTGTGATCCATGGTACAACTATTTTTACACATATCACCCATTGGAGAATGCTTTATGTATTTATGGTTTAGGCAGTTCTCCGTTTTATTCTGTTTGTGTGTATTTATTATTTCTTAGTAATTAATAAATTTTCTTATTCATTCACATTTTGTGAGCTCGTTTTGGATATATTTGGATATGTACTCACCAACAATTGAGTATGTGATTTGCATTTATTTGCTTGTTTTTTGTGTCTATATATGCATACAATGTGTGACTTCTGATGGGTTGAGTGTTGTACCCATGCAAGCCCTGCTAAGAATTCTGGGAAAAGAAAATGCTAATAAGTCTTCCTGGCTTTGCACTGATTAGACGCAATATCCTCAAAACAGCTGTCTGCAGTTGTTTCGGAGGAGGCATTCTGACGTAGCTTCATTCCCAGATTATGCCACTAGGTTTCAGAAAAACCAGTGAAGCGTTGTCCATTACAGAAATTGTTACAGTTAGCCATTCTATCATGTGATGACCTATTATCATAAATGAGGAAGCCCATAGAGATGGAGAGTCTGGAGGAGATTGCACATAGAAAAACACAGACAACCTCTTTCTTTAAAAATGGAGCACGTTTATCAGTAAAACAAGTAGTATTATGGAGATGATAGCCACAGTGACGCCTTTCCGCTATACCAAATGATACCTGATGGTTGATCTACAGGTAACCTTGGGATACCTTCATATACACATGAGGACATGAGATAATCTATGATTCGAGTGCTGCCTGAATCATCAACTGTATGTATGTTACCATATACTGACTCACACATGGGTGATTTTGAGTCTGCCATTAGTCCGGGTTTGTTGAGAGTGATTATGAAATTAGTATACAGTGTCTTGCGAAAGTATTCGGGCCCCCTTGAACTTTTCAACCTTTTGCCACATTTCAGGCTTCAAAGATAAAGATATAAAATTTTAATTTTTTGGTGAAAAATCAACAAGTGGGACACAATTGTGAAGTGGAACGAAATTTATTGGTTATTTTAAACTTTTGTAAAAAATTAAAAACTGAAAAGTGGGGCGAGAAATATTATTCGGCCCCTTTACTTTCAGTGCAGCAAACTCACTCCAGAAGTTCAGTGAGGATCTCTGAATGATCCAATGTTGTCCTAAATGACTGATGATGATAAATATAATCCACCTGTGTGTAATCAAGTCTCCGTATAAATGCACCTGCTCTGTGATAGTCTCAGGGTTCAGTTTAAAGTGCAGAGAGCATCATGAAGACCAAGGAACACACCAGGCAGGTCTGTGATACTGTTGTGGAGAAGTTTAAAGCCGGATTTGGATACAAAAAGATTTCCCAAACTTTAAACATCCCAAGGAGCACTGTGCAAGCGATCATATTGAAATGGAAGGAGTATCAGGCCACTGCAAATCTACCAAGACCCGGCCGTCCCTCTAAACTTTCATCTCAAACAAGGAGAAGACTGATCAGAGATGCAGCCAAGAGGCCCAGGATCACTCTGGATGAACTGCAGAGATCTACAGCTGAGGTGGGAGAGTCTGTCCATAGGACAACAATCAGTCGTACACTGCACAAATCTGGCCTTTATGGAAGAGTGGCAAGAAGAAAGCCATTTCTCAAAGATATCCATAAAAAGTCTTGTTTAAAGTTTGCCACAAGCCACCTGGGAGACACACCAAAGAAGTGGAAGAAGGTGCTCTGGTCAGATGAAACCAAAAGTGAACTTTTTGGCCACAATGCAAAACGATATGTTTGGCGTAAAAGCAACACAGCTCATCACCCTGAACACACCATCCCCACTGTCAAACATGGTGGTGGCAGCATCATGGTTTGGGCCTGCTTTTCTTCAGCAGAGACAGGGAAGATGGTTAAAATTGATGGAAAGATGGATAGAGCCAAATACAGGACCATTCTGGAAGAAAACCTGTTGGAGTCTGCAAAAGACCTGAGACTGGGACGGAGATTTATCTTCCAACAAGACAATGATCCCAAACATAAAGCAAAATCTACAATGGAATGGTTCACAAATAAACGTATGCAGGTGTTAGACTGGCCAAGTCAAAGTACAGACCTGAATCCAATTGAGAATCTGTGGAAAGAGCTGAAAACTGCTGTTCACAAACGCTCTCCATCCAACCTCACTGAGCTCGAGCTGTTTTTCAAGGAAGAATGGGCAAGAATTTCAGTCTCTCGATGTGCAAAACTGATAGAGACAAACCCCAAGCGACTTGCAGCTGTAATCGCAGCAAAAGGTGGCGCTACAAAGTATTAACTTAAGGGGACCGAATAATTTGGCACACCCCACTTTTCAGTTTTTTATTTTTTACAAAAGTTTAAAATATCCAATAAATGTCGTTCCACTTCACGATTGTGTCCCACTTGTTGATTCTTCACCAAAAAATTTTAATTTTATATCCTTATGTTTGAAGCCTGAAATGTGGCAAAAGGTTGAAAAGTTCAAGGGGACCGAATACTTTCACAAGGCACTGTATATGGGGTTTGTTCTAATATATTTTCTTTATACAGCATGTGTCTTGCTTACTCCAGGAATGGTTGTCCGAATCTGACCTGATCACTCATTTTTTTCTTCCAGCAACAACCTGACACCTTGTCTTCAGACTTCCATGGTAATTTTGTTAGGAACCTTATAAATTTCACTAGTGTCACTGCATTGTCATAAATGAGGTGATGCACGTCTCCATGTATGTATTTTTCCCCTTATGTCCTACAGCAGCACAATATGGGGTATTCCTGCCCCTGTGTGCTGGTAGGACAGGCGGAACTTTTACTTAACATAAAATATGCATGACTATGGTACCCTATAAGAGGGCAAAGGGACCTCCCCCCCCTTGTGTTTTTTTCTGTCGTGTGTTGTGGGACAGGTGGAGGGAGGTCTTTTGTCCTCCCATATTTTTTTTTTTCCCCTAAAGTTTATTAACTTTCTTTGGGGAGTCATCTTTACACCTCTCTTCTCTTCTTTCTTCCACTGGACACTTCTGTGGAAAAGAAGGGGGGTTTTTATTTAAGCAGTTTTTTTGTGCTAGCCAAGCTTTCAACCTTCGCTCTGAAAAGGTTGATCTCAGTAGTTCATGCAGCTGTAGTTGCATGCTGCGTTTTCAAAGACCTGTAATGCAGGCCACTTGTGCAGCCTTGAGGTGGTGCATTACCGTTTCACTTACCTTACAAGCTCCGCGGCTGCCAGAAGTGACGTCGGTCACTTTGTTCCTCCGGAACCTTTGTTTGTGTTCCGGTTTACCGGGGACTGAATTCTCGGTTGGACTTTTTACAGCTTAGTTTTTCCTCCTTTTTTTGCAAGTTTATATTTGCTGAGCCTTTTTTCTGGCATCGATCTGTATATTTTTAGCTTAATTCTCTGTACAAGGAATTAAGCTTTGCAAAATTTGTGGGGGGAGAGATTTTTGTGAGCACTACTTGCGCATTCATCCTCCCCTCCTACAGAAGCCTTCATCTCAATGCAGGAGATGGCTTGTCTCTTAGTGAGGAAGGCCTCAGTACTCCACTTGGATTACTGTTCTTGCTGTTGAAGCTCTGGGCAGCACGGTGTCTCAGTGGTTAGCACTGCAGCCTTGCAATGCTAGAGTCCTGGGTCCAAATCCTGCCAGGAGTTTGAACCAAAAAAAAAAAAGAAAAGATCTAGTTTGTGTGCAGTGTGACACTGTGAAGGAATTGATGATTTCCAGGTGACTGATGAATCACTTTCATCTGATGATACCTTGGAAGATTCCTGAAGACCTCTCTTTCCTCCTGAGAAGATAAATAGGCTGCTGAAGTCCATCCTCTGATGTTGATGGGGAAGCCTCCTGTTCCACCTCTAGGGGTCCTAGGCCTTCCAGTTGGATGAGTCACTGGAAACACTCATGCTTGAGGAATGGAAACATCTGGAAAGAGCTCCTATATATTCCAGAAGATTTAGAACCTTGTTCTCTATTCTGGAGGCTCAGCGGGATCGGTGGGGCCTCCCACCTAAAGTGGTCCCAGTGGATGATGGTTCTAACCTCCAGGACCCTGTGGATAGACACATAGAGATTACCTTTAGGAAGGTTTATTCTCTGGCCTCCGGTCAGACTTCCATGGCTATTGCCTCTAATGAAGTCTCAGGCAAATTACATGCTGACATCGACTCTGGAGTCTCCAGAGACGATCTCCTAGTTTTTTTTTAGTTTGGTTTCCTTGTCGGCAGATTATTTAGCCGAAGCCTCCCAACATCATTTAAGGCTAGCGGCCAAATCTTTGGCCCTTTCTACAGCAGCTAGAAGGCCGCTATGGTTAAAACCCTGGAGAGCGGATAATGCCTCCAAGTTCAACCTTTGTTCTCTACCCTTTGAGCCTGGTAAGCTTTTGGCAGAGGCCTGGATGAGATTATGGAAGACCTTGCCGTTAAAAAGGGTAAGACTCTGCCTCAGGCCTTTAGAGGCAGATCAAGACCTTCCGGCCGGGGAAGAGGTTACCAGCCTCAACCCAGACCTCAGTTCCAGAGACGTCCTAGATATCAGCCTAGGGGTTCTGGACGAAGGTTCCCCAAGGATGAGGACAAAAAGAAGCCTAGATTTGGACATCAGTTGCCTTCTTCCTGTGGCCGAGACTCCTGTTGGAGGTCGGCTTTCTCACTTTTACACTGTCTGGCAGGAAAAAATTCAAGACCCTTGGGTCTTGCAGATTGTTCAGCGAGGTTATGTAATCGAGTTTCTTCAGCTGCCTCAGGATCGATTCGTCATAACCCGCTCCCTTCCTGCGGCTCAGTAGGATTTATTGGAGTGCTCCATTCGCGATTACATCCGCAAGGGGACTTTGGAAGAGGTCCCCCCTTTGGAAGAAGGATTCGGTGTCTACTCCCCAGTTTTTCTGGTGCCAAAACCATCAGGCAGCTGGATAATGATTATAGACTTAAGATATCTGAATCGCTTCATAAAGAAAAAACATTTTCGTATGGAGACCGTAAAATCTGTTACATCCTTTCTTCAACAGGGCGAAGTTTTTTGTCACCTTAGATCTAAAAGGATGCCTAACTGCATGCCCCAATATATCCTTCGCAGAGGAAGCATCTTCAGTTCGCAGCCCAGCCCTTTGGCATCACTTCAGCTCCTCATACCTTCTCCAAAGCTGCTATAGCTGCCTCTCTCAGGCTTCAGGGCCTTTTTCTAGTGCCATACCTGGACAACTGGCTAATAAAACCCCAGTCAGAATCTGTTCTGCTCCAGCAGTTACTGATAGCCATTCCCTTCTCCAGAGCTTGAGTTGGCTAATAAATTGGGAGAAGTCAGAAGTAGTTCCCTCTACCCGCAGGAAGTTCCTGGGGTATCTGTTGGACTCAGACCGCATGGAGATTTCCTTAACACCTGCAAGGAAGGAAAGATTGATCAAAGCGATCCGGTTTCTCTTCAAGACACGTCTGGTATCCATCAGAACATCCATGAGAGTCCTAGGCCTGATGTCATCCTCAGCCATTGCAGTCCCTTGGGCTTTATGGCATTTGCATCCTCTCTAGATGGAAGTACTAAAAGCCTGGAACCGTACTCCTTTCAGTCTCAACAAAAATATCAAGCTATCTCCCAGTACTCGTCTTTCCCTCAGATGGTGGATACACCTGAAAGACGGAATGTCCACGGTCCAACCTCGTTGGACCCTGTTGACTACCGATGCATCCCTCTCGGGATGGGGAGCCCACCTGTATGAGAAGACCATACAAGGAGTTTGGAGCAGTCTAGAAGAAAAAACATCTTCCAATTGGAAGGAGCTCAGAGCCGTGTATCTGGCACTACTTCATTTTTTCTCCACTCCTCGGAGGGAGAGCGGACAAGGTTCTGTCAAACAGCATGACGACCGTAATGTACCTGAACAGACAGGGAGGCACCAGATCATTGTCTCTCCTCAGAGGGACCGATGTGATTTTTACCTGGGCATAAAAAAATCTGACCCACTTATCCACAGTTCACATCAAAGGTTCCCTGAACATAGTAGCAGATCAGTTGAGTCGGGGTCTTGTCGTTTCAGGAGAATGGTCTCTCAATCCAGATGTATTCCATCAGATTACCCTGAAGTGGGGTCTCCCAAAAGTAGACCTCATGGCGACCAGACTCAACGCCAAGGTAGAGACGTTCTGCTCATTGTATCAGGAGGACTATCCCTTGGCAGTAGATGCCCTGTCCATCCCTTGGAGGTTCAGGCTGGCATACATCTTCCCTCCACTTTCCATGATTCCAAAAGTATTGATGAAAGTCAGACAGGACCAAGTCTCTGTGATAGCCATCATACCATTCTGGCCAAAAAGGACTTGGTTTGCCCAGCTCATGTACATGAGTCGAGGGACATATTGGAGGCTTCCACCCACCCAGAACCTGGTTTCCCAAGGAACTCAGTAGCACCAGGATTTGAGGAGATTCAACCTGACAACCTGGAGGTTGACCAGTCCTTACGGAGATTTAGTGGACTGTCAGAAGCCATCTTGAAGACCTTTTCCCGTGCCAGAGCAGAGTCTACCAAGAAAAGCTACCATAGGATAGGTAACATCTTCAAGCAGTGGTGCTCCAGAAGAGAAGCTGATAGTTCAAACCCTACTACGGCAGAAATTCTGGATTTTCTTCAAGCGGCTTGGATACAGGCCTTTCTCCTGCTACTCTGAGGGTATAGGTTTCAGCCTTATCCGCCTGTTTAGGCAGACATTTGTCCCAAGATTCCCTTATTGTTGGGTTCCTTAAGGGTGCTACCAGACTTAGACCGGTGGTCTCAGCTCCAGTTCCCCAGTGGGATCTCTCGACTGTTCTTTCAGGTCTTTGTGGTCCTCCTTTTGAACCTTTGGTGGATGTAGATCTTAAATTTCTTGCCTTTAAAACCACCTTTCTATTAGCCGTCACTTCATTCAAAAGGGTGAGTGTGCTCCAGGCTTTTTCTTCCAAGGAACCTTATATATCGTTTTTTGCGGATAGGGTCCAACTTAGATTTCTTCTTGGGTTTAACCCTAAGGTGCCTTCCCGTGCCAATATTAACCAATTAGTCTCTTTACCTGTGTTTTTTCCAGCCCCTTCCTCTGAAGAGGAGAAAAAACTTCACTCACTAGTTGTTGTGAGATGTCTCCAGATTTACCTCTTACATACATGTTTCTTTAGGAGAGCCGAGAATCTCCTTGTCAACATGTATGGTAGAGACAAAGGTCTTGGGGTTTCCAAGCCTACCTTGTCTAGGTGGATCAAGGAGGCAATCAAAGTCTCTTTTTTTGCTCAGGGGTTATCTCCAACCGAATTTTGTACAGCCCATTCAACTAGAGCTGTATCAACCTCTTGGGATGAGAACCGGACCTTACCACTGGATCAGATCTGTGCAGCTGCTTCTTGGTCGTCTCACCTACCTTTGTAAAACATTGTCGATTAGATGTTCGAAGTTCTGTAGCGACTGCCTTTGGACAGTCAGTCCTAGGTGTTGTAGAGCAGGGAAACCCTCCCTAAGGGAATTACTTGCTATATCCCCATATTGTGCTGCTGTAGGATGTAAGGGAATCCTTGATTGTGATATTAATCTGTTTTCCCTTAGTCCTAACAGCTGCACAAGCTTCCCTCCCTAAACTTAGAAATTTTTACTTTATAACTTTATAACTTACACAAGGGGGGGGGATGTCCCTTTGCCCTTTTATAGGGTAGCGTACGCATGCATATTTTATGTTATTTAAAAGTTCCGCCTGTCCTAACAGCACACAGAGGCAGGAACACCCCATATTGTGCTGCTGTTAGAACTAAGGGAAAACAGATTAACATCATAATCAATGATTATATGAAAAAAATTTGAAAAAGATAAGAAGTTTAAAAAATTATATTTATTAGTATTGGTGGCCAACTGAATCAAGGTGGAATTCTACAAAGAGATACCTTCAAAATGGAGTTTTATTCAGTGTGAGTGAATAGAAGTCTAGGTTTATATTGTGTTTTTCTTAAGGAGCGGTATCTTTTAAGAAAAGGCGTAACATCAAACTTGTACTATGATGATTGTTATGTTGGCACTAACTTTCTAGACCGACAGGAAGAGCAATCATTCTACCATGGCTCCCCATAGGTTTCCTGCAAAGTGAGGGTTTCTTTGTTGAGTGCTGGCAGATGACTCTTTATGTTCTTTTATAGTGTATACTTACACATATAACTTAGGCTAAGGCTGAGGCCCCACATTGCAGAAACACAGCTTTTTTTGTTGCAGATTTTGCTGCGTTTTTTGAGACAAACCCAAGAATGGCTATAAAATGAATGGGAAATATATAGGAAGCTCTTATATTTCTCCCTTCTGCTCAATCCACTCCTGGCTTTGGCTCAAAAAGCAACATGTTTTTGCTGCAGATTTGGCAACAGACTTTGAGCCAAAGCCTGGAGCGGATTTAGCAGAAGGGTGAAGTACTGTATAAGTCTTTACATTATATTTCCTATTACTTTTCTAGCCATTCCTTGATTTGGCTCAAAAAAAATGCAGCAAAATCTGCGTTTCCATAAAGAGGTTTTATAACACATGATGTATGCAAACAACTCAGTCATTGTAAATGTTACCTTTTTTTTTTTTTAATTTACACTGTCTACAGGCATTATGGTAGTTTTTCAAAGGTATGCTTTCAACATTTGTTTTAACTAGAGATGGGCAATCCCACATCATACAGCCGGGGTCACTACTACGGCCTATGATTTGGCCACCAGCGGTCACATGGGCACACCAGTGTCATGACGTCAGACCCCATAACATAGTAATGACACTTTCACTTTGACATAACCTCAGCTTTGTTTGCTATAGAGAGCTATAAATGGATAAATAGATTCCTAGGAGCTCTGACAGTGTGCTACACTATGTTTAAAGCCATTTTAAGGTGTGGTCCATAACAAACTTGTTCAATCCGAAACAAATCATGGACCTGAGCCACTCAAACCAAAAATGAAATGAATCTTGAGAGGTTCGTCCATCTCTAGTTTTAACCTATATGATATCACTGCTATAATGTTGGGATCGGGAGTGGTCTTAGTGGACTAATTATAAAGAGGTTCTCTGGGCAAAAAAAATATTTTTTAAATAGGCTGGGGAAGGTTAAAAAAAAAAAATTTATACTCACCTGTCTGGTGAGTCGGTCCAGTCGTACTGCTCAGCTGTCTTCTTGAAGTGAAATTCCTCGCCGACTGTGGCGTCCGAGGTGAGTATGATTTTCTTTATTTTTTTTTCACCTCCCCTGGCCGATTTAAAAAATAACATTTTTGCCCCAACAACCCGTTTAACAAATAAAGCTTGACAATTGGAAGTGGACTAATGCATTATTCTCAGTAGATTCTTTTCTAGCCCTAGGTCCTTCACTTGCAACTACAACCTCTATACCTCATGTAGTTAAGCCCTTGCTTGCTGTGATTTTACAAAAATGCAAGATGCCCTATAAATGTTCCAAAAATGCACTTTCAATGAATGGTACATTTTCGTATTCTATTCACCCACACCTATTTTCACAGTTAAAATGTCATCAATGCATTTGTTCACATTGAATGCAAAATGAAAACATGCAAAGCAGACCTTGATACAAACATGTAAGATAAACTGTTAGTATTACTAATCAAAAATAAGGTCTCTGCTCACTCACTAGAATTAAATTACATAGACTTCCATACCCCTGGGTTATATATTAACCACTGATCAATTTCAATTAAAGCAAAAAATGTTTGAGCTTTATTAATTTATTATTGAATAATTAATATGTATGAAAAAATATGTGTAGATTTTATTGGAAATATAGAGAAATGCAGATAAAATGAATCCATGTTTGAAAACCTGTATTACCAAAACAGCATATTTTAATAGGTGTATTTGTTTCATCACATGCTTGGACATGCAGGGGATTATTTAGCATATTTCAACTTGATAAGATTATGATATGTCAGGAAGGGCAATACATTGATCTATGCATATTCAGTGTCATAGTTCAATGAGACAATTAGTCAGCAATGGATGTCTAGTTTACAAGATACATTGAGATGATCTATATTTCAATGAAGGTACAAACCACAGAGCATCTTCCTAGCTTCATCCTTAAGTGCAGAGGATGTTTTTCAAAGTGGAAAGCACAAGGTGACAATGGGGTCATCATGCCTTTTTCTCTGAATGGAAGCCTCTTGAGTGAGGCACCATATGTTGTCTCTTGCAAACCCATATAAGAATTTTAACGGGTGTTGGATGGAGAAATTGGCACAATTCATCTATGCAGCTTCTCAGCTGGTCTCCACACCCCACTTGACATGAAAACGACCTTTCCTTTGTGGGCTCCACAAAATAAAAAGATGACATACCATCCAATGAATTAGAATCTATTCTACATCACACATTTAAATGAAAAAAAGCGTATTTGTTGGCAAGCTGAGGACAGTCAATTAAAAAGAAATACACTGTGGTATGTAATCAGAGGGTATAAACATTGTGAAGATATGCAAGTGATGTAATAAATTTTAACAATATAATTATAGACTTATTTACTGTACTATTGGACTATAAAGTGGACCCCAGAAAACAAAAAAAACAGGAAAAAATTTAATACAAATTAAAATGTTTATGGTCAATGTAACTATCTTTGGTAGTGTAATCTAGTTCCTACTTTCTTGGTATTCAAGGGTAGCTGAGGGGGGTTAGTAACTAAAAGTTGACTCCTGATAAACTTAGCGTGCCCTTATCTTTTTGACCATACAGTTATTTTTCATAATTTAATTTTTATTTAATTTTTTTCTATGACATTAGGTGGTACACACATTATAGGCACACAGACCACAGTACACATATTATACAGTACATACACACAGCACACACAGCTCTGCAATACAACATACACAGCCTTTTACACAGTACGCAGAGCCCCGCTACAGACAGTTAGCTCACAGTCATATTACACACATACACACTGTAGAGTACTCTTACAGCTCTGCTGCATGTAACTAGATTCTTTTACTTTTTTTTTATTAATTATTATTACTTTTAGGAATTATTATTACTCTTATGTTTTTTTCTATGAACTCATGTACACATCAGTTTATAATGGATCAGTGTATCAGTTTGTTTATTTGGTTATTTTTTATAGCATGCCCTATTCAGGTCTGAAAATTACATTGGCAATAGACAGATTAAAAAAAAAAAAAAAAAAAAAATGCAAAACAGATGCACAGACATTAAAAACGGACACATAGATTGGAAACAAATGCACAATAGAATTTAAAAAACGAGTACTCGGATTGTATCCTAAACTGAACATGTCTTGTACATGAGCCCTTAACGATATCTCCTAATGTAATCTACATGTGAACAGTCAAATGATCATTACATCATCAAAGGTCCTTCAGATCTTTCATCTTTTTTTACTGCTGCTGCTTCTTGTAAGGTATGAGGACCTGCACCATTAGGAGGGCTGTGGTTCTCCATCCTCTCCAGCCCTACACTGAATTGACAGATTGGTGTCAGGCAGGGACAGGGAGGAAGAGAAGTGTGTGATTGGGTAAAACAGTATAAGGCCAGGGCCCCACGTTGCATAACCGCCACAATTTGGGTGTCTGGAAACGCTGTGGCAAAAAGCGCAGGATTTTACAGTACCTGAAATTTGCATATTGCAGAAAGATATCCTCAGTGGAAATGCTGCGATTTCAAAAACTGTCGTGTTCTCCATATAGATATAATAGAAGCAGAAAGGCCACAGATGAAAACTGCATTTCTGCTGTGGTCTTTTCCTCAGCGTTTCTCTGGCTGCGGCTTGCTACAGGGGGCTTTAGCATAAAACTGATGACGGGAACAAAATCAAAAGAGTCAAACAGCCCATTTTTGGCATTTCACCTTCCATAGAAATATGAGTAAAAAGCGATCAAAACATCAGACAATCCCCAAAATTGTATAAATAAAAAGAACATCTGGCCCTGCCAAAAAAATACGCCTTAGGCTGGGGCCCCACATTCCATTTTTTTAAGGTTTTAAAACATAACAAAAACTATATAAATTTGGTATCACCATAATTATACCAACCTGCAGAATACATAGAACATGTAATTTTTGGTTGCATGATGAACAGTGTAAAAATGAAGAATAGGATGGAATTTTTTTTCCAGTTTCCCAGAACATGGTATGAAATGTTAAATGGTGCCATTATGAAGTACAACATGTCCCACAAAAACTAAGCCCAAATACTGTTCTGTGAACAAAAAATAACTAACTCCTTTGGGTTTAGGCCCCACATAGCGAGCAGCAGCCAAAAAGCGCTACACAGTACACAGCATATCACAATAGATAATGAACACAAATAGGATAGCCAAAATAAGGTATCGAATAACCTAAGTTGATATAATTTACCCATCTGCCCACAAATAACACAAATTAATAGCTCCAATAATATCCCCAGTGTTGTATAAAAATGCAGGTGAGTCCACTACTACATCACATATTACAAACACTGCAATGGCACAAAGCCTCAGACATAACGATATATTATTACTGAAAGTACTAAAGTACTAAATATAACAGAGAATATTGAAAAGCATTACCCATTTCAGGCTTTCCCCTCCTGAGATGATGTCAACCCCAACATGCGTTTTGGTGCTGCCTTTTTCCAGCAATGGCTTCATCCCTGTGGATCAGATATTTATCTTCTGCGGGTATGGGTAAAGAAATGGCTCAATTTTCCTCCAACCACATGCTGCACACACCAAGCCAACATGTCACCAAATAACTTCCTTTTAGCCCTGTCTTTGTGAAAGAGTATAAAACCCTGATTTGATGATTCCGCTTAAATATGGCTATAACTCAAAGATGTATTTTGATCTCTGGGTAGCGTATCTCCCTCTTAGTTCCATTTACTCATAATGTGCGCAGCCCTAATCCTGGGTGTGTGTTGTCAGTATTGGCAACAATGTAACAATGGGGCTTTGTATCCATCCCAGAATGGCTCCATTGAATTCCTACATAGCCCTGAGTGATCAAATACATATGCATTGTTCAGCCTGGGCTGTTGATCAGACATGGTTGATAACATATAGAAGGCATTGTGTCATTCCACTTGGTCTGAGCTCCTTACAAAGAATCTTGACTTGAGTGCCTTAATCAATCAGACTTGCCGTCGCCGGTGACCTCATTCTGGGTGGTGTAATCAAGGGTATAAAAGAGGAGGTAAGAGGTCAGTGAGAGAGAATCCTAAGATGAGACTACAAGAGAATACTATGATGAGACTACTACTGAGGGACTGTGATGAGCATGCAGGCTGGAATGCTGTGTTGATGTTGCTGCCTCTTAGTTCCATTTACTCATAATGTGCGCAGCCCTAATCCTGGGTGTGTGTTGTCAGTATTGGCAACAATGTAACAATGGGGCTTTGTATCCATCCCAGAATGGCTCCATTGAATTCCTACATAGTCCTGAGTGATCAAATACATATGCATTGTTCAGCCTGGGCTGTTGATCAGACATGGTTGATAACATATAGAAGGCATTGGGGAGGTGCAGAATCCCCTAGAACTCTCCCAACTAGCGGCTAGTGTGAGAGAGACCCTGAGAGACCGCCAGGATGGGGTCTCTGAACTGGTATCCCAAAGACCTGGGGTCATGAGTGTGGCTCCACGGGATGCCAGCACTCAGAAAGCGGACCCAGAACAGACAGGAGTTAGCCAAGTGTACGTGGATCAGGGCCTGAGCCTTAGAAGTGTCCCTAGTCAGACTAGAGAGCCAGAAGGGTCCGGCAGCTATGCAACATGCACCTCTCTTTTGTCTCACTCCAGCCAAGAGTTCAGAGATGCTGTCCAAGCTGACCATAGTCTGGACATATCGAAGGCGCGTGCCGCTCAACCACCCTCAGAGTCTGACAAGGCCCGAGTCTGCTGGGACCCCGGGGGGAGGTGAGGGAGCCTTGGGGCCAGAGCCTGAGAAGCTGGAGGCGGAGGTGCTTTCAGAAGAGGGGCATAGGCCCCTACTTCCTGCAAGCCCCATCTAAAAGGGGAGGTGTGATGATTCCGCTTAAATATGGCTATAACTCAAAGATGTATTTTGATCTCTGGGTAGCGTATCTCCCTCTTAGTTCCATTTACTCATAATGTGAGCAGCCCTAATCCTGGGTGTGTGTTGTCAGTATTGGCAACAATGTAACAATGGGGCTTTGTATCCATCCCAGAATGGCTCCATTGAATTCCTACATAGCCCTGAGTGATCAAATACATATGCATTGTTCAGCCTGGGCTGTTGATCAGACATGGTTGATAACATATAGAAGGCATTGTGTCATTCCACTTGGTCTGAGCTCCTTACAAAGAATCTTGACTTGAGTGCCTTAATCAATCAGACTTGCCGTCGCCGGTGACCTCATTCTGGGTGGTGTAATCAAGGGTATAAAAGAGGAGGTAAGAGGTCAGTGAGAGAGAATCCTAAGATGAGACTACAAGAGAATACTATGATGAGACTACTACTGAGGGACTGTGATGAGCATGCAGGCTGGAATGCTGTGTTGATGTTGCTGCCTCCATTGGTTATCCCCACATGCCATGTGTGAGGGTTGGATTATAGAGCCACATCCAGGATATGTGTGGTAAAGTAATTATTTCAATTTTATTCCCTTTTTATTTATTGTACTGTATCTTGTAACTAGCAACTGTTAATGCTTGTATATATCTACATATCTGTTCTGAACTGCATGTGTTAGATGTTAATACTGACCCATTTAGGGGTTAATAAATATATAAAATTTAGAAAGCTTGTCTTGTATTTATCTTGTGAACCCAGCACTCACTGGCGGTGAGTGTGGTTGTGATGATTCTGCCTAAATATGGCCATAACTCAGAGATGTATTTTGGTCTCTGAGCCTAGGTGTATATTGGCAGTAGTGGCCGGGCTGGAACAATAGGGCTCCATTGAATTCATACACAGTCCTGGCTGATCAAACAAACATGCATTGTCCAGATCCACTGGTTGACCAGATATGGCTGATAACATTGTATCAGGTCATTTGGTCTCATCTACATACAAAGGGTCTGGACTTGATCGCATTAACTCATCAGACGTGCTGCCGCCGGTGACCTCATTCTGGGAGGTGGCATAAAGGGTATAAAAGATGAGGTAAGAGTCAGTGGGAGGAGATCATGTTATGGAGACTGTGCTGAGATTATGCTATGGAGATTATGCTATAGAGTTGATGCTATGGAGATCATGCTATGGAGTTGAGACAGACCATCACAGACTACAAGAGACTGAGAGAGATTTTTTGTGATGAGACTATTGGACTAATGCTGAGAGACTGTGAGGAGCATGCAAGCCACATGCTAGGAGTAATGCTGAGAAGCCTCCACTGGTGACTCACACATGCCATGTGTGAGTGTTGGACTATAGAACCACATCAAGGACATGTGTGGTAAAGTAATCATTTCACCTTTATCCTTTTTATTTTATTTGTACTGTATCTTGTAACTAGTAACTGTTAATGCTTGCATATATCTGCATATCTGTTCTGATCTGTATATGTTAGATGTTAATACCAACCCATTTAGGGGTTAATAAATATATAAAATTTAGAAAGCTTGTCTTGTATTTATCTTGTGAACCCGACATTCACTGGCGGTGAGTGTGGTTTTTATATGAAAGAGGACTCAGGTGGGGCCACAGCGGTGTTGGCGCACGGAGGATCTTTCACAGTGGTTTTTTATGAAAGAAGTCTCAGGTGTGGGCCAAAGCGGTGTTGGCGCACTGAGGATCTTTCACATTGGTGGCAGCAGTGGGATCCTTAAGATAAACAGCGTGTGTTGGTGACCTTTATCACTCAGACGCTGGGGATTGTAGTAAACCTATGAGACAAGCTCGGTATTAAAGCAAGCATTAAGATACAGTGAAAGTTTAATACAGTGCTGTTCCCCTCCCTTACTCTTTGTATTCTATCCTATCTTTTATTTGGCAAATACCAGTGGATGGCTAGTGGGCTCAGAAGCAGAGATCCAGAACTGCAGAACCAGGCTTTTGGAGATCCTGAGCGTATGGCTGAAATGGAGGCAGCCACAGCCATGCAGAGAATCGAGCAGAGTCCTGATTTTGGGGCGAGGCCAGGAAGTGCGGCAAGTAGCCCGGTCCCAAGGATTACTTCACCAAGAGGGACCAGTAGCCCCAGCCTTGTGGGGGGAATGGTTTCATACTGGCAAACGGCCCTGCAGCAAGTAGGCACCAGTGACCCTAACATATACCTGCAGGTGATGTGCCGCTTTCAGGAAGCTGTAGAACAAGAACGAGAACGACAGGCTGCTGAGCGACAGGCAGAGAGAGAGAGGAAGGCTGCTGAGCGACAGGCAGAGAGGAAGGCTGCTGAGCGACAGGCCGAGAGGGAGTATCAGCTTGAGCTGAAGAGGCTGGAAATCTCCCAGCAGGCGCAAACTCCAACAACCCTGCAGAGACCCTCAAGTTGGAAGGAGAAGCCAGGCCGGAGTTCACCACCACCGTCTGTCGTCAGGTCGGGTGAGACAAACTATGCCCCGGGTGATCCCTCCCCTGTCCCAAGAACTCTGGGCGCCCGGGTGACCTTCCCCAAACCCCAAGGGGAGGTGCGGCGGGGCCATGCCTGTAACCAGACAGGACATTTCAAGGAGGAGTACCCCAACCGCCCTGAGAACTTCCCTGCTTCCCAAGCCACAGCAGGTGGCCCATCTGTGTATCTGGACTGGGGTGCAGGAAAAGGAATGCGGACTGTGGGACTAATGACTGATTTGCCTGCTAATGTACTGTTGGGAACTGATTTAGGACCTATGATGTCCCAATATGGGGTGGGGAGCACCCCAATTTACTGTGATAAACTGTCTATGATTAATGTTGATAATGTGTCTGTCATATCTGCAGAGAGGGCCCGTAACCCCCCCTCTGAGATACTTCCCATGGCAGTAAGTGTAAATGCTAATGAGTTGCCTTCAGCTGAGAGCAGGGAGGATGCAAATGAGCTTCCTGCAACCCAGCTCAGCAAAAATGTTATTGATGCTTTGTTTACTCCCGTGCTAGGAGCCAGTGAGACCTTGTCTGTAGACACACCCACATCTGCGGGGGCGTCTCCCTCCCAGCTTGTTAATATGTCTAATCACAGATCTCATTGAGACCCGGTGTGAATTAACAATTGTTAATGAATGTACTGTCAATGTAATTGTCAATGCTTGTTGTGAAAGTGTACAGGGTAGCTCTTCTGAGTCACTGGAAGCGACTTCTACTATTTCGCCCAGTGCATCCGATAAGCACCCAACTGCTGATCATGTGCCAGGTGGTCAGGTAGGCTATGTGGATCTCATGGCCAATCCAGGTGAGGGACGGACCACTGGTAGTGCGGTGCTAGCCCGCAGCCAGAGTGCTACAAGGGTGGAGGGCGTTCCAACCCTTGAACCGTTGCCTACACCACCTGGAGTCGGTGCTGAGACCGCCATGACTAGCCTCACTCCCTTGAAGCCGGAGGAGTCCGGCCGGTATGAGACATACACGTCTCTTCTGTCCAGTTCTATTCCAGGAGTGCCCATGGCCCAAGTGCAGATGGCATGGGGTACTGGAGGTGTGATCCAAGAAGGGGGTATGTCAAATGTATTACCTGTCAATGTATTGTGGGGGGATGGTTTGGGGAAGCATGATCTCAGTCATTTGCCCAAGGTATCACCATCACCCACCCAAGTACAGGAGGAACAGGGTGTAGGCCCAAAGGGGCAAGGCATCGGGGAGGGAGGACAGGGTCCAAACATACCTGTGCCAGAACCAGAGGTGCCCCTAGGTTTGGAAGCAAAGGGGGAGGTGCAGAATCCCCAAGAACTCTCCCAACTAGCGGCTAGTGTGAGAGAGACCCTGAGAGACCGCCAGGATGGGGTCTCTAAACTGGTATCCCAAAGACCTGGGGTCATGAGTGTGGCAGAACAGGCAGGAGTTAGCCAAGTGTACGTGGATCAGGGCCTGAGCCTTAGAAGTGTCCCTAGTCAGACTAGAGAGCCAGAAGGGTCCGGCAGCTATGCAACATGCACCTCTCTTTTGTCTCACTCCAGCCAAGAGTTCAGAGATGCTGTCCAAGCTGACCATAGTCTGGACATATCGAAGGCGCGTGCCGCTCAACCACCCTCAGAGTCTGACAAGGCCCGAGTCTGCTGGGACCCCGGGGGGAGGTGAGGGAGCCTTGGGGCCAGAGCCTGAGAAGCTGGAGGCGGAGGTGCTTTCAGAAGAGGGGCGTAGGCCCCTACTTCCTGCAAGCCCCATCTAAAAGGGGGAGGTGTGATGATTCCGCTTAAATATGGCTATAACTCAAAGATGTATTTTGATCTCTGGGTAGCGTATCTCCCTCTTAGTTCCATTTACTCATAATGTGCGCAGCCCTAATCCTGGGTGTGTGTTGTCAGTATTGGCAACAATGTAACAATGGGGCTTTGTATCCATCCCAGAATGGCTCCATTGAATTCCTACATAGCCCTGAGTGATCAAATACATATGCATTGTTCAGCCTGGGCTGTTGATCAGACATGGTTGATAACATATAGAAGGCATTGTGTCATTCCACTTGGTCTGAGCTCCTTACAAAGAATCTTGACTTGAGTGCCTTAATCAATCAGACTTGCCGTCGCCGGTGACCTCATTCTGGGTGGTGTAATCAAGGGTATAAAAGAGGAGGTAAGAGGTCAGTGAGAGAGAATCCTAAGATGAGACTACAAGAGAATACTATGATGAGACTACTACTGAGGGACTGTGATGAGCATGCAGGCTGGAATGCTGTGTTGATGTTGCTGCCTCCATTGGTTATCCCCACATGCCATGTGTGAGGGTTGAATTATAGAGCCACATCCAGGATATGTGTGGTAAAGTAATTATTTCAATTTTATTCCCTTTTTATTTATTGTACTGTATTTTGTAACTAGTAACTGTTAATGCTTGTATATATCTACATATCTGTTCTGAACTGCATGTGTTAGATGTTAATACCGACCCATTTAGGGGTTAATAAATATATAAAATTTAGAAAGCTTGTCTTGTATTTATCTTGTGAACCCAGCACTCACTGGCGGTGAGTGTGGTTTTTTATGAAAGAAGTCTCAGGTGTGGGCCAAAGCGGTGTTGGCGCAGTGAGGATCTTTCACACCTGAACACTAACATAATCACAGTAAAAACAGCTTCCCTGAAACACAAATTAACAGCTAATCAGAGGACACCAGACTAGACCAATTCACTGCCTAACAATCCACTATGTTAAAAACTAACTTTATTGTAAAAAGCTAGAATATTAGGCAAAAAAAACCTTAGTAAGGGTTGTACCTTGGTATATCATAACACCAGAATGCTATAGGGAGGGAATTGGGGGAGGGAATTGTCTCCATTCGATATTAGTCCCTTGATGAACCTCTTGCTACAAGTGAAGAAACGCATTGGTAAATTTAAAAGATGTTTACCATTATGGACAATTGGAATATCATACAATAAACATATGATTGGCTTCTGGATTGCATCTACTGGAAAGCTGTGACCAAACATTGGACATTTGGCCCCCATATGACTACACAGGAAGGTGAAAATTAAAGTATCAGGTGACAATGAAGGGCAAGTAAGGGATAAAATTTAGATTATCTTCTATTTGATTGGGAAAGAGGATCACTATCTTGTGTGACTGGATTTGATAACTACAATTAATGAGTAAATTCAGTTACAATTACTATTTATTATATTCCAGAGTTCCAAGAAAATATCTGACTAGTATGATGATTCGCAAATGGAAGATCACAACAGAAGTGAGAGTAGCCTTTTCAAGGGATGTGATCAAATATTCAAGCCCCTTAAAATAATATCAGGCTCTAGATATTTGCTGGTGAAATAAACTAAATAGCATTTTTATTTGTGGTATTTAGCGATCATTATAAATATTGGGTGTGGTTTGTAATGAAAGAAGATGTATGCAGTACTCAATGATTAATTCCAGTTCGGGTGCTGATGTAGGAACCCAACCCAAATCCAATATTCAACAAAAGACTCCTTCAGATTAATGTGAGCATGTGACTTTAATCTATGTAATCCACAAACAGCACAAAAAATCAAAGTGATGTTTCGGCCAATCAAGCCTTAATCAGACTCTATATGAAACAAAGGATACACACAGAATATAAGTGGAAGATCACACATAGTATATAATACAAAATGTGGTTTGTAATGGCTGCAAAGAATTTCTGTCTGGATGGCTTATAGAGTGCTATAATGGAATTGGTCATTACAGAATGTTATAATGGAGTTGGTCATTATAGAGTGTTATAATAGAGTTAGTCATTATAAGCTGTAATAGGAAAACTGTATGAGGCTACACGGCAGGTAATAATACAAGTGAGATAGTTGGACAGCTTCCTCTCTATGCAGGAGACCTGTGTGTGTTCTCATTTCCCGTCAGCTGCTATTTACATTCTCATCAGGCTCCATTGGCTGACAACAGTAATAACAACCGCAAAGCTCTGAAAGTGCTGAAAGTGAAGATGGCGTTTGCGGTCCTGGTGATTGCATAGGCACTCAGATTAGGTGAACGGGAAGTCCAGAAAGGGGCACTATCATGCAGCCATGCACCTTATAAAGAACACTTCTGATGAGTGAACTAAAAAGCTACCAGAATGCATTATGCTAAATACTAAAAAATTATTTGTACCATATTAGCCAGTAGATACAGGTGCATCTCAATAAATTAGAATATCGTTTAAACATTTATTTATTTCAGTAATTAAATTAAAAAAGTGACCTCCTATATTTTCTAGATTCTTTACCAACACAGAGTGTTCTATTTCAAGTGTTTTATTTCTGTAAATGTTGATTATGGATTACAGGTAATGAAAACCCAAATCTAAGAAAATTAGAATATTGTAAAAAAGTTCAGTATTGTAAATTCAATTTGTCACCTGCCAAGGTTTCCTAAGCCTTTAAATGGTCCCACACAATCATGGAAGATGCTGATTATGAATTGTATTACTGAATTACTGAAATGAATGAATGTTTCAAAAATATTCTAATTTATTGAGATGCACCTGTAGTAGTTTTGTTTTAATGGCTAAATGAATGTGCCCCTCAGATCTGGTGGGGGCATCACAGCCATAAATGTAGCAAGAACACTAGACTCGGTTTCTACCTTTAGCACCTAATGGAAAGATTTAAACATGTTCTATGAGGAAATCTACAGTTAGGTCCATAAATATTTGGACAGAGACAACATTTTTCTAGATTTGGTTCTGTACATTGCCACAAAGAATTTTGAACAAAACAATTCAGATGCAGTTGAAGTTCAGATTTTCAGCTTTAATTCAGTGGGTTGAACAAAATGATTGCATAAAAATGTGAGGAACTATAAAGCATTTTTTAAACACAATCCCTTCATTTCAGGGGCTCAAAAGTATTGGACAAATTAACGGGAGTCTATCATTGGGGAAACGTGTTTTTAACTGAAGCAATGTTGGAATAGCCTTTATAAAGGCTATTCTACTCCTACCTTTACTTTTCTTCTCCTCGCCGCCATTTCGCCAAAAAAAAAACACTTTATTCTCATATGTAAATTATGCTCAGGGAGCACCGGGGGCATTCCCCCTGTGCTCTAAGCACTCCGCATCATTGCCGCAACCCATCTCCAGCGCTGCTTTTTCACGCCCCCTGTTCATCTTGCATCTGCTTTCTCCGTTGGCCATTTTTCTGAAGTACACTGGTGTAATAAACTAAACAAAAATGGCCGACGGAGCATGCTCTGTCGGCTCTGCCTGAACTCAAAGTGGCTCCGGTGGCCATTTTTGTTTAGTGTCTTACAGCAGCGCACTCCAGAAAAATGGGCGACGGAGCAAGAAGCAGATGCAAGATGAACAGAAGAAGATGCAGGTGGTGTGAAAAAGCAGCGCTGGAGGCGGGTTGTGGCGATGACATGGAGTGCACGGAGCACAGGGGGAGAATAATTTACATATGAGAATAAAATGTTTTTTTGGACAAACGGTGGCGAGGAGAAGAAAAGTAAAGGTAGGAGTAGAATAGCCTTTATAAAGGCTATTCCAACATTGCTTCAGTTAAAAACACGTTTTCCCAATGATAGGCTCCCTTTAAATAATTGTAAATAAAATGTTAATTTCTAATACTTGGTTGAAAACTCTTTGTTGGCAATGACTGCCTGAAGTCTTGGACATCACTATACGCTGTGATTCCTCCTTTTTAATGCTCTGCCAGGCCTTTACTGCAGCGGTTTTCAGTTGCTGTTTGTTTGTGGGCCTTTCTTTCTGAAGTTTAGTCTTTAACAAGTGAAATACATGCTCAATTGGGTTGAGATCAGGTGACTGACTTGGCCATTCAAGAATATTCCACTTTTTTGCTTTTAATAAACTCCTGGGTTGCTTTGGTTTTATATTTTGGGTCAATGTCCATCTGTATTATAAAACGCCGACCAATCCATTTTGCTGGATTTGAGCAAACAGTATGTCTCTGAATACCTCAGAATTCATCCGGCTGCTTCTGTCCTGTGTCACATCATCAATAAACACTAGTGACCCAGTGCTACTGGCAGCCATGCATGCCCAAGCCATCACACTGCCTCCGTCGTGTTTTACAGATGATGTGGTATGCTTTAGATCATGAGCTATACCACGCCTGAGGAAGCCAGGTTGGCGAAACGCGTAGAGGTGGTCCCTCTACACTGGGGTCCTTTTTTGTTTGCTGGGGTCTGCATTCACCATGTCCACCTCATCAACAGGTATTATATTATGAGAATACACTCTTGATCTGATGCTTTATTTATAATCCTGTGGATATTTTTTATTTATCTACTTTACAGGATTGATCTGTAATCTACAGTATAGTCTTTATATGTTGTGCTGCCTTCAGTATTTGGCCATTAACTTATTCACTATCTGGCTATTGTTATAACTTTCACTTGATTATTATCATATGTTCAGAAAGTTTTGTATTTATTGTTATTTACTTCTTTCTGGCCATATATGGATGTAGTACAGTAAGTTTTGCATCCAGTGTTATTTACCTCTTTCTGGCTATAGACTGTGTATGTGTATATGTATATATGTATGTACAGTGGGTACGGAAAGTATTCAGACCCCTTTAAATTTTTCACTCTTTGTTTTATTGCAGCCATTTGCTACAAGCAAAAAAGTTCATTTTATTTCTCATTAATGTACACTCAGCACGCCATCTAGACAGAAAAAAAACAGAAATGCAGATATTTTTGCAAATTTGCCCACACCTGCCCATGAACAGACTTTGAGTCAGCCTTTTGGTCTCTTTAAAAACAGGGTGGCACGTGATAAGGAGGTGAAACTCCTAAACTCTTCATCCAATTTTAATGTGGGTACCCTCAAATGAAAGCTGAAAGTCTGGACTTTATGTCCTTGTCCATTATATAAATATAACTTGAATATGTTTTAATAAACAGGTAAAAAAAAAAAAAATTGTGTCAGTCTCCAAATATATATGGACCTAACTGTATGAGCGAATGAGAATAGAGACAGTAGGTGAGAGGAGGATAATGTCAAAACTGCCCCTTGACTAAGTTGCTTGCAGCATTGACAGATACATGACTACAATGAGGGAGATTGGCATTTTCAATTAACCAGCAAAGGATGCACCTGATTCATGAGGAGGTGCATGCCTCCTCTTAAATCTGGCGCAAACTCCACTTCACCATGCACCTGCATTGAAATCTACTCTTGGTCATAGCTGATATAGATGCCAATAAAATGTGATCAGAAAACAGGAGTAAATGAGTATAAATTTGATGAATCTGGTGCTTCTCCCACCATACCATGCCTCTTTTCATGAGCCCTTGTTATGTTCCCCTTTTTAGGAAATTGACTATGGCAACTTGCAACTTTTTATGTCACAAAAATTACATACAATAATAATAAATGTGCCCTGTTGTATTTTATTTCATCATTGCTTATATACAGGGGCATATTAAGGATTTTTCAAAGTAAATGGTCCCCGAAGGTACCCCCCTTCCTATCTGCAGCTGCAGGTAACTTTCCCATGACCAACACCCCTATCTGGTGCTGCTGAAGACAGTTGCCAGCCATTTAGTCATCCCTGCATTGCTAAATTCCCCCTTCCCCTTCACAATCTCTTTCTTCAGGAGGAGATTAGTGCCACCCCTCTACTGCACTCAGGCAGGTGGAACCACGCTGCCACTCGCCTGATCATAATTATCATCATTCAAGAGAGCGGGTGCCTTCTATGGTCAGCAAAGTGGCAGCCTTGTGTATACCCCTGCTCATATGGTCAGTTTGGCTCTCATTTTGTGGCACAAGACTGTTTGCATCTAAACATGGACCACTTATCCATTTTCTAATCAGCTTGCCAGTCTTAATAAATCTACTTCAGGCTAAGGCCCCAGGTAGCGGGCCGCATCAAAAAAGCGCTGCGGGAAACCCGTGGTGGCAACGCAACACAGTTTTTCCTGCAGAACTTTTCATAGAAAGGAAACCTCTGTGGACTTTCTGCTTCAATTATACTTATAGGGAAACCGCCAGCGTTTCTGTATTTATAATTTACATGCTGTGATTTCCAAAACCGCAACGGTTTTGGAAATTGCAGTGTGTCCGCTGCGCATATGTTTCCGCTGCGCATATGTTTCCGCTGCGCATATGTTTCCGCTATGTGTGGATGGGATTGCAGTGACTATAAAACACTGTAGTCACACTCCGGCCTCAAAGTAACTTGCTTAAAATAGTACTATTGTAAAAGAAAAAATAAAGCATGCGCTTAAACTATGTGTTTACATATATAAATGATAGCTTTCCTATGTATAGTATATTGTAATGTAGGGCATTACATAATTTACTGAATAGATAGATAGAGTACTTATAACAAAGATATGCAGAAATTAAATCCATTTGTCTTTGTTGTAAGCAGCACTACTTTACTCAATAGCTACAAGCATTATGCAAGGACTGTGCACACCTGCTGAGAATGAAGCGTTTCTCTATTTGACCACAAAAGCAATTTTAGCTTGTCATTTTCCCACACTAATAAGGCCGACTTTTCTGGGGTATTGGCACGCTTTATTAGGCTTTTAAACATATCCATTAATGCACATCTAAAATCCGACTTATTTAATGAGGGTTAAAATGACTGTTTATGGCATTTTTTGTCACTATGAAAACACTCAAAGCTGTTGACTCTGCAGCTATGAGGAACAGTCTTGCTGACAAGATAGCTGTAATGTGTGCTCCATGAATGGTTACAGTTGGAAGACACAGTGCTTGGCTGCTACCTATGCAGCTCTGCTAGTGCTTGCTTATCACAAAAAGCTGTGGACAGATACATGGCATCTGTTAACAGGCTGCAAGCTGTTATATGGGCATCTGTCCTCAAAACCAAACACAAAACAGATGCTAGCTTAATGCAAAATAAAGGAACAATTACACATAGCTTTTATATCAATGTTGTCATGAATTCCCCCATGAAACTTAAGGTGCTTAGGAAAAACAAATTGAGTCAAAACAAACTATAACAGTCAATCTATCAAAATGTATCACCAATCTATCAACAATTAGCAATCAAGTGTTGTTTGAGTTACAAATAGACATATAAATGTGTATGCAGATAAAGAGATAGATAGATAGATAGATAGATAGATAGATAGATAGATAGATAGATAGAGCCTAGAGCCAAATAGATTAGATAAGTGACAACTAGGTAAGAGCCAGATTGATAATAGATAGATAGATAGATAGATAGATAGATAGATAGATAGATGAATGAATGAATGAATGAATAAATAAATACATAAGAGGAATATAGATCACATAGATTGAGAATTGATGACTAGATAAGAGATGAATAGCTAGAGATGAATAGATAGATAATTGATAAATAATAACAGATAAGTTAGATAATTGATTAATAGATAAGAGACAGAGAGATTAGACTGATACATTGATAGGTAATTGACAAATATATAAGCGGTAGATAGATAATTGATAGATAAGGGACAGGTAAATTAGATAGTTAATAAACAAATAGATAAGAGACAGTGATTACATAGCTAGATAACTGATAAATAGAGGAGAAACATAGATTAGGCACATAGATAGAATATATAGATCTATATATTCTAACAGACTATAATTATATATGATTAATAATGCAATGGAAATAATTCCTTTTTATGAATTTAATTATAGATATTATCACCTATAAGTGACTATAATTACTTTAATCTCATTGATCAATTAAGTTTAAGGCCCTTTTTCTTTACACGTCTCAAGCAGATATTTTCAATAATAAGAAGAAACCATTACAATGCATATAGCTGACACAACTGACAACAATAAAATCAGCTGATGGCTAATGCGAGGACATCAGTGTGATGTGCCTGTAACATACCAAACAGGCTTTTAATTTTCTGGGGAGGTTGGGGGCGTCTCTGCAATGCCTGCATCAATCATCATCATGAGAGCTTCAGGTCCCAGATCCCCAGGGTCCTTTTTTTCTGAAGGACTCCTTTCTATATTTCTGACTAGGGGCTGTTTTACCAATACCACGTGTCACATAGACTAATTGCTGACTTGTTCCCCTTATGATGATAAAACACATGTCATTTCAGCAGAGAACATGAACACAAGAAATGTAAAAATGCATCACAGACAAAATCTTCATCATTTTATTTGTATTTGTTATAAAGGTATAAAAGCTACTTATACTACCCAATAGCCCTGTTCAGAGATGTGCATTTTGGTGTAGGTTTTCCATGCATTTTTTTCTATGGGCTTTTTTTTTTGTTTGTTTTTTTACAGAATTGGGATTAGAACCTGCTAACAGAAAGAGATTAAGGCTTGATTTACATTGTAAAAATTTGGTTTACATAAAAATAAAATTACCTGAATAAGCCTTTCTTAACTCTATACATACACTGTGGAAAAATTATTCTTTGTCATGTCCACTTAGGATATTTTCTACAGCTTGTGAACCTACCCAAGACCTTGTTCACAACTAGCATATGTATGTGTTTTCTGTAGGGAGTAGCTCTAGAAAGAACAAAAAAACTAAGGCTATGTTCACACGGAGTTTTTTGCAGGCTGAAAAAATGCCTCATATCCCGATCAAAATCTTAATCTCAAATTCATATCACTGAGATGGCCAAAAGATAAAACTCTAACCACTAACCACTCTACTCAAACTAATACTTTAGGATTGCCTAAGCGCTTATCTACTTCTCCTCCGTGTATATTGTTTGGCTGGAGAGGTTTTTCTTTTGTTTGATATGACAAGAAAGGGCATGATGCTGTGGCACATAATGTGCCCTTAGATTTTGCATTACTTGCCATATCAAGTTGATATTAAGAATATTTTAGGATTCATTACTATCTAGTTATATATCAGATTTTAATAGATTAAATAAAAGTTGAGTTTTATATTTAGTTATCTTTTGGCCGTCTCAGTGATATGAAAGAACGCCTCCCATTCATTTCAATGGGAGTCAGTAGCAGTGTTTTTCCTCTAGCGGAAAAAAAGCGACATGACCTATCTTCAGGCGGATTCTGCCTGGAAAAACCCATTGAAGTCAATGGGAGGTGGAAAAAATGCGACGAGGTTTTTTGACGTGGTTTCCGCAAAAACCAGGGTCAAAAACTGCAATGCTGTTTTTAAAGAGAAGCATCCAGGTCCATACAGTGTGCTGTAGCAAAAAAACTGCAACGAAAAACGCAACAAAAAACGTGTCTTGTAAAAAAAAAAAAGCGTCAAAAAACCGTTTCCTAATTCCTGAAGCAGATTTTTTCAGCTTGCAAAAAACTCCGTGTGAACATACCCTAACAAGAAGACACCAGTTTCATAAACACTACATGGCAGTTTGGGGCACTGTTACCAATTTTCTAGAGACTTCAAGTTATACCTCTTATGGTATGTTAAAGGCTATCAACACCTTATCTCTGATTGGTCAGTTTCTAATTCACATTTGGATTAATTGTAGTTGCGGTAACTTTCTTACTGGGTACTTTATTCATGAATTACCGCTTCAGTTTCATTCTTCCGAGGTATTATGTGACCACAAACAAAATAGAAGGCTATAGCTCAGGAATAAAGCACCCAGTAAGAAAACTATCTTCCCTGCTATTTATTATTTCTTTAAAAAAAATTGTTTCATTTTTCTGCTCTATAGTTTGTATAACTCCTTTACATAGATGGCTGTCCAACTGCTTCTGCCACGCATCCAACAACAGCCTGCTCCTGGCTAGGGATGAGCAAATCAGTTCGTAACTAGCTGGGTTTGTTATGAACTTTCCAAACATTTCTGGTTTGGGCGAAACCAGGAGTTCACGACCTACGAACCACTATTATACTTTGGAATCTCTTCAGAGGCCCAGGGAAGGTGAGTAAACAGAAAACAGTCAAACTCACCTCTGCTGAGTTCTGCCATGCTGTCCTCTTCAGGCCTCTTCCAGCCTCCTGAATGACATCCGTGGCCTCACATGACCACTAAGGCCTGTGGTTGGGCAGAGCCCTGTGGTTGTGTCTGAGCGGTCAAGTGGGGCCACTGATGTCATTCAGGAGGCTGGAAGAGACTCTAAGAGGATGGGGTCCCACATCAGACTCCATGACGGAGCCCAAGAGAGGTGAGTATGACTGTTTTTTATGTTTACTCACCTTCCCCGGGCTTCGGCTTATCATACACTGGGGTATGAAAATAATAATAGCAGTTCCAGTTCGGACAAAACAAGTTTGCTCCAAAACTAAACAGCCAGGTGAACCTCACAAATATTCATGAGACAAATCTTGTGAAGTTCACCCAATAATACTCCTGGCTGTGTTGGCTCTTTCTGGTGCACCCCTTCCTTCTCTCGGTATTAGGCTACATGCACATGACTGTGCACATGCCCGGTCCATGGTAAAATTCCACATGTATGATATCTTTGACGTGTGCTGCCTGTGCATCCACGGATCCATTCACTTTATGTAGTGAAGCTATCCTGGATTGTGCCCCAGGCTCACTGCCACATATATTGGCCTGTGATAATACACAGCCATATGTATGGGGCCATAGAGACAAATGCTAGCTGTGAAAAACATGGTTAGCACAATGAGAAAGCACATGAGTGCATAGCGCCTTTGAGGTACTAGCCAACGGGAGCACAGCAGGCCAGAGAGTGGAGAAGGAGGAAAGCATTCAGGTTTTTAGGGAAAGCAAAATCACATGGCTGTAAATATGGCTGTAAGTCTTCTTCACCTCTCTCATCTCTTCTCTCTCCAATAACCCTATGACACCTTTCACTCACTCTTTATGCCAAAAGGTGCAGGTACCTGTCACAGATCTCTGTGTTCAAGACATGGCCCTGTACTTTAAAGACAAAATTGACAACCTCCGTCAGGAGATAACCCATTCTCCAGGCAGTATCAATCCTCTTCTCTCTCTTGCTACTCAATATGAAATCTCAGTCTTTGACCCAGTAACAGAAGAAGCCTCCCAGCTCCTTTCTTCTTCTTGTAACGCTACTTCCACAAGTGATCCTATCCCATCACACCTCCTCTGGTCCCCTACTGTTACAACTCGCCTTACTAACATTTTTAACCTTTCTCTCACTTCTGGAATCTTTTCCTCCTCCTTCAAACTTGCTGTCATAACCCCACTACTGAAAAAACCCTCCCATGACCCATCCTGTGCTGCTAACTATTGACCCATCTCTTATCTCGCCTTCATCTCTAAACTCCTGGAACGCTTGATCTACTCCTGTCTAATCTGCTATCTCTCTGCTAACACTCTTCTGGACCCCTTACAGTCAGGTTTATATACATTACACTGTACATAAATGGCCCTTACAAAAGTCTCCGGCTTTTCTGACTGCTAAATCTAAAGGGAACTATTCACTGCTTATTCTTCTGGATCTCTCAGCAGTTGACACTATAGACCACAAACTCACTATGCTCCATTCTATTGGCCTCAGGGATAACGCTCTCTCTTGGTTTTCTTCCTATCTTTCCAACTGCTCATTTAGCATATCATTCACTGGTGCAATTTCATTTCAGCTCAAGACATCATATCTTCTCTTTATCTGAAACTGAATCTTTCAAAAGCAGAACTTCTTGTGTTCCCCGATCTACTATATGACCTAATCCTGATATCTCAATTTCTGCCTGTGGTCTTGCTATAACACCGAAGCAGTATGCCCGCTGTCTTGAGGTTTTATTTGACTCAGATCTCACCTTCACCCCACATATTCAGACACTTACACACTCTTGCCACCTGCACCTCAAAAACATCTCTAGAATTTAATCCTTTCTCACTGTGAAAACATCAAAAGCCCTCATTGTCGCTCTGATTCTCTCTCGTCTTCACTATTGCAATTCTCTTCTAATAGGACTTCCTCTTACTGAACCCTCCCCTCTATAATATGTCCTGAATGCAGCCACTAGACTCATCTTTCTATCAAACTGGTATAGAGTTGCATCTACCTTGTTCCAGTCACTGCACTGATTGCCCATCCATCACAGAATACAATGTAAAATTATCACACTCACCCACAAATCCATCCATAGTGCTGCACCTCCCTACATCTCCTCCCTCGTCACTGTCTGCTACCTTAACCCTCGTCCGGCTGAGTAGGTACAATTGTACCTATTCCTCTGCAGCCTGTTAATGTTGTAAAATTATGCAGCCGGACGAGGGTTAAACGTCCTCTCCGTTCTGCCAATGACTTTAGACTTGCATTCTCTGTTATCCCAACATCCCACTCCCATTTCCAAGACTTTTCTCGAGCTGCACCGATGTTCTGGAACGCTTTACCCCAGATTATCAGATTAATACCCAACTACAGCCACTTCAAAACTGCCCTAAAATCACATCTGTTTAGGCAGGTTTATCACATGACCTGATCTCTTAGCTAGCACTTCTTATCCTAAGTTATGCTTCCTACTCTATTCCTCAGAACCTGACCCCTCCATCTAGATGTTACCCTGTGCTCCCTGCATTTAGTATCTCTATATTCATAGATACCAGCTGGTGACAGTCTTATACAGCTTCAGTTATATGACCTTATTTATTAAAAGATGGCTGGACCATTGTATCAAACAAGCCCTCTGACCTCTTGTATCCCCATACTCATAGATTGTAAGCTCTCACAAGCAGGGCCCTCACTCCTATTGTTTGATACATTATTTCTTTGTCACATTGTAATGTAAAATGCTCTCCATGTACAGGACTAAACTTTAACTGATAAATGAAAGGTAGAGAAGGCAGCAGGATCCTGGACACACAGAGCACACATCCTGCATGTATTACTGGAACAGTAATGCTCACATGAGAAAAGTCTGATATAGGAGCCGCTTGTAAACTACATACTGTATATGGGGGTCCAAAATTAAATAAAGAAATGGAGATTTGAATCTTATTGCAACTTTTTTAACTTTAGGTTATAAATGTAAAACACATTTCCCAGAGGTGTCCATAACTGTAACGGTTTTCTTTTCATAATGCACAGAGGGAACACTGTTCCTGTGCATGTTTGTTGTTTAACTCAATGTCCCTGTCCAAACGCACATCAATTGTTACATCAGGTGGGGTCAAGTAGCGTAGGGAGTCTCACAAATAGCATATGTGCTTCTAATGGTTCCATTTCCTTGTAACATATTGAGGTATTTATGCTGAAAGTGGGGATAAAAGGAAAGTGTCATATGAATAATGTTTGCATTAGTGACTGGTTTGTAAAGATGTACATAATGTAATACCCTATTAAGTATATTGAGCATATTATGATGAATATACGGTAGAAATAATATGTACTATAGAGATAATATGTGAAGCAGCTCGGTATAATTTTGTAGTATGTAAATGTTCATGTTTATCAATGGAAATTTTTTACACATGCCACAAGGGTATGTTTACACATTAAGCACAAAAGGCTACAAGAACCAAAGAAAATACATTGGAAAAACATTTTTCAAATAGTTTTCATTGTTTTTTGTTGTCTTCTGTAATAAGATATCATGCTTATATCAAGATATCAGATATCAATTTAAAGCAATTGCAGAAGTTCGGATTTACTCTGTGTATATATATATATATATATATATATATATATATATATATATATCAGGGGCGCACCGCTAATGAGGCGAAGTGAGGCGGCCGCCTCAGGCGGCACTGTCAGTCACTGTCTGCGGTGCGGCATTCTTACTATTCAATGTAAACCAGCCCAGGACAGGCCGCTTTAAAAAAAAAAAAAACAAAGCTGAGCGGGGCCTGTCCTGGGCTGGTTTATGAGACGTCTCATCTCAGCGCAGGCGGCGATACAATGACGTCATCGCTCCGCCTACGCTGAGACACAGACATCGCGGACAAGAAGAGGAGGCGGCGGCTCCATCAAGGCATCGCAGCTAGGTGAGGAGAACTTTTTTTTTATATATAAATAGGCTGTAACCTGCTGGAGTATCCCCAGCAGGTAACGGCCTATTTATTTACCTTCCCCGTGCCTGCTCGTGGCCGCCCCCGCTACCCCTTCTGCTATGGGATGCAGAAAGGGAAGTGGATGCCGCTGTGAGCAGCCACAGGCATCGGTAAGTGAGGCCGCGGGCCTCAAATACTACTATTATTATACTCCGGGTTCTTTTCAGACCCCGGAGTATAATGATCAGAGACCCAGGGGAGGTGAGGGAACATAAAAAACAATGCTACTTACCTCTCCTGCAATTGATGTTACTCTGAAAAGGCTTGGGGCCTTTGGTGAGGTCATCAGGTCACGTCACCGGCCTGATCACGTGACGTGTGTGCGCAATTAAACAGGGCCGAAATCTGCAAGGAGTGCACCAGTGTCCAGGATAGGTAAGTAACACTGCTTTATGTTTGTCACCTCCCATGGGTCTCCAATCATTATACTCTGGGGTCTGAAAAGACCCCAGTGTATAATAATAGTTCATGGGTGGGCCACTATGGGGCATAATACCGTGTGTAGGGGCCACTATGGAGCATAATACAAATGCAGGGGCCACTATGGGGCATAATACCGTGTGTAGGGGCCACTATGGAGCATAATACAAGTGCAGGGGCCACTATGGAGCATAATACCCTGTGCAGGGGCCACTATGGAGCATAATATAAGTGCAGGGGCCACTATGGAGCATAATACCAGTACAGGGGCCACTATGGAGCATAATATCAGTGCAGGGGCCATTATGGAGCATAATACCATGTGCAGGGGCCACTATGGAGCATAATACCGTGTGCAGGGGCCAATATGGAGCATAATACCATGTTCAGGGGCCAATATGGGGCATAATACCGTGTGCAGGGGCCACTAGGGAGCATAAAACTGTGTGCAGGGGTTACTGTGGAACATAATACCGTGTGCAGTGGCCACTGCACGGCATAATACCGTGTGCAGGGGCCACTATGGAGCATAATACCATGTGCAGGGGCCGCTGCGAGGCATAATACAGTGTCCAGGGGCCACTATGGAGCATAATACCGTGTACAGGGGCCAATATGGGGCATAATACCGTGTGCAGGGGCCACTAGGGAGCATAAAACTGTGTGCAGGGGTTGTTGTGGAGCATAATACCGTGTGCAGTGGCCACTGCGCGGCATAATACCGTGTGCAGGGGCCACTATGGAGCATAATACTGTGTGCAGGGGCCGCTGCAAGGCATAATACAGTGTGCAGGGGCCTCTATGGAGCATAATACCATGTGCAGGAGCCGCTGCGAGGCATAATACAGTGTGCAGGGGCTGCTGTAGAACATTATAGTGTGTGTAAATGGGGCGCTATAAACAGGGGCTATGGCTCCTGTTTATATTATACGCTGTCTGTTTATAGTGACCATGTGATGTAATCCCAGCCTTGTCACATACTGTAGACATGTACAGGACAAGGCTGTAGTTATATTACATGGCCGCTATGAGATGAATGACACTATGTAAACAGAGAAGCGGTCACGGCACTTACACAGGTACCATTCAAACAGCTGATCAGTGGGGGTCCTGGGTTTTTGAGCCCTACTGATTAATTTGTTAATGACCTGGAAAACCTTTTAATTAGTTAACACCTGGGGCATTATTAATAAGGGGCACTATTTATACAGGGTACACACGGACATTATTAATATAAAGATGCACATGGGGGTATTATTCATTATGGGGGGTTATATCATATATTTTATAACTGGGGAAAGCAGCAGGATGGGTGTGCAAGTGAGGACAATGTGTGTTGGATGCCTGGAAAAGTGAGGAGCCAAAGATATCTGTGCTGCAAACTTTACAGAGACAAGTCACAGCTGGAAGAAATAGTCATGGTGGTCCAAAGGTAAGAGAAGGGAAATGGGAACGATTAGTCAGAGACATCACCTGTAAGTCACAAAATGTTACAGCCCTGTATTCAACTAAATGATAGAGGATAAATGCCTGATTGATGGGGGTCTGTCTGCTGAGACCTCCACTGGGCCTGAGAATTGGGTTTTTTTCCCCCCACTGGGTGGGAATTCAGCCTGGCTGCAGCCATATATATATAGGTGTGTCACTTGGTGGATGGACGAACCCACGTGGCTCTCATTCACTTCAATGGGAGTGCCAAAGATAGCCGAAGTCCAGTACTCAGCTATCTGCGGGGCTCCTATTATAGAGAATGGGGGCCACGTGGGCTCGTCCATCCACCAAGCAGAAGATGTGTGAAGTTACTTTCATTGTTAATGCTGTGTTGTTGATCTGATACTGAAGTAATACAGGAAGAAGAATTCTTAAAAACTGTTTTATAACTTTGTGTATTGTGTATATTGTGCGACGATAACATTGTGTCAAACTAGTAGCATGGAAACTCAATTTTTTTTTTTTTGGGGGGGCGTCTTTCTATAGTCCGCTTCAGGCAGCAAAGAGGCTAAGTTCACCACTGATTTTATATATATATATATATATATATATATATATATATATATATATGGTATATAATAAATAATACTGGAGATATAAACTCTTAAAAATATATTCCTTCATTGTTAGAATTATATTTTTATTGGATAAAAATATATACTCCCAACAATAACGCGTATGAACAAAATGGTACCACACTCCAGACCACACCAATAAGATGTAATGAACTCACTCTAAATGAGAGGAAATGCACATTCTACTGCCACAATAATGTTACTCAAGGCCTCATTAATAACCCTAATCCATAACCACCACCGCAATAGACGACAAAATAATAATACTTACTTACTCACTAGCACACCACTGCATTAACAAAAGATTATTTGATAGAATAAAATTATACATCATACTTTCTGCATTATTCATATTTTATTTTGGGAGGCAAGAGTTTTTTTTACCTTGATCCATGGCAAGTTTCTGACTTCATTGTTTTGGTGCTGTACAAATGAAATTCTTACAGTGGTGTAGTATACGATGGTTATATATATGTAACATGAAATAAAAAAAAATAAAAACTAATAAAGCTTTTCACTGCGATACCACAACTTAGTCTATATTCACATGACAGAAATACAAATCAGCTGTGAAAAACGTTATTTTTTTATGGCCATTTTGCAACCAAGGAGAAGTCGCTTTCATGGATCCCTCATACATTACAGTGTATGACGGGATCCATGAAAATGGACAAAAATAGAGCCTGACCTATATTTTGATGATGCATGACAACGAGCCATCAAAATATCGGTCATGTGAATAGCCTTCATTCATAGACATTGAAAGTAATGCAGCCGTCAATGTCTATGTGAATGTAGGCTATATTAGGGCATAGTCCTCATTTTGGGATTTTCTGTCTATCAGCCTGTCGAAAAAGCAGCACTAGCAAACTTGGCACAACCATGTATTATCCTGCATTTACACAGCTGCATCGCTATGACGAAACAAGTCCTGCAAGCCTGACTTTTTTTGTCTGTAAAAAAAATAATGCTATGGTTAATTGGTATACTGAACTCCTTGGAGAAATAGGGGGTGCATATGAATAATCTGTGAAGGTGGTTAAAATTTCTATAATAAAGTTCTATGCACTCTCCTTTATGGTGAAGTTAGTGTTCCATTTATTAATGTATCATCAATAGAAGCCAGGCATTAGGAATTCAGACAAATTATCATAGTGAAAGTTGCTTGCAATTGGACGTTTCATCCCATATGAGCCTTCCTCAGCATATCTCATATATAGCTCAGAAAGCACATGCCTCAATGGGTTCCCTCGGGATCTGTTACTGTCCATGATTTTTAGCACCATCTTACCATTATTCTAGTCAACTGATGGACCAGAAGAACGGATGAACTGATACAATGTGAACATATTGTCAGAGATGTGAACATGGCTATTTTTGCAACCTTGACTATAAAAATATTGCATTTAATATGCTATTTTGTATTACAATTCCTATGAGCACAGTAACTTATGGTACAGATAAGGTGACATAATAATGTTAAATAAAACCACCTAAATTATAACAAACCGTATTCGACTCGAATATTCCAAATTGTTTGTTTTTAATGCAACTGAACAAATGGCGATTCACTTCGGACAAACAAAAATGGTTGCACTACTAGAAAATGGCCGCCGCCACCTGTTTCACCAAGAGATAAAAAGCAGACACATGTGCAATGACTCAAACAACATCTGTGACGTTAAAGCAACATCTGACAGCCTCTCAGCCAACACACAGTGATCATGGACCTTACAGTGCTGATGTCATATGGAGTCTAAAAAGCTTGTGCATTCGTTCACAGCCTTGAGTTGCTGTAAATGTTGGACATGATCCATCTCACTGCGTAATAGGCTACAGGATTAGTTAGCACAGTTCAGAAAAGCAATAGGAATTCCAGCAATAGATAGAAGACTAGATTAGTCAGATAGAAGAAATTACACAGGGAAGATTAGTGCTAGAATTCAACAGAGATAGGATAGGTTCACAGACATATAACACATTCCAAACTACTATGCAAATTATATGTGTATTTGATTTTCCTAAATGGTCGATGCAATTTAAATTATTATAATGTTCAAATCTTCAAATGCTTAGAGTATAAATCAAATATTATTGGATAAACCTCCCGATAATAAAAATTTTTTCACAAATTAAAAAATCTAAATCCACTGCTGCAAATTATAATGCACAACAGAGTTTCTAAACATTTTATAGGTTGTAAAGAACTGAAAATAGTCATTTGTTGAACTTGTGTAAGAGACAGCCAATGTTGTCCTAAGCTTTATTTGTCTGTATAAACTGTTAATGTTGAATGTATTTCTGTGATTCTGTTCCTTTAAGACAGCAGCCATTGTAATTGTGACATGATGCTGGAGTGACTTCCCCCCCCTTTTATGTCAACTTGCCTGTTCTGCAGACAGAATGTGAGCAGAGAAGCAGGAAGTGACGAGACAGAGAGCAGCAGCCATCTTAGCAAGTGTTGTATTGAACTGGTGTGGAGATTTTTCTGTACAGCTAAGCTGTATCTTGGTCCAGAGACGAACAGATTGTAAAGAGACAACAGGACTAGTGAGTCCACGTGAAAGGAACTGTGCTCAGTGGCTGATCAGTGAGACTGACATTGTGACTGTGTATATGGATACCACAGATAGAGACTCGCAGTGCTGTTGATGTACTGGACAGCACCTGCTAAACCCCGGCTTACATCCCAGCTCAGTGTATGGATTCGGCAGGACTGTCAGTGTGCTGAGTGGAATCTGCTGTTGGATTACATTGCATTCATTGGGTTTCCCTGTTAAAGAGGACTTCATTTCTCCCAAGATCCTGATAACCGTGAGGAGAGGACGTTTCGCTATAAAAGAAAGGAACGACTTTGGGCCCCACCGCGCACTTCTACAGACTGTAAGCGGTCCACCTGGACCACTGGGGAAAAGGGGGTGCACCCAAATGTGATGTCAGGGTCAGTTAGGGATAGTTTTGAGTATATTGTTCATTCAGTGTCCATACTGCAGAATTGGACAGAGTAAAAGTAGAAACCATTGCAGAATTTGCCTTGAAATTGTTCATGCTATATTGTATATTTTGCTTGTCTTTATCCCTGTCATTTTACCTTCAAATAGCCTTTATTAACTTATAGTAAATATATATTCTTTTCTTGAACTACCGCTTGTGCGTTCATTTCTGGTTGCGGAGACCAAACCACCTGCCTTGCTCTCGGTTCACAAATTGGCGTAGTCGGCAGGATCCGCTTACCAGAATGGACGGTGACGCACCCGTTCGGGAGAATGGTGCTGGAGGAAGAATGCCAGCAGGGGCTATAATGAGTCAGTTAGCTAAATTTGATGGCAATAATATGTCAGTGAGTATGTGGGTGGAACAGATACGAATGATACAGCGAATGTACCAGACCGCACCAGAAGTACTAGTAGAGCTAGCAATATTGACATTACAAGGGGATGCTAAGACCACGGTGATATTGAGGCCATTTGAACAAAGGCAGACATTTGAGCAAGTAGTCCAGATTCTAGAAACCATTTATGGAGAAACTGCATTGCTGGGGTCTCTGCAGGCTCGGTTCTTCCAGAGGGTACAACAGGAGAATGAAAGCCTTCCCCAATATGCAAATGCCCTACAAGAACTGCTCCGAGATATTCAAGTGAAGGAAAGAGGGGGCTCGCCAGCCTTCTGTAACCCTGATCGGACTCTCCGTGACCAGTTTGTCCTGGGGATACGTGACGGCAGTTTAACTGTGACTATGCAGGATTTTATACGACGAGAAACTGATGCTAAATTCCATGATGTACAGGTAGAGGCCATCTCCCGTGCCAATAGTATGTTCCCGAAGCCCCAGACCGCAGTTGGAGTTACTTTGTCACAGGGGGCTAGTTCTGGCTCAGAGACAGTAGAAAAGGGGACGGTTAAAGAAATTCTCACAATAATGCAGAAACTGCAAGAGCAAATGGAACACTTGCACACCCGTTGTGATGAACATTCTATGAAAATTGCAGACTTCCAGAAAACTGGAGGTGAAAGGGTGAGCCGTCCATACCCAGAAAATCAGAATCACCCACCACCCCGCTGGAGGGATGAGGATAGGACCTACCGAAGGGGTCCAAATCAGTTAATGCAGTGCTCAGGAGAAATCGAAGGGGCTTACCGAAGGGGCCCAAACAGATGGCCAGAACGACGGGAGATACGCTGCTGGGAGTGTGGACGGATGGGCCACGTTGCTGCTAGATGTCCAGAGCAGCGACAAACTTATGAGAGACCGCCGTTAAACTGAAGTCCCCTGCTGCTGTAGGGCGTGTAGTAGGGGAGACTGACAAGGAGACTATGTGGGGAGAATGCCCTAATGATGACCTGATCGCTGCAAGTCCTGTTATACAGGTGGAAATGGAGGGTATTCCGGTTACCGGGATGATTGACACGGGTTCCCAAGTAACGACCTTGAGTAGAGACTGTTATGAACGGTACTTCCAGCAACATGTGAAATATGATCCCCATACATTCGTACGAGTGGTCGCAGCTAACCAGTTACCAGTTCCAGTCGTGGGAGTGGCCTGGATGAATGTCCGGGTATGTGGCCAAGATCTGGGTAGGAAAGGCATTGTGGTGGTACAGGAGTCACATGAAGTAAAGGTCCCTGTCATTTTGGGGATGAATGTGTTAAAAGAATTAGATCAGATCCTCTTTGAAAAGAAAGGTCACGGTTATTGGAAAGAAACCACCACCCATCGGCCTACTCAAACAGCTTTCCAGCGGCTGATCCGGACATGTGGCTTACAGAAAAGTTCGGATGCGCAGCGTCCTCTGGCTCGAATTTCAGTTCCTTTGCATACAAAAGTTACACTGCCACCCAGTCGGGAGACAATAGTGTCTATGCCCGTAGGCACCTGTCGGAAACTAGAGGGCATAGTTGTGTTGGTAGAACCACTGCAGGCAGCCGAAGGAGGTGTTGATCCGCTAGTGGCCCGTTCCTTGGCAATAGTTCGCAATGGAAGAGTACCACTTCGATGTGTAAACACTCAGGACCAGAGTGTGGACCTGACCCCAGGGAGGCAGCTGGCTAACATCTATGTGACTCCGGAGGAAGTAAGGAAAGTAACTCCAATGCAGCTGAAGCCGACTGAAAGGGATGAGTGGACCGTAACTGTGTCCATGGGAGAAGATGAGGAACCCACCTCTGAATGGAATGGCCGTGCAATTCGAGAACAGATGAAGATGGATGCAAGTTCATGTTCTCTGGAATGTGTGCAGAAGGTAGATGAACTGTTGTGGGAGAACCGAGCCGCCTTTTCACGGTATGCTGAAGATTTTGGATGTACCACAGGGATCTACCATGAGATTCCCACAGGAGACACCCCTCCAATTAGAGAGCGCTACCGACAAATTCCTCCACAGTTGTATCAGGAAGTAAAAGAACTGTTAGCTAAGATGCTACAGGGTGGGATCATCCAAGAAAGCCAGAGTCCCTGGGCAGCTCCTGTGGTGTTAGTAAGAAAAAAAGATGGTCCATCCGATTTTGCGTAGACTATCGGAAGTTAAACGCTTGCACCGTACGAGATTCCTACCCCTTGCCACGGATTGAGGAGTCCCTCTCAGCGCTGGGGAGAGCCCGGTACTTCTCCTCACTAGATCTGGCTAGTGGGTATTGGCAGGTGCCGATGGCCACAAAAGACAAGGAGAAGACGGCATTCATCTTGCCCATGGGACTATACGAATTTAACCGGATGCCCTTCGGGTTGACAAATGCACCCGGAACGTTTCAGCGGTTGATGGAGAAATGTCTCGGTGACTTCAACTTTGAGTTCACTCTCATCTACTTGGATGACATTATAGTGTATTCTGCGACCTTTGAAGACCATCTCCACCAGTTGGGGCAAGTATTTCGAAGATTGCGGGAACATGGGCTCAAATTGAAACCCAGTAAATGTCGGTTGTTCCAATCTGAAATTGATTACTTGGGTCACCGCGTATCAGGAGAAGGGGTGAGACCATCAAGAGACAAGATAGCGGCTGTTCAAGATTGGCCAATACCGACTACCCTGCGAGAAGTGAGGGCGTTCCTTGGAGTAGCCGGTTACTATCGACGGTTTATTAAGGATTTCGCCAAGGTAGCAGCACCACTTAATGCTCTCCTACGAGGCACATCCGGTGGTCCAAAGAACCGGTCCGTGAAGTGGGGACCTGAACAGGAACAAGCCTTCCAGGCATTAAAGGATGCACTGACAACAGCCCCAATCTTGGCATATGCTGATTACCACTTGCCGTTCCAGCTGTATACGGATGCAAGCCTGTATGGTCTTGGAGCAGTGCTTTCCCAGCTTCAGGATGGCCAGGAGAGGGTCATAGCGTACGGCAGCCGGTCTTTGAGAGATTCTGAAAGAAACCCCGAGAATTATAGTTCATTTAAGTTGGAGCTGTTGGCACTGGTATGGGCCATGACCGAGAAATTCTCTGAATATTTGACCGGTGCTGAAGTTTTAGTACTGACTGACAACAACCCACTAGCTCACCTGGAAAATGCCAAGCTCGGGGCGTTAGAGCAGAGGTGGATAGCCCGAATGACTAAGTTCAATTACCGCATTAAGTATCGGTCCAAGACAGAGAACCAGAATGCTGACGGGCTTTCTAGGGTAACCGCCCAGACCCCCACAGTAGACGTGGATCATGAGTTGGAGCATGTGGAGGTGCCCGACTTCAGCAGATTTTCACAGGCCTTGACCGCCACTAATCAGTTTGAGATGGAGGGGACTGAAATGGCTCCTTTCTTTGGTCCCTCACGACAGGAATGGGCACAGATACAACAGACCCATGAGGGGCTGGCACAGATGATCAAGTGTGTTGAGAAAGGCCAGAAGCCCTGTAGAGAGGAAAGAGAACGACTGACACGTGAGATATTATCTGTTCTGAGTCAGTGGGAAAAGTTGGAGATGAAAAATGGAGTGCTATGCCGAAAGGTCTATTTACCTTCTGAGATCGACATTCGATACCAAATTGTGGTGCCTAGTGAACTGGCTCGCTCGTTGGCAGTTGAGGCTCATAATAAGAATGGACATTTTGGTCATGAGAAGACCTTTCGTTGGTTACAGCGACTGATTTACTGCCCTGGTCTTCGTCAAATGGTCGAAGAAGTATGCCGCAGCTGTCGAACTTGTGAGATCCATAAGGCAATAGAACAGAGAGCTCCCCTGCAAACCATCGTGACCCAGGAACCTTTAGAAATCGTCATGATAGACTATCTAATGGTGGGCCCATCCAATAGCGGACACCAGTATTGCCTCGTAATGGTGGATCACTTCACCAAATTTGCGGTGGTAACCGCCACCAAGGACCAGACAGCTGAGTCAGCAGCTCGTGCTCTGTGCCAAGATTTCATTCGAGTATATGGGTGCCCTAAACGCATCCACTCCGACCAGGGTGCCTGCTTTGAGGGACACGTAATGAAAGAAGTTCAACGTATCTACGGGATAAAGAAGTCGCACACGACTCCATACCACCCTCAGGGAAATGGGGCCTGTGAAAGATTCAACAGAACTCTGCTACAGATGCTGCGGACTCTGGAGGAAGACAAGAAGTTACAGTGGCCTCAGTTCTTGTCTGAAATGGTGTGGGCCTATAACAATCAGGTCCATTCTACAACGGGGTACTCTCCTTATACACTTCTCTTTGGGCGGTCTGGGCGAAGTGTAGGAGAATTACAGTTGGATGATGTGGATGGGTTCCCTCCGAGGGATCCAACCTCTTGGGTGCGGGCGCACCGGCAGAGACTTGAGACGATCCATCGATTGGTGCGGCAGCGCCTGCAAGAACATCCCCATCCTGATAAGACCCCAGTGCAAGAAGCACCATTGCAACCAGGCGACCTGGTGCTAGTTCGTGTCAAGAAACCCCAAGGGAAATTGGAAAGCCGATGGGAGGCTTTGCCGTATCGTGTTGTTGGCCGCAAGTATGCGAATGGGCCAGTGTACCAGGTCCAGAAAGAAGGAACTGATTGTGTTCGAGTACTTCACCGAAATATGTTGCGCCTGTGTCATTCTGAAGGGACAAATCATGATGGGCTTGCCAATGTGAATGAGCTCCCACAGTCAGAGAATGGAGGTGCGGAATGGGCCTCAGACGAGGAGGATGATTGTTGGCCGATCCCTGCTCCTGGGGATGTTCCACCTGTGACTACTGTATCTCCGGCCTGTGCCCCCTCTGGTGCGGAATCCACTGGTCCTTCTCAGCCCATAGCTGCAGCACCCCATAATATACCACCGGTCCTCAGACGGACCACTAGGCCAAATGCTGGTATTCCCCCTGTTCGGTATGCACAGGATGAGTTTGTTTGGCCTGCCATACATCGGTATACTACCACCCTGTGCATAAAAGTACAACCCTCTGGATATACAGTCATAGGCAGGGACTGCCAATCTTAAAGTGGGGGGGAATATGTAAGAGACAGCCAATGTTGTCCTAAGCTTTATTTGTCTGTATAAACTGTTAATGTTGAATGTATTTCTGTGATTCTGTTCCTTTAAGACAGCAGCCATTGTAATTGTGACATGATGCTGGAGTGACTTCCCCCCCCCTTTTATGTCAGCTTGCCTGTTCTGCAGACAGAATGTGAGCAGAGAAGCAGGAAGTGACGAGACAGAGAGCAGCAGCCATCTTAGCAAGTGTTGTATTGAACTGGTGTGGAGATTTTTCTGTACAGCTAAGCTGTATCTTGGTCCAGAGACGAACAGATTGTAAAGAGACAACAGGACTAGTGAGTCCACGTGAAAGGAACTGTGCTCAGTGGCTGATCAGTGAGACTGACATTGTGACTGTGTATATGGATACCACAGATAGAGACTCGCAGTGCTGTTGATGTACTGGACAGCACCTGCTAAACCCCGGCTTACATCCCAGCTCAGTGTATGGATTCGGCAGGACTGTCAGTGTGCTGAGTGGAATCTGCTGTTGGATTACATTGCATTCATTGGGTTTCCCTGTTAAAGAGGACTTCATTTCTCCCAAGATCCTGATAACCGTGAGGAGAGGACGTTTTCGCTATAAAAGAAAGGAACGACTTTGGGCCCCACCGCGCGCTTCTACAGACTGTAAGCGGTCCACCTGGACCACTGGGGAAGGGGGCCCAAGGTGCAAAGGGGGTGCACCCAAATGTGATGTTAGGGTCAGTTAGGGATAGTTTTGAGTATATTGTTCATTCAGTGTCCATACTGCAGAATTGGACAGAGTAAAAGTAGAAACCATTGCAGAATTTGCCTTGAAATTGTTCATGCTATATTGTATATTTTGCTTGTCTTTATCCCTGTCATTTTACCTTCAAATAGCCTTTATTAACTTATAGTAAATATATATTCTTTTCTTGAACTACCGCGTGTGCGTTCATTTCTGGTTGCGGAGACCAAACCACCTGCCTTGCTCTCGGTTCACACTTGCAGCATTAAGAGGTCACATTTACTGAAATCAAAAGCTATATCAATCAAAAACATCTTAACAGGCCAAGTTACATGTTAACATAGGACCCCTTCTTTTATATCACCTTCACTATTTTTGCATCCATTGAGCTTGTGAGTTTTTGTCAGAATGTCAGAATAGCTTCTCATAGCTGTTTTAATGTGAACTGCCTCCCTCATTGATCTATTGCTTGAAGGTTCTCAATAGGGTTGAGGTCAGAGGAGGATGGCAACCAGAGCATGAGTTTCATAAAAGGGTAGGCCCATATAAGTCAATGACTGAGGTATAACGAAGAGGTATTTTTTTTGTGAGAGGGGGAAAAATAAAAAAAAAAAAAAAATAAAAAAAAAAAGGCACCATTCTTCTTTTTATACCATGGAAGAAAGTGGTCAGTCAGAAACTATATACTTTGCAGATGTCCTTCTCATACCTTTAGGGACCCTAAAGAGGCTTATCAGCTCTCTCCCCATGATTCCAGACCAAAAAATAACTTCGCCACCTCCTTGCTGACATTACAGCCTTGTTGGGACGTGGTAGCTATCCATCAGCCATCCACTACTCCATACATCTAGACCATCCAGGGTTGCATGACTTTTATCAGTAATCAAGACTGTTTCAAAATTAGCCTTCATGTATGTCTGGACCAGGGGTCAACCTAGTCTCTTTGTTTGTTGCCTGAGGCGGACTATAGAAAGGCGCCCCCCCCCCCAAAAAAAAAAAAAAAAAAAATTTGAATTTACATCATACTAGCTATGTTAGGGCTTAATGTTTGCGGGACAAAATGTTCTTCATAATGGTACACTTTATTATTCTGCACAATGTACTGGGAAGCTGGAAAAAAAAATTCATTCAATTGGGTGCAATTGAAGTAAAAGTGCATTTGTGCAAAATTCTTATGGGCTTTGTTTTTATGGTGTTCACTCTGCAGCCAAAATGACATGTCACCTGTATTCTATGTTTCAGTACGATTCCAGGGATACAAAACTGAGCCTGAGAATTGGGACTTTTTTCCCCACTGGGAATTCAGCCTGACCTCAGCCAGGCTGAATATAGGCTTGTCGCTTGGTGGATGGATGAACACATGATACCATTCTCTTTAATAGGAGCACCACATTATATTCAGCCTGGCTGTGGTCAGGCTGAATTCCAAGTGGGGGGAAAAACCCTAATTCTCAAGCCCAGCGGGGGTCTCAGCAGACAGACACCCAAAACACTCCCCCCAACATCCCCCCCATCATCAATCTGGTATTTATCCTCTATCCTATAGATAGGGGATAAATACTTTGGAAAGCAATATTTCATTAATATAAAACACTTACTTCAGCTACTTCTGCTGAAGAAGCAGGCCAGCAGTAGCGCTTCTGAGAGCAGGGACAAGGAGATCACGCAGGAGCCACACTATGTATCCTATCACGTCAGGTCAATATACCATCAGAGCGACGTGACTTGACGTGATGCTCTCAGCCCAACATGGGTGGGGGTGGAAGCGGATAGCAAGGAGCAGGCCACGTGAATGTCTGAAGCAGTGCTGCTGCCAATAGGTGAGTGCTGATGCAGCGCTGTCTCCACACGGCCGCCCCGAGCTACCTCTCTCCTCCCCTGCCTATATCTCTAAGCCAGCCCAGGACAGGTCCGGTTCAGCATGTTTTTTAAAGCGGCCTGTCTTGGGCTGGTTTAAGTCAGTCAAAATGCCGCCCCCTAACTGACACAGATAGCGCCACCTCATTAGAGGTGTGCCCCTGGTCTGGACCCACTGTAACTGTTTCTGTTTGTGAGCACTGTTTAGGGGTGGCAGGTTAGCAGGTTTATGCACAACTGCAAGCCATGGAGGATCCTACACCTTGAGGTTTATGGTTACTTGCTGCTAGGTAATGGTATTATCAGCTGCTCTCTTAATGCGATGGACTTTTTGTGGCAGAAACCTTCATTATGCCTTTATCTACACAAACTCGCCTATGATCTGAATCAGCCACATAAGTCTTCATGCTTTCATATCTTGTACAAGGCATTGCATTATTTGACACTTTTCAGAACCAAAGAGATCATTTCTCTTTCCCATTTTGCTGAAACCTGCTTAAAAATGTGGAACATCCTTTTTAAGTAGGTTTCCTTTAATTGGGCTCACCTGGCAAACTAATTATCACAAGTGTTTGAGATTGATTCAGTGATCCAAAGAGCCCTGAGCCTCTACTAATGTAAAAAAGATAATCTTCATTATTTTAGTGTTTTTTTTTTTTTTTTTGGGTGTGTTCACCCAATAAACAGCCTGCGCTGCTCCTGTGCCAATCTTAAAAAAAAAACTTTTTGTAATTTTTTTTTTTTGGGAGGGGTTTCGCTCAGCTGACTGACCATACACAGTGTGTAGCATTGCAACATGACAAGAAAAAACAAGGCAAGGGACAGGCAAAAGGAGGGGAGGATGAAACACTTGTACAAGTACTACAACTAACAATAAGAATGTGGATGGCATCAGCAACACTACTTATGATCTTGGCAGCTCTGCCAGTAGCCGCAGTGTTGTTGTACTTCCTAAGAATAAAGAATTTTTTGAAAGCAGTGAATCACAAATATTGAATGAGGATTCTGTGTGTTCCTCCCCAACATGTAATTTACCATGCTGTCTTTCTATACTGTCAACCATGTCTTCTTTTTTATCTTCACTGATAGAGATTCCATTCTCTAGTGGTCATGTGGCATCTGCTGAGAGAGATATTCCTCAAAGTCTCATCCTCTTTTTGATAAGTTGGATGAGAACTGTCAGTGTTTTGTAAGGTAGAGGTGGAATACATGAGTGTTGGTAGTGGTAGTAGTGGCAGGGAGTGTGCTACTGATGGTAACGGTGAAAAGGGCTCTAGGGAGAAATCTTTTAGGAATTGTGAGGGCATACATGAATCCCATTGCCATAATTAATCACAAAACTTGAGGAAGGTGATACGGAATCCGATAATGATTGTATTACAGATAAGACCTGACACCTGGTTCAGGGTGACACAGGAAGAGGGTGGTGGCAGCTGCAATCTTTTCATCCAACGTGCAGCCCCAACATCCAAAGGACCTGCCTGGGGTAGATCTAAGGCAAGCTTGGAAACAGCTATGTGTAGTCATCTCCTGTATGCAAATTTTTTGTACATTACCAAATGACAAATCAATGGCAAACAAATAATTAGCCACAGGCGTGCAGGCACATATGTAGGAACTAGGTCTCTCCGTACTCTCATGAAATGGAGTCACCAAGTCAAATTAGCAATGGCACCAAGGGAGCAAGACCATTTTAATCCTTCTCCCCTTGATTGTCTTTGTTGGCAGACCACATACTTTCCTCACCTAGCACATGGTGGAAAACTTCACATTATCATTCATTAGTATCATTTCCATATGCTTCTCCTCCACCCTCCTCCATGCTATCTGCATCCAGTCATCAGGCTGATCACCATGGAGACTACCTAGGAAAGTAGGAAAGTTGAGCATCAGAGGCCACAGTCTAGAAATACAGCAACGCCCGGTGCTTTCTAGTACTGACATCACCTCACAAGTGCAGGGCAGGCACAGTTTCAGTTGAATTTAATTGAAATTATGTCAATTGTCACTCATTCACTCACTATACTACTTGCTTAGCAGGAGTATATGATTATTGCATTTAGCAAACCACAGACTTGAGCCCCTTGCAGACGACCGTGGGCGAGATCCGTGTGCTATCTGTGTTTTTCGCGGATAGCACACTGACCCATTCATTTCTATGGGCACATGCACATGACCATGTTTTTCACTGATCAGTGTGCGAGCCGTGAGTCCGCGGAGTCCTATTCTGTTCAGTTTTTGCGGAACGGACTCGTCCATAAAAGGCCTATGGGAGCCTAAAAACCTAGGACGGCACACTGATGTACTCAGTGTGTCATCAGTGTGCCTTCTGTTTTCGCAGACAAGCTAGGGATATCATTAGATGTCTCCTGTGTTTTTTTATGGTGGATCCGCAAACTAGGATCACACACTGATGGCACACTGAAAACACTCTGTCCGTTTTTGCGGACCTACTTCACTGATGCTGAAGAAACACTGAACACACACTGTAGACACTCTGTCTGCAAAAACTGAACACTAATTGCTAGTTTGCTGACTGCAAAATACACACTGTCGTCTGCAACTAGCCGCAATGATGACTTTTGGAAGATAGTCCAGCTTTTTCAGCTGGCAGTCAAAATTGTTTTCAGAAAATTTTGTCAATTGCCAACATGATGTTGATGTGACATTTGCTCCCATACAAGGATAACCAAGCAGGATCATCCAGGTTCTTTTCTTTATCCTAAGTGTTATTCTCAGGGTCATAGAATCCTTTCCATTTCAGAAGATATTCTAGTTTTTTCAGCTGCCAGGCCACGTCTCCCATTATCACCATCTTCCATGATGTATTGTACTGCTGCTGATGCTGGCTGCTACTCCTAAACAGCTACTGCCACTACTCAAGCAGACATGTCCTGCTGCCTGTTCCATCATATTATGCCCTGCTGCACTGCCACACATGTTGCCACAGCAGTTAGTACCTACCACCACTGCCACCACTCAGTCAGACATGTCTTGCGGCCTAGTCAATAATACTATTCCTTGCTGTGCTGCCAGACATGTTGCCACAGCAGCTAGTGTCTACCACCACTGTCACCACTAAGGCAAACATGTTCTGTGGCCTGGTCCATCATATTATGGCCTGCTGCACTTCCACACATGTTGCAAGAGCTGCCTAGTGCCTACCACCAGTGCCACCACTCAGGCAGACATGTCCTGCAGCCTGGTCCATCATATTAGTCTGTGCTGCACTGCCACAGACGTTGCCACAGCTATCACAGGTCCACCATCAAATTCCACTATACCAAACTGTTGGTGCCACAGTGTTGATATAAAGAAAACAAAACAATTTTGATTCCACATGAGCTGCCATCACAGGATAATTTTTGGTGCCTTTTTTTTGAAAAGCCAATTCTTCATCACTTTTCAACTTGGCTCACAGCCACAAATTTGTCTCCGAAATAACAATAAGCCCCTGTAGCACTTCCAATCCATCAAAATGGCTAATGTTTCTACAAAACCATTGCTTTTTGCAATATAATCACCATATGTGTCTAAAAAACAACGGGCAAGGACATTTTCCCCTAAAAAGGGTAATTTTTGGAGCATTTTAAATGTTAAAATGCATGCGAGTGTCAGCGCAGTGTATAGCTAAAGTCGGAGTTTGTATCCTCTGCTTACCATTCCTTTTTCCATAGATATACATGTCACTTTCGCTTTTACATAACTTTGGCTGTGTTTGCCTTAGAGAGCTAGAACTTGGATAGATAGGTTCCTAGGAGCCCTAAGAGTGTTCTTCGCTATGTTTTAAGCCAATTTAAGTTGTGGTTTGTACTGAACTTGTTCAACCCGAAATTAATCTTGGTCCAGAACCATCAGAACCCGAAACAAAACAAATTTTGAGTGGTTTGCCCATCTCTAATTACAACTAGTGAAGCAATTCTGGAATGGCTACCTTCTCTGTCTAATGTGTCATTACAGTTGTCTCCTAAAAAGCATTACACACGTCGCCTCCATTGCTCAAACATGTTTTAACTTGAAAAGCAGGAGTCATTTCTCTTTCGACATTTGTATCTCACAGAAGGAACACAGCTGGGCTACAGTTCAGTTCTTCCCAAAGTCTCTTTTGCCTTACACTTTGCAAATTATACCCAGAATCAGAACCTAGAGCTGTTCATCTTCACACCTTAAAGGCAGGACACTGCTCTGTTCAATGCCTAACAATAACAGCTTGACTGCCAACAGCCAGCAAGGGGTAAAGGATTATATGTCTGGATCTGTTTAAGGGTCATATCCTTCTCTAGCTGGGTCATTACACAATTATGGCACACAGAGATACACTTAAGTTGAGTGTGAGCCACAGATCTGTTACAAACTACATTTCTGGTTTATTACTTTGTGTTTAGATACTAGAAAGATATCAGACATTGGCTCCTGCTGATTTTTTTGTTCCTTATATGGGCGGTAATAAAATGTTGCATTTATCCCTAGAAAAATATTTGGTATCAATAACCATAAGACATTCACTGCAGATTTTGCTGAAAAGTTCAGTTTCATGTGAACGATAGCAGTGATATTATTCATGTAAACATGTGATACTAAGCTACTATTTGTAGAGAATGACAGCATTTAAACAGTAAATATCATGCCACCTGCAGGTGAAATATATAAATATGTATATCTAAATACCTACTTCCAATGAAAGAAATTTGTGTCTAGACAAGTAGTTACATGAAGTCAAGCAATCATTTCTGGGGTACGGTACATGTTAAAAAAAATCATCTTTACACTGTTGTCCACATTATTGTTCATTTATTGGCACACATTGTACATATTTTAGTATGTAGACTCATAAATATTTTAACAAATGGTATCAGTAGAAATTCCCTTAGATAATGTTGTTATTGGAATTCCTTTATCTTTAGCTTTGAGGATGTTTGTATAACACAAATATATCAGCAATGAAGCTAACTCTTTGCCACTAAATCTTGTGATGATTCATTCATTGTACAAGTTCAAAATGGAGGCTGGTAATAATATCACAAGTTATGGGAACTAGATTTCTGGACATATGAAGTTGATCCAGGGCTTTATTCTTATTGCAGTACTTGGAGTCAGACAAGAATTCCCCTAATATGGGGCAACTGCCATCTGCCTCATAGAGGTTTTTGGCTTTCTTTGGTAAAATTGAAGGATGGCCATGATGGTCCTGTGCTTTTATCTACATTAACCCTTTTACACCAGAGCCATTTTTCATTTTTGCTTTTTTTTTTTTTACATTCTACTTTCAAAAAGACATAACTATTTTTATTTTTCCATTCACAACATGATGTACATACATGAATATGAGGGATTATTTTTTTGTGAGACAAACTGTACTTTGTAGTGACACAGCTAATGCTCCATGCGATGTAATGGGAAGCTGGAAAAATTTCAGAATGGGGTGTAATTTGGAAAAGCACAGCAGTGCCATGAGTTCACTATGTTGTAAAAGTGACATTTTACCTATATTCTGACTGTCAGTTTAATCACTGCAGCACCAAATGGGCATTGAATTTTATATAACAATATATGGAACTATGTAAGGCTGCTTCTTTAATTCAATGCACATGCATTCATTTATTAAAAGGACACAGTAGGAGTGGTTGTTTTTGTAATCAAGGGGCACAGTGTGAGACATTTATTCAGGGGGCATAGTGGGATCATTTTTTTTAAATCGGGGATACATTAGGGGCACTATCTTAATCAGAAGGCACAGTGGGGGCATTTTGTGGGCATTTGTATTCAGTGGGCACAGTAAAGGTATTTTTTAAATCAAGGAAAATACTGCAGATATTTCCCTTAATCAAGGGTACAGTAGGTTTTTTTTTTAAAATGAGGGTCACATTATGGGAAGTTTTGGCTCTTGAAATTCAGTCATTAAAAATGATTAAAAGCCTTAAGATACAAAATAGGCCATACCTTAAAGTTGTGTATACAGTGTCGGACTGGGATGTCTAGGGCTCACCAGTGGAATTGTTTCTAGAGGCCCACCATCAGGACCCCTGCAGATCAGCAGTACCGAGACAGGGTGGCTAAAGGTAATAACATGCCGGGAGCCATGCTGCTCACCTGCCATAAAATGTGCACCACTTTACTACCTAAACCTACTGCTACACCCTGTATGGCAAGTGAACAACTTGGCTCCAAGAATTTTTATCTTTACCTGTAGCTGCACTGTCCTGGAAAAGCTGATCTGCAGAGGTCCTGGCTGTTGTATCATCGCAGATGTAATATTGATGGCCTATCCTAAGAACAGGCCATCAATATTAGAAAGATGGATAAATCCTTTAAAGAGGTTGTCCAGGAATTGGAACTATTTTTTATTAGAAAAGTAAAAATTCACAAACAGTGTCACATACGAAAATACAATATAAAACCCATAAACAGAAACAATACATAAATCCAAAACATAGCATAAATAACATCAATAAATAAGATACAAGAAACCGGGACAAAATTAAAGACCAAAAAGAAAATCCAGCCGCAAACCAGCCCCCATCCATTCTGCCTTTCACTCCGCCTTTCACTCTCCAGTCTTTCTTCAGTCATCTGCCAGTCAAAACTCTACCTATCTTGGAAACAAAAGAAAATCCAAATAAGTAATATACAATGGAAAACATATAACACTAACAGAAAACTAACAAAAACCCCAACTGAAACTTATTAGAAATTTTATTTTTTTTTTTTTTTTATTATTATTATTATTTTTTTTTTTTTTTTTTTTCTTTTCCCTTCACCACACCCGGCCAGCACCACGCCCCATGTCCTCCCATGTCCGCATAGTCCTGGTGCTGGCACCACCCGCCACCGAGCCCCTGAAAACCGACCTGGCTCTCCGCCTCATGTCCTCCCATGTCCGCATAGTCCAGAGCCAGGCCGGACACACGAAACCTATATATCAAACCCTCCACCCCCAAAAGAAACCCCTCTCCCAAACAACCTACCCCCCTAAGAAAAAAACCTTTTTAACTACATACAATGGGAAATAGAAAAATGGAAATGAACAAAAAAAATATGTTAAGTGGCAAAAGCAAATAACAAAATACCAGACAAGAAAACCAGACAAAATACAGTAACAAAACCCACAATCTTATATAAACCGTTGACACCCCCTTCCCTCCCATAAACCTCCCACAGGCCTAGGGTCGGTTATCCTCAAGCCTCTTACCCTTTCATCCTATTTCCAAAACAAAATGCCTATGTGGTGACACACCAGCCCTCCACCAGGAAGAGAGCACAAGAGGCCCGTCCCTGCCTACTTGCCCTACCACTATGTCCCTATCTATCAATCTATCCCTACCCTATCCCTACCTGTCCCTCCCTACCAAAAAAAACAAACCCCACCTCTTGTGCAAAACCTTGCCCTCCCTTTCCCTATCTGGCCCTAACCTAACTACCTTTTAATCCTTTATTCTATCCCTCAGGGAACAGAAAAGGTGAAACCCCTCCAGAGGGTACCAGCCCTTTTTGCGCCCAACCCCTCATACTCCTGAGAGCGCACCCTCACCAGGTCCACCATGATGTTTTTAACCACCTCCACCTCCGGGAGGATTTTGCCTCGCGTCGATACTAGACACCGGGATGACCACAAGTGGAACCTAACCACTGCGCTAACTATAAAAAGTGTCTGGCAGTCCCTGCCCTCCAGGTGTTTGAATGCCCCATAGGCCCACTCGGCATAGGAAAGGCCAGCCAGCCGCAGCCAACCGGTGGAGGTCCCCACCAATTTGCAAACCCTTATATTGAAGGGGCACTGAAGCAGGAAGTGCTCCATGCTTTCCAGCATGTCGCCACACTCCTCCCGAGGGCAGCCTCGCTCGTCGGAGTTCCGGTACTTCAAGTTCCCCCTCACATATAACTTACCTAGGAGGCAGCGCCAGGTCAGATCCCAAAACTTCCGAGGAAACCTTTTGGAGTTAAGAAAACGCAACCCTCCCTCTAAGGTTTCTCCTGGGCAATCTTTGAGCGCCAGAGGCTTCTGGAAGCGGGTCAACAGGACTTTGTCATCAAGAAAACGTCTTGACTGAGTCCTGATCTCCCACGCCCCCAGACCCCACCGACGAATCACTTTCAAGACCAGGGAAGCATAGGCCGGGAGATATCCATGCGGTGCACGAAGATCTTTCACTTGCCCTCCTGCCTCCCATTTCTGGAAGAAGGGCCGAAACCACCCCTGGCAGGAGGCTACCCACGAAGGAGCCCCCTCGGCGGAGAGGTTTGGTAAATTGATCTTAAGAAAGGTGTTCATTAAGAACACCACGGGGTTAACCATATTTAACCCCCCTAGCCTCCTTGTGTGGTATGTAACCTCCCTCTTGATTAGGTTGAGCCTGTTCCCCCATAACAGTTGGAAGAACAGGCAACAGATCCTACTCCAACAAGACTCTGGCAAGGCACAGACGCTACCTAGATAGATCACCAACGGGAGCAGGAAGGCTTTGGCAAGGTGAACCCTTTCTCTCAGGGTCAAGGACCAACCCTTCCAGCAATCAACTCTCTGGGCGACATCCTTAAGCCTACCTTCCCAATTTTGGAGTGGGTAATCACCCTGGCCAAAATGGATGCCTAAGATCTTTACAGACCCCTGGGGTTCTGGGAGGGTGTCCGGGAGAGAAAAACCAGGCTCTCCCCCTCCCAGCCAGGGGCTTCCACACTTGTTCTTGTTCACAGCTGATCCGGAAGCCTCCGAGTAACTGTCCACTTCAGACATCACCCATTCAATCTCCTCCCGCGACGAGACAAGAGCGGTGACATCATCCGCGTAGGCTACTGTCCTCAAAGGGGAGCCGGTGCCCTCCAGGTCCATCCTGACTCCCGCCACCGGCCCACCATTAATCCGTCTAATCAGGGGATCAATGGCGAACACATACAGTAGCGGGCTCAAGGGACATCCCTGTCGGACGCCCGACCCCACCTCAAAAGGACGAACAACCCAACCATTCACAAGTGAGAAAGACTCAGCCCCAGCGTATAAGGTCTGCAGCCACTGAATGAACCCCCCAGGTAGGCCATACCTCGAGAGAGTTGACCACAAATACTCATGATTCACCCTGTCAAAAGCCTTAGCCTGATCTAGGGACAGCAAGTACCCCTTCCACCGACCTGCCCTACTCTGCTCCACAGCCTCCCTGACACTCAGGACCGCACTTAAGGTGCTACGACCGGGAACAGAGCAGTGCTGAGCCGGCGAGAGGAGCCGGGGCGCAAACTGTACCAGCCGGTTGAAAAGTACCTTCGCCAGAATCTTTCGGTCCGTATTGAGAAGTGCTATGGGCCGCCAGTTCTCAATACGGCTCGGATCCTTACCCTTTGACAGAACTATAAGGGCGGACCTCCTCATTGACTTTGGCAGAGTGCCCGAGGATAGACACTCATTAAGCACGTCAGTCAAGAGGGGAGCCAACGCTCCTTTAAAGGTCCGATAGAACTCAGATGTTAAGCCATCTGGGCCAGGTGACTTCTTGAGGGCAAGACCCTCAATAGCCCTGACGACTTCCTCTTCCCTTATAGGTTCTATCAAAACACCAAAAGAAGGGTCTTCTGCTGACTCAGGAATGGCTTCAGCCAAGAAACCTGAAATCCGATCCCGATTCAGTTCCTTCTTTGCCAAAAGGTTCGAGTAGAAAGACCTGACGACCTCCAAGATCCCTGACCTGGATCTTGTCAGGGATCCTGTACTGTCAATCAGGCCTGTTACTGTCTTACAAGTCACTGACATCTTACAGTTCCTGTAGGGGTCGGGCGAGCTGTATTTCCCGAAATCCCTCTCAAGAACCAAGGATGCGTGCCTATCATACTGACACCCTTTAAGCAAAGCCTTCACACCGGAGATATCCTCCTGGCTACCTCCGGTCGAGACCAGATGTTCAAGTCTCTTCCTCAGTGCACTGTACATGCGGTACATGTCCAGTGACCTGAGGCTTGAGAGCCGGCGGAAAAATCCCGCCACCCTTTTTTTTTAATATCTCCCACCACTCTGACCTAGTACCTTCAAGACCCAGTAATAGTACCTGATCCTGAAGAAACTCCTCAAAGGCTTGTCTTACAGCTGCCTCCTCAAGGAGTGACGAATTCAGCCTCCACAAACCTCTTCCTCTCCGGAGGGTTTCTGAAATATTCAAAGAAAATAAAATTAGGCAGTGATCGGAGAACTCCACCTCCACCACGGACACAGGGGTGGTGACGGAATTCTCCTTCAAAAAAAAACCTATCTATCCTGGACCTAACACTTCCTCTCTGAAAGGTGAACCCACGGTGACCTGGGGAATGCCTGATGTGGATATCCTCCAGGCGAGCTTCACTCACTATGCTATTTAACGCGACGCCATCATAGGGCAGTCTATCTCTGGTACCTCCTCGGTCTTGGGGTCTAGTTATGGTATTAAAATCCCCACCAAAGATGACTTGTTTGCCCGTAAAAAGAAAAGGCTTGATCTTCATAAAGAGGCTTTTACGGTCCCACTTTGACTGGGGACCATAGATGTTAATGAGGCGCAGGCTTTGCCCCTTCATGAGGACGTCTAAGACTAGGCACCTTCCCATTTCGAGTTCGATCAGCCGCTGGCATTTCACCTCTGCGGTAAAAAGCACCGCCACTCCACTATACGGCTCAGCCGCAAGAGACCAGTAGGAGGGCCCCCTGCGCCACTCCCTCCTTGCTCTGTTTATCTCTGATAGAGTACAGAGCCTGGTCTCCTGCAAAAACAAAATGTCAGCTTCAACTCGGCCAAGAAAATCAAAGGCTGCAAACCTAGCCGTATCAGACTTAATGCTGGCCACATTAATGGTGGCCAGCGTCAGTGGAGAGGGGACTGCCATTAAGACCGATTGAGCTCAATGACCTTCAGTTTCCCACCCCCTTTCCTCCTACCACCTCCACCCCTTGATGAGTCAGAAGAGGACCCGCGACTTTTCCTCGTCTTACGGGTCCTCTTCTTACATTGGGATTGGTCCATCACCTCACCTCGTGCGGTTTGGCCAGGCAAGGGATGGACTTCCCCCGTAGTTTCTCCCTGGGGAGTATTGGTAACATTTTTTACTACGGTTTCCAAAACAGCTTGAGGTGCATCGTCAACATCTCTGGGTACCAGGCCAGCCTCCTCCACTGAAGGCAGGGGGCCCTTCCCTGAGGGAGACTCAGCAGCCCCCGACGGTCCCACCTCCCCCTCTGAAGCCTCCCCTGAGGCTGATGCGTCCTCGCAGAGGGTTTGGTACCGGTTAGGGCTGATCACTGAAAGGTCCTCGAGTCTCCGTTCCTTTGCCGGGGGGGGGGGCAGATGTTTTTACCCTCGCTTTACTCGGTGACTTTCTCCTCCTGACCGTCTGTTCCTCCCCAGCACTAACGTACTGGGAAGATGAAGACAGGTCAGCCTCTTCCTCCCTCTGCAGTCTTCTCATCTCCTCAATCAGGGCCGTGCCCGTCGCTACTTCAGCATTAGAATCCAACCCAGCGGGATCAGGGGCAGAGGGGAGACACATAATACCTTCCCTCTGCTCCCTTCTCCTATCTCTCCTTCTCGCCCTTGATGGTGGCTGGGTTTTCTCCCTCCGCGTCGGCAACCTGGTCTCTCCACCTCCGACCCCCTCCTCGGTGACAGGGACAGTCTCCTCACCTGCCCCTGCCTGTCGGAGGGTGACATTAGCGAACGACCTCGGACACGCCCCGATTGGGTGACCAAGGTCACCACACAGGTGGCACCGAATCCTATCACAGGTTGCAGCTAGATGACCTAATCCCCCACACATGGCACACTTCTGCACCCTGCAGGAGGCACTCAAGTGCGAGGGATCACCACACCTGTGACAGAGCTTCGGCTGCCCCTGGTAGAAGACAAGAATCCTGTCTTTCCCGAGGAAGGTTGAGGACGGGATATGCATCACCGAGTTATCCTCATGCTTCAATTTGACCATAAATGTCCAGGCCCCCGACCAAATGCCAAACTCATCAAGGTTCTTCCGGGGGAAGTCTTTCACTTCCCCATACCTGTTGAGCCAGGTCATAATGTCCATGTAAGAAAGTGACTCGTTACGAGTCAAAACGGTCACTTTCTTAATTGCATCCTGGCGCGACACCGCCCACACATTGAAGTCGCGCCAGCCGGGCTCGTTCTTTGCCAACTCATAATTACCCCAGAAGGTTTCTAAGCCCCCCGGGGTAACAAAGCTGACATGAAACTCTGAGGAGCCGACCGGGTGAATGAGGGCAAAGATGTCACTTGCCCTAAAGCCCATCCCGAGCAGAAGTTCGACGACCCTCCTCCTCTGAGGACAAGGGCCTTCTCCCCCCCCACCCGAGACGGACTACATTCCTCCGGACCGGCCGCTGCCCGGGTGTCGGGAGAGTCCACCTGGTCTCACCCCCCTCATCTCGGAACTTCCCTAGGCCAAAACGTTCAATCCAAAACCTAAGGTCCCTCGATTGACCATCCACTATCATCGTTCTCTGCCCTGCTCGTAAGACCGCCAGGAGCTGCTGTTGTAATTCACTGTCCCTGGCCCCCAGTGATGGACACGAGGCACCCCTTGGGACCCCCGAGGCGACACTGGCATAGGAACGTACCAAGCTTGAGGCCGCAGTCCCAGCCCCCCGCAACTCCAGTGCCACCTTCGGGCGCCCCCTGAAGCCCGCTCGGCCCGGCCACCACCGCGGCCACCGGGACACCAGAGACAGGAGCGGTCGTTCCCAGCGGCACAGGCGTGGACCGGGCAAACACATTTGGCAAAGCTACTTCTGCAGCAGCCATGCCTACATTTTCCAAAGTCCTAGGAACCTCCACTACCGCATCTTTAACAAAAGGGACAGCAGTAGCAGCAGCAGCAGCAGCAGCAACACAAGGGGTGACAGCCTCCATAGCCCCCCTCCCCTTTCCCTCACAAGGAACATCTAAGTCACTCTCTGGAACCACAGTTTTTTCCCCCTCCTCCGCCCTCCTCTCCTGATGCCTGCTTTTCCTACTCCCCAGTCTGCTCTTACTCACCGCTTTCTTACCCACGCTCACCATTTCCTCATTCACACCGGGGCTTGCGGCCTTGGGCAGCTCCACGAGCGGGATTGGCCTATTCCGGGCCTCCGCTTCACTCTCCTCCCGCTTAGCTGGGGCGACTTGTGCCTCTGCCTCGAACTCCGCATCGTCAGCTGTCGCAGCGCTCAATGCTTTAGGAGCGGACTTGCTCCTAGCGCTGATGGCAGCCTCCGCATCACCGGTCTCATTGGCTTCCTCGGCACCTGAAACCGGAAGGGAGGGACAAGCCGCACGCCCCTTCCCCTTACGATGGACCTGGGGAGGGGCCGGCGCTACTTTGACCCTGCCCACAGGGGCAGGCTTCACCGCTTCTCTACCTCCCTTCGTGGGAGGTGCTTTTCCGACCTTGTCCGCTGCAGTTTCGGGCGCCATTTTCAATACTGCACCCAGCTCCCCAGCCACACCGCTACTTAGAGAAAGCGGGGTCTGGGGAGTCTGCGCCCCCCTTATCTCACCCGCGGGCAACACCCCAGATTCAGCCTGTGCTAGAGTCAATGGGGGTTGCCCTGCGGGAACAGTTATACCTGCTGCGACACTCACATATTTCAGGGTGCCGACTTCTTGCGGCTTAGCCTTCTTCTTTTTCCTTTTTTTTGATTCCTCCTCATTTCCAAGGTCGTCTACGGAAAAAGCCATCTTCTCCATTCTTGCCGGGGATTCTAGCATGCATATTTCGTGGATTAGCCTCCCTGCAGCAGAACCCATATCGTCTTCTGATGTTGCCGGTAATGGTGGTAAATTCTCCGGTAGCTTGGGTAAACTTGCCAATTTCTCTGGGGGCGTATAGGTCGGAATACCTGAACTCACCCTCGTAGGCTTCCGGCTACTGCCGTACTCTGCCAGCAGGCTCCCCTCTGAGTCAGTATCTGTCTCATATTCCGGATCCGAGCTTTCGGAGGACGCGAGGCCTTCCCGCAGCAGCCGCCCCTGCTGCTTGCGGTAAAAACGGTCATCATTCAGGAGTTTCTCCCTGAAAGGCCCTGCGCCCTCCAGGATCTCTCGGCATCTTTGGTCAAGCCCTTTAATTTGTTCCTTCAGCTTTTTGACCTGCTTACTCAGTGCCGGTCTCTCATGCCTTGAGGCCCTGTCACTACGGGCACGGACACTCTGAAGCTCCGCACCCATAGCGAACAGGGACCTCCTGGCTTTATCATATTCCTCAAGGGTAGTGTTAATACGCTTACTGTATGCAAGCACATCCTCGCCAGCCTTCCGAATCCCCCAACCCGATGATGGCAAGGAAGGAGGGGGGGCTTCGCTGGCCTTTTTACTTGTACAGGGCTCAGCCTCCGCCGGGGTTTTCTGACCTAGACGTCCCTTGCTGCGGGTTGCCATACCTTTTTCCACTGGAGCCTGCTTCCTCTCCAATCTTCTGCTGCTGCTGCTACTGCCGTCCATTGAGAGCCTCCTGCCCCCCGCCAAGCTGGCTCGGGGGGCAGGAGCACCTTGCTCCATGGTGAGAAAACCCCAACCTTGGAAAAGGAAAGGGGTTGGAGCCTCCAACTATGACTGGAAAAACTGCTGCTGTTGCACAAACACCACACACCAAGCCTCTCTTCTGAGCTGACAAACAGACTATAGCCTCTGGTCTCAGGAGCTCAGACAGGCGTGTCTGATTCCCACAGCTGCCCCGAAGGAATTGGAACTATTTTATTAGAAAAGTAGAAAAATTTTACAAACACTTAATCTGTCACTCCAAAAAAAATACAGTATAAAACCATAATCATACACAATACATGAAACCAAAGTAAAATCATAAAATAACATCAGAACATAAGTATAAAACACTGGGACAAAAATCAAAACAAAAACCAAGCGCGAACCAGCCCCCATCCATTCTGTCTTTCACTCCGCCTTTCATTCCGCCTTTCATTCTTCTTCAGTCTCTCTCCAACCATCCTTCAGTCAAAACTCTAATCATCTGGAAAAAAAAAGAAAACCAATATGAGCGATATACAACAACATAGAAACAAACATAAAACAACAAAAACCCCAACTAAAACTTACTAGAAATTTTTTTTTTTTTTCCTCACCACACCCGGCCAGCACCACGCCCCATGTCCTCCCATGTCCGCATAGTCCTGGTGCTGGCACCACCCACCACCAAGCCCCTGAACCCCGACCTGGCTCTCCGCCTCATGTCCTCCCATGTCCGCATAGTCCAGAGCCAGGCCAGGCACTCGAAACCTATAAACCCAAGCCCTCCACCCCCAAAAAGAAACCCCCCTCCCAAACAACCTACCCCCCTAAAAAACCCTTTTACGATCAACATATTATGGAAATGGGAATAAAAAAAATGGAACAACGGACATAGAAACAGTACAATAATATGAAAATAACAGAAATGACAATAACAAAATACCAGACAAATGCTATAATAACGGACAAAACCCACAATACCATAAACTGTACAAAACAACCCTCCCTCCCATGAACCTCCCATGGGCCTAGGGTCGGTTATCCTCAAGCCTCTTACCCTTCCATCTGATTTCCAAAACAAAAATGCCTATGTGGTGACACGCCAGCCCTCCACCAGGAAGAGAGCACAGGAGGCCCATCCCTGTCTACTCGCCCTACCGCTATATCCCTATCTATCATTCTGTCCCTACCCTGTCCCTACCTGTCCCTCCCTATCAGAAAATAATAAACCCCACCCCTCGTGCAAACCTTGCCCTACCTATCCCTATCTGGCCCTAACCTAACTAACCTACTTTAAATCCCTTATCTAACCCTCAGGGAACAGAAAAAGTGAACCCCCTCCAGAGGGTACCAGCCCTTTCTGCGCCCAGCCCCTCGTACTCCCGAGAGCGCACCCTCACCAGGTCCACCATGATGTTTTTAACCACCTCCACCTCCGGGAGGATTTTGCCTCTCGTCGATACTAAACACCGTGCTGACCATAGGTGAAACCTGACCACTGCACTAACTACAAAAAGTGTTTGGCAGTCCCTGCCCTCCGGGTGTTTGAATGCCCCATAGGCCCACTCGGCGTAGGAAAGGCCAGCCAGCTGCAGCCAACCGGTGGAGGTCCCCACCAATTTGCAAACCCTTATATTGAAGGGGCACTGAAGCAGGAAGTGCTCCATGCTTTCCAGCATGTCGCCACACTCCTCCCGAGGGCAGCCTCGCTCGTCGGAGTTCCGGTACTTCAAGTTCCCCCCTCACATATAACTTACCTAGGAGGCAGCGCCAGGTCAGATCCCAAAACTTCCGAGGAAACCTTTTGGAGTTAAGAAAACGCAACCCTCCCTCTAAGGTTTCTCCTGGGCAATCTTTGAGCGCCAGAGGCTTCTGGAAGCGGGTCAACAGGACCTTGTCGTCAAGAAAACGTCTTGACTGAGTCCTGATCTCCCACGCCCCCAGACCCCACCGACGAATCACTTTCAGGACCAGGGAAGCATAGGCCGGGAGATATCCATGGGGTGCACGAAGATCTTTCACTTGCCCTCCTGACTCCCATTTCTGGAAGAAGGGCCGAAACCACCCCTGGCAGGAGGCTACCCACGAAGGAGCCCCCTCGGAGGAGAGGTTTGGTAAATTGATCTTAAGAAAGGTGTTCATTAAGAACACCACAGGGTTAACCATATTTAACCCCCCTAGCCTCCTTGTGCGGTATGTAACCTCCCTCTTGATTAGGTTGAGCCTGTTCCCCCATAACAGTTGGAAGAACAGGCAACAGATCCTACTCCAACAAGACTCTGGCAAGGCACAGACGCTACCTAGATAGATCACCAACGGGAGCAGGAAGGCTTTGGCAAGGTGAACCCTTTCTCTCAGGGTCAAAGACCAACCCTTCCAGCAATCAACTCTCTGGGCGACATCCTTAAGTCTACCTTCCCAATTTTGGAGTGGGTAATCACCCTGGCCAAAATGGATGCCTAAGATCTTTACAGACCCCTGGGGTTCTGGGAGGGTGTCCGGGAGAGAAAAACCAGGCTCTCCCCCTCCCAGCCAGTGGCTTCCACACTTATTCCTGTTTACAGCTGATCCGGAAGCCTCCGAGTAACTGTCCACTTCAGACATCACCCATTCAAGCTCCTCCCGTGACGAGACAAGAACGGTGACATTATCCGCGTAGGCTACTGTCCTCAAAGGGGAGCCGGTGCCCTCCAGGTCCATCCTGACTCCCGCCACCGGCCCACCATTAATCCGCCTAATCAGGGGATCAATGGCGAACACATACAGTAGCGGGCTCAAGGGACATCCCTGTCGGACGCCCGACCCCACCTCAAAAGGACGAACAACCCAACCATTCACAAGTGGGAAAGACTCAGCCCCAGCGTATAAGGTCTGCAGCCACTGAATGAACCCCCCAGGCAGGCCATACCTCGAGAGAGTTGACCACAAATACTCATGATTCACCCTGTCAAAAGCCTTAGCCTGATCTAGGGACAGCAAGTACCCCTTCCACCGACCTGCCCTACTCTGCTCCACAGCCTCCCTGACACTCAGGACCGCACTTAAGGTGCTACGACCGGGAACAGAGCAGTGCTGAGCCGGCGAGAGGAGCTGGGGCGCAAACTGTACCAGCCGGTTGAAAAGTACCTTCGCCAGAATCTTTCGGTCCGTATTGAGAAGTGCTATGGGCCGCCAGTTCTCAATACGGCTCGGATCCTTACCCTTTGACAGAACTATAAGGGCGGACCTCCTCATTGACTTTGGCAGAGTGCCCGAGGATAGACACTCATTAAGCACGTCAGTCAAGAGGGGAGCCAACGCTCCTTTAAAGGTCCGATAGAATTCAGATGTTAAGCCATCTGGGCCAGGTGACTTCTTGAGGGCAAGACCCTCAATAGCCCTGACGACTTCCTCTTCCCTTATAGGTTCTATCAAAACACCAAAAGAAGGGTCTTCTGCTGACTCAGGAATGGCTTCAGCCAAGAAACCTGAAATCCGATCCCGATTCAGTTCCTTCTTTGCCAAAAGGTTCGAGTAGAAAGACCTGACGACCTCCAAGATCCCTGACCTGGATCTTGTCAGGGATCCTGTACTGTCAATCAGGCCTGTTACTGTCTTACAAGTCACTGACATCTTACAGTTCCTGTAGGGGTCGGGCGAGCGGTATTTCCCGAAATCCCTCTCAAGAACCAAGGATGCGTGCCTATCATACTGACACCCTTTAAGCAAAGCCTTCACACCGGAGATATCCTCCTGGCTACCTCCGGTCGAGACCAGATGTTCAAGTCTCTTCCTCAGTGCACTGTACATGCGGTACATGTCCAGTGACCTGAGGCTTGAGAGCCGGCGGAAAAATCCCGCCACCCTTTTTTTGAATATCTCCCACCACTCTGACCTAGTACCTTCAAGACCCAGTAATAGTACCTGATCCTGAAGAAACTTCTCAAAGGCTTGTCTTACAGCTGCCTCCTCAAGGAGTGACGAATTCAGCCTCCACAAACCTCTTCCTCTCCGGAGGGTCTCTGAAATATTCAAAGAAAACAAAATTAGACAGTGATCGGAGAACTCCACCTCCACCACGGACACAGGGGTGGTGACGGAATTCTCCTTAAAAAAAAACCTATCTATCCTAGACCTAACACTACCTCTCTGAAAGGTGAACCCACGGTGACCTGGGGAATGCCTGATGTGGATATCCTCCAGGCGAGCTTCACTCACTATTCTATTTAACGCGGCGCCATCATAGGGCAGTCTATCTCTGGTACCTCCTCGGTCTTGGGGTCTAGTTATGGTATTAAAATCCCCACCAAAGATGACTTGTTTGCCCGTAAAAAGAAAAGGCTTAATCTTCATAAAGAGGCTTTTACGGTCCCACTTTGTCTGGGGACTGTAGATGTTAATGAGGCGCAGGCTTTGCCCCTTCATGAAGACGTCTAAGACTAGGCACCTTCCCATTTCGAGCTCGATCAGCCGCTGGCATTTCACCTCTGCGGTAAAAAGCACCGCCACTCCACTATACGGCTCAGCCGCAAGAGACCAGTAGGAGGGCCCCCTGCGCCACTCCCTCCTTGCTCTGTTTATCTCTGATAGAGTACAGAGCCTGGTCTCCTGCAAAAACAAAATGTCAGCTTCAACCCGGCCAAGAAAATCAAAGGCTGCAAACCTAGCCGTATCAGACTTAATGCTGGCCACATTAATGGTGGCCAGCATCAGTGGAGAGGGGACTGCCATTAAGACCGATTGAGCTTAATGACCTTCAGCTTCCCACCCCCTTTCCTCCTATCACCACCACCCCTAGATGAGTCTGAAGAGGACCCGCGACTTCTCCTCGTCTTGCGGGTCCTCTTCTTACATTGGGATTTGTCCATCACCTCCCCCGGTGCGGTTTGGCCAGAGGAGGGATGGACCTCCCCCGCAACTTCTCCCTGAGGAGTTACAGTGGTCGCAGAGACAGTAGCAACTTCGGCCCTGGGTGCATCATCTCCTCCTCCAGGCTCCAGGCCAGCCTCCCCCCCCAGAGGGCAGGGGGTCCCTCCCGGAGGGAGACTCAGCAGCCCCTGACGGCTCCACCTCTCCCTCTGAAGCCTCCCCTGAGGCCGACGCATCCTCACAGAGGGATTGGTACCGGTTGGGACCTACCACTAGAGGGCCGTCGAGTCTGCGTTCCTTCGTCGGGGGGGGGGGGGCAGATGTTTTTGCCCTCACTTTACTCGGTGACTTTCTCCGCTTGACCGTCTCTCCCTCCCCAGCACTGACGTACTGAGAAGAAGACGACTGGTCAGCCTCTTCCTCCCTCTGCAGTCTCTTCATCTCCTCAACCAGGGTCGTGCCCACTGCTGCCTCGGCATCAGGATCTGGCCCAGCAGAGCCAGGGGCAGAAGGAAGGCACATAACTCCCTCCCTCTGCTCCCTCCTCCTCTCGCGCCTCCTTGCCCTTGATGGTGGCTGGGCCTTCTCCCTTTGCCTTGGCAGACTAGTCTCTCCTGCCCCACTCACCCCCCTCCGCAGCAGGGACAGCCTCCTCAACTGCTCCCGCTTGCCGAAGGGTGGTGTTGGCGAAAGACCGTGGACACGCCCCGATCGGGTGCCCAAGGACACCACACAGGTGGCAACGCACCCTGCCACAGGTCGCCGCGAGATGGCCCACCTCCCCACACATGGCGCACTTCTGCACACGGCAGGAGGCGCTCAAGTGTGAGGGGTCACCGCACCTGTGACAGAGTTTTGGCTGCCCCTGGTAGAAGACAAGGATCCTGTCTTTCCCAAGGAAGGTTGAGGACGGGATATGCATCACCGAGTTATCCTCGTGTCGCAATTTGACCATGAAGGTCCAGGCCCCCGACCATATCCCGAACTCGTCGAGATTTTTCTTTGGGAAGTCCTTGACCTCCCCAAACCTGTTCAGCCAGGTCATGATGTCCATATAAGAAAGTGACTCGTTACGAGTTAAAACGGTCACTTTCTTAATGTTATCCTGGCGTGACACCGCCCACACCATAAAGTCACGCCAGGCGGGCTCGTCCTTCACCAGCCTATAGTTTCCCCAGAAGGTTTCTAAGCCCTCCAGGGTAACAAAGCTGATGTCAAACTCCGAGGAGCCGACAGGATGAATCAGGGCAAAGATGTCGCTTGCCCTGAAACCCATCCCGAGTAGGAGTTCCACGACCCCCCTCCTCTGGGGACAAGGGCCGGCTCCCCCCCACACGAGACGGGCCACGTTCCTCTGTGTCGGCCCCCTACGCCCGGGTGTAGGGAGAGTCCATCTGGTCTCACCTCCTTCCTCTCGGAACTTCCCTAGGCCAAAACGCTCGATCCAGAACCTAAGGTCTCTCGACTGCCCATCTATGGTCATTGTGGACTGGCCCGCCCGTAAAGCCTCCAGGAGCTGCCGTTGCAAATCGCCGTCCCTGGAGCCGGGCGGAAGACATGATGCACCCCCAGGGGCCCCAGAAGCGACGCTGGCATAGGAGCGTGGGGGCCCGGAGGCCGCAGCAACCTCCGCTGCCGGAGTACCAGCGCCACTCCCAGGGACCCCCGCAGAACTACTTAGCCCAGCCACGGCAACCGGAGCACCAGAGGCGGCAACAGTCCGCCCTGGCATAGCCGCCGCGGACCGGGTCACTCCAACTGCAGCATAAGGAACAGCGGCAGAGAGGACAACAGGAGCAACAATATCAGGAGCAGTGACAGGAGTAATAACAGGAGCAACGACAGCATCAGGAACAGCAGCAGAAACAACAGCAGGGACAACAGCAGAAATACCAGAAACAACAGGGGCCACAACAGAAATATTACCAGCAGTAGAAATACTTTTTTTAGCAGCAATGGTAATAGCCCCTCCTCCCGCAGCCTCCCCGACTACAGGCTCTTGGACCCCCATGCATACTACACCACCTTCTTCAGGAATACTACTAATTACCCCTTTTGTCCCACCCGCTTTCCCCTTTACCTTACCTGTCTGCTTAACTAGCTTCTCCACTCGTCCATCATTCACACCTGCAGTCTTCCTTCTTACAGCGGGGCCGGCTGCACCACTCGCTGATGGCTTCCCCGCTTTTACCTCGGCCTCCGCATCCACAGTCACCCCGGCACCTGATGTTGTAGGAGGACACGCCCCCTTAGCCCCGGAAGTGACCTCCGCATCACCGGCTTCATCAGCACTGGAGGAGGATGAGCCACGCCCACCTGCCACTCCCCCTTTCCTACACCTTACTCTGGGGGAAGCCATCGATATTTTAAAACCTCCTACCAGGGAGGGAGGTTTCCCTACGCCACTCCCCTCCGCAGGGGGGGCTTCTTTGCCTTTGCCCTTGTCCGCAACTATGAGCGCCTTGTCTGCAACCATGAGCTCCTTGTCCGCCACCACCTGAAAGGTACTATCAGGCGCCATTTTGACTGCTGGCACCCCGGGCACCCCGCCACTTGGCGTGACCCGAGGTGCCTGCGCCTCCCTTTTCTCTCCTGGAGGCATCGCAACCTGGGCTGAGGTCCCGGCACGATGCTCCCCAGGCAACGACCTGACAAATTTAAATGTCTCTATTACTCTTTTTTTTTTCCTTCCTTGCCTTCTTCCTGGTCTTGGTTCCTTTTCCCTCCTCCTCCCCGTCCAAATCTGACAAGCTGAATGCTAATTGGTCCATTCTGGACGGGGACTCCAATTGGCAGATTTGCCTCATCAGCTTCCCGCCTTCTCCCGAGGCTCCACCCTCCTCCTCCTCCGTCTCGGGCAGTGGTTGGTTCTCTGGGAGTGTGGGAGATTGCGTCACTTCCTGTCCTGTCATTCTGACTTCCTGTCTTGTCATTCTGACTTCCAGTTTCACTGCCGGCGCTGATGCCTGTGTATATGTGAGTATCAGGCTGCTGCTACTAGGGATGGCTACTCGACTATACTGTACCGCCATGCTGTCATCTGACTCCAGGTCTGACTCACAATAGTCGTCCTCTCCCGAGCTGTCTGAGGACGCGGGGCCATCCTTCAACAACCGCTCCTGCTGTTTGCGGAAGAAGCGGTCATCGTTCAGCAGCTTCTCTCTGAACGGCCCCGCGCCCTCCAGAATCTCCGTGCACCTGGCTTCCAGGGCCTTTATTTGTTTTTTCAGGCTCCTTACCTGCTTACTGAAAACCGGGCGGTCCTTCCTTGAGGCCCTGTCGCTACGGGCGCGAGCACTCTGAAGCTCCCCACTCATTGCGAACAGGGACCTCCGGGCTCGGTCATATTCCTCCAGGACCGCCTCGATCCTCCGGCTGTAAATGGCGACTTCCTCTCCAGCCTTCCTGATGCCCCATCCTGCGGGTGATTGCGGCAGCGATGACGGTAAGCTTGTGTCTTTTCTACTGCTTGCAGGGACCCTTCCAGAGGGAACCGCATATCCTGCGGCCATAGCCCCCTTCGGACCGGCTTCACCCGCCACTGCCGCTGATGTTACCGCCGTGGCTGATGTTGCCGTTTTCACGGATCCACCTGCCGAGACTGCTGACACCCCTGTCGCCACCGCTACTCCTGCCGGCATCGCCCGCTCTACGGACGTCGCTGCTCCCGATGCTGTTCCTGATGCTGCAGCCGCCAATGTCGCTGCTGCTGCTCCTGATGCTGCTCCCAATTCTGTTGTCCCGGTCGCCATTCTCATTGAGGCTTGCTGCCTCAGCGACCTCCGCCTGCCCTGCTCTGCTGGTGCTGTGTCGGCAGACATTCTCCTGCCCCCCCGCCTGTAAGGTCCGGGGGGCAGGAGCTCCACGCTCCATGATAAGGCTCCCCTCCGCACGGGGAAGGGAGTCGGAGCTACGGTATGTATCACACAAAAGACCGAAAACCACACCCAATAATCGGTCTCCAAATATCCAAAAAAAAGCCTCTTAAGCCTCTGGACTCAGGAGCTCAAACAAGTGTGTCTGACTCCCACAGTTGCCCCGAAGGAATTGGAGCAACCCATGTGGCTGGCGGGAGGTGTAAAGTAAAAAATAAATTAATTAAAAAGTATACTCACCTGTCCCCGATGCTCCGATGTCCGCTGCCAGTGTCCATTCAGTCTCATGCCGGAGACTCCTTGCTGGGAGTCCTGCACCTCATGTGACCACTAAGACCAATTAGGTACAAGAATTCTAGAAATGAGGTGCCGCCATGAGATCGAACAGACACAGGCAGGGGACAAAGGGGTGCTGGGAACAGGGTGCTGGGGACAGGTGAGTATGCTTTTTTTTTTCAATTTTCTTATTTTTACACCTCCCTGGCGGCCGCCACAATGGTCGCTCCAGTTTATGGACAACCTCTTTTAAGGGGTTGTCTGGGCCAAATTTTTCTATGGTCACTTCACTGGTCCCCCCACATAGTTGCCTCTTCACTGGTCCCCCATACTGTATGGGGAACAGTGATGGGGTCATTATATTGTGTGGGAGCAGTGATGGGGGCTAACATCCTGTGGGGGGGACATTAAACTGTGTGGGGCATATTAAAGGGGTTGTCCAGGGTTAATCTTTTTTATGGCCTATGCTCAGGATAGGCCATAAATACCTGATCGGTAGGGGGCTGACACACGGCCTCATCAGATGTTCGGAGCCACTTCCGGAGCCCGTTCTGTACACAACACAGGGCCGGAAGCAGAAAGCTCCATCCGCTGTATAGCAGCCCAACGCCTTCACTGTAGCTCAGCTCAGCTCCTACTGACTTCAATAAGTGCTGAGATACAGTGAAGGTGCCCAGCCCCCTGCTTCTGGCCCTGTATTGTGTACAGGACGGGCATCAGAAGTGGCATTTCTGCCAAAACGTGCATCGGGTGGTGTCAGCGGGCTGAGGCTCTCTTGAATTATCTGTTACATCATCGATATGGGTACGTTACGGTTTTACACTATGCACTTTACTTTGTGAATCAGGTTATGGTCTTATATATCGTTCATAGTATGTAGGGGTTATACTATATGCACTAGGCAATATGCTTTATTCTTTATCCCCTGCATTGATGTTCTTATATTTTGCAGTGCATAGTTGTAACCTAAATTTTAACAATGTCACTTATATAATCCAGCATTTGCCCCCCTTTTTTGTATATGCTGACACCATTATTTGTATTGTTGTTTCTGTCTTGTATTTACTTATGATGTGTTTTACACTAGAAGTCCCAGAGAGGGGTCATTTAACATTTCTACCTTTGGAACCCAGAGACGGGTCGAATGACCTGAAGGATTTTATCTAACATCCTATAATCACCGTCTTTTGTTCTGTAATTAAGGCCATTACTGTCACACCACAGGAGGTTGTTGTTTTCCATTGAGTTTAGCCATTTAGTGTCTAGTTAGTTCTATTCAGTTTATTGTATTTGATAATATAAAGACTATACATATTGTATTAAGTTTAGTTTTATTTGAGCAAAAAAGCACTGAAACAATTAATCATTTTTTATATATTTTAAATAGAATTAGAAATTTTAGAGCAAGGTACAGCTGTGAGTAATGACCAGAAGCATTTGTCTAAGGCAGGGGTAGGCAACCTTTTTTGTTCGGCGTGCCGATTTTAATAAAAAAATCAAAGATGAGGTACTCGGAGTGCCGGTCAATAATTGTAAGTCTGACGACCCCTAAACTAAAGTCATATACCACAAACCATAACACAGAAGTGCTGCCACCAGATGCTTTAGGACACATGCGTTTACTGCTATTTCCTGGGACACTCCTGTACTTTCTGATTAGAAGCAATGAAAGTCCATGTGCAGCCCCCAATTAGTGGTAAATTTATTGTGTCCAGGAGCCCCGTATGGCGGCATCCTTATGGTGAATACACACTATGTATCTGGATGCAGCTATATTTGGAACTTTTTCATTCAATGTAAAACTGGTGCATTTTTGCACAAAAAAAAACAAAGCCGGAGTTTTCTGTGCAAAAACACATCCTTAATATAGAAAACACACCGTTATACAGAATAATGTCCCATAGTGGTCCCTGCACACGGTATTATGTCCCATAGCGGCCCCTTCAACATGGTATATGTCCCATAGCTGCCTCTGCACACGGCATTTGTCCCATAGCTGCCTCTGCACACAGTATTTGTCCCATAGCAGTCCCTGCACACAGTATTTGTCCCATAGCGGCCCCTGCACACAGCAATATGTCCCATAACGGCCCCTACACACCGTATATGTCCCATAGCGGCCCCTGCACACGGTATTATGCTCTATAGTGGCCCCTGCACACGGTATTATGTCCCATAGCGGCCCCTACACACAGTATTTGTCCCATAGCTGCCCCTGCACACAGTATTTGTCCCATAGCGGCCCCTGCACACGGTATTATGCTCCATAGTGGCCCCTGAACACGGTATTATGTCCCATAGCGTCCTCTGCACACGGTATTTGTCCCATAGCGGCCCCTGCACACGGTATTATGTCCCATAGCGGCCCCTACACACGGTATTTGTCCCATAGCGGCCCCTGCACACGGTATATGTCCCATAGCGGCCCCTGCACATGGTATTATGCTCCATAGTGGCCCCTGCACATGGTATTATGCTCCATAGTGGCCCCTGCACACGGTATATGTCCCATAGCGGTCCCTGCACACGGTATTATGTCCCATAGTGGCCCCTGCACACGGTATTATGCTCCATAGTGGCCCCTGCACACGGTATATGTCCCATAGTGGTCCCTGCACACGGTATTATGCTCTATAGTGGCCCCTGCACACGGTATTATGCTCCATAGTGGCCCCTGCACACGGTATATGTCCCATAGTGGCCCCTGCACATGGTATATGTCCCATAGTGGCCCCTGCACACGGTATATGTCCCATAGTGGCCCCTGTACACGGTATATGTCCCATAGTGGCCCCTGCACACGGTATATGTCCCATAGTGGCCCCTGCACACGGTATATGTCCCATAGTGGCCCCTGCACACGGTATATGTCCCATAGTGGCCCCTGCACACGGTATATGTCCCATAGTGGTCCCTGCACACGGTATTATGCTCTATAGTGGCCCCTGCAGGCAGAAGCGCCCGAAGAGTACAGAGCGGCTGCGGAGCGTGGAATAGTGAGTACATTGTTTTTTATGTTTGATCATCTCCCCGGGGGCTCCGCTTATTATACTCGGGGGTCTGAAGAGACCCCACAGTATAATAATAGCAGTTTCATTTCGGCCGTGTTTGGTCCGATCGAAACTGCTGGGTGAGGAGTCCGCTGCCGTGCCAGGGGAATAAGCCTCGCGTGCCAAGAGTGGCACGCGTGCCATAGGTTGCCGACCCCTGGTCTAAGGCCTCAAGCACACTAGCGAAAAAAAATTGCGCGAAAATCGCATCGCAATGCGATGCAATTTTTTTCTGCGATTTGCCAATGTATTTCAATGGCACCAAGCACACCTGCGATTTTTTTTTCGTGCGATTTTTTTCATAGGTGCGATTTTCCTGCGATTTTTTTTTTTTTGTGCGATTTTTTTCGTGCGAAAAAATCCCAGAGGAGTGATCTATATGACCAATGGGACAGATCACAAAAATATCGCAAGTAGCTGTGATTTTTTTTGCGATTTTTTTTTTTTTTTTTTTTCTGCACCCATTGACTTGAATCTAAATATACAAAAATGTAAATATACAAAAGAACAACTGTTATTTGTTTCTATGCTTTTTATTTTTGTTATGAAAATAATAAAAAAAATACAAGGAATAAAACAATTCCACACATATTTACAATAGGCTGCTGTGGGGGGCTGCGTGTGTGTGTGTGAGTGGCATGTCCTTCTTGTGTGACTAGCATTTCAGCACTCACTCAGCAGTCTGTCTGCACTGTCGGAACATACCTGGCACTGCCTGGGTATATCCCTGGTACATTTGCCACACGTGTATTTGTAGCAGTAAACACATCTCTCAGTTGCACAATTGTTCGTGCATCGATGGTTGACCTGACACTTCGCCCTTTTGCCAGGGCTGGGTGTGGAAGGTTGTTGCCGAAGGAGTTTCTCCTTGCGTGCCTTCTTTTCAGTCACATGAGAGCCACCTAACTCTTTTGCAAGCTCAACCAGGAAGTCCACCCGTCTCTCCTGCACCCCAGTGCATGCCTGATAAAGAACATGAGCATTCAGTGCTGCCATGTCAATCATGTTGTAGAACACGGCGAATGGCCATCTCCGTGTTCCTGCATGCAGGCTGTACTCCCGCACCATTTGGTCCATTACATCCACACCGCACTTTGTGTGGTTGTATTGTGTGACCGTGTTTGGCTTCCTTTTGTTGGTATCCTTAGTCTCAACCACGCTGTGCATGCTGCTGAGAATGTAGACGGCCTTCTTTCGTTTGGGTGCATACACTGTCAGTGTGGCATCAGTGGTTGAAAACACCTGAGTGGTGAATTCAGTGCGGTCCATCTGTCTAGCAGATTGAGGAATTTCCCGGCGACTCTTGTTGACTGTGCCGAGGATAGTGGTTTTCCGGCTAAGCAGTCATTGTGCAAGTGACAATGATGTAAAGAAATTGTTCGTGGTTACAGTTCTGCCCTTGTCCATGAATGATTCCATCAGCCTCATCACTACAGTTTCGGACAGTCTCTCCCCGCTGGGACAACTGGGGTCCTTGCCAAGATATGGGAGGACATTACAGATGTACTTTGATTTCAAGTCACAGACTACTTTGAGAAGCAGTCACATCCCCCACAGCACAAGAGGCTGCATGCAAATTTGCTAAGGTGTTAGCAAATATTCCCAGCACAACAATGCAGCTGGGGGGTGGGCAGACACTCAGGAGCAGCTTACATTCTTTTCTTTACACTCTCTTACAAGACCTGAGGTGGATCAACACAATTCCCCCCTGCAGATTCCTCAGACAATGGCCACATTTACAAATGAAAGGAAATGCTAATTGGAGCCATCAGAGTTGTCAGTTTGGACTAAGGGTCATTTGACCCTCTTTCAGGACTTGAAGGGGGAGCTCGAAATTTCTGGGACTTCTAGTGTTTATCACGTTTTCAAAAAATTTTTGCTATTTTTATTACTTTGAGTGCTTTCCTACTTTTTTCCTTATATTCTACAGAGTGACATTCAACCTAAGCTCATCCCTGTTTGAATTAAATTTTTTTTTTTTGTCTTTGTATATATTAAAAAAAAAAAAACTTAAAAAAAAATGTAAAACTTTTTTTTTTTTTTTGGCCCTCCACAAAGGGCTTAAAATTTTGATGATGATATGTGTTATGCCATAGACTTAGGGGTCTAGCTATAGAGAGTACAGAGTTAGCAGTAGCTACTGGGCCCTGGACCCAAAGGTCCCTCTGCCCCTTTAAATATACCCTATTACAACTGGTACAAGGTAGGTTGGGCCCTATTAGATTCTGCTTTGGGTACCAGGAGGTTCAAGTTATGCCTCAGCATAGACTGCAATACTCTGAAAGGAAAACCTCAGTAGCAATAAACTATTGACAGGCCTAGGATCATTCAAAAGGCTCCCAGCTGCTATAGCAACAAAATGGCTCTCGCAATCTCACCACTTGGGAGCTATTTAGTTCCTTAAAATGAATGAGAATGTAAAATAACCTCTCAGATGCAGTGGTCACATGTAACATTTCTTATCACTGGCACTGCCATCAGATCCCTGTTATATATATATCAGCAGATACTCTGCGGCTATGGTGTCTGCTCAGTTCCTGAACCAGCACCACATTTAAAGACTTCCGGATCTACTAGGTACATCATTCTGAGGGAAATACATAACAACTATGTTACTACATTGACTCCAGAATCAGGCCTTGTTTGTTGCCTGTTACCATGGGACTGCCTAGATCTGCTTGTGAACTAGAGGAAAAACTATTGGAAAACCTAATGCAAAGTTGCATATTTTTCATTTTAAATGCATTGAGACAGTGAAAAAATGTTGCAAAGTTGTACTTAGCCTTTTAGGAATACTTAATGTGTCTCCATTTTTTTTTTATAATCCAATTGCAATTTTGGGGAAAAATATGTTATATGAGCGTGCCACAACTCTGCTGCTAGCAATTGCACTAAACTGGGAGTCCAAAAATTAATTTAAAAGATACATACTTTAGAATAGGGACTGTAGCAAAAATATTTGTATATGACAAGATAAACCTATTCTGTAAATGGAGAAGCAAATAAATCACCTTATGGTAACATATAAGTGTGCTTAAATTATGTTTCCAGCACGGGAATCTATGACTTTATGTAAACTGTTTTATTTAAATCCATTGCCAGACACATAGATTTGGCCATTTGTCTTCAGTTTAATGAGGAAGTAGCTATTACCATGTCTAGGAATATCATTTTACATTTGTCTACATTATTTTTCACCAGCTATTCTCTGACAAGTCTGCCATTTTATCTAACCCTTCTGTGCGATCCTGATACATCTGGAAATATTACCACCTATTGTATTAAGTAAAGCAAAAGAGTTTCTTCACAAAGATACAATAACTGGTACAAATTTATATATTTTTATTTATAAGTATATGAATGGACAGTACAGAGAACTTTTCAATGATCTCTTTATACCAAGGCCTGTAACTGTGACAAGAGGCATCCCCTACATCTACAGGGGGAAAAAAAGGTTTTCCACAGTCATAGGTGGGGATTCTTTACAGTAACAGCAGTGAGACTATGGAACTCACTGTCACACGATGAAGTATTGTCTGATGTATACAAGTTTAAAATTTGGCCTGGGTGCCTTTCTTGAAAGTAAAAATATAGGGAGCTAGAATTGTTTTGGGATAGGATGTTGATCCATTGGACTCCAGTCAAATTGCCATAGTTGGAGTTGGAAAGGATTTTTGTCCTCTGATGCAGCAATTGGCGTCCACCTCATGGGGGTTTTTTGCCTTCCTCAAAATCAACTTGGTAGGTTTATAGATTGGACTTGATGGACTTTTTTCCAATCTTATCTACTATGTTACTATACTGAATAGAATCTGTTTCACATAATGTCTCCTAATCTTCCACTATTTGCTACCACTATATACTGCAATTTCTTCTAGGATTATAGAGAGAGGAATTGAGAATACCATCTTACATTTTCTTTATTCACAGTGCTGCTTTTTCATTATAGTTATGTGTATATGTATATAATTCCACACACATATTTACGGTAAGGTCCAGAAATATTTGGACAGTGACACAATCTTCTTGATTTGGGCTCTGCACGGCACCACATTGGATTTGAATGAAACAACTGAGATGCAATGGAAGTGTATACAGTCATGGCCATAAGCGTTGACACCCCTGAAATTTTTTCCAGAAAATGATTGCAATTACACATGTTTTGTTATACACATGTTTATTTCCTTTATGTGTATTGGAACAACTCAAAAACCTGAGAAAAAATGTAAATTGGACATAATTTCACACATAGTCTATGGGGTCCACGGGTTTCCGAGGGTAACCGCTTTTTTAAGCTGATTAGGTTTCCGTTGGGGGGGGGGTCCCCAAGTGGACCCTCTGAATGGAAACCTGAACGCAGGTGTGAACCTAACGTAAAGAGTTACACAAAAGCTTTCCTGACTCTCTGAACTTGGCTATGTTCACAGACAGAAGTAATCACCCTCCCCTCAATAAGCAAAATCTGTATCAACATGGCAATCTTATCTCAACATAAGATGCAGTTTGCTCAAGGGTAAAGTTCTCTTACTGTGTGGCAAGCATTACAAACTTTGGCTGGTCAGGAAAACAAAATTAATGGTATCTGTGCCCCTCTCTGTCTGGAGTCCTCAAGTAACAACCCCATTGCTTCCCACCAGCCAGTCTGTCAGGAGGTACTTGAGTTCTTCAAACACAGAAGAACGCAGATGTCATTAATGGTAGGAAGCATTGGGGGCGGTACTTCAAGCAGATGTGCATAATGTCACGTCTGCTACCAACATTTTAGTGGCTATACTGTAATGAAGACAGGGACATTTTTTTCATTTTATATTCAGGGCAGTGGACCAGAGTACTTAAGAACTAGGCAACATTACAGACATTCTCATAAGGAACTGTTTTTGACTCAAATATTCCAAAAGTTTTGATTTTTAAACCTTTGTGATTATGGCTGCCATAACATGCAATATAGTTAAACTACAGAGGAGAAGGAGGATCACATGGTCTGTGTGACCTAGGCAGGCTTTGGGTATCACCTGACAGCCTCTCAGCCAATCATGAGTGGTAGGTGGATAGGGGTTACAGTGCTGATGTCATATGCACAGTATAAGATGCTGCAGGCAGCAAGGAGAAAATGGTTTTTTTTGGCAATAGTGTTTTTTGTTAACCAATACAGAAAAATTGCCATTATCATGGCACAAAAAACAAGTTGACTCAGGCAGTGTGTTGTAGTCTATATTGCATCTTCTCATTTTGTTAAGGGTTTTTAGGGGGCAATAGTGTTTTTGTTAAAGGGGTTGTCCAGGATAAACTGAAAATATAAATCTGAGCTAACAATCCACCCCACCCCCTTCTACCTTCTAAATTACTTCCATTTCCAAAAATGAATATTTTTCTAGATCGCTGGGACAGTCATGTGACCACCCCAGGCACTTTGTTCTATGTTCCAGTGATGTTGCAGGGATCTTGTAGTTCCCCTTCTGGGCATGGAATGTATTCTACTCTAACTAAACCCCCCCACCCCATCATACTTACCTGTCTTCAGGGCCGTATCTTCAGGGCAGAATTCTGGCATGCACAGTAGATTAAGCGGCCGGCATAGGATGCACAAGGTGACACCGGCCGCACCGGCTCTTCTGCGCATAATAGCGTTCCTGCTGTAGACCCCAGAATGCTGGCATCTGTGATAAAGAGGAGGTGCTAGTAGGCAGCCGCCAGGGAAATCCTGCCAGCATGTCCATATTATACTTTACAGGAGCCACTGTGGAGCAAATTATACTGTGAGGTGGCCACTGTAGAGCATTATACTGTGCAGGAGCTACTGTGGAGCATTATACTATATATATATATTTACCAAATGCTAAAAAAAGCATTAAGAATTCATTTTTGTATTGAAGTTTTCTCTGTGTGACTGTAGTGATGACATACGGAAGTGATTACAATATTACAGCCAATGGATAAGATTATTGAGTGAGTGAGAATTATGAGTCTAAAGATGGCTGCTGAGGATGTAGTGGGCGGGCTAGCTAGGGAAGCAGGAAAGGGGGAGTGAGTAAGAGAGGATAGCGGGTGTGAGTGAGAAGAGGGGGAGTGAGTCAGCTCCAAGGAATCATGGGAGTTATAGGAACAGGCAGATGCTGATGTAAACAAGTGCAGAGGATGCCAGAAATCACTGAAAACACTGCTAAAGGTATTTGGGTGCACTTATTAACCTATTAATCGCACTAACAGACCTTTTTTGAAAATTAATTTTTTGCCCGGAAAATCCCTTTAATTAATACACAAAAACTGTTATCACGCAGTGTGTTCTAGTCTAATATTTATAAGGTCACCCTTTTTAGTACTTAGTTAATTTTCTTAAAATTGAGTTTTTTGTAAAAAAAAAAAAAACCACATACAGTACACACAAATTTCAATCACTATTATATAAGCAGTGAAGTAAAATGACTAAAAGAAAAATTGTTGACTAGAAAAGAATTGTTGTACTTCCTGAGAATGAAGATGAAGGTTTTGATTAACTTGCTAGTTGCAGTCACAGGAAGATATTGAATCCAAGAGTGATGTGATCTTGAGTCAGGATTCTGTGTGTTCCTTCTCCTTTACTGTTGTAACATGTAACTTACCTCAGGGCCTTTCTGGACTGTCAAACTTGTCCTTTTCAACTTCACTGTCACAGATCACTAGTAGTAATGTGGCACCTTCTGGGTAAGATATTTCTCTTAGTCTGTTCTCATCCAACTCATCAAATAGAGGAGGAAGACTCAGTCAGCCTTGTTTTGGAGTAGAGGTGAGAGAAGTGGAAGAGGAAGACATGACTGTTGGTGCCTGAGGTAGTAGTGGCAAGGATTGTGGTACTGGTAGTTATGCTAGTAGAGGCAAGATACATTTGGAGGTCGAAATTATAAGGGTGTGCAATAATCACATAGCCATAATGAGTCAGGGAAGTCAGTGACATTACCAATAATGATTCTTTTGTGAATAAGACATGTCAAGTGGTTCAGGATGACAAGGTGACATCAGTGGAAGAGGGTGGTGGCAGTAGAAAGGATTTTAGCCAATGCACAAATCCAACATCCAAAAAGCCTGCCTGGGGCAGACCTAGGGGAAGATCTGGGGGTGGTGACACTGGTGGATGCACTGGCATATAAATTTCCAGCGCTGCTGGTATTGGTAGCAGCAACTACACATGGTCAATTCCCTTGTGGGAATTTTTATGTACATTGGCAAATGATAAACCCATAGCAATGTGCAAGATCTGCAAGAACAAAATCAGCTGGAACAAATGTATGAGCTATATCTCTCTGTATTCACATGAAAAGGCATCACCGTCCTATCTGGCAAAATCAACTTGGCAGTGGCAGAGGAAGTCCTACTCCTTCTCTCCATGATCTTCCTTGTAGGCAGAACACATCCATACTTATCACATGGTCATTGTTATACATCATCATCACCAACTGTTTCTCCTACTTCTCCTCCACACCAATATCAGTCATCCTTAAGAGAATTTATATCCAGGAAACAGTAATATGCCCCCATTTCTGCAACTTAATTTGCACCTGGCCAGATTGTTGGTGCTGCAGTCACTGTCGTACCACTTGGTGAATTTCACTGCATTTCGCCAACTGATGGCATGCACTCAACTTAGATGGAGGATATTGGCCATTATTATAGCAGGCATTATTTCTCTAAAGAAGTTGTCCCTGCTTTATATCACCATGTGTGCAATGCCTTGGATTAGGTATGAAAACATTAGATATTTCACAAAAACTTAAGAGTGATCATCATACTCTGAGGATATTTGCAGATGATTCAGAGCACAGATAGGTTCGTGCAGATAAAGTCATAATGAGGAAGGTTTCTGCCAGACAAATTCATTGGAATAAGAGAGCAGCTGCTAAATACCGTTACAAAGCAGCAAACAGGTATTTAAAGCTACTGGTGCCTCTGGAGTTCCATGAACCTCAAGGTGTAGGATCTTCCAGAGGTTTGCAGTTGTGCATAAACCTACTATTCGGCCATTCCTAAACAGTGCACACAAGCAGAAACAGTTGCAATGGACCCATACTTAGATGAAGGCTGATTTTGAAACAGCCTTGCTTACTGATGAGTGCTGTGCCACCCTGGATGGTCCATATGGATGGAGTAGTGGATGGCTGGTGGATGTCCACTATGTCCCAACAAGGCTGCGACGTCAACAAGGAGGTGGCAAAGTCATGTTTTGGTCCAGAATCATGGGGAGAGAGCTGGTAAGCCCCTTTAGATATGAGAAGGACCTTTGCAAAGTATATAGTTCCTGATTGACCACTTTCTTCCATGGTACAAAAAGAAGAATGATGCTTCTATAATAAAATCATCTTCATGCATGACAATGCACCATCTCACGCAAAAAAATATCTCTTGGTAATAACTCAGTCATGGTCTGCTATGGGCATAAAATGAGAAAAACTCATGCTCTGGTTGCCATCCTCTCCTGACAAAAACCCTATTGAGAACCTTCAAGCAAAAGATCAATGAGTGAGGCAGTTCACATTAAAACAACAGCTATGAGAAGCTATTCTGACATTCTGATAAAAACTCACAAGTTCAATGGATGCAAAAATAGTGAAGGTAATATAAAAGAAGGGGTCCTATGTTAACATGTAACATGGCTTGTTAAGATTGAAATAGCTTTTGATTTCAGTAAATGTGACCTCTTAATCTTGCTGGAATCTGTTTCAGGCACTGTGTTGCATTTGCAGAGCCCCTGAAGTGCAGAGCAGTGGAACCCACTCCCCCCCCCGCCCAAAAATGACCCCATTTTGAAAACTAGGTCCCTCAATTTGACTTGCAACTATTTAGCATATGATTAGTTATGCAGATTCTTGTCATGTAACTGCATTGTTACTGTTTTGCCCCTAAAAATCTAAATTTTAATTTTTATTATTTTGTAAATCCACCTTTGGCTTTCAACACTGCCCGAATTCTTCTGGGCATTCTCTCAATCAAGCATGTCTCGAATGAAATCCTGATGCCATGTCTCTTCTACACGTTTCCAATGTTGGTGCATACTGGTAGACACACTTGGGTATGAATGTAGCTTTTTCTTTAACTCTACCCACAAGTGTTCAATTGAATTGAGGTCTGGGGACTATGGGGGACAGTTCTGCATCTCTACATCATTTTCATTGAGCCATTTCTTCGCTAATCTCGAAGTATGCTTTGGGTCATTGACCTGCTGGAACACTATTTTGTCCTTTTCCTACCCATAGTACTCAACTGTACGAAGTAACTCATCTTGTAGGATACTAACATATAGATCAGCATTGAGACCTACATCGATCCTGGTCAAGTATCCAATGCCTTTGGCTTTGAAACAATTCCATATCATCAGGCTTTCTCCACCAAACTTGACAGTTCCTTCAATTTCTCGATCTGTTATCCCCCTTTTCCCTTGTTTCTTACTGACCCATTTGCACCCATCAGACCCCAATCTATTGACTTTTATCTCATTGCTGCAAATCACCTGTTTCCAAATTTCTAATTTCCATCTTTCATACTTTTTTGCAGAGTCGAACCAACACTTCTTATGACAATATTGAAGTCAAGGCTTTTCCACCATTCCAGACTTGTGTAAGGAGCGTTGCACAGTGCTTGAATGGACGTCTGTGATCTCACTATTATGAAGCATACGAGCCAACTCTACTGCTGTGTTTGTTGCGCCAGAACTGATATACCTTGTGATGAGCAGATTTGTTGACTCCAATATTTTGCCTGGACATCCACCAAATTTTTGTTCCCTTTAGGAAAAAGGGAAGAGTATCCTCATTTTGTCTTTATAGTAAAGGGTCTAAGAGCACTGCCATCCAGTACTCATCCCTCTGCTTGATGCTAATAATACACTTGTCACTGTGTAAGTAACAGAGCATATAGCCTGCCATGCTTACCAGTGCATGCGCGGACCCAGGGGCCTGCCATGGTTGGTGTCCTTGGTCAGAGTGGTCGTTGTCATCATCATCTTCTTGAAAGAGATAAAAGTCAGCCTCCTCCCCTGGCTGTGCTTGTGACATATCAAGGGCCCCCTCTGCATCCAAGGGAGAGTTTTCCTCCTCTTCCTCTTCCAGTCTAGGAGCCCCAATTCCTCTATTATAATGATCCTGACCCTGATCCTTGTCCTCTTCCATCAACACTAAGACGTGGAATCTGTTCCTCCTTTTCCATCCCTCGTTGCATGACTTAAGGGTTTCCTATGAGATATACAAAAAACGGATCACATCGCGGATGCTGCCGTCATCCCTGTTGACAAATTTGATGGCACATTCAAAGGGCTTGAGAGGCCAGCACACTTCCATCCAATGACGTATCTTGAAGTAACACATTGTCCCTGTGGTCTTCTGTGAAAGACCTGTAATGTCAAAGTACTCACTATATAGTACCCCTTGATAAATTCCTTGAAGGGCCTAGTTTCCACTGTTTTGGTGCCTCAAGGGTTCTGCAAATGTTATATGGCACCTGAAACTGATCACAGCAAAATCTGACATCCAAAAGCTCATTGGTTCTCATTTTGCTTCCTGCTTGTGTGTTCATATATCAATTTACATCTGAATGTAGTCAGGAGAACTTACATAACAAATGGTCTAATATATTTTCTCCTTTAACACCTTGTGAATGTGTAAATTCTAGGGCTAAATTAACAAATTAGTAAATTTCACCTCCATTGTGTCTTAATTCTTATAGGGTTAAGATAGTTTGTATATGTTTTTTTGACTTATTTAAGGGGTGCAATTTTGAACATGGGGTGATTTATGGGAGTTTCTAATAGAGGCCTTTTTAAAGCTCTCTCAGAACTGAATTAGTCTCATGAAAAATTGTTTTTGGGAATGTTCCTGAAAATTTGGAAAATTGCTGTTTGACTTGTAAGGCTTATAATGTCCGAAAAAAAAATTAAAAGATGTTTAATTTTGATGCCAACATAAAGTAGAGACATGGTAAATTAGATTTATGAACTAATTTATAGACAATTCTTAAACTATTTTGTTCAGATTAACAACAATGCTCCTTCACACTCTGTATGAAACAGACAGCAGACCATAGCAGAAAAAAGAAAAAACATGAAATTTCCAAATGTATGTTTAAGTTTAGCTTAGGCTGGACTGTATTGGGTGAAGATACCAAAAAAAACCACTGAAATGACAGAGATTCTTTTTTTACATTAGCGGAGGATGCACTACTAATACCACTACTACTGTACTGTATATAGTGTATATCTAGAATTATATATACACACTTGAGTATACAGTAAAACGCTTAAAATATTTTGTTCACATTAAAAACAATGCTTCTTCGCAATGTGTATATCGCAGATACCAGACCAGAGCAGAAAAAAAAAACCTGAAATTCCCAAATGTATTATTGGGTTTATTGGGTGAACACACCAAAAAGTCCGCTGAAATAATGGAGATTATTTTTTTAGTAGAGGATGCACTTCTAGTACCACTTCTACTGTACTGTGTGTAATGTACAGTATATCTAGAATTATATATGCACACTTGCAAATACAGAGAAACTTATGTACAGTATGGGTCAGACACCAGACTGGAGCAGAAAAAAAACCATGAAATTCCTACATTTTTTTTATGATTTGCGCAGGCTAGACTTTATAGTGGGTGAACAAACAACAAAAAGCAGTATGTATTTAATTAAAAATTTTAATTCTTGCACAAAATAGTTCTTAAAACATTTTTCAGTACTATTACAGAGATGGGAGTAGAGATGGGAGAACCTCACAAGATTCATTTTGTGTTCGTGTTCAGCGGCTCGGGTCTCTGGTTCATTTCAGGATGGAGTTTGCTACGTTCATTTCAGGATGAAGTTTGGCTTAAAATAGTGTAGAATACTCATTGGGCTCCTAGGAACCTATCAATCCAATTTCTAGTTCAGAAGGCAGAGAAAGTGAATTGTAAGCAGATAATACAAACTCAAAGTTTAACCATACATTGCGCAGACACTTGCTTTATGCATTTAACATTTAAAATCTTCCAAAAATTACCCATTTATTAGGGAAATGTGTATGTCCCTGGTTTTTAGACACACATTGTGGTTATATTGAAAAAAGATTTTGTTGAAAAATTGGTCCATTTTGATGGCTTGAAAGTGCTACAGGTGCTTATTATTATTATTTGGTAGACAAATTTGTGACTGCAAGTCACTTGAAAAATGATGAAGAATTGGCTTTTTAAAAAAAAAAAAAAAAAAAAAATTAAATAAATAAAGCCACCAAAAATTATCCCATGATGGGAGCAGATGTGACTTCAAAATATATTTTTTTTTCATACCCACACTGTGGTAGCGGCACCAACAGTGTGCTATAGTGGAATGGTAGACCAGGACGCAGAACATGTCTGCCTGACTGGTGGTAGCTGTGGCAACAGGTGTGGAAGTGCAGTGGGGACTAATATGATGGACCAAACTGCAGTTTGTAGGGAGATCACGTTTGACCAGGTGGCCTCTGCCTGCTGCCAGTCCACCTCATTCAGTCAGTGTTTCACCTCCTCTGCCAGTGCCAAACCTACAAGTTGCAGGAGAAAATGCAGAAGTATCAGCTCCACAGTGGCCCCCCACACAGCATTATGCGCTCCACCATCTTGCGACTGAGGTCCTGCGCTCCAGATGTCACTGCTGTGGCCTGTGATTGGGCCTCAGCTGTCATGTGGGGCGCGATGACATCAATCACAGGCCCCAGCAGTAACCTCTGGAGCTAAGGAAAACCTCAGAAACTGTCCAGAAGAGCCCCCGACAGGTGAGTATAAATGGGACCCCTTTCCGTTAACATGTATAGCGGTCAGGGAAAGCCTTGTTCCCTGACCACTATCATGGTGGTTCGGGGCCCCGGCCATTTCCAGCTGGCCATGGGCTCCGTACCCCTCCGGGCCCAGTCGCGGTCTTATCCCCTGCGACCACGATCGTTATGCCACTGGCAGCGCCAACCGGTTGTACAGTTGTATCTAAATTGCTCATATATTCCAGCAGATAACTTTTACCCATTGGGATTCTGGGCCAATTAGTTAGAGCAGTAGAAGGACCTGGCCCAGTTTGCCATGGGAGTTTTATCTTATCCAGCCTCCAGCGTAATAGCTGAGCTTGTGTTCTGTGCTGCCGGTGGTTTTGTAACACCTAGATGGATGAAACTCGTCAAAATGAAACATTATTCCATACTATACTGCCAGTCATGTTACCACAACTAATACCACTGCCTCCACTCAGCCAGATATGTCCTGTGGCCTGGTCTATCATATTATTCCATACTGTACTGTCACTCATTTTGCCACAGCTACCATGACTGCCACCACTCAGCCAGATGGTCCTGTGGCCTGGTTCTATTACATTGTAAGTTGGTGCCACAGTGTTGGTAAAAAATAAACAAAATTTTTATTTACAAGGTCCCCATGTCAAAAAAAACTCTGTGTCAATGCTTTTTTTTCAATACCAACTCTAGTTTGAATTCACATCTTTTCCCATAAAGGGATAACTTTTGGTGGCTTTTTGTTTTGGAAAGCCATTTCTTCATCTCTTTTCAAAAGGGCACTTACAAGCCCCGAAAACGGGCTAATTTTTATATAAATCATTGCTTCTTGCAATATATCTGCTATCTGTGTATAAAAAAAACAGGAAAGCACCTTCCCCCAAAACAGGCTAATTTTTGGAATGGTTTAAATGTTAACATGCATAAAAGCGAGTGTCATTGCAGTGTATAGTTAAAGTAGCATTTTGTATCCACTGCTTACCATCCATTTTTCCATAGACATACATGGTACTGACCCTTTGACATAACTTTGGCTGTGTTTTCCTAGGAGAGCTAGAAATGGGCTAGATAGAGAGCTAGGAGTGCTGAAAGTATCATACACGATATTTTAAGCCTATTTAAGATCTGGTTTGTGACAAACTTATTCGACCAAAACAAATCTTTGGACCGAACCACCCAAACCTGAAACAAAATGAATCTTCGGAGCTTCACCTATCTCTAGTTCCTAGTTATAATTCACAGTTTGCTGTTGTACCCCATATATAAATGAAACAATACATTTACCCAGAGACCATATTAAACTAAATTCTACATAGCTTCCTTTTTGTGTTATTCTACTCCAATGGGAGCCTCAAAAACTCAACAGTTCAGGCTACAAAACTGGAGTTTCTGCTTCGTATGGAATAGTGTTTCAATTACCCCAAATCCACTGGCGAATCTTCTCATTCTCATTCACTGAGACTCCTGTTAAAATGAAAAAAGGCATGTCACTGTAGGTGTCAGGATAATTGTAATGAACTCTTTTAGACCTATTGCCTCACAATAATTGCAGATAGTATTACAGAAAGTTAGAGGAATAATGCATAAGGTCATCTTGCTAAGATATATTCTGATATATGGTATATGAGGAAAGAGAGATTTTATGTAGAACATTGCAAGGAAAAAACTAATGCAGCAAAATCATAGTAAACAGAAAATGTAAATAAAAACCTATATTCTTTTTCCTTTTTCAATCTAGGAGAATTTAATTGTATAATCTTTAGGTGACAATATCTGTAAAGTGCTATGGAATATGATGGCGCTATACAAGTAAGCATAATAAATAAATAATTAATAAATAAATAACTGTGTTTAGAAGTGAATGTGCCTTTAACTTTGCAAAAAGTTATTTCTACATTATTGAACATTTTTTATTGTTTTATATCTTACAAACTAGAAACTTAAAAGCAAAAGGTGCAGCTTGGGTAATTTGATGCAGGGGTATACCAGAACAGTTTACCTTCCTACTAATTTTTTTTTTATTATTTATTTCGCTTACTTACAGTGGGGAAAAAAGTATTTAGTCAGCCACCAATTGTGCAAGTTCTCCCACTTAAAAATATGAGAGAGGCCTGTAATTGACATCATAGGTAGACCTCAACTATGAGAGACAAAATGAGAAAACATATCTAGAAAATCACATTGTCTGATTTGTAAAGAATTTATTTGCAAATTATGGTGGAAAATAAGTATTTGGTAACCTACAAGCAAGATTTCTGGCTCTCACTGACCTGTAACTTCTTCTTTAAGAGGCTACTCTGTCCTCCACTCATTACCTGTAGTAATGGCACCTGTTTGAAATTGTTATCAGTATAAAAGACACCTGTCCACAACCTCAAACAGTCACACTATGGTGAAGACCAAAGAGCTGTGGAAGGACACCAGAAACAAAATTGTAGACCTGCACCAGGCTGGGAAGACTGAATCTGCAATAGGCAAGCAGCTTGGTGTGAAGAAATCAACTGTGGGAGCAATAATTAGAAAATGGAAGACATACAAGACCACTGATAATCTCCCTTGATCAGGAGCTCCACGCAAGATCTCACCCTGTGGGGTCAAAATGATCACAAGAACGTTGAGCAAAAATCCCAGAACCACACGGGGGGACCTAGTCAATGACCTGCAGAAAGCTGGGACTAATGTAACAAAGGCTACCGCCAGTAACACACTATGTTGCCAGGGACTCAGATCCTGCAGTGCCAGACGTGTCCCCCTGCTTAAGCCAGTACATATCCGGGCCCGTCTGAAGTTTGCTAGAGAGCATTATGGATGTTCCAGAAGAGTATTGAGAGAATGTCATATAGTCAGATGAAACCAAAGTAAAACTGTTTGGTAGAAACACAACTCGTCGTATTTGGAGGAGAGTGAATGCTGAGTTGCATCCAAAGAACACCATACCTACTGTGAAGCATGGGGGTGGCAACATCCTGCTTTTGGGCTGTTTCCCTGCAAAGGGACCAGGACGACTGATCTGTGTACATGAAAGAATGAATGGGGCCATGTATTGTGAGATTTTGAGTGCAAACCTCCTTCCATCAGCAAGGGCATTGAAGATGAAACGTGGCTTTCAGCATGACAATGATCCCAAGCACACCGCCAGGGCAACGAAGTAGTGGCTTCATAAGAAGCATTTCAAGGTTCTGGAGTGGTCTAGCCAGTGTCCAGATCTCAACCCCATAGAAAACCTTAGGGGGGAGTTGAAAGTCCGTGTTGCCCAGCGACAGCCCCAAAACATCACTGCTCTAGAGGAAATCTGCATGGAGTAATGGGCCAACATACCAGCAACAGTGTGTGCCAACCTTGTGAAGACTTACAGAAAACGTTTGACCTCTGTCATTGCCAACAAAGGATATACAACAAAGTATTGAGATGAACTTTTGTTATTGACCAAATACCTATTTTCCACCATAATTTGCAAATAAATTCTTTAAAATTCAGACAATGTGATTTTTCTGGATTCGTTTTCTCATTTTGTCTCTCATAGTTGAGGTCTACCTATGATATCAATTACAGGCCGGCCTCATCTTTTTCAGTGGGAGAACTTGCACAATTGGTGGCTGACTAAATACCTTTTTTCCCCACTGTATATAGCACCATCATATTTTGCAGCACTTTGCATATATTGTCAACACTGTTCCATATAGGGTTAAGGTCCGACATTGTGGACATGCAGCAGAAAAAAGTTGCGTTTTATAGTACCAGCAGATTGATTGAGATTCTGGCTAATCCCATGTACACACTGCGGAAAAAAATGCTGTGGAAATGCTGCATTTTCAAAAACACAGCTGTCAGTTTTACCTTCAGAAATGCAAGTGTCTTCCCTATATATTTAATTAGGGAAGAAAAACCTCACAGAGGCCCCACGTTGCAGCGTTTTTGGCTGTTGTGGAAATGCAGTATAAAAAAATGCTGTGTTTTACAGTACCAGCAAGGTGAATGAGATTCTGGCTAATCCCAGCCACACAATATGAAAAAAACACTGAGGAAAAACATGGCATGTCGATTTTACCTGCGGAAATACAAGCGTTTTCCCTATAAATTAATGCCAGGACCCCACTTTGCGAAAAAAAATACGTGCAGCATGTCAAACATACCTATGGAAAAAACGGTGGTTCCCTATAGCTATAGAAGCAGAAGCAGAAAGTCCACAGAGGAAACCTTTGCAGACTTCTGTGAAGGACTGCAATGTGTTGTCACCGCGGTTTTTCCTTCATCACATGTTTGCTGCGGGACATTACATGTGGCCTTAGCCTTAATAAGGGAAGAAAAACTGCATTTCCGCCACGTTTTTTTAGCTGTGGTTCACTACATGGGGCCTTAGCCTAAGGCTGAAGCCCCAAGTTGCAGAAACACTGCTTTTTTGTTGAATATTTTTCTGGAGTTTTTTTTAAGTCAAACCCAGTAGTGGTTGCAGAAGGAATTTATACTTCTCTCTTCTGCTTAATCCACTCCTGGCTTTGGCTTAAAAACCTGCAGCTAAATCTGCAACAAAAAAAAGCTTTTCTGCAATGTGGGGACTTAGCCTAAGACAGTGATGGCGAACCTTTTAGAGACCGAGTGCCCAAACTGCAACCTAAAACCCACTAAATTATTAACCTTAAATTAACCAGGATCTGTTTTATAGTGACCGTGCAATGTTATTACAGTCTGTACTAATATCACATGTCAGATAGCAGATACTGTGTGATATAAATATTGAAGGGCCCCCACACAGTACAATGCGCTCCGAAGTGGCCCACAGACAGTACATTTCGCTCCAAAGTGGCCACCACACAGTATTATATGCTCCAGAGTGGCCCCCACTCAGTATTATATGCTCCAGAGTGGCCCCCCTCAGTATTATATGCTCCAGAGTGGCCCCCGCACAGTATTATATGCTCCAGAGTGGCCCCCACTCAGTATTATATGCTCCACAGTGGCCCCCGCACAGTATTATATGCTCCACAGAGGCCCCCCGCACAGTATTATATGCTCCACAGAGGCCCCCGCACAGTATTATATGCTCCACAGAGGCCCCCACACAGTATTATATGTTCCACTTTGGGCCCCCCCACATTATATGCTCCAGAGTGGCCCCCACTCAGTATTATATGCTCCACAGAGGCCCCCGCACAGTATTATATGCTCCACAGAGGCCCCCACACAGTATTATATGCTCCACTTTGGGCCCCCCTCCACATTATATGCTTCACAGTGGGCCCCCACACAGTATTTTATGCTTCACAGTAGGCCCCCACACAGTAGTATATGCTTCACAGTGGGACCCCACACAGTAGTATATGCTTCACAGTGGGGCCCCACACAATATTAGATGCTTCACAGTGGGGTCCCACACAGTAGTATATGCTTCACAGTGTCCCCCATACAGTAGTTTATGCTTCACAGTGTCCCCCACGCAGTAGTATATGCTTCAGTGTCCCCCACACAGTATTAGATGCTTCACAGTGTCCCCCATACAGTAGTATATACTTCAGTGTCTGCCATAAAGTATTAGATGCTTCACAGTGTCCCCCATACAGTATATATGCTCCATAGTAGGCCCCCACACAGTAGTATACTGTATGTTACTTACCTTGTCCCACGAAGAGCTGCAGTCCCACAAAGAGCATCCTCCTTCGTCTTCTGATCGCAGGCGCTGATGATTTATGTCATCGCGCCTGCATTGGGACAGAGGTCACAGTCTGCAGTCAGTGTAGGCCACAGTTCTGCGGACCGCGGCCCACACTGACAGCTTTCAGCTGTCACGCGTGCCATAGGTTCGCAATCACGGGCCTAAGACATTTTTTAGCTGCAGTTCACTACATGGGGCCTTAGCCTAGACTATGGCCCCACATTGTGCAAACTGCAATTTTTTGTTGAAGATTTTGCTGCATTTTTTTGAGCCAAAATAAGGAGTGGCTTGAAAAGGAATGGAAAACATAAAGGACTTTTCCCTTCTGCTAAATTCACTCCTGACTTTGGCTCAAAAAAACACAGCAAAATCTGCAACAAAGAGAGAGCCCCTGGGAAACCACTATAGAATTAAACGCAGGTTTCTAACACACGCATGCCCGCTACTACATACAGTAAGGACGCTGCATGTGAGTAATACCACTTGACACACAGAGAGAAGGCACACGCTCTAGCACTCATCTGGCAAGAGAGGAGCCTTCTCTAATACCCTATCTCACTTGAAAAAGGGGCGGAACACCTCGAAACGCTGTGGTTGGCGTCGTGTGTGATAGTTTTTGTTGTCAATAAAGAAGTGTGCTTTTGAATAAATCCAGGGTGAGCGCAGTGCCGTACTTTATTGGTCTCCACCTTCCAGTGGAAGCACCGTTTGGTCTATTACAATTTCGTATATCAATACATCCCACCATTGGGATGTCAAGGCTGCTGCTGCTTTCCAATACGCCTGTGTAGAAGGAATAAAGCCACTGAACGAGAAAAGGTGGCTTACAGTTCCAACAGAAGCAAACCAATAAGACCACTTCCTAAAGGAATATACAGATTGCTCGGTGCCCCTGAACTCATCCTCTTTTTTTCAATCACATGGATCAGGCAGGCTTCACGACACATAATGACTCATAACCCTCATCTGTGACCTCACTGAAGAGGGCTAAAGACAGTAGGGAGTCACGTTGGAGCCCAAGAAAGGTAAGTAACACTGTTTTTTATGTTTGTCACCTACCCTGGGCCTCCCATCATTATACTCGGAGGTCTGAAAAGAACACAGAGTATAACAAGAGTTTGTGGGTGGTGAACACCCAAAATTTGGGATTCTACTAAACCCAAAATGTTTGCAATATTTGCAAGGAACACCGTTAGGGTCACTATGGGACATAATACTGTGTGAAGGGGCCACTAAGGACCATTATACTGTGTGCAGGGGCCACTATGGGACATTATAAAAGGGGCTCATATACCATGTGGGGACAAAAAAAAGGGTCATATACCATGTGGGGGGGCTAAAAAAAAGGGAGTCATATACCGTGTGATGGGCCAAAAAAAGGGGTCATATACCGTGTGGTGGGCCAGAAAATGGGGGTTATATATCGTTTAGATAGCCAGAAAAAAAGGGGTCATATACTCTGTTGGGGGCCAGAAAAAGGGGGCCACGTATCGTGTTATGGGCAAAAAAAAGGGGGGTCATGTATCATTTGGTGGACCAAAAAAGGGGGTTGTATTTGTGGGAGTAAAAAAAGGGGGTGTATTAATTAGGGGGGCCCCATCATGCAACCAAAGATAGCCGGGAAGGTTTTTTTTGGGGGGGGGATAGGGGGAACATTTAAAGCAGATGCCCCAGCCAAAAAGGCTACGCTGCTAGTCAGTCATTCTGGGGGTGCTTGAGGTGTTTATCTCTGGTATGAACACCAGGAAGCTATATCTCTCCATTGAGCAGCAATGCTGCCACCTACTGCAGCTTTTCTGGGCCACCACCTCCTTCAGCTCCATCTACTGGGCCACCACTTGCTTCAGGTCCACCACCTACATTTGTGCATCAATATATGCACTCTCAGCAGGGGAAAAACTTACTTTAAAAAAAGAAAAACATGCAAAAATTACTTAAGCTTGCAGCCCATGTCAGGGTCCTCATTTTCTTGCAAGTCCCTAACATAAACTACAACAGGAGCAACTAAACTAAAAATGAATGCCCACCATGAATAGAATCCATCTGCCATGGAACTGTACATCCCGTACAGACAGTCCAGCTGCTCCAGGACGTCCATGCATGGTGTGGTCCAGACGGCTGTCAGACATAGGCTTGAAATGCTCCATCACACTGCCAAGCATAGTGTCATGACAATAAAGTTGTTTAGAATGACACTGGCTTGGACAAGGTTCATATTATAGGGTCATATTATAAAGACTCAGTTGAAGAGGGCTTAGAAACATCCACCACTTACAGTTCCTTGCTGGTTTCTAGGGAGCAGCAGTACATGAGCTCATAAGCTTACCCTCCAAACTCCCCATGAAGCTGTGTATGTATCTCTGGTGGCTGTTTATTTCAACCAATCTAAAAAAAAATCTGCAAGTAATCATTAATAATTAATAGTAATCATTACCTGCAGACTTCTTTAGATTGCTTAAATTAAACAACCTCTGGTTGTGGTGCCACATAGATATTGCACCGACAATGAAAGACTGCAGTATCAGGGCAATTTCCGAGGCTAAGTTGGCTGTAGAATTTTTGAGGACATCATAGTCTCATGATACACAGATCTTGCAGCCAGAGAAATCAACTGAAGTCTAGTTCAGCACACCATGGTTAGTGCTACCAGAACATTCAGCAACAGCTAATTCCCACCCCCAGCACCTCCTGTACACTTGATGGGGTGGTTCTGCCAGTGGTAGAAATTGTGAAGAAATTGCTGCTGCTAGTGGGGGAGGAGTGGACTTGGTACTAGTGGGGTGGGCTGGGGTTAAATATTACTGCCAGTGGGGGAGGGGTGGCAGCAGAGGCGTAGCTAGGGGTTCAGCATAGGGGGGCGAACACGTCCAAGTGGGCCCCTAACTCAGGTATACCAACACTATCACTATACAGTGACCGTATAGTGGTAGGTAGTGGTTCTACACAGGACTGTGAAGACCAGTTACGTAAATATAGTACAGGAACAATGTTGTGACTTACAGGTGACATCTCTGACGCTTTACATTTATCGTCTCTTCCATCTGGACTGCCATGACCACTTCTTCCAGCTGTGACTGTAAAGTTTGTAACACAGACATCTTTGGCTCCTCACTTTTCCAGGCACACGACCCACATTGTCCTCAACTACATAAAATCTCCATCCTGGTGCTACCCCAATTATAAAATATATGATATAAAATCACCTGGAAATGAATAATAACCCCATTTATTTAATACTGCCCCTCAATTAATAATTCCCCCTAATTAATAATGCCCTGTGTTTCCCCTTAAATCAATGTAATGCCCGAGTGCCACCTAAAATTAATATTGCCCAATTCCCCTATTATTAATTATACCCTCTTATGTCTCCTTGTATACATTATGCCCTCTTACATAAATGCCCCTCTGTATTAATAATGCCTATTAACAACCCCTTTGTATTAAAGACGACCTTTCATGTCCTCATGTATATGTGGTTTTATATACTGCTGGAAAGCTGACAGTGCACTGAATTCAGCACACTGTCGGCTTTCCCGTTATGTGCCCTGGTGGAGGAGATATTGGTGCCGTTAGTTTCGGCACTGATCTCTCCCCACCGTACAGTCTAGCATCATCGCTGGACTGTGAGGAACGTCCCCCCCCCCAAGACTTGTACTGGGGGAGGGGCCTTCCTCATAGCTCAGCGTCATCGCAGGACGGTAAGGAACGCCCCTTCTGACAGTACAAGGCTATGTTAGAGTACTGTCAGGGGGGGGGCCTTCCTCACAGCCCAGCGATGACGTTAGACTGTCAGGAACGCCCTTCTGACAGTGGGGACAGATATGTGCCGAAACTAATGGCACCGATATCTCCTCCATCAGGGCACATAACGGGAAAGCCGACTTTTGGCTTTCTAGCGGTATGTAAAATCACAGGATCATGAGGACATGAAAGGTCCTCTTTAAAGGGGTTGTCCAGGAAGTGGACAAATCACAGTGGAGGTGGGGTAGGTGATAAAAAAAAAAAAATTCATACTCAGGCTGGGTTCACACCAACACTTGAACCCCGTCGAGGGATTCTGTCCCCCATTCTGTTTGAAAAATGCAGAAAGAAAAGTCCTGCAAGCAGGCCTTTTTTTCTCCACATTTTTCAGGCAGAAACCAGACAGAAACCCAGCAGACCCCATTATAGTCCGCAGGTAACCGCTTTACAAGCAAATTGGGTTTCCGTTTTCAGGTCCCCAAGTGGACCTGATAAACGGAAACCGAGTGCTACTGTGAACCCAGCCTTACCTGTCCCCAGTGCTTTGGTGTCTGCCGCCACTGTCTGTTCAGACACGTGCCATACGTGACTGCTGAGTCCATCAGTGGCCTCAATATTGGCTGGAAAGGACCCAGTCATGTATATGAGTGACATCACCGAGTCTTTTCCAGCCACTGCAGAGGCCAATCACATGCAGTGCAGGACTTGTGGCAGGGAAGTGGCGTGCGTGTGCCTGGACAGACAGTAGCAGAAGGCTGCGGACATCGGTAGCCCGGGGACAGTGAGTATTTTTTTTATGTTTCACATTCCCCAACTCTAATCCAATTTGCCAATACAATTCTTACCAGTAAACTTTATTATTCCCTAGAAAACCCCTTTAATACTGCCCCAATGCCCCCTAATGTTATCTCCCCTTACATTCATACAGCCCCCACTGACCTTTCACTATAATTTATATCCTCTTTTATTAAAGCCCCCTAATACCCCTTATATTAGTTATGGTCTCTTATCTAAATTCCCAATTGACCTATTATATGTATTACCCCCATCTCCCCACCCCCAAATACAATGCCCAAAGTGAGTTAATAAAAAAAGGTCGATGCTACTCACCTACCTCCGATCCCCCGAGGAGGATTCTCCACCGCCGGCACTGCCGCCGCTTACTGAAGAAGCAGGACCTGCGGACGGCGCAGGACAATGACGTCATCGCGCAAACGTCTGTGCCAGGACGCAGACGTCTTAGGGCAGCTCGTAGGCCACAGGCCTGAAGTGGCTTGTGGTTTACGAGCTACGTACGAGTACAGGCTTCTGCCAGAGGCTTCATTCTCTATGTATTTTAACTGTATCGGTGTCATGCAGACACACTGCTGCGGCGGCGCCCGAAGTGGGCCCCCGAGAGTCAGTGGGCCCGGGGCCACCGCCCCCCCTGCCCCCCCGCTAGCTACGCCTCTGGGTGGCAGGGGTTAAGTGCTGCTGCCAGTGGGGCAGGGATGAGGTGCTCCTAGTTGGGGAGGGGTGGGCAGGGGTTAAATGCTGCTGCTAGTGGGGGGGGACATGGTTTAGTTGCTGCTGCCAGTGGGGTAGTGATGGGCAGGGGTTATATACTGCTGCCAGTGGGTGAGGGATGGGAAGGGGTTAAGTGATGCAGCCAGTGGGGTTAAATACTGGTGACAGGAGGGGTGGGCAGATGGATTAAATGCCTTGGCCGGTGGCAGTGGGCTCTGCAGTTTGTTTTGCATTTCTGGTGAAATACATTGTGTCATGATGACGGTGGCTATTTTGACTGATGCCTGTTGGTACAGTATTTGGTTGGCACTGCTGGGGGTAGTTGTAGTACTTGATTTCTTTGTAAAAACAGTTGTCAAGTATTTTTTAACCTAGTGTGTCTTCCATTTTATCCCCCACTCCAGCTGCATGTGGAAGCCAATGATCACATAGAAGTATTTACCTGCATAATCATATGATCAAAGGCCTCTGCATGCAGGTGGGGTATTTTATAGACTGCAGAGACAAAAAGCTCCCACTTAGGCACTATAAAAACCCCTCCCATAAAACACTCGTACACAAGAGTTAACCTTTTAGGTGGACGGTGGTCGGCCACAGCTTTATTAATTAATTATTAATTACTTTAAAACGTCATTTAACAAACGGTTACGTAACATACGTCATAACTTGTAAACACATACGTCATCTGACGTTAACCAATCAGGTAAGGTATGAAGGGGTGTGCCAGCCACTGGACTCTCAGTGGGCACGTCCACCTTCAACCCAGTCTCCTCATCTTCCACTAACCTCCAGCTGTGACTTGAAAGAAATCAACTCAGCACTAGAAAGAAAAATTTACAAACAATTTACAAACACAGAAAAAAGGGGGAGGGAAGGCGGGAACCTTCCTGTGCAGGAGCAGGAAGGAGGAAGAGGTGGAGCAGAACAGACATAGTTATGTCCCAGGAAGAGACCACCCAGCTAAACAGGAAAGGGAGGGAGGCACTTGTGATAGAGCTAAGTAGATCACAGTATACACCAACATGAGGAAAGGTATCCCACCTTGCACAGAAGGAACTGCCCGGTCACCTGGCAGCACTAGGGGGAGGGGTTAACAGCTCTTACTTAACAGTAAATTAAGCTCTACAGTCCATCGGATCTTTCTTAGGCAGGGCGGTCCCCACTAGACTGCAGAGACAAAAAGCTCCCACCTCGGTACCATAAAAACCGCTCCCATAAAACACTCATACACCAGAGTTAACCTTTTAGGTGGATGGTGGTCGGCCACAGCTTTATTAATTAATTATTAATTACTTTAAAATGTAATTGAACATGTAGCACACCCGTGGGTGGAGCTTTATTTGATTATGGGATGTAACCCCTGCCTAAAGCCTTGGTGACACCCCAAATATTCCCCAACTTTCTGACAAAATTTTCCTTTGTCAACAGAAAGCATTTATTGTAACAGGTTAGTAAAATTATCCTTAAAACAAGTTACAAAGTACAGTGCCTTGTGAAAGTATTCGGCCCCCTTGAACTTTTCAACCTTTTGCCACATTTCAGGCTTCAAACATAAGGATATAAAATTTAAATTTTTTGGTGAAGAATCAACAACAAGTGGGACACAAATGTGAAGTTAAATGAAATTTATTGGTTATTTTAAACTTTTGTAAAAAATAAAAAACTGAAAAGTGGGGCGTGCAATATTATTCGGCCCCTTTACTTTCAGAGCAGCAAACTCACTCCAGAAGTTCAGTGAGGACCTCTGAATGATCCAATGTTGTCCTAAATGACTGATGATGATAAATATAATCCACCTGTGTGTAATCAAGTCTCTGTATAAATGCACCTGCTCTGTGATAGTCTCAGGGTTCTGTTTAAAGCGCAGAGAGCATCATGAAGACCAAGGAACACACCAGGCAGGTCCGTGATACTGTTGTGGAGAAGTTTAAAGCCGGGTTTGGATACAAAAAGATTTCCCAAACTTTAAACATCCCAAGGAGCACTGTGCAAGCGATCATATTGAAATGGAAGGAGTATCAGACCACTGCAAATCTACCAAGACCCGGCCGTCCCTCTAAACTTTCACCTCAAACAAGGAGAAGACTGCAGCCAAGAGGCCCATGATCACTCCGGATGAACTGCAGAGATCTACAGCTGAGGTGGGAGGGTCTGTCCATAGGACAACAATCAAGTCGTACACTGCACAAATCTGGCTTTTATGGAACAGTGGCAAGAAGAAAGACATTTCTCAAAGATATCCATAAAAAGTCTTGATTAAAGTTTGCTACAAGCCACCTGGGAGACACACCAAACATGTGGAAGAAGGTGCTCCGGTCAGATGAAACCAAAATTGAACTTTATGGCCACAATGCAAAACGATATGTTTGGCGTAAAAGCAACACAGCTCATCACCCTGAACACACCATCCCCACTGTCAAACATGGTGGTGGCAGCATCATGGTTTGGGCCTGCTTTTCTTCAGCAGGGACAGGGAAGATGGTTAAAATTGATGGGAAGATGGATGGAGCTAAACACAGGACCATTCTGGAAGAAAACCTGTTGGAGTCTGCAAAAGACCTGAGACTGGGACGGAGATTTATCTTCCAACAAGACAATGATCCTAAACATAAAGCAAAATCTACAATGGAATGCTTCACAAATAAACGTATCCAGGTGTTAGAATGGCCAAGTCAAAGTCCAGACCTGAATCCAATCGAGAATCTGTGGAAAGAGCTGAAAACTACTGTTCACAAAGGCTCTCCATCCAACCTCACTGAGCTCGAGCTGTTTTTCAAGGAAGAATGGGCAAGAATTTCAGTCTCTCGATGTGCAAAACTGATAGAGACATACCCCAAGCGACTTGCAGCTGTAATCACAGCAAAAGGTGGCACTACAAAGTATTAACTTAAGGGGACCGAATAATTTGGCACGCCTACTTTTCAGTTTTTTATTTTTTAGAAAAGTTTAAAATATCCAATAAATTTCGCTCCACTTCACGATTGTGTCCCACTTGTTGATTCTTCACCAAAAAATTAAAATTTTATATCCTTATGTTTGAAGCCTGAAATGTGGCAAAAGGTTGAAAAGTTCAAGGGGGCCAAATACTTTCGCAAGGCACTGTATGTCCCAGGAAAAAAACACTGAGCCGTCGAACCTCTTAAAGAAAGCAAAGTCATCATAGCAATTCAAGACGAACACAACCAGCAAAACATGCAGACCTCCACCTCCCAATGCGTTGCACCACATCATTGGACAACCCAACAACCCCGTCCTCACAACCTCCATCGCCGCACCAATACAGAACGAGTGGGTAAGGAAGGCTTGAATAAAATTCCAGCATCAAGAGATATGTATACCCCTTTAATGTCCCCCAGGCTATTGGCCTCCATCACTGCCCCCCCAATATAATGGCCCCATCAATGGTCCCCATACAGTATAGGAGACCAGTGAAGGGGCCACCGTATGGGGAGAGAATAGTGAAGGGGCCACTGTATGGAGGATCAGTGAAGGGGCCACTGTATGGGGGGAATAGTGAAGGGCCACTGTATGGGGTGGGGAATAGTGAAGGGCCACTGTATGGGGGGTGTGAAAGATCCTCAGTGCGCCAACAACGCTTTGGCCCACACCTGAGACTTCTTTCATAAAAACCACACTCACCGCCAGTGAGTGCTGGGTTCACAAGATAAATACAAGACAAGCTTTCTAAATTTTATATATTTATTAACCCCTAAATGGGTCGGTATTAACATCTAACAGTTAATGCAGTTCAGAACAGATATGAAGATATATGCAAGCATTAACAGTTACTAGTTACAACATACAGTGCAATAAAATAAAAGGGAATAAAAGTGAAATAATTACTTTACCACACATCTCCTTGATGTGGCTCTATAATCCAAACCTCACACATGGCATGTGGGGCTAACCAGTGGAGGCAGCATCAACACAGCATTCCAGCCTCCATGCTCTCATCACAGTCTCCCAGTAATAGTCTCTTGTAGTCTCATCATAGTATTCTCATCATAGTATTCTCGTGTAGTCTCAGCCCAATCTCCTCCCACTGACCTCTTACCTCATCTTTTATACCCTTGATTACACCACCCAGAATGAGGTCACCGGCGACGGCAAGTCTGAATGATTAATGCACTCAAGTCCAGATTCTTTGTAAGGAGATAGGACCAAGTGAAATGATACAATGTTATCAACCATGTCTGATCAACAACCATGTACTGCACTTGGTGCTCTTGCCCCGCTGAGTCAATCTGGCTCAGCACGGCACCGAGACTGTAGGTGCTGGCGTCGGTCTGTAATACAAGTGGACGAGATTCATCGTATGCTTGAAGTACAGGACCGCTTGCCAGGGCTGCCTTCAGGGCCTGGAAGGAATGCTCACAGGTATCCGTCCATTGGACAGTTTGCGGCAACTTCTTCTTGGTGAGGTCTGTCAGAGGAGCAGCAAGGGCACTATAGTTCGGAACGAACTTCCTGTAGTACCCTGCTGTGCCCAGGAAAGACATCACCTGTCGCTTGGTCTGGGGGTTGGCCATGTGGTGATTGCCTCCAGCTTCTCAGGCACTGGCCTCAAGGTTCCCCCACCCACCTGGTGTCCCAGGCACTGGACCTCACTCATGCCCAGCTGACACTTCTCTGGTTTGATGGTCAAGCCCGTGTGGTGAACCCGCCTCAACACCTGCGCCAGGTGTTGTAGGTGTTCTTCCCAAGTGGAGCTGAAGACGGCGATATCATCCAGGTATGCAGCTGCAAACCCTTCACATCCCGACAGCAGGGAATTGACCATCGTTTGAAAAGTGGCAGGGGCATTTTTCAGGCCAAACGGCATGACAGTGAACTCATACAGTCCGAAGGGAGTGGTAAAGGCCGACCATTCCCGTGCCTCTGGGGATAGGGGAATTTGCCAGTATCCCCGGCTCAAGTCCATGATGGACAGATACTGGGCCTTACCTAACGAGTCTAGTAAATCGTCAATGCGTGGCATGGGATACGCATCATCAACTGTAGCCGCATTGAGCTCCCTGTAGTCCACACAGAACCGGGTGTTCCGATCTTTTTTAGGTACCAGGACTACAGGCGAAGCCCATGCACTGTGGGAGGGCTGAATCACCCCCATTTCCAGCATCTCGCCGATCTCCTTATGTATTTGGGCCCGTACTTCCGAGGAGACGCGATATGGCGGTCGCCGGATAGGGGCATGATTCCCGGTATCCACGTGGTGGATGGCCCGGTCAGTTCTCCCTGGATTTCCGGAAAACAGACCGGGGAGGGCACACCGAACACTGTTAAGTTGTGACCTTTGGGTCTCATTCAGTAGGGGGTTTAACTCCGCTTCCTGGGGTGACCTTCCCTCTCCTAACTGAGTGAGCATGTCCACAAGGTCTTCCTCTTCGCCCTCCTCTAGCAGACTACATACGGGAAAGGCAGTGGCTTCCCTGTCATGATGATCTTTCATCATATTAACATGGAAGACCTTATGCCTGTTCCGGCCTGGGTCAATGGTAACCAGGTAGTTGACGCAGTTGACCTGCCGATGCACAACGTATGGACCAGACCATTTGGCCTGAAGCTTATCCTTGGGCTCAGGGACTAGAACCCATACCTTCTGCCCCGGCTGGTATATCCTCTCGCGAGCATTCTGATCATACCAGCGTTTCTGGTCGGTCTGAACCTGGACCATGTTGTCATGCACCAGCTGCGCCATCGTCTGCATTCGGTCACGGAATCGCAGGACATACTCCACGACTGGCACACCCTGGATAGCGGCGTCTCCTTCCCAGGATTCCTTCACTAGAGCTAGGGGCCCACGGACACGTCTCCCATACAAGAGCTCGAAGGGGGAGAACCCAGTCGAGGCTTGAGGCACCTCCCGGTAAGCAAACAAGTGCGGGAGATAATGCTCCCAGTCGCTCCCATGGGACTCGACTAACATCCGAAGCATCTGCTTCATTGTGCCATTAAACCGTTCACACAGGCCATTGGTCTGCGGGTGATACGGGCTGGACACCAGATGTTGCACCTCGGTTATCTTACACAGGCCTTGCATCAGGGTAGACATGAACTGGGTACCTTGGTCTGTGAGCATCTCTCTGGGAAACCCAACACGGGAGAAGATGCCTACCAGAGCCTTGGCCACTACATCAGCCCGGGTAGAGGATAGTGCGACGGCTTCTGGGTATCGAGTAGCGTAGTCTACTACCGTTAAGATGAAGCGTTTACTGGAGCGGCTGGGGATGGACAGGGGTCCAATAAGGTCCACAGCCACTCGCTGGAAAGGTTCGACTATGATGGGCATAGGCACCAGCGGAGCTTTGGAGCTTTGCCCCGCCTTGCCCATCCTTTGACACGCGTCACATGAACGGCAGTATCTAGCTACGTCCTTCCCCATATTAGGCCAGTAGAATAAGTGGCTAAAGCGAGACTTGGTCTTGGCAATCCCCAAGTGACCGGCCAATGGAATGTCATGAGCGATCCGCAACAACTCTCTCCGGTAAGGTTGGGGTACCACTAACTGTCTCTCATTTAGCTGACCTTCCTCCCTGTGGGTGGGTATCGTTTCCCAATATAGCCTCCCTTGATCCCAGTAGACTCGGGCCTTGTCAGACTCCAAGGGTGGTTGAGCGGCACACTCCCTCAATATGGCCAGACTAGGGTCAGCTTGGACAGCTTCTCTGAACTCTTGGCTGGAGTGAGACAAAAGAGAGGTGCATGTTACATAGCTGCCGGACCCTTCCGAATCTAGGGTGGGTGAATTTCTCAAGGCGGTCTCAGTAATGCGTCCGAGCGACAGAGGGACCGGTGCAGAGGCTGGAAGGCTTTCCACCCCTTTGACACTTTGACTGCGGGTAACCACTGCAATACCAGCAGTCCGTCCTACATCCGGACCGTCACTGAGAGCCCCGAGAGACACTGAACCACCTGGTACAACATCCACAGTTTCATGGCAGACATTTGCAATATCATTAACAGCATTGGTTCTATCACACTGAGCTGGAGGGAGGACTGGCAGGCATAGAGACACAGACTGGGGGGGTGAGGCCCCCGCAGATGTGGGCGGGTCTACAGCCCAGTCCTCACTCAGCTCCTTTACACCTACATTAATCCCAGAGACAGTAGAATTAGTATTTTCACAGAATGTATGAGGAGACATTTCAGAGGGAGGGTTACCAGCCCCCTCTGCAGGTAGTCCCACAGGTACAATATCAGACATATCAGTAGGGACAGACAGCTGATCACAGGGAGCTGGGGTGGCCCCCACCCCATATTGGCACATCATAGGCCCCAAATCTGTCCCCAACAGTACATTGGCAGGCAACCCAGACATCACTCCCACATCCCGCATTCCTTTCCCTGCACCCCAGTCTAAATGAACACAAGCCATGGGTACAGTAAAACGTTCCAATCCAATACCCCGTAGGGTCAGAGTTTTCCCGGGAATAATACTGTCTGGGGGGACCAAATCTGGTTGTACCAGCGTAACATCTTCCCCAGTGTCCCGGAATCCCATCACCATTTTGTCCTCCACAGTGACCTGTTGACGGTTAGCATTAAGCTGGGGCCCCTCCCTCGCAACCAGATACACAGATGTGCTGGCCGCTGTAGTTTGGGGAGCAGGGGGGTCCCTAGGGCGGTTGGGGCAGTCTTGTTGTAAATGTCCCGTTTGATTACAGGCGTGGCACCGCCTGATCTCTCCCTGGGGTATGAGAGAGGTCGCCGGGGAGCTCAGAGCTCGAGGGGCAGGGGACGTATAGGAACCACCCGGGACAGAGTTTGTCCTACCCCACCTGGAAGCAGAGGGCTGTGGTGACTTCCAGCTTGGTTCAGGATGTCCCGGGACAGATTGTGTCTTACCCCTCTGTGAAGAATCCGGGTTTACCAGGGCCTCGCGCCTGGCCTACCTGCGATCACTTCGATTACCTCACACCCACTTCCCGTGAGTGAGGCGGGTCAACAGAGGATAGTACGCAAACGGGCCTCCTAAATTTTATATATTTATTAACCCCTAAATGGGTCGGTACTAGACACTCAACACATACATAGAATACATGCAGCGGTTAACAAGCAGATACAAGTGAAAACAGCATAACACGGTACATAAAAATAAAAATGGGGATAAAAGAAAGAAAAGAATATATATTACCAACACCAGCTTGTGCAGGTTATCTCTGACTTCCAATGGTTATTTCAGCCAGGGCAAGTATCTTGTGGACGTCCAATAGCAGATGACCTTAGCAGGGTAAAATGGCCGAAGACCCTGTGCTGTCTGCGTGCTGGGCTTTTGTGTGTTCCCTGCCCCCGCCCAGAGTGATGTCATGGGGGAGGGAAGTTACACCTACAAGCATGGAACCCTTGAACTCGAAAATCGTTCTGGCTCCTTATCTGGCGACCGTATGGTCTGGTAAGTGGAAGGGGAGAACTCGGGGTGAAACCCTCGTCGTATACATACCAAACATGGCACCTCAATTCCCTTTGGGTAGGGAGTTGGGTGTCTGCACCTGCCTTGGGCTTTCTATGGGGCACCCACAGAATTTATTGGAGTAACTGTGAGGTGCCCCCCTTCTGAGATATGGGCATAAAACTATGATCTCTCTGATGTATAATTGGTGCCAGACTGTCTGGGGTGGCTGTGTTTTAGCAGGAAATCTCCTGGGGAGCAGTAGGGCACTTGAAAAGGAGTGTTAATTACTCAGAGCAATATAACAAAGGGATGGTAATTAACTCACAACAGGGACATGGCTCAGAGTAACTGATCTGAGGGGAGGAAGTTGAAACACATGGTCAGAAGGGGGGGTGGGGGTATAAGGGGTCAGCCAGATACATAATTGTACAGAGATGCATATATGGAAGTCCCCTTAATCATCACACCCTCCTCCAGCCGTCGCTGGCAGCTTTCCACGGTAACTGGTTGGCAACATAACGATCCGCCATTGCTGCGGCTGTTTCAAGGTCCTTGGGCTCTCAGTCCAGGAGGTATTTTTGCACTTCCTCGGTACAAATGGTCAAGAACTGCTCTTGAAGCATGAGGTCTGCATGGCTTTCTTGCGAGGTGACGGACTTGCCCTCCGTCCACTCCCCGGAACCACACGCGCAGCTGGGCCGCTGTATCCTCATGGCTCTCTGAAGGCTTTTTCTGCAGGCCTCGGAACCTTCGACGGTACAGCTCCGGCGTGAGTTGATATCTCCGGATCAGCGCTGCTTTAACGGACTCATACTCCTGGTCAACTGGCAAATTAGTGTAAGTGTCCAGGGCTTTTCCCCTCAATCGGGGAGCCAGGTAACGGACCCAATCCGTCTGTGGTAGCTGATACTGCTTACACACTTTCTCAAAGGCCCGCAAGAATGAGTCCAAATCCCCGTTTGTTTCAAGGATTGGAAAGTCCTCGGATCGGAGCCTTGGTACTTGAGCTTCTGGAGTGCATGCAGTGATAGACGGTGCCTGCTGGGAGAGCTCCATTCTTTTGAGCTCAAGCTGATACTGCCGCTCAGCCTGCCCTTCTGCTGCCTCACGATCAGCCTGCCGTTCTCGTTCTGCAGCTTCACGATCAGCCTGCCGTTCTGCTGCCTCACGATCAGCCTGCCGTTCTGCGGTCTGCCGTTCGTGTTCTGCAGCTTCCTGAAAGCGGCACATCACCTGCAGGTATATGTTAGGGTCACTGGTGCCTACTTGCTGCAGGGCCGTTTGCCAGTATGAAGCCATTCCCCCCACAAGGCTGGGGCTACTGGTCCCTCCTGGTGAAGTAATCCTTGGGACTGGGCTGCTTGCTGCACTTCCTGGCCTAGCCCCAAAATCAGGACTCTGCTCGATTCTCTGCATGGCTGTGGCTGCCTCCATTTCAGCCATACACTCAGGATCTCCAAAAGCCTGGTTCAGCAATTCTGGAGATCTGCTTCTGAGCCCACTAGCCATCCACTGGTATTTGCCAAATAAAAGATAGGATAGAATACAAAGAGTAAGGGAGGGGAACAGCACTGTATCAAACTTTCACTGTATCTTAATGCTTGCTTTAATACCGAGCTTGTCTCATAGGATTACCACAATCCCCAGCGTCTGAGTGATAAAGGTCACCAACACACGCTGTTTATCCTAAGAATCCCACCGCTACCACCAATCTGAAACATCCTCAGTGCACCAACACTGCTTTGGCCCACACCTGAGACTTCTTTCATAAAAACCACACTCACCGCCAGTGAGTGCTGGGTTCACAAGATAAATACAAGACAAGCTTTCTAAATTTTATATATTTATTAACCCCTAAATGGGTTGGTATTAACATCTAACAGTTAATGCAGTTCAGAACAGATATGTAGATATATGCAAGCATTAACAGTTACTAGTTACAATATACAGTGCAATAAAATAAAAGGGAATAAAAGTGAAATAATTACTTTACCACACATCTCCTTGATGTGGCTCTATAATCCAACCCTCACACATGGCATGTGGGGCTAACCAGTGGAGGCAGCATCAACACAGCATTCCAGCCTCCATGCTCTCATCACAGTCTCCCAGTAATAGTCTCTTGTAGTCTCATCATAGTATTCTCATCATAGTATTCTCTTGTAGTCTCAGCCCAATCTCCTCCTACTGACCTCTTACCTCATCTTTTATACCCTTGATTACACCACCCAGAGTGAGGTCACCGGCGACGGCAAGTCTGATTGATTCATGCACTCAAGTCCAGATTCTTTGTAAGGAGATGGGACCAAGTGAAATGATACAATGTTATCAACCATGTCTGATCAACAGCCCAGGCTGAACAATGCATGTTTATTTGATCACCCAGGGCTATGTAGGAATTCAATAGAGCTATTCTGGGATGGATACAAAGCCCTATTGTTACAATGTTACCACTAATGACAACATACACCTAGGATTATAGCTGCGCACATTATGAGTAAATGGAAGTAAGAAGGAGATACGATACCCAGAGATTAAAATACATCTTTGAGTTATAGACATATTTACGTGGAATCATCACAGGGGGGTATAGTGAAGGGACCAATGTATGGGGGGAATAGTGAAGGGGTCACTGTATGCCCATACAATGGCCCCTTTACTGGTCCCCCTATAGTAGATTGGGTGATTACTTACCTGTCTTCCCCCCGGTCCTGCTCCTTCTTGCTCCAGGCGCATTGATGTGACCTCATGTGTGCCCAGAAAAGGAAGAAGCAGGACGCGCCAGAGAGCAGGTAAGTATCGGTGCTTAGCTTGTAGGCCACAGGCTCAATGGGGCCTAAAAGCCTGTGAGTGGTAGAGGACTGGCTTCCTGCTCTTCTTGTAGCAGGACCGGGTCGGCTGCACCACTTCTCCCCGGTTTTGCGATCCGGTTCTTCAAACCGGATTGCAAAACTAGGGAGAACCTGGCTACATCACTTACTTCTCCCCCCTCCTGCTTGCAGCCTCTCCCCTTCCCACTTCAGCCTGGGCCCTGTGCGTCGCAATGACGTAGTGCGTGGCGTACGGAGTGGGGCCCCTGGCCAGGAGCAGGAAGAGGTAAGTGATTAGGGGCCTTACCGCACCTCCACTTCCTATTATAAAAAAGCAGTGGGGGTCTGGTAGAGCCCCCTGCGGACACGGGGCCCACCCAGGGATTCACCGATTCCCCGGTGGGTCAGTCCAACCGTGAGCCCAAGACAATCTCCTGGAAAAACCCGCCCCATAATCCGACATGCAAAAACCAGCAAGCCCAATAAGGATTACATCTGTTTTAACGTGACCTTATTAACAGAACAAAAACCTTCAATCATGGAAAGTAAATGCTGCAACTTTTCCTGAGGGAGTCGAAATTCCATAGCCATAGAGTCCATCTCAATACCCAAAAGGCAACACACGTACCTGGCCCACAGTCTTCTCCTCAGACAGCGGCACACCAAATTTAGTCATGAAAAAACGAAACATATCCAAGAGGAAACGGCAGCAATCCAAATCCCTAGGTGCAATGAACACAAAATTGTCTAGGTAATGAACTATAGAATTAGAACCAGTCTCAAATCGAACTACCCATTCTACGAAGGAACTAAACAACTCAAACAAATGACAAAACAAGAACAACCCATAGGCAAACAGGTATCATAATAACAGAGTCCATCAACCACGCAATCCAGGAGGTGATAACAGTCTGGGTGAGCCGGCAATAACTGGAAAGCCGACTCGTTGTCGGACTTGACAAGCAAGGCGCCCGTGCCTGCTTCGTGTACTAGTTAGACAGCTATGTCAAAAAAAAAATACATAAGAAACACATGCATCCTACTTAGAAATCCCATCATTAACAGAGCTACCCTTAGGGTAAGATAAATGGTGAAGGAGCCTCTACTTACCAGACTCTTTCTTAGGCACTACACTCAGAGGAGAAATACGAATGTTAGTGAAGGGGGGGTGAAAAGGGGCCCACGATCCTACCCAGACTAACCTCCTTACCAACCTTGTCACGCAAAATATCAGGAAGGTCCCTGGCAGACTTCAAATTATAAGAGAAGCTTGGCTCACCAGAATAGAAAAACAGGATGAAAAAAACAAACATAAACCCCTACCGCAACCTAACTGCCGCCTCCCCGTGGGGGTACTGCTCTATCCATGGGAACATCTCTGCTACGCTCACTGGTGTCTTTTCTGTCAGTGGAACCTGCGCCTTTACCCGTTTGCTTGGGCCAGGTGTATTGGATGGCGGAATGGTTGCCCCCCGCATACCAAGCACTCGCGTCTATACTTGCAGAGGGCGAAAAGGCCCCTGGCCAACGCATGGACACTGAATCCTGAGGGGAGTTGACTGGTCCAGCGGCCGCTGGTTGATAGGGGAAAGGTCACTGTGATATCATCAATCGTAACCACACTTCACTCCCCAACCGATGTCAGGCTGTAAGGCGAGACGCCGACGGAAATCTTTGTCATATTTCCACCAGGCACTCCCACCATGGGATTTGTACGCATTATAGATTGTGTCAATACATATGAACAATTCGGAACACTGCCCGGGTGTCGCTCACCCATAACGCATCCCAACACAGCAAAGGCCTGTAACCAATTGTTCATTGTACGGACAATCTTCGGCTTCCGGTCCACTGCACAGTCCATTTACTACAATCCTCCTCTCCCTATCAACCATATGCTGATCTACAGAAACCAGGGACTAAATGTCTATATATTGGCTATCCCAAATTTTCTTTTTAACCTCCTCGTCCAAAGGGGCACCTAACGGGCTAATCACACAAAAATATGAACACTTGCCAACGAGGAGGTAGCTACTGCAGTTTTAGAACCCGGCTCAAGCTTACCGAGAAGGGCCTTCAGTGCGGGTACCTCACCGCTCGACAACCCCGCCTCCCAGGCTCCCAGTAAAACCAAACTCACCAGCTCCTGGAGGATCAAAGACCAGACTTGGAGCCACTACAAAAGCAACCTGAGGAACACTGCGAGCCGGAGGGGCTCCGGGAGGCGACCATATGGTCCAGCGAGATGATTTGTGCCAGGAACCATGCCGACTGGACAACCTGCTGTAGCCGCTCGAACTTGCGGAACCATCAGAAGAGGAGGGGGACCTCCACCTGGAAGACTGTGACCACAAAGACCGATGACTCCTCCTTGAAGACCTGGACCGATGGCGGGAGCAGCGTCGTCTACGCCCACCAGCTCTATGGTGACTGGAGTGCCCAAAGCCCCGGGAGGAGGACCCCGAGGAAGACTGAGAATGGTCACGTGTTTGGGAACCCCTGGGAGAATTCACGCCCCGGGCTCTAACTGTCGCTGCAGATGTGCCTGTGTGAACAGGAGGGGGAGGGAGAGGGAGAAATTCAGGTGCCTCAAGACACAGGCTCCACAACAGCAGAGGCTGAGCAAGGGAAGAGGGAGCCTGGTGAGCCAGCAGACCCACATAGGGAGGGGGGTGCTGGGAAGGACAACTGCAGGAACAGATTGTGATGGGAGGGTAGGAGGCGCCTCCACTGCGGAGGAAGAGCTGTGCCCTGCTCCCATAGCAGTAGAACAGAGCAGGCCCGCAGATGAAGATGGGGATGAGCGGGGAAGGGAGTCAGGGAGCTGTACTAGCTCCACGTGACCTGCTGTGTGAGGTCTGAGCAAATGTGAAGCACAGCGCTGGTCTGAGAAACAATGGAGGGGAGAAGGGAGAGAATGGAGGGAGGAGCTGTACTAGTTCCACATGACCTCCTGCATGAGGTCCGAGCTCCTGCTGTGCGTGCACTACCAGTGCCAGAAGGAAGTGATGGGAGGGCCCAAGCCACAGCGCTGTGAAGCACAGCGCTGGGCTGGGGAACAACAGGGGAGGGAGGAGGAGAGAGGTGACGCTTGTAGTTATGTCCCAGGAAGAGACCACCCAGCCAAACAGGCAAGCCGATTGGTCCAAAGCTGTTCACCCATTCGGGAAGCATGGAAGTAGCCAGCATCAGTTGAGCTTCCAATGGCCCCTATATCCCCATTTATAAACCAGCAGTTGCTGTTAGCCAAGGCCAACAACACCACCGAGAAAAACTGCTTATAATTGAAATACAGGGTCCCTGAGTGTGGCGGATTCTTTATATGAATGCATTTCCCCATTCAGCGCACCCATACAGTTGGGAAACTGTGCCAAGTTATAGAGGCCCTCAGCAATCTAAACCCAGTCTTCTGCCTTTGGCTCTGGCATTACTGATGCTCTCAGATGCTGTCAAATCATTTCACAGGTGTGGCTGATGATACATGAAATGGTTGAGCACCCCACCAGGAACTCAAAGTGCTGTTCCTCCAGAGAGATGCACCGTCGCATGTTGGTATCCTGGAAAGTGAGCCCAGGACACGACAGTAGACAGTCAAAATTAAGGGTTGGTCATGCAGCAGTAGCTGTAGAACTTGTCCGAGTGCCTCCACAGAGATTATGGGGTTAACTCAATATCTCCTCCTCAGGACATCTTCCAGCATAGCAGACTGCTGTCTGAATTGTTAAAACACAAGCTAGTTCAGAAGAGCATAACCCACATGAGTGAAAGGCATGTTGGCAGACAGAAAAGCCAGAAACATATGTGATCAGCAAAGGAATCTA